>JAQFVV010000062.1:3051677-4251677 GCA_028023455.1 Epiperipatus broadwayi
CAAAACTTAAATGGTGACCCATACAAAAGGGCACATATATAAATCCTAATATTTAATGGTAAATATATTATCCTTCCATTTATAAAAATATTAGAAAATTTTAAATAGTGATTAACATTTTTTTTTTTTTTTTGAAAATTTGGATAGCATAAATATTGCTTAATATAAAATTAAAATGTTTCTATAATTTAGATCATAAAATTATTATTAACATTGTAGATAATATTTTTTACTTAAAAATTAAAACACAAAATTGCATAATTTTTGATATTTCAAAATTATTTTATTAAATTGCTTTACACATAATTTAAGAATCTTAAAAAGATCTTAAATTAGATTATGATTTAATTCAAACTGATTAAAATCAGTAGGTTTTAAAACTGATTTTGATGAATTAAGATAACTTTTTTCAAGATAACTTTTTTCAATATCTTGAATTCATAGAAGGATATATATTAATTATTTAAAAGAATTATAAATATAATCATTCACACACAAAAAAGCTCAAATCTGAAAGATACTTACATATAAAAATTAAATAATTTATTAAAAAATAAAAGGAAAAAAATTGTTTAATAACTTTCTGTTAAACAATTTTTTAATAAATTGTTTAATTTTTATATTTCTATAAATGCTAATTACATTAGATTTAACCTTATTGATCTACACAAATTACATGTTCAGGAAAAAAAACCCAGCATTCTATTTGTTGCATAGATTTCTTTTTATGCTATATAATTAAAATCTTTGATAGTTCTTCATATCATGAAGTATTAGTCTGTGTTTGATTGACGAGATGGCATACTCTGACAAATATATATATAATTAATAACAGAACTGTTAGTGTCTCTGATGTTTGAAAGAGATTCACTTTCTGAGCATACTGATCATACAATCAATAAATAACTGGAATCTGTACTGAGTTTGGTTTTCCCTTTTCTAACAATCTATCATAAGAAATATTTTATTATTATTATTTTGTATTCTATTTTGCCTTGCTTTCTTATATTTGTTTCTTTATTTTTGTTTGTTTTGTTTTGAAGGTTTTATTGTTAAAATCTATTTTGTTTATTACTGATAGATATTACAACACTATGTTAATTGCAAAATCGCCATGCATGGAACCATAAAGCAATTATAAGTTAACCCGTATACATTGTATTGAAAATTTTATGAATAGAAAAAATACTATTAGAACAATTAATTAGAATTCCCATTTGACAATATTTAATAATAATATTTTATAAAGAATATAATCCTAATAATAATAACTACATGTTTTTATTAAATCTGTGTATTTGCATTTGTAAAATAAATATTAAAAAATATTATACAAAGATACAAGATATGTTATATTTGATATTTTGTGACCTAGGTATCAAAAAATTGATTATATAATAATTTATTTAATTTATGCATTACTGAACTATATATTAGAATATTATGAATATGAGCATTTCAAACCTTTCAATTAGCTCATTATTTAACTAAATTATAAGATGTTATATTATGATCTATGATAATGCAAGAACTACAGGACTTATTTCAGGGGAATCCCAGCATCATCTCTGCCAATTCCCAACATACTTCACAATATATATTAAACAGATTTCACTTGCTTTATTTCAATGTATGAAAGATGTATACCTTTTCTGAAGACAAAGCACATTTTAAATTAATCATATTTAATAGTTGTTTGTGTTTTAACTGCTTAATATTATAATGTTCATGCCTATTTTGATATATTATTAATAGTATTGAGACTTCATGTAACTGATGAAAGGTATTCACATGGAACCAATCCTGGTCTTGTATTATCATTATTTACAATTCATAACAAGCTAATAGAAAATACTTAAATGCTCTGATTCTTAATAAACATATTTGCCAATGAGTATATAAGTAAAAAAGTAATATGTATATGTTATTTTGTTCTAAATGTGAATGTTAGCAAATCCTCTTATCTTTTCCAAAATATCTGACATCACATTAGTAGAATCTGTGACTTATAATCAATGAATCTATTCATAGAAACAATCAATACTCTAATATATGCTCAGAAATTAGCCAGCCACAATTAATAGTTAATTGCAAAATAAACATTTTGATCCTCTTTGATTCCAAACTAATTACATCTTCAGTAAAAAAAAAAAAAAAATTAACTATAAATGTGAGTAAAGCTTTGTTCAATAAATTAGTTACATCTCTATAAATTAATTCTTTGTTTTTCATTTGAACATATATGATATACATTGTGTATAATGATGTATATATTTGAAATATTTAAACAATTTCTTTCTACTTTGTAATGTGCAAAGTATTTTGTTTTTCTCTGCTGCAATATAATATTTGTTTAAATTGACATTTGTTTTATTACTTAAATAACTGTTTAAATTTAATGCATTTTCAAAACCCAATTTCAGAGATGTTGCATCTTTCTCAACAGGCAAATGCTTTATCATATTGTGTAGCACTGAAACACCTTAGAAATAGAATGAAATAGTTTTACAATTAAATATAATCTACGAATTTGTTAGTGTCCCACCAAATAATAGCAGTTTGTAATTATGCTGTGAATTCAAAAAGCAATTAATAAGTATATACAAAGTGATTATTATTGAGAATTATTGGTCTAACTAAGACATTAAATTTTTATGTAATTAAAAAAAAAGTTCTCTTTGTTATTCAGAAAAGAAAATTCATTCAACTTCAGTATTTAGTTATTGTACAATCATTAAGCAGGATATCATGTAGCATTCAAGCACCAATAGCTTTCAGAATTAATCCAGTAATGTTTAATTTTTGAATCTGCCATTTTTATTTTTTGGACTAAAATACTTTTAGCATTTAATTTCACAAAGCCTAATCCTTGAATAGTTTTGTTTATTTTACTGCTGAAAAATACATTATAAAAAATTGATAATCTATAAAATATTCTGTATTTAAATACAGAAACTAATAAATAATAAAAAAGAGATACCATCTTACATAAATACACATTCAAGATAAACCCCCTATTTTAAAAAAAACAACAAACACTTATTGAAATTCAAAGGAAATGGGCCTCATTTCTGAAAGCAATAGAGTTTGAGTCAATTCCAGATGTTCTCTCATTTATATTCTTAGCAGAGCATATTTTTCTCCTTATACAAATGAAATTTATGCTTCTTGCTAAAAGAAAAATTTAACTCAAAGAAAAGGTAAAATTTTTGTTTAATATTTTAATTTAATTTTTAAAAATAATTATTGTACTTTGATTTTAAATTTGGATTATTTTTAATATTTTTAAGTTTTAATTGTTGTTCGATTACTTGTTGCCTTTAAGAAAATAAATTTAAGCTCCAGAATTAAGTAGAGTGGATAAGGGCTATATTTGATGCTTCGGGATTTGACAGGCATAATATAGATTAATGATTTATAAAGAAATGTCCTTTGATGAAACTGATTGTTTTATATTAAAGATAGCCTTCAAACTTTCTTTTTCATAATTGAAAATTAGAAGAAAATGGATACAAAATTTAACAAAAACTTAATACAATATATGTCTTGAATAACTGTTTTGGAATATATTTTGAAAGGCTAATTACTGTTAAAATTACTCCCTCTTTTCTCATTTTGATTATATAAATTTAATTGGAAAATCAATTGTTAGCTATATGACTGTCAGGCATGCTTATTGAACTTATTTTAAATATTTGAAAAAAGATTCAAACTACATTTGCCTAGTTTACAACATTTTATTCCACCTATTAAATATTTAAGTCTTCAAATGGTATTGTCCATTTTATCTATCTTAAAAAATAAGTTGGTAATGGGAATGTTTAAAAATTTTTTTTAAATATTTTATTCCGAGGCAATGTTTCAGACAAATTGAGCAAATAAAATTCACTATTGGTATAATTAAATTGGATGATAAAAATTTCCTGCGCAATAATTGCTGATGTGTTATGCAATGAAACTGCATAGATTTTATATTTCTAATATAAAAACATTTATTAAACAGATCAACAAATTCAGTATTAATGCTCTATTAATCATACTTCTAGTATTCTCTGTCATAGCTGAAAAATTTGATAGTACAGAATTATGTTGACACTTTGATGCAAAGTTTAAAAAAAAAAAGACTATACAATACTTGTTTGTCTGTAAAGTTCCAGGCTTAAATCCCGAATTTAGGGGTGGTGGGTGGATATGTTAACCACTATGCCTCAAGGCTTTCTTTGTAAATGCTGCTCATTTTTATTTCATAGTAATGAATGATTAGTTTTTTTTTTTAAAAAAAAGGTTATTTATTTGTGGTATCATGGTTAATGAACATTTATACAAGTTTTGTCCAATTACTTTTTGTTATAGTGCTGTTGTTATTTACATTTTATAATCATAATTGCACATTGTCTTAGAATAACTCAATCACATTAACTATACTTACACTCTTCTAACAAGTTGGTTTCTTATAAGAGTTCTGAGTTTTGAGGTACGGTGCTTATGTTTATTCACTCTTGGTGAATTTACTAGCTGTCCTTTATTTAGGAGGGTACTAACAATAAATGCTTTGTTGCATTCTTTATATAGATGAGTACTGTGGACATAGTTTAAGATCAAAATCACTCAAATTAAAGAAAAAGACAGGAATACAGCACCACCGGACATATTTGCAACTACATGAAGTTACATGACTACAGACACATTATGATGGTCTGTGCCACAAATAGCAGCTGGAGGAAACCCTGCAGAAGATCAGTGAACAAACTAATGAATGATTAGTTGGTAAATGAATATATAGTTAGAATCAGTTTTATAAACTATAAATACTATATTAATAGTAAGTAAAATATTTTTGTTGTTATTGTAAACATTAAAAGCATAATAACATTAATCAAGTGAAGTTGTAATACTGGTATATGTTAAATTCTCTATTAAAAATAAATAATGGTTATGTAATAAAATTCTGTAACCAAATAATATTTAATCATTGTAACTGGAAATCAGAAGATAAAAATACTGCCAGATAATAGTTTTTGAAATTGTTACTGTTTTTGAAACAGTGAATGTAAAAATGGCAAGCCAGCTTAATAATTAAATACTTTTTCAAGATAAAATTTAAATTGTTTATGGAGTCATGATATCTTCTTGGTTAATGTAATATTTTTATTTTCATATGGAGAAAGTGATTTTTGACAGTGAAAATCTATAACAATCACAATAAAAGGAAATTTATATGAAAAGTAATATCTTTGTAATGGGAAATTATTTTATTATAAAATATTTAAAGAAAGAAAAATAATGCAGTAATATATATATACTAGTATTGCATTTTAAGAAATGAGTTTATTTGAAGCAGATATAAATAGCAACATATCAAAATTTTAGATACGATAATGTGCATGTATAATGTGATGAGATGGAATTTAAACATTAACATAAAATGAATAATAATAATTTGTAATAGTGCAATTTTAGAAAATATATTTAATAAAAGAAATATAGTAAATAGATTTAATTTATCTATATTGATGTTAATCAATAATGATTTTATATTAAAGACATTTATTTTAAATGATAAACTATATACAATCTATAAAGATTTGTGGATGTAATGTGATCTTTAGAAAATAAACAAATTCTTAACAAAGGACACTGATTTCTCAAAAAATGATTTTATGAAGTATTTTAAACATTAAAAGATATTTTGTCATTATTCAGAAATGATAATGCATTAGCCATGACAGATATGAAAAGACCAACCTGTCATGAGAAGAATAATATGTAGGTAAATAGTATTTAAATGGCCCTCAACAGAGAAAGCTTATTCCAATAGCCTTTGAAAGTGAAAAAGTTAAAGAACCATTACTCACCAGACTTATCAGTTATTGGTTTAAGGATTTAAACAGTTTGCCATTTTTGTTTACCTTTTAATTACAAACAACTCAATCTCACTGATTTATATTGGATGGTCAGCTGGGTTGGTTTTAAACCAGCTACATGAAATCTGAAAATTTTATGTGGATTGAATTCAAAGTCAAGTCAACTACATGGCTTATGTATAATATGGTTAATTAAATAATTATAATGCTTTGATCTTATGCAAAGCCATAGTATTCAACTGTTAGTTATTTTGGCATACCTGTAGTCAGATGATTTCCTAAATATGACAAGATTCATATTAGTCTACTGTAATAGACTAGGAATTACCAGATAGGACCCCCCACTTAGTTCCCCTTATTAGTTTAGATATGCTATAGAGCTGAATAATTATTTGTGTGTAACATTGTGAAAATATTTAATTGAAGGCTTTATTTAGATATCAGTCATTTTTTAAAAACTTACTGTTTATACTTGATTATTAATAAATGAGAATTATAATTTAAATGTAACTTTTATAATTAATGCCCTTATTTCTAATCAATGAGTTTATATTGTTTAATTTTGTATGTCTGTGCATGTTAGACATATAAGATAATGGAAAATTTGATTAAATTTTAGTTTGTAAGCATACATGTATTTGTTCTTTTTTAGTGATAAAAATTTACTGGCAAGTATTTATGTATAATATTTGTCACCATCTGCAGTTTAGGCTTAGAAACATTTTACTGAATGATAATTCATTTGGTATCTGACCCTCGAGATGTTCCATGGTTGCTAAAATCATATAAGCATTTTTTTTTTGAGAACTTTTTAAAAAAGCCTTGGCATGGCTATCTACCATAATACTACAGGAGGTCCCTTAATTTGCTATCTTTAATTATGTGTTCATCAAAAAGAATTTTGGTTTCCATTTAAAGAATAATTTGTTTTACACATTAATGTACTATTTGCAGAATGGGCCTTAGGAAGGTTATCATCTATCTATTCCAGATATACCCTCTACAAAGCAATTTTCTTTTTATCTAGGAAAAATTTAACATTGGAGGGTATAAGGGAAATCCTCTAAAAAGTAACTGTTCAGCACAATAATGATATCATTGCACTTCAAGAGGTTCAATATTTACATTATTTTTTGATAGAATGCACTCTAAAAATGTTATTATTACATTTGTTTCAAATTTTTTTATCTTTTAAACAAACAATTTCTATTGAAAAGAGTTAAAATGTTATTACAATCATTATTTGGTATGGATGCAATGTTTACAAATCTCCAAAACTGGCTGTAGCCTTTCAGATTTTTCAAAACTTCTGTATAATTTCAAGAGATTCCAATTTTCATAGTAGACTTTGGAATATTTAAATGAAGATTTAGCAGGTTGTCAAGTTTTAACGGATAGATTTCAACAATATGTATGCATTTATTTTTTTATGTCAAGCAAGAAGAAAAAATAGAAAATGGAGAGCAAAAACTATCTTTTATTTATGTTTTATTTTAACAAAAAAATAGTTCATCATTATCTGGTGATTTGCTGATTTTAGATCATTTTATCTGTAACCAACATAAACTAAGTTTAGTTACCGTTAGAAATTCACATTGCTATAGTTGAAGATTTTTCTGGTCCATGATGGAATTTAAGGAATGCTGACAGGAGTTGTTATACTTGATATCTTGAATGGAATATTAATAAAATCTTTCCAATTACTTTTTCCTATAATAGGTTTAATAAATTCATAATCATTTCAGCAGCCAAATGGCACATCCCTTGAGAATATCAAAAGTAATTTATTCAGATTGGAATAGAACCAGCATTGCCTTTTATATCCAATATTTAATATACCAAAGTCCCAGAAATTGGGAAGAACTTATTAAATCATTGGATTATGGTAAAAATGAAATATGGAGAGTCTATACATAAAATCAAATTTTACAAGATCTAGTCAAAAGATCCCTTTTTTATTGTTTTTGTTTTTTTAATCATAAGTTTCATGGTTGTCATGAGATTGCTTTTATATCACACTTTTTAAATCCAAAATTAATAGAACAACAAAAAGAAAAAAATATTACTGCAAAACTAAAAACTTTCTTTTACAACATTCCTCTAATGTCAATCTAATAAAACCAGTAGATATTGATAAACTTAAATTTATTCTTAGTTACCTTAAACCAAGAAAAACTTTAGAACAGATAGTATAAATTAGAACATAAAATCCAACATTATTCATACAGAAACTATTCCAGAAATTTGGCTTAAAACCATAGCAATTTTAAAAACCAAATAGATCCAATTATCAATAATTTTACCAATAACTGAGACATAAACCAGGCCGAATTTAGGCAGAAAGGATATTTTCTTAAATATTTAACATTGAAAATGGTTGGTACTATTCTAATTGATCTAATTTTCACTTAGGATCTTGTGTGGAAAAATGGTCTTTTTCTAAAACTACCAAAATTCTTATAAAAAAAAAAAAAATCAATTTATTTCAGAAAATACTTTCCATTAAGAAAATTGTAATGACACTAAATGACAGTCGACGTAAGTATAAAGTTTTACAGAATAGTCTACCACAAAGTTTGATTCTCTCATCTATTTAATATATTTATCAATGATGTTCACATGCAAAATACATACATTTGTTTATGTAGATAATATTGCTTTGATATCACAAACAATCTTTTTCAGAAATAGAAATGTCTCTGAATGGGATATGAAAAGTTTAGATTTTTTTTTCTAAGATT
Organism: Epiperipatus broadwayi; assembly: GCA_028023455.1. Taxonomy (NCBI): domain Eukaryota; kingdom Metazoa; phylum Onychophora; class Udeonychophora; order Euonychophora; family Peripatidae; genus Epiperipatus; species Epiperipatus broadwayi. The sequence goes on from JAQFVV010000062.1 coordinate 3,060,283, forward strand.
GGTATCTCTAATCATGCTCAATTTTCCATTTAAACAATATGTAAACATCTCATCTGAATATACTCTTTTGCAACTGTAACCTTGTAACCTAACTTATTTTCTAATGTGTCTAATGTTAGATCTAAAATAATAACCTTTGGGAAACTTGCTAGCATTATTTAGGGGTATGATGCAAATAGTTGACTGCTTCCTTAATTCTAGCATATTCTTTTGGAGAATATAATGCACTGTGAGAAATATTACTGATTTATTATTTTATTGTTTTACAGTGACTTTTTATTCTTTTACATATTCCTCTACCAGATATCAAAAGAAAAGTTGCTTCATAAGAAATGAATATAAAACTTATGCAGAGTGAATTTGCCAAATAAAGTGTACTTTCTCTGCCCAAGACTTATCTCAAAATGTATAATCAAAGAATTATGCATAAAAATGGAATTCTTAATAAATTTCTTTTTCCAGATCCAACAATAAAGCCAACTAACTGGATTTAATTTTCCTAGATGCAAATTAAATCTTATCACCAGGCTGAGAACAATTCATGGTCATTGCATGCATCTGCTTCATTAACGGAATATAACAGCCACTGATCTATGCAAGTGTGGGCAGATACAAACCATGAAACACAGATAATGTCTATAGAATCTGTCTGTAGTGGCGTAATTGAATGACTTAGTCAAGCTACTAGTGAATCCATCTCCTAATTGGAATTCTGCAGGTTTCTTAATTAATAGTTATTTTTAAAAAATCCATATATTAAATAAAAAGTAAATAAATAAATTTGCTATCTTTGGTGTAATTAGTGAGTATCTACTAAATCAGATACATGAAATTGTATAGTGACAATAAAAGTACATTATAACAAAATGTTAGTATTCATGGAATTTTAGTTTTTTGTAGAAGAATGTAAAATATTTTACATGTGCAACATTAAAAAAATCTTGAATCGTATTTGAATGAGTGAAGTTGTTTATATATGTATTTCTGCTAAATAGAGATTAATTACTGCGATATGAGTAAATTCGAATTCTCCAAATCTGTTTTAAAAACTTATTAATATGTATATGTTAGTAACAATCCCCCCCCCCCTTTCATTTTAATTTGTTAAAAAACTTTCTGTGATTATATATATACTATTATTCTAAGTTAATATAATTGACTTTATATATGTAGCTATACACCCAGAAATATAATCTTTTTTATTTTAATCAAAAAAAAAAAAAGTATATTAATTATTTTTATAACAAATAGCAAATGTCAAACAAAATGTTTGTAAATATGAGCAGAGTAAAGTTCATTTTTTAACCTTTATAATAAAACTTTTTTTTTAGTAGTTTATCTGTGTTTATTGAATTTATCAATTTATAAATATCAGGATGAATCCATCAATTGTTGCAGTAATCTATTATCATTCTTTATCACAAAACACAAGAACCCATCATCATCATCTTTTTTCAAGTTCTACTTAAATATAAGCATTCAAATCTTCTTTCTTGCGTTCTTACTTAAAATCATTAATTAACTGCCGATTTTTTCCATCCTGTTTTTTCCAGTCTCTTAATTTCCTCATTATATGAAATTAAGCAATTTTTAAATAGTTTGAGCTTTTTTTTTCTTTTAAATTTACCTATCAATAATATTTAATGGAATTTCTTCCCTCATCTTCTGTATTTATTACAAAATAATGTGAAGAGTAAAATACATCAAGATGTAGATCAATATCATTTTATTTATATTTTAAGATGAATAGAGATATTTAATGATAATGTTTAAATATTTATTGCATAAACTGCCACTTTCCCCCCAATATTTGCTGTGGTATTATATTGGGTATTGTTACCAAAATGCTGTTAAAAATTGATATAATAATGCAAAATACGTGTATTGTCCTCCTGAATATATTTTGGAATAAAGTTAATCTATGAAAGTGAGTGTTAAAACTTTTGAATTCCCTAATAATTTGTTTACATTAGTTTGATAATAGATTTGTTTCCATTAGAATGTGTAGAATGTTGATAATATGACATTAAAACTATTATCTGGCAAGAATATAGGGTTAAAATGTGCAGTTGTGAATGAATTTTAATATTTAATATGATAAACCAATAGACTTAATCCCACTAGAAATAAATATATACAGTAGAAATAAATTATTTTAAGGTATGATATTTACAATACCTTTTAAACCATTAAGCATCACATGATCACATTTCCTATACTAATAATGAAAATATTATAGTAAATATAAAATCAATACTTCTTAATGTAAACAAGTATTTTAAATTTACAATAATTTTTTTTAACAAAAAACTTGGTTACAAAATCAAGAAAGTAGATGGAACAATAGAAACTTTCACTGTGCAAAGAAATCTTTTCTTTTTGCAAAAAAAAAAAAACAACAACAACCAAAACTTGATTTTTTTCAAAAAACGTTTGGATATTAATAAATACCCTCATTTTAAAATTCAATTTAGTAATTTTAATTAAAGCCTCACATGACACAGAATTTATTAAATAATCCAATAAATAAAGGGGAAAAGGTAACAAAGTTTAAAAATAATTCACTAAGCATTATTCTTATATAAATTACATATATATTAAAATTTTGTGAAAACAAATGGGTATTTATTTTTTAAACTTATATTTACTATATGCCATTCTTTTTTCTTAGAATTGACCATTAATTTTAATTGAACAGTGAAACTTTTGTGTCTCTTGGTTCTGAAATTAGCATTATGTAAATATTATTTTTTCTCTAATCATTTATTTCTTACACAGTCATTTTATTGCTTTGATTATTGATAAATAAAGGTCTATCATAATATTTTTCACTGAATTGTATTTTAATTTGAAATGACAAACAAATGTTATTAACCACATTGCCCTATAACCTATGAAAAATGGCACTCACGTGTCAATAAAAAAATAATAAAATACACAATTTTTATAAGTTTTTATTTGATAGCATTGCTGGAAATCCAGAATGGAAATTATATATCTGCCAGATTTAAATATATGGTTATCTCATTTTTAATTATCTCTACAATAGTAATTAAATATCAGTTGGTAAATATATATATCAAATAAACATAACAGTATTTTATGAAAACCAACTGAAGTAAGCATACTACTCCACAAACTACGAATAAATAATACTCTTACACATCAGCAAATGGAAACTAATAGAGTGAATTAATCTATTCTTTCAGCTTTTAATCTTTATAAGCTTTCATTTACTGGCATTGCTGGAAATTCAGACTGGAAATTATATACTAACAAGAGTTAAATACAGGATTAAATACTTAAAATAGCTTTCTCATTATTGAACAATGTTCTGATGATTTAATCATCTTATTAACAGTATGAAAGACAAGCTGCCCCTAGAGCAGAATTCTCAGATTGTATAAAAATTTATATGCAACAACACAAACTGCTACCCAGTTTATTACAGGGACTTGCATGTTAATCTGTCTATGAGAATTGCACAGCGCAGATACCAATACAATTGAACTAAGCCTAATATTGAGGTTAGATCCATTTTCCTTGAACATGAGTCTAAACATGGTCACAGCTTCGAATCTATATCTTCCAGCATTGTCTGTTCCAAAAGAAATGCTACTGAACATAAAGTTAAAGAGGCCTGGCATATTGGCAACAATATCCCCACAACAAAAAAAAAAAGAATCCTGCATCCGCCTATCAAAAAAGTGGTTCATTTAAATTAACTTATTTACATCCTAGATTCAAATTTTATGCAAATCCCCACTCTTGTTTATTCTTTTATAAAAACCACAAACTTCTTGGAGAACTATTGCTATGAATATGACTACTAGTTAGTTGAAAACATTCTTAGCATACCATGCTGTTAAAGTATTAAACCAAACTTTTCTTTATTAATTATAAAATAATAAATTAAATTATGTATTGAATAATCTTACATTTTTTCAAAAATATTTTTAAGTTTTTATTGCTAATAAATTCCTTTCAATCCTCCCACCCCCCATCTGTGATCTTACTTAGGAGTGTAAAAAAATGTTAGATTTAAAAAAAAAAATTTAATAAAATCAATAATAATCATTTTATTATGCTCTTTATAAATATCTATTAATATATTAAAAATTACAAAAACTACAAATACTTTAACACATGTTTTCTTTTCAAATCTTGGGTTTTTTTAATTTTATGAACTATTTTTTATCATACTTGTTTTTCTCCAATGTTTTGATCATATTATTTGGTTGTTGACAAAGACTGTTTAACTGGAGTATGAAAAGAATGGTTCATAGAATTATAAAACAAGATTTTAAAAGAAAAAGTATGTACGAATTAGTTGTTTTTGTAATTTTTTTAAAAAAAATAGTTAATTATAGTTTGTTTACATTGGAGAAAAAAAATCACCTATTTTTCTTAATAATATTTTATTATCATAAATTAGCATGCAATTACTTTTCAGTTAAATCAGATAATGTTACTATTTCAACTAATGAGTGAAGTAGAGAAAAATCTTGGAAAGAAATATGTCCCTATTGCACACTAGATTCCATGCTTTCAGTAAGAGAAGTTATTGTTTGTAAATTCAATAAAGCAAGATTATTACTTTTTTCTTTAAAATAAATAATATTGTTACGACAAAAAGTATACTACTGTTTTAAATCATTATAACTAATTTATAATAAGTATGCTATTAAAATTATAAAATAGCGTACCATTTCTAATTACTATAATTAATATTTAACCCAATTTTTTAAATGTTTAATAACTATTATTAATTTTTTATATGTGTTTGCAAACTCATTTTTCATATAATAGATGCAAATTGTTTTGAATTATAAAATTGATTTGTATTTTACATGTTATTTTTATTAATAATCATTACATTGTTTCAATGTACTATTATGAGGAATAATAGATTTGAAAGGTTAAATCAATTATTTATTTTTTAACAGAATGTGTAAGGGTTTTTTTTTTTAAAAAAGTAACTAATTCACAATTAAATTGCCTAGCTTCAGAATTGTAGTGCTCTGATTTAATATCATCTTTAAAATGTTGAGACCAGTTATTCAAACTGTTTAGAAATACAATTACAAAAATAGATTTTAAAATTTTATTAATAGTGCAATACAGGGTTTGTTTTATAAATATATATATATATTCACAGTTAAAAAAGAAAACTAAAATATTTATGATTATACATTTACATCAAATTGGAATAACCATTTTGTTGATGAGCAGAAGTTCTCTTAATTATTATTCAGTTTAGAAGACCCAATGAGATGAATTCTGTGCTAGAATAACTATGAGCATATGCTTATTAAAAGGGTCTTCTAAACTGAATAGTGATTGACTCTTTAAATCAAAAAACTTTAAAACTATAGAAGGGAGCAGCAGGACTATGGTTAATGGTTTGAGGCTATTGTTAATTAATTGCTTTAACAAAGCCTACAAAGCAAGACATGGATAGAATATTTCTCTTGGCCATTCTCATGTAATAAGAAATTAAAATGAATTTAGTATATGCAATTAGAGTCGGAGATTAAACCAATATTTTTCTCTAAAAATAAAATAATTAAACTAAGGAATGGCTTTCTTCAGTAGTAAACTGAAAATACTTGAAAAAATAAAAATGGTATATAGGGAAAACAATTTTCATATAGGCAAATATCTCTTCACAGCCTTCTATAGGGAAACAGTGAAGAAGTAATCTATTCATAATAGTAATTTTTGAGTCATGAAGATTGTTTTTCTATCCTTGTTTTCTTCTGTGACTAAGAATAACTAGATATTTCTTGGATAATTAGCTTGTTACGGACTAGTTAGCTGAAAGCATAAGATTAATAGGAGAATGCACTAATAATATGCCCATTCATACCATATTGAATATTTTTGTGTAGCATATGTGTGCAAGTGAAGGAGAGATAAAGGATTAATTATTGATCACTTAAAAGCATGCATGCATTATATGTGTTCTGTATAATTTTTAATTATTTTTTTTTTTTTTTAGATATCTGTTAAACAAACACCATGGAATAAAAAACTGCCTGCAGGGTCATTCTTTCCTTGGCCTGTAGAGGCCACAGTTCATTGTTGGGGCTAACCAGCATTGTTCATAATGTTATCAGCTAATAGTATGGTAACAGTTTTGGGCTGTATCAGCATTTGCTCCACACCTTCCTAGTAGTATGTTTTAGACATATTGTATGGTAGTTGTAGTTTTTTAAATTAGAGAACAACAACATGGACTCTCAAAAAAATGCTGATACTATTAAATCATTTAAAATTTCTGCTGGTCAATTAAATGGTAAAAGTTCTCATGTTGATGAGAGCCAAGGACATTTTTGCCATTATCGCACCGAAAGCTATGTGAAAGCAGTATGTAAAACCACTGGTGTTACAATGGAAGAACCACCATCTACTACAAGAGGTCTTCTTTCTCCTGATGACATAATTTTGAAATCTCGAAGTGCTCCAACCACTCCAAAATCAACTAGAATGATTAAAATTGAATTAGATAACCGTTCCAGTACTCTGCCTCACTCTGAATTGTTATGTCCAAAGGATAAAGGAAGTTCTCCAAGAAAGTCACCCAGTGCCTCAATTGCTAACTTCTTTAAGAAGTTGTCTCCAAAACTCCGTCGAGCTAAGAAATCTGAAAAAGCAGCTTGGATGGTGGTTGAGTTTAAAGATAGAGATCTAATGGATAGTTCAGACACACTGGATGAACTGCCTAGTGATGTGGTAAAGAGGGCAGAAGAGGCAAGGAATGCTGCTTCCGTCTCTTCACCTAGAAAAATGCCACAGCTGGTCAGTCCATACGCTGTGCAAGGCTCTGGATATTCACCTTCACAACTACGCAAATTGGAAGGCACCCCAGATCTTCGAACATCACCGGCTTTACGGCGAATGGATAGTTTAGGAGCAGGAACAGTAGTTCAAGTAGCCCAAATAACTGTAGATAGTCAAAGCAATGGACTTGGAATCAATGGCCAAGGAAGGAAAACCCAGCCCCCAAGTAGCTTGGATATTCCTAGTATATCACGAACTTTTCATTCCAGCCAATCAGTTCAGATGGCATCTACTGAATCATTAGGTGCTTGTTCATTAATCAAATCGAAAATAGAATTACAAGATGAATCTACTCTTAATGGCTCAAAGTCATTAGATCAGCTGACCTCAACTGAGTTTTTATCAACTTTAAGTGTAAATGGTAGTAGTAACTTAGAATCCCTTCCTGAAATTGAAACCAAAAAACCTTCTTATATTAATATAAGTCGCTCTGTGAGTGGCTATACTGCTTATGGACGATATCAATCAAAATTAAGAACCACTCCTCCTTCATTAATGCCATTATCTAACAAAGATTTACTTTCTTCTTCAGATCATTTTCACACTGGGAATGGAGAATGTTTCACTGAAGATAATGCTTTAGTAAGCTCAGAGACTCAGGGGATCCCACAGAAAAGTTTTGTGCAACGACGGATAGAGCAGCTATGTGCACATCAGCAGACAACTGTGAATAAATCAGCAACAAATAAGCCTGTTATTAGCCAACATTCACTTACATCACAATGTGATAAAACTTCTGTAGTGCCAGATCAATTAACAAAGGCTGCTATATCCGATATCTTACAAGAACCAACTCTGAAGGAATCCGTCCAGAGTAAACCCGAAAAACCACCTTTGCTTCCAAAACCTACAACAATCCCTGCTATTTCTAGAACAATAGGCCTTCCTTCAACTATTTATCAAAAAGAATATACAGACTCTAAATCTTCTCCAGCTATTATTATCCCAGAAGTAAGGGTTGTATCTGACGCAGATGGTTTTGAAAATGAATTGGCTAAACAAACTAAAGAAGTGGAAGTCGATAGTAGGCAGGCTGAACTCATTAATCTGGAAGATTCTATAAGCCCAACAAGAGATGGTAATTATTTTTTAAATCTTGTAACTACAGAAGAACTAAAAATAGTAGGACTTTGTGAACAGGCTGAAAAGGAAATGCAAGATTCTGGCCTGCCAGAAGAAGGTAAGATTCAATTTATATATATTTGTAATAAATATTTATAAAATTATTAAGCAAAAATGTTAAAAGATAACATTGTATTATAAACAAGAATTATAATATTATATATCCTAAATATGTATGTAAAATGATGAAATATCAAAAGTATTTGTATTTATAGACATTTATAAACATCACATAAAATTTGAAAAAAATTGATACAAGACAAACTTTTTTTTAACTATAATTAATTTTATTCAAAATAATATATTTTTATGCATAATTTACAGTACAGTAATTTACATTTTTAAATACACGTTTGAATTATTATCGCTATTTGCCAAAAAACACGTTCGTTTGCAAAATGGTAAAAAATCAGATTCTCACAAGAGGAAATACAACTAGCGCCAAGTTCACTCTCATGTTGTGTTAATGATTTTCTGTTGACAACGTAATTAGTAATTAATCTTTGAGACGATGATTTTATTAATTGTTTATGAATTTAGACTTATGATAATAAAAAGACATTTATTCACCACTGCTAGAAAAAATTTAATTAAAACTAACAACTAAAAATTAAATTCTTATTTTTGTCTTTAATTTTTTAATTTTCAATTCCGTTTAAAAATCAAATTTCGTTTTACATCACATTAATTTCAAGTCGCCATAAGTAATTTTTAAATTGTTAATTACAATTAAAAATCAGATTTTAATTTTTAATTGTCAAATTTAATTGTGCCCACTGCTATTACTCACCTTTTAAAAATAAACTTGCGAACACTAAATGATTAATAATTGATTACATTCTTTTTTAAAAAGCAAAAACAGAATGTGATTTGAAATGCAAAATTAACACGCACAATGTTTGAACAAATTTACATTATAATCTTGTAAAATTTAATGTGTGTATACATAAAATGTGGAAATCAGGATTTTAATTTCATTATTGCATAAAATCTTACTATTATAAAGTACTGAAAATATTGAAATTATTAAGATGAAAGTCGAATTCCAATAATGTGCTATTACTTTCAATATAACATAAATGCGTGAAATTTATTATTTAAAGTAATAGCGCATTATCGGAGTTCGACTTCCGGTGAAACATGAATCGCGTAACTTCAAAATCGTGTTAAATAAGTTCGCGTAAAAAGAGACCCAGGTGAATACTAATATCAACTTTATAATTGAATAAGATTAAGATCATAATGATCTTCCATGAATTCAATATAGTACTTATGTAATCAATAATAATTTAAATAAAACACAAATATTTGATTATAATTACCATAAGCAGATATAATAACTATAGTATTTAATATAAAAAAAAACAATTTAACCATAATCACCTACTAATACTGGGATTTGATTTCTGGATTATGACATAGTTATTTCAAATAAATTTTTATGATATACAGTTTATCTATTCTCGCTCTAATGTTATTAAGCAATATATTCATATTGCACTCTTGGACAATAATTAGTCAAGTTTATTTTATTTAAGTTAAATTAAATTTATTAATATATGATTATCAATTATATATATATGATAAATCGATTATAAACAATCAATATTTACACATATAATCTAATTGAATGTACAATAAACCATCAATTAACCTTAATTTGATATTTACATATATGATTGCATACTAATTTCCAATTATTTAATAACAAATATTAAACATCCATGTCTATGTATCACAAATGTGTTGCAGGACATTTTTACTTTCCAAAATATAAGAGAATTTAAAATATACTTTTATTTTAGACTTTATATAAAAATATAATCAATAAATATATATATTAAAAATATATATATATAATGAATCTAGTTATTTGTAATATAAATTTAAGAACGAAACAAAGTAAATTCTTATTATGATAAAATCTTTTTACACTTCAAATATATATGATACATTTGAAGTTAAATTTTTAATCACTAAAAAAAATGAATCTTTTAAATTAAAATAATAATTACTATAACACAAACTATATGTTTAAACTTAGGAAAAACATAGCTCGCTCATATTTTAGTGTGTGAATAGATCACTAATTAACTTAAAACTATATATATTATTCATCAATGAATGAATTTACATTTTAAATGAAGATAAACAATACATATATCAATAATAATGACAAATATAAATAAACAATCCAAAAGGTTTTTATTGTAACGTTTTTCACATTTTGATAGGCCTTCAATTACACACTGTTAACTCTACTTAAGAATTATTATGATTTCAATTGCTGATAGAATCAGTTTTTAATTTATAAAAGAAGTGCCAAAGTTGATATCATAACTTATAAAGTAATAATTACAAGATCTGGATTAAGATTTCCCGTCAGTTTATTTTAAGAAAAATATTCTTCCTGGACTTAACTAAGAAATAAGAATATTGGCAAGGTAATTTATACACTACTTTAAAACTCAATACTAAAAATCTAACACTCAAAATTAACAACAGAACTAACTAAAAAATTAGGCACGTACAATGAAAGTTTTTTTTTTGTATTAGTAGTAAAGATTTATTACAGCACATTAAGCATTTAAACATCTATAATAATAAAATCATAATATTGGAAAGAAACACACACATGCATACTCAGATACTTATTTTAACTATGTGAATTCAAATATCGCACATTGAAGTAATAGTTAACTAATGTTTTTCTTTTTGTCCATGGTAACAATTTATTATTTAAAATTCAGTTCCCAAATCATTTATCTAGATGGAAATTATGGCCATTAACTTACCGGTAAGTTTCAAGTGTTTATATAGGTGATTGATCTCCTTAGTAATCTGATTCCTTTCAATGGATAGTCGGTAATACTGTTTTTTATGGTTTCATTTCTTCCATATCTCTGATCCTGATTGAGGCAAGATTAGACTAAGGTATAGGTGACTTTTCCGAGAGGTTTTGGCGAATGATCTGGTTCTACTCGCACATGTGGAATAGGTTTACTTTAGATCTAAATGGCAACATTTTATTCTTAATTTTAAAAAAATGCTGCACATGAAAACTTGACCAAAAACACATGTGAAAAAGCTCATTTCCAACTTCTCTGCTCTTTTTATAGTCCAGATCATTTTTGAGAAGTCCTGCACATCTTTATCCTTTGTTTTATTATTCTATAATCTTCCACATTTTTTTTTTCCAGCTACAAAGTTTTTTTTTATGGATTATTTTTGCCATCTTTAATTAGCTTTGGAAACTTTGATTGTAATCTGCATGTGGAATGTCTTTTCACTATCTGAATTACTTAAGTTGTATGCACTTTCCAATATCAACATTATTTTGATTAAATTAGATAGATAAATAAGAAAAACAAAAAGTAACTTTCATTGTACGTTTTTTTTTAAAAATTATACTACTTAAAAAAAATTACATATCATCTTTTAAATGATCTTTGCATTTTACTCTCTTTGAAGAATTTTTTTTTAAATACTACACAATGCCAATATATATTTGTACCATCTATAAATAAATAGTACAATATCTTTATATATTGTATTTTCAGTATGGCACCACAGTTCCAGTGCATATATTTCAAACTACAAAATCAATAGTTATGTCTTTATTCTAAAGAAGAAAATGTATTCGCGATAACTTTATATTCAAAGTACATTTTGTCGAATCTGATATTTTATGTAAATATTCAAATTATTTCTTTAAATGTCAATTATTAGTTTCATATAACGTTACACACATAAACATTATTTTATATTTATAATATGAAGAGAAATTTTTTCATAAGCAAGTATTATTTAAAAATAATATGAATAAATATTTGCTAATTTTTTTTCTAGTGTGTTGTCATAGAAATTAAATTGATTCATATCTCAAAAAAATTTGATCAATCTATTTAATAAAATCACATAGGCATGTAAATATAACACTCATATACATTCTGCTGTTTGTATTCTGTTTTTAAATAATATAATGAAGCGATTCAATGATTTTTCTTTTTCTAATAAAGAAGTCATTTTTCTATAATTTTTATCAATAAGCTGCCCCAATCTATAGGGCAAACACTTTAATTTCTTACCTCTCCATTTTGCTTTGTTAAGAATATATATTTAGGATAAATAAAGAAAAATCTTGCAAAGAAATTTATATATAAGTTTGAGTTCAAATTTTTCAGACCTATTTATAAGATTTTCTTATTGACATCAGAGTAATTATAGTAATTGTTTATATTCACTCATTAAGCTATTTTATTCAACTACTAAAAATATTTTAGAAATATATACAATAAAAATTCATATTTTATAATACTAATACTATTTTTCAGTTCAACAACAAATAAATAATTTACATTACATTCTCAAAATATAACACTAAAAGTTATATTTTTATATGCATTTTCTAGTATAATATTCTACAAATAAAAAGGACAAATATATTTGAAATATTAAACATTTATTTGTATTGCTTATAATTTACTATTGTGAATGCAGTAATAAAAATAAAACAAATATATTTTATCCAAACCATATACTTTATTATTCACATATTTATTTTTCTTTTAAGAATGAATAGTCAATTTATAATATTATAATACTATTAATAATAAACAATTTTATATTAATATTATTGTTGTCATAATAACAGTTAATATTTTAGAATTTAACATATCTATTATCCAAAAATCAAACAAGAAAGAAAAAAAATTATGATTGACATCTTATCACATACTGAAATGTATCTCCGATTTCAGTAGATACAATAGATACATACATGCGTACACATATACATGGGAAAACTACTTATGTAGGCTGCCAACTAATTATTTATTACTTTAATTAGTAATGGTATTGAAATAATTTCATATTTCAAAAATTAATTAAGGAATAATATTTCATTAGAATCTTTTTCATAACTCACTATGAGGAAATTATTCTGTCTTACAATCATATTTTATAAGTTTTGAGTAATAAGTGAATATTAAATTTGCAATTGTATATATTGTACTTGCAGTCCAAGGTATCATAAATAAAGTCTTATCTAATCATTATTTTGTTGTAAATTATAATTTGTTTTAATTTTATATAAAAAAAAAAGACATTTGTTTATTTTGGATAGATTTTAAACTTCAATTAATTTATGAAAATATGATTTTTCAAAAATAAAAGTTGTAGAGAATAACAACAAAAAAGACTTCTCTTTTTAACCCTTTTGATTTATCTTTTTTATTTTTTATTTGCAGATTTTTTTATGTACTGTTGAGATATATAAATTTCTACTTACATTTTTGTATTTTTTATTTTAGACATGAATTCAATAAATGAAATTACTTTAAAAATAAAATATTATATTTGAAAATAAACAAAAAGATTAATAAACATAAATAAATTGTCAAAAAAAAAAAGACTTAGGCTATAATGTTTTGGAATGAATGAATAATGTTTTTTTTTTTTCAAAATTTAATATTTTTCATAGATATCATGCTAAAGCATAACTTCAAATAATGGAATCTGTCTTTAGAAACATTAAAATTGAATTTATAATGAAATCAATAAAATATTGCAAGAACACTTTTAATACTTTTGACAGGAGCCTTTTTAAAAAAAAATTTCTGATCACTAAGTCCTTGTTGACTAATTTGTTCTAAAAAATTACAAAAAATTAATGAAATTAAAATATAAGTTGGGGAAAGTTTAATAGTGTTATAAAAAAAAAAATTATGAAAAGATAATAGATTTTATATAAACTTATTATATTTTGTTTTCACATTCTAAATAAAAGACAGTGCAGCTGCTCAATATGACCAGCCTCTATTTTGTTAATTTCCATTGGCTGAAAACTTTTTTTTCTTAGAAATTTTTTATTATCCGTAGCTCCTGACATCTAGATATTATAATTAGAACTAATAAATCACAAAACTAATTTTTTATTTAAAATTTCTATTGTTAGAAATTGAAAATGTATTACAAGTAGTAATAAGAGATATTTAGATTCAATAGCATAGACATGATTAAATTTTATGCAAAAAATTAAAGGAATTTAGCAAAATTAAAAAAGGTTGAGGCCAAAGTTAGTTGTTTCTAGTTTAAAAAAGTAATTGAAAGAAAGGCCATAATTTGTCAATGATATAAATAAATGATATATGATGAATTGAAGACCAGCAGATTATTTTCTGGCTATTGCTTTTTTTCAGTGAGAAGCATTGAATTTGCACCCATGTATCTTCTCTGAAGTAATGAATATAGAGCATTAGCATCGAATGCCAATTAATAACTCAGGATTTCAATGGATGAGTATAGATTAGAATAAAAAGTTAATTATTTATTCTAATGCAGATTTTGAAAATAAACAGTGGAAACATAATACATTGTTTGGTATATATTGGAATAGATAATATCTGGATAAGAACTGCATGACCCACAAATGCCCCACAGATTTGGGTAATCAAAAATGTAATTATAGAGATAAGGAGTTTCTCCCAAATGCTCTACATATTTGGGTAAGCCATAATGTAATGAATCATGATCTGTGCTTGGGATAGCCAACAGTATTACTAGTAGACAGATAAATAAATTGATCTTCAAATGGATTTATAACCACTTAAACTTATATTATAATAGATTCATGAATGTAGAAATTGCCAATGAATCTAATATTTTCGTTTGACAAAGAAAAGAAAATTCAATAAATAGTTTATTTTCTAGTGAGTGTATAGCATGGAATATATGATTAAATATTTTAGAAATAAAATAATTTATGTAATAGGTAAATCAAATGTATGATGCCTAGATTAATAATGAAATAAGTTTATTAAGATAAACCATAACTCATTGAATTGGTTAAGATAAACAAAACAACTTTAATTTTAACAATTGCAATCTAACGTAATTTGTATACTTATAATCTATCCTTGCCAGATTGCAATTTCTAGATTACAATCTATATCTAAAGATTATTAATATGCATATTCACAAAAGAGTTAAATATTATCATCTTTCACATGATATAAATTATTTTTAATATTTTTTAAATCAAGTAGTGCTTTCATTATAATGGTCATTTTATATGTTTAAACTAGATGTTAAATATTAATTATATTTTAAGTTTGATTTGTTTTTAAAGTTTATATCAGTGATCAACTTCAATTTATTTGATTTATTAGTTAGATGTATACCAAATAATAAATGGATTGCATTAATTTAAATTATTAAAAGGAAATAAAATTGGATAGATATCTATAAGTGTTTTATTGTTATTTCTTTGATTATTA
Organism: Epiperipatus broadwayi; assembly: GCA_028023455.1. Lineage (NCBI taxonomy): Eukaryota > Metazoa > Onychophora > Udeonychophora > Euonychophora > Peripatidae > Epiperipatus > Epiperipatus broadwayi. Next base: position 3,075,525 of record JAQFVV010000062.1, read on the forward strand.
AAGATGCATAAAAGTTATTTGATTAGATAATTTTAGAAAAGATTTATTTATTGGAATTTGTTATCAAGTTCAACATTTAATGCTCAGATTATGGTTTCATTATCCTACAGTGTCTTATTTAACATTCCACAATGACAAATAAAGGGATATGATTCAATAGACATTGTAATTATTAGATGATATCCAACTATTCATTTTATAAACACTGATCGATGGCAAATCCAATGATTCGATGATTTTGGATAGTAAGCCTAGCATTTGTTGTTTTTCATTTTTTTTATTTATGCAAATATTAACTGAGGAGAGTTTATGTTCTCTCTCTCCCTTGTGATCTCTATTCACAGTACATTATAATTTTTTTATTAGAAATCCACAGACTGTTGATGAAAGTAGATAAAATAAACAAAAATTTTGGCCAAAACAGAAAGTATATGTTCATTTTTTGCCGAGCTTTTTTTATTACATAGTAATAATAATAAAGCAGTCTTTTAAACATTAGTTCATGAAACTTGAAATTTTTTCTTCTTTCAACCATAATAAAGTCCGTTTGTTATTATTTGACATGACATAAAAATATTTTAATTTTAATAAATAAACCATTAACTCACTGTACATTTACTCAAAATTCAAATGTATTTATTAAACATAGAATTCTAATTGTTTTCTATATTGATATTATTTGTAGACTATAGAAAGATAATAAATGATGACTGCATATCATAATATATTTATTACTAGCACGGTTGACTTATTTACATAATTATTAATAATTAAGATGCAAGATGAAATCAGGCTAAATGGTTTGGTGCATAGCTTGTTAACAGTTACTGATTAAAAATCATAAATTTCTGTGGTAAGTCAAATTTTAATAAATTATATCTAATGTTATGCTTATTATCAAAGTCTATCATGAAAATATACGAGTTTATTGTAAATAAGATTACAAATTTTGTTTAGTGAAAGTAATTTAAGAAAGAATGTTGTAAATACTTTTCTTTTAAGTGCTAGTGATAATGAGTAACATTTGTTAGAAATTCATTATGAAAAAATATGATATTTGAAATATGCTTTAAAAATAATAATGAGGAAATCATGGGCAATAACTATCAAAACAAAAAAAAATTTAATAGCCCATTTATTATAGATTTTTTTTTTTTTTTTTGCTGAATAGCACTTTTGGAAAAGAAAAGAGAATCTATATTTGGATATCATTTATTTGATCCACTTTAGTGGGTTCAATCCATTAAACTATGTACAACTAAGAATATAGAAACTGCCACAATAATATTTGCTCAAGAAGTACTAAAGTCTAAAACATCTTTAACTCTAGCTAATTGCATCGGCTACAGTCTCCATAATATTAAGCAATTGCTTATCAAAATATATCTTCAATTTTTTGCTTAAGACAGGTGGTAAGATTATTTCATAGTCATGCCAAAGAAATGCAATGTTAATTGTTTTCATTAGGATGATATAGAAGACTGAGTTACAAAGAAGCAAGTTTGTCTGCATCAGAAGAAATTAAAATTAGCTTAGCAAGATGTTAAGTACATATTCTGAAAATGAGTATCTAATTCAAGGATTGATTTGTATAGTCATCACAAAATATTTCTTTCAACTTTTAGTTTTATGTGCCTCATTTTTTTTTCTATAGTTAGGATATCCATTTTCATTTATGAGTAATTGTTAATGATGAAAATTAATTATAAATATTTAATGTTCAAAGTTTATAATAATGTTTGAAATTAATATACTCACATACCAAAAGTTTATTTATTAAATAACTGCAAACAAAAAAAGCAGAACATTGATCCTACAAAATAAAATGCACTAAAAATGAGTTAGAAGGTGTTTAATGTGTATGTTTTTGTTTTTCTTAATTGTTTTATTTTAATTTAATTAATCATGATTCAAGGAAAGGCCAACTTCAATGCATGTTTTCAAAAACGATCACAAATATTTAAAATTATAGCTTAAAAAAAAGTTATAACAGCTATACTATTTTTGTTAAATAAGTTAGTGCTCAATAAAGTTTTTATTCACTATCCCCCCCCCCCCCCCCACCATTTAAATCTTTTTTTAAATGTGTTGCTCAGTATTTATTGTATATTTTGAATCGATAAGAGTAAAATTATTTTTTTGTTGAAGAAAAACATTGTTTATTTTTTTACAAGATTCTTAATTTAAGAGGAGTTTTGGGGGGACCAATAACTCTTATTATCCATGACAAAGCTGTGTATTATATATTTTGAAAATTTGATGAGCATATATTTTATCATATAGAAAGTTTGATGAGATTTAAAATCATGATGGATTTTATTTTTTACTGGTTACATCTGTATCCAGCCAGTAAATTAAAATATAAATATTCTTATATATATAAGATATGGGGTTTATTTCTATTACACTTATAAATTATACCATTTTTGCTCTGTGCTAAAGCACAGTAGTATAAAGACAAACTGTAGAGCTAAAAATTACTGATTCAAACTAAATCTGTTGCTTGCGGTTTTTAAACATTACTTGATCTGTTGAGTAACTAATAATTTATTTTATTAATCCATCAAATATCACATTATTACTACTGTATGGAGAGTTTTGCCTGTTTTAATTTATTTTATTATTATTATTCATTATTTATTATAGATTTGTCAGTAAATGTAAATATTTGATGCATTTGTTAGTGTTTTAACAGGGCAATGTTTTTCTTTTGAAAAGTTCCATGTTATTTAAATTACTGTTATATAATAGTTTTATAAACCTTTATCTTAATCAAAATAATATCAACTATCAGTGCATTTTTCTTCTTCCTATATTTAGATTATAATCTTGTATACAATCTCAGAAAAAAAAAAGGTTAATGGAAGAATGCATTGATAAGATACATTTCTGAGCCTTTTTGTAATAAACTTTTTAGAATCATAAAATATAAAAATAAGACAAAAATAATCCTAAAAAAACAAAAAAAACAAGTGATAGTTGATGGAAGTGAAGCAGTATGATTCATTATTTGATATTTTAAATATTCATTGCTAATTATGAGGACCTAAACCATTATAGATTATCCATCATTCATGAATATGTATTAAATTGTAGTATTCTGATATTAAGATTTTGTTACCAGGTTTTTTTCAATTTTGTATATTTGTATAAATAATAATAATAATAAATAATATTGTACATAGTAAAATGAAACCGGAATTAACCACATAAAATTAAAATATAACATGGTTTTAGAATGGCAAATAAACTGTGTTGGTTATAGCTTAATACTTATTATTATAATTATTATTCTAATTTTGTTTTATTATATGTGTTCACACTTATGGTTTAGTGATTATTTCACTGCTTATCTGAGTTAGCATAGAAAACATGGAAATTTTTTTTTAACTAGCTAAGAATTTTCAAACAGGTTTAGGAATTTTTTTCCCAATTGCAACCTTTTATCCATCTCAGCTAACCATCCAATTACGTTTGGTAAATGAGAGTCTAATTATTTCTAGCTACAGGGTAAATCAAGAAAGGAAAGAAATTAAAAATCTCACCAACCAACAGTTTTCTAACTTAGCAATTAATATCTTTTTCTTTGTGGAGGAGTGCTAGAATGATCTATTTTAACACTATATAATTTTACCTTTTTACATATACATATATTTTATACACAAATAATATTTTGTATGTTAAATCATTATTTTATTTTTTTTGTCAAGGTTGATTCTATATTAAGAAAAATAAATATCCATTTTAAATATTAATTAATCACTTGCTACATATTTCTTCTGTAAATTATCCCACTTATATAAAACTGGTTTGTGTTTAAATTTTCTGAGCCCCAAGAAAGATAATTGTTCAATATTATTTCATTGAACTGTAATAAACAGTATTGAAAATAAAAATTTTATGAGAGCAAATGTGACTTATCATTTCCGCTCTTCTTATACATTAATGAAATCAGTATGGCATACTATTTTATTGTTATATCTTAAATTGTTTATATATACAGTATATAATTACAAAAGTAGATTCCAACTCAAACTATCTCTTTATTTTAAATATTTTTCTGTTATGATTGATGTCTTGCAACATTTTTTTTAAGGACTATATATTTCTTTTTGTTTTCTTAGTCCTATTATTTTTTTTTTTCATATGTCATAGCATCGGCTGGGACGCGAACCCTCAACCGTCTGCAACCAACTAATTGCTTGCAATGCTGCTGCGGTGACCTCTCGGCTTTCAGTGTTAATTTATTTTGTCAATCTCTTTAAGTAATGTCTTTTTCACATTATTTTTTCATCATTAAACAAAAGATTAGAATTTTGTTGTTCATGTATTTAATTATATCCATAAATGTATTATTATTATTATTTTTTTTTTTAAGTCATTAACTAATTTTATTTTTGAGCTTGTGCAATTTAATATATTTCTGCATATTTTGGTGTTCCATGATTAAATTATTCACCTCCTAAATCACATTCACCATATCCATCCAAATTTTGTCAGTATATATATTATAAGCGTTGGTGGCCTAGCGGTTAGCATAGCTGCCTTTCAAGCAGCTGGCCTGGATTTGCTTCCTAGCATTTAACATATGAAAAAAAAAAAAAAATAGACTGACAATTTAGGTCATGCTGATATATTTTGTAATACAGCAACTGGAAGACCACTTCATTTTTCAAAGGCATAAATATTTTGTAATGATTTTTTCTTTTTATTGTTGAATTGCTCTGAAGAATTGACCGATGGTGAGTAGCCAGTAATCAAAGGTTTCTGGACCTCCAACTGAGAAAGTAGGGAAAACAGGATGAGAATAGTTGGCTTACTGTATGTAGTGCAAAATGATTTTATCAGCAACTAACTATATAGTCTGTAAAATTGTGTAATTTTGAGTAAAGTGTGTGTGTGTGTGTGTGTTTTACATCTTATTTACCAGATCAGTTATTCTTTATTGGTTATTGTAGAAAAACTGGGGAGTGTATCTTTTTGATTTATAAGAAAAATAATCTTTTATATCTGAAAATTGTTTTTAATGTTTAAAATTGTAAAATTATCAATAAACACTGAACGTATGCTTATACATATACACAATGAATATTATATGACTTTTATATATATTATTCAAAGTTTTTAAAATAATGTTGCTATGGTAATCGAGAGAACTGAGTGTTTTAGCAGTCAGGATTGTAGACTTTATTTTTGTCTTTTATTTTCCTTAAATAGCAAAGCTGCTCATTACTGAAAATGCAGTATTGTTTTTAGTTTTTGGCTTTCATTTAGCAATAAGCTGCACTGAAGCAAAGATCAATTCACTACAGTAGATATATTGCAGCATTCATTTAAAATCAATCTGCAGTCTTAATACTATCTCTTGCCTGAATGAAGCAAATGCTAGAAATGATCATCTCAGTGAATTGTTTGTTTAGTGTTATCTAGTTAAACTGTTATCTGAAAGTAGAAAAAATAACTCACTAAATTAAAATATATGGATAGCGAAGTACTACTGTCAAGCAATAATATTTGTTCATTATCAATTGTAGTTTATCACTGCTATTCAATCAGTAATGTCTTTAATTTTTGCATCTTAATATTTAATGTTACATCATAAATTTTAATCAGTTTTTTATATAATTAACATAAAACTTCATCTCGCCATAATAAACTTCTCATCTTTCAGTTTTAAATTTACATACTTTCTAGAATGTTTCTTAGTTCCTGACATTGAGTTGGAATTATTTATTATATATGTATGTTTTAAATGTAAGAAGATAATGTACATAGAATTCCAAGATTACAAAATCTAAAAATTTCATCAAAATAAACAACTATGGATTTTTAATATTGAATTCAAGAACAGGAGTGGAATATTATTTTCATTTATCATTGATACAATGTTGCTATCAAGTATCTCTTTTAGGTAGGAAATTAAATTGTGAGTATTGAACTTTTTTTTCAATAGTATGTATTTATTATTTGTTTTTATTGCAATCTAATATTGCTTTCCCTTATTTTGTTCATAATTTTTTTCAACTTGTCACTGTATCTTTTTCATGACATTATTTTCTACATACAACTAAGATTACATTCCTTTTTTTTTTTTTTTGCTATTAATTTGAATCTAGATCTATTGTCAAAATAGGTGTTCTGCGATTAGATTTTTCTAAAAGATTATTTGGCATTGCCACATTTTACATTAAATATTTGCATTGTTGTATTGTTTCACTAATTGTCTTTTAAATCAAAATAATTATTCAAGTGTTATACTTTAAAATTTTGATTAAAACACATAATGAAAATTTATTAAGAGCAGATCTCACAAAAGGTCACAAATATTCAAAAAGTAGCAAACATTGACACAGAGAGAAATAATTAAAACTTACCTACTTAGAAGATGACAGAATACTTTTTGATTATCATAAAAGATTAATACAATGTAACTTAGAAGCATTGATGTTTTAAATTAACTACTATAAAAGGATTTGGGAAGAATAAATCAAATATACTGTTTAGTCTTAGAAGCCAAAGAGATAAATGAAGAAAGTTTCAGAACAATGATCATATTGTCTACAGAAGAAATCTAGATCAGCAGCTAAATAGTGATATATGAGAGAGAGAAGAAATGAATTATTGATAAGTTGCATTATCCCATATTGTATTGTTGTCTAATAAACAGAAAGTGCAAGTGCTTTACTGAAAGTGTAAGAATAGCATTTAACAGGGCAGTTTTAATCATTACTTATTAAGATAAAAAAGCCATGAGGATAAAAATAATTTTTGACTCAAAATAAGAGGGTAAATTTCTGGGAAACAATTTTCATATTAGAACAGATATGATTATAGGCCCAGAAGTAATTTGAAATGGTATAATATTCAGTATAAATAATTTATTGATTAGTGAAATCAAATAATAGACTTGACTTAGTAAAGTTAAATATATATATTAAAGGAAGGCATTTTGAGGAGATCATAATTTAAAGAAGTTAGATGTGGTTGTTTAATTGAACAAGACAAAAAACAAATACTGATATTCAAAAAAAAAAAAAGTTTGAAAGTAGAGTTTTAGATTTAATTAAACTATGAATGGGATTGGATGAGTCAGAAAAAGTTATTGTGAAACAACATAATCTTTAGATATACTAGCTCTACAAAAAAAAAAAAAAATCATGCAATTTGTTGCTTGGAAGGTAATGTGAAATTTGAGATCCCAAATGGAAACAGTTTATCCATTTGATTTACTTTATTCAAATAAGAATTGATCCAAGATTTATTAGCTGAACCATGATGCAAAACATGCAGTGTAAAATATTGACATTCCTTCAGCATTCAGGGTTTCCAAGAAGTCATTCATTCATATACTGAGTTTAATGTCTAAAGTCAGATATTTACTCATACATCCAATGTAATGCAAATGGCTATTGAATAAATCTTCATCCACTCTAATTTGAGAAGAGAGATTAGAATGTTTATTATGTGGCAAAATTCACTTTCCTTCAAATTGTATCTGTGTATAATAAATTTTAATAAAGAAATTTATATCTCATTGTTTCTTACAGACTGATATGGAATTTATAGTTTAGGTGCATATCTTTTTAGTTCATATTATTTAATACTGATATTTATATTTCCTTATGAGTATATTTCTAAAAAAATAGTTTTGGAAATATATGATGTAGTTTATGTGTAATAAATTATCATAATTTACTTGTCAAGTCTAAATAAATCACTACTTTTTTTTAAATATGATATAAACAATTCTTATTGTAATAGCAATTCTATAAGCAAAATTATAAGATATTTAGTGATGAGAGTCATGAACTCCATACTACTTATATTTAAGTAGCTGATATGGTTAGCATCTTTTTAGTAAACTGCATTTCTTTGCTATTAATATAAATTTTATTTTCAGCAAATTATCCATCACGGATAATTTTATACTGAAAAATTTGAACTCCTGATCTGGTACTTAATGACTTGTAAAACAGGAACTAAGTTTATTGTTTATAATAAAGTTTATATATTAATAGGCTTGCTGTAAAGAGCCATATGGTTTAGATGCTAGCACATTATCTTTGAAGATCAGCGATCTGAGATTTAAAATTGTTTTAGGTATTAGACAAGCTTAGGATTTTTTACGTAGCCATCTATAACTAACTCAGGCAATCTTTAAATTATTAAGTGGGAATCTAAAGAGTAAAATAAGAAAGGAAAACTACTAAAATCTATCATTCTGTTAGATGGTTAATATTGTACCAGTCAAAAATGTATGTCCATCCAACAAGACTTAGAATCTGAGCAAAAGTATCCCGAATCCAATCATGCCTGAGATACACAGGTCAGGAGCAATCATGAACTTTAACTTATTTTCCTATTCCCCAAATCTATAACACTACGGACAATATCTGCAGTAATGCAATGTAAATTCTTTATTGCCAGGCCCGGGGCTACAGTGTACAACATGAGATCTTATTTGATGATGATGATGGATGAGATGTTGAGTGAACCCGAAAAAGACACTTTAAGATATATATCAATAAGATTCATTAATAAGGATTCAAACATACTGGATTAATAATAATTAAAAAAGCAAGTCATATGTAACATGGCGTTACTGGATTAAGTTTAGATACAAATATTTATTATAATAAATGTGATTAAATACAATTATACAATGACCAACTCATGCATATATATTTTTCATTTATTTACAAGTATTTAAGAATAATAGATCAAGTACGGTATTAATATGAATTCATATTTTATTTATATTTACACAAGCTATTTATCTGGGTGGTTGGTAGATGCTATACAGATTGAGAAGTTAAACATATATACAATGGTATGGGATTTTGTTATTTCTTTAATTATTACATTTCTGCCTTCGGCATTATAATACATAGATTTATAAAGGATTATTACATTTATTTATAACATATGATAAGAGCACATTTCAATTTGTATGTTTGCTAAAACAAATATTTTATTATTTATTTTATATATTTGAATGATCTCTAATAACTAGCAAAACTTTATAGATATGGGAATGGTTTATTTAAAAAGGGAGTGAGCAGCTTCAGCAAGGTTGGATATGAAACAAAGAATATTTAAATAAACAAATGGTTCATTGTATCATATCATTATGATTTATTTTATTAAACAGGCGGGAAATTAAATATATAGAGTTGCGGTACTAGCATAAATGGCAGTGGAAAGGAATGCGGCATCTTTGGCCGATAGAACGCTTCATCATTATTTTAACTGATGATGGTATGCCCACACTTCTGGCGGAGCGATACCCTAGGGAGAGGTAAGTAGGAAGGTGCTATGGTCTGGCATACGGCAATCCCTGCAGAGCTTCTGCTACTCTAACTCACTTGTTCCATGGTGTAGCTGTATATCCCTGTTTTGAACAAGCATATAACAGGAGAGAGATAACTTCGGCAATCCCAATAGCTTCCGAATGACAAAGCAAGAATATATAACATATTAATTAATTCTGACATATGCTAGAAATGCGACGATAATGAAATTAATTATTTGATATAAAAAAAATTAAAGCCTTAAATAGTTTAATATATTTTGTACTGATATGTTTTAAATAATGACCTATATAATATAGAATCATAATTAATAAGCAAAAAAAATATAACTAATAAAGCATACGATTTCTCCCACTTTCCAATAATCAATCCCATTTAATTTAATAATATAATAAGAGGAACTAGCGCATTTGAGAGCGTTACTAATAAAATCAATTGATCGCCAACATTTTGATGATGATTATTAAAATATAATATAAAATAATAAAATGAAATGGACAACCAAATCCACCTAGATTGGAAAATTACTTTTATAAGATTTAAACAAATTAGCAATAAACTATTAAGAACAATTTATATACCGTATAATAATAAACTATTAAGAACACACATATTTATTAGAAAGAGAACATATAAATCAAATAACTAATTATCCCCCCCCCTCCTTTTCCAATAGCAGAATTAAAACAGACATGAAGCTCATGAGATTGGGTTTGATTGACAGGCATTATATATTTTATAAATCAAGAAAAATAAAAAATATTAACTACTATAATTTACTACCACACTTAAATACATATATAATAGGGAGCATGAGTTGGATGAGTAAGTTTACAGAATGATTAATTTGGGTTATAGAGAATCGACATACATAAGTTATAAAGTTATATTAATGTATTCACTGGTTAGCGATTTAAAATGGATAAAACATTAAAGAAAGAAGGCATTAAAGTTATGATTAATTAATTAATTACAAATCAGGGAAAGGTGGCTAAGACGACTCTTGGAACTATTACCTCATGATCCTCCAGAACGATGGTATGGATGGATCCTGCCTTGATGCAGCTTTCTTTAATTTTCGGGGCAGGCGGTTATAATTTAGATGTCATGAAGAAACATCTGCACTTCTCTAACAGCTTGGGCACTCTTGAATGGTAGGAGCAAAGTTGCAGCATGATGAGGAGATGGTCTCAGAGATTGGGAAAGGTGGCTTGAGTCTCTCTATTTGAACATTTCAAAATTCAAACTGACGTGGAGTATGTTGGCAACAATACAGAACAAAACTTTCCTTTTTTCATAGCCAAATTCGGCCCCATTTATACTAATCCAGAAATATTTCAAGAATGCTTTTTGTTAACTCCCTAAGACGATGTTCAACAGACTTCTTAATCTCATTGTCTTTTAACAACGATATACATTTATGTTACATTTCGAGAAGATTCAAATGTTGATAAGGTCTGGCAATCTATTTCTAGAACTTTCTCTTAAACAATGTAAAATTTCAATTAGAGGTTACTAATAAAAGTTTCAAATAATTTTAATTAAAATAAAATCTTTATAATTAGAATGGTTAGCTTCCACATTTTTGTATAATTCAATAGTGAACTATTTCCAGAACCTTCTCGACAATTGCATTTTCCTTTCCGCTATTTTGGTCCATTTTTATATAAAAATAAAATATATACATTAAAATAAATAATACATATAAACTTACAATATTTATTTCATATAAAACAATATCCCCCCTCCTTTCATGTATATATATATTACGCAGACACACGATTGATTTTCTAATACATTAGCGTAAAATTTATTACATTCATGCGTGTGTACGTATTGCTGATATATATATATATACATTATTTAATCGTAAGGAGTAGATTTGAACCCTGTTGGTTGATTGATTAATTGGATAAACCATGAAGCTCAATCTGCTTCGCAAATTGACTGCTTCAATATGGTGAATAATGATATGGGAGCTATTGGGGCGATGATTGTCTTAGAGTAGTTAATATACTATTTTACCTTTATCAATCTATATAAATATATATTTATAAAGTTAATTAAAGGTTATGATATTTGTCAAATGTAAAATAAATTGTGCTAATGGTATACCATTAAACATCAAACATGATTATTGTTCTAAATTATATCAGTGGCAATCATATTATGCATACAAATTTGTGTTGTCTTAATTTTTATAAATTACCACATATGATTGCTATATGTTATTATTTGGATATAATACCTCTTTTCTAATTATTTTAATGTCGATTGAATCAAAGAACTTGATTGAATAATGAAGTGGCAAGTTAAGAAAATATAGATTTGTTGAAACTTGAGATAGCTCTGGACATTAAAAAAAAAAAACAGATTAACTCTGTATTTTCACTTGGAAATATAAATCTTTTTCTTTTGACATGTTATGATAAAATAAATTTACTAGAAAAGACTAATGAGTGTAAAAAGTTGAAAAGAATATACAAATAACTAACAAGTAGATGGATGGATTCAATCATCACAAATATGATTGACTATAAAATTATCAATTATAGGGCATTCCAAGAAAATGGTAGGTTAAGTCAACACAAATTTGCATGTATAATAATAATATGATTATAATAACTGATTTATTATATATATTAATTTAGAAAAATAAGAATGTTTAATGTATTAACAATTATATTATAATACTATATATGAAAATTTAGGATTGATTTAAATACTTAGAAGTACTTTAAAAATATATTTCTTATATAATTGGATATTTGTTAATCTTTTTTTAAAAAAAGTAAATGAATATGTGCATGTGTGTGTATAAAATTTTCTGCACAAACAAGATTTGATATAATAGTCTTTCTTCATCGCTATAGTAATATATTATTTTTTGATTATCTCTTATATAGTTTATAATCTTAACACAATTCATTCTTGTATCTCATGTAGAAAGTTATAATATAATGAAAGTGCATATTAGCTGTTTTCTAAAAAAAAAAAAAAACTTAAGACATCATTAAGTTATATACTTGCACATATTTTATATTTTTGTCCAAGGCATATATTTATATATGAATGTCTTCATTCATATTGGTTTAAATATAGTATGTACCAGAAATAGATTTAACTATTGCAACTGCAAATGTCCCATTAATAAGATTAAATATTCAAAATGTTTCTAGTTTATTCTGTTGAAATGCATTTTATATGATTGTAAGAAGTTGTCAGTGACTTAATATTACTGAATTTCACATTGAATGATAGAAATGATTTATATGTATTGTGATAGAATGGACATAGTCCATACTATATAGCTTGAAATAATGATTGAAATGTAAGCTATTATTAAATGAACATTTCCCTATTTCAAAATCCATCAAAATGCATATATGAGGCTTTATAAAACCTGTTTTCTGCAGTTGAATAGAAATATTGAAAGGTGAGAGCACCTTATTTGTTTATTTAAGAGGGAAAGAAAATGGAATAATAAATGCATAAACAATTGTTTTATTGATCTCAAATCTTTTAAAAATGTAGTTGAATGTAATAAAACAGGGGTGGCCAACTTTTGTGTTCATAAGATCTACTTTTTATTTTAAAAATGTTTTGCGATCGACTTGTCGTAGGCATAATCTAAGTGGAGGGAGGTGTGAAATATGTACCAAAAATAACAATTATTTAACGGGCCAAAAATAACAATTATTTAACGGGCCAAAAAACTCATGTCGGGGGAATTAAAGCAACATGAGTAATTATTAACAATATTTATTAATTCAAATTAGCTACATTAAATCAAGATTAAAAGTATTATTTTCAATAATGATACGACTTAGTGGACTTCACCTATCCAGAATTGAAAAAAAAATTAGAACAAAAACAAAAATAACATAAAAATCTTGACTTAATTTGTTTCACTCGTTACCCGACAGCTCTTGCCAGATTGGCCTCGCAATCGACCAAAAATGGCTTTGCGATCGACCGGCGGATCACGATCGACTTGTTGGACACCCCTGTAATAAAAGATAAAATATTGTGTAGAATTCATTGTTTTTATTACTTAATAAATTATAAGTGGAAACATGAAAGAGAAATATTAGAAATGTAAAATATACTCTCATCGTAGTTCAGTTTATGCATGTAAATATCATTCAAAAACTTACATAAAAATCATTATATCAAAAGAAGTCTATAAATCGAAAAACTGATAACATTTTAAAAAGAATTGTTTTGATATAAAACTTTTAATTCTTATTTTTTTGAATAAAATTCGAATGAATTGTTTATAAATTTTGTTAATCCAACAAATAGACATCAGATGTGAAGTAGACAAAAAAGTTTGTTTATTGATAAGCAGTAAACATGTATTTAATTAATTGGCGCATTTAATTAATATCATCATCAATCCACTGCAGGATGAAGGTCTCTCCAAGTTCAAACCATCTACTCCGATCTTTAGCTTCTCCACATCACCCCTGCACACTTTCTTATTTCATCCAGCCATCTAATATGTGGTCTCTTTCTGGGGTTTTTACAATCTCCTGGAATCCAGTTTAAGATTTCAATTGTCCAGCTATTATCATTTTTTCTAGAAATATGTCCAGCCCAATTCTACTTCAGTCTTTTATATTTTTTCAATGAGGTCAATAACACCTGTTTGTTCTCTTACCCATATATTGCGTTTTTAATCTCTTCTTGTTACTCCTAACATGCATCTCTCCATACTTCTTTGAGTGGTCTGAAGTCTCTGTATTGCTCTTCTATTAAGTGTCCAAGTCTCAGATCCATAAGTAAGAACTGGTAAAACACATTTATTAAAAACCTTTCTTTTCAAACACATAGGCATATTTCCTTTTAGTATCAAGTTATTTCTACCAAAAGCACTCCAACCAAGTTTAATTCTATGATTAATTTCATCCATTATGTTTCCATCTGTATTAATAATCTGACCAAGATATTTGTAGCTGTTAACTTCTTCTAACTCATCATAATCAATCTTTATTTTCATATTTTGAGAAAATCCATTAAACATTACTTTAGTCTTTTTAACATTTATCTTTAGTCCTACTTTCCTACTTTCATCTGATAACTCCTGCAACATTTCCTGCAGCTCTAAAGCATTATTTGCAAAAACAACTACATCATCTGCAAAATCTAAATGACTTAAATAATCTCCATTTACTTTCACTCCTTTAGCTTCCCATTTTAATCCACAAAATACTTCTTGCAGCACTGCTATAAAAAGTTTTGGAGATATGGAGTCACCCTGTCTTACACCCTTCTCAATGTTGACTTTCCTAGTATCATTATGTAATCTAATTGTTGCTGTTGCATTTTTATAAATATTCTTTAAAATATGACAATATCCTGGATCTATACCTTGATGATCCAATGCTTTAATCACTGAAGAAATGTTTATAGAATCAAATGCCTTTTCATAATCTACAAATCCAAAGCATAATGGCAACTCATATTCATTTGTCCTTTCTATAACTTCTCTCAATACCTGGATATGATCTACTGTACTAAAACCACTTTTAAATCCAGCTTGTTCTCTTGGTTGGTGGAAATCCAATGTTCTCTGTAGACGAGTTGTAATTATCTTGGTAAAAATTTTGTATAAAACTGATAAAAGGCTGATAGGTCTGTAATTTCTAATATCTTCTTTATCATCTTTTTTAAATATTAATATTAATACTGCATTCTTCCAATCATCTGGTACATCTTTATCATTTAGACATTTGGTATATAACTTTGCTAAAAAAAATTCTATTTCTTCACCTGCTTCTTTTAATATATCAATTATAATTCCATCATTATCTGGAGTCTTTCCTTTCTTCATACATTTAATTGCATGTCTCACTTCTTCATTTAAAATTCTGGGCAATTTGGAAGATATAATAGATATAGGAGGTACTTGTTCTTTATTACTATATAATTCTTGATAGAAGTCCTCTACCCATTTCATGATGTCATCTCTCTTTTTAGTAATAGTTCCATCTTTTTTCCTTATTGCAGATATAAATTTCCTACCAATACCAAAATGTTGTTTTACACTCTTGAGACTTTTATTCTCTTCTACAGCTTTCCTTGCTAGTTCACAGTTATACTTTCTTATATCATTTTCAACTCTTTTCCACACCATTTTACAGAATTTGAGGTATTCAATTCTTTTTAATGCATCATTTTTGTATATCTTCATATTCCTTCTTTTCTTCATAAATTCTCTAGTCTCAGTAGAAATTTTATTGGTCAGTTGCTGCTTTTTTCTACCAGCTATCTTTGTTGCAGTTTTTAAAAGTGTATCAGTTATTTTCTTATTAATTTCATTCAAATCTGAATCATGTTCAAAATCTACTAATACTTGAAACCGATTTGTAAGTTCTAATTTAAATTCATTAGAATGTTTCTGAAGATTAGGAATATCAACTGTAAATATTGTTTTTCTTAATAATTTTTGTCTTTCTAATTTTGCATTAACATGTATCTTACATCTTACTAATCAATTATCACTTCCTGTGTTGAATTTATTAAGAACATTACAATCTTGAAATATGTATTTTATGTTAGTCAAAATATAGTCCAATTCAGTTGTACCTTCACTTGGATGCTTCCATGTCCAGTTCCCTTTAACATTTTTTTCAAAAAAAGAATTCATAATATAAAGGGTTTTTTTCCTGCAAACTCCACAAGTCTATGACCTATCTCATTTCTATTACCATAACCAAAATTACCTACAGCACTTTCATCTTTCATTTGTTTACCAATTCTAGCATTAAAGTCTCCTATAACAATTTTAAAATGTTGTTTACTCTGATCAAAAGTCTTTTGTACATCCATATAAAAATCATTCTATTACTTCATCATGATGATAACTTGTTGGGGCATAAACCTGAATCATCTTCATTTGGTATCTGCTATTAAATTGTGTAACTAATCTTGTTACTCTGTCCGATACACCATCAATCTCCACAATGTTGTTATTCCACTTTTTATTTATAATGAATCCTACTCCACTTGTATTTTCAATATTTGTGCCTTTATAGTAGATTACATGTCCACTTTTTAAATCAATTGTCTCTTCACCTTTTCTTCTAACTTCACATAAAGTCCAATAATGTCCCGTTTAATATAAGACAATCCTTCTAATTCTTGCAATCTTCCTTCACTTGAAAGTTATCTACAGTTGTAAGTACCTAAATAAAAAGTCATCATCAAATGGCAGCCTGGGTCCACAATCAGGGGATTCTTAGCACCCTCTGCTTTTGACCACCAACTGCTGCCTTGGTTGGTGACTTTACAGCCTCCTTGGAATAAGGGCCATTATTTATTTTTGTCTGCATGATTGTATATATCTATTGGAAAAAATATTTATCATTTACACATACATCTGCCTTAATATACATGCACTTAATTATGAAACATTTTTTTAATATTTGATCTTAATTATGTTATATATTGAGAAATTAATCAAACAGGGTTTCAAACATTGAAGAGAGATTTGATATTCTAGGTTTTTTTTTTTAAGTTTCCTTTCTTACTCCCCCACCCCTCCCCATCATATCAAAGCATATTGTTTAGATTCTAAGAAATATGTATTAAGTTTAACGAACGATGGCTAACATTTATTGATTAAGGTTTCAAACTATTTTATTTGTAATCTTGCTCTCTCTATATATAAATTATTTGATTTATAATTTAAAATGAGATACAGAATCAGAAATTTTGCAAACAAAGGGAACATCTGGTAAGAAAAAATGCAATTAATTGTAAAATGAATTAAATTTTAGTTTGATTTTTATAAACCTTCAATTTTTCACGTTTTGGCCTTACTTTTTTTTTTAATAGGCAAACTAGATTTATCTTCAATATCATCAAAATTTTCTGGAATATTTTTAACATAGTGAGAAAGTGATGTGTAAAGATTTGCACAGGTCGTAAGTGCAATTTTGGATCCTGGAGAACCAGACTGGTTTTGTGAAATTCTTCTAGCAAATGATTCCATAAATGTAGTTATAAGACCAAACTGTAGTTTCTCCATTTTAGTTTATAGTCTTGTAGTTCCTTTACATAAATATATCTTAGAGCATCTATGATTGGCTTATAACTCACACATATGGCAGACACTGCTTTGACATTTGCTTCCCACCTAGTGTCAGACTGTGTCTTTAGTACTCTGGTAGCTGAGTCTGTTTTGAAGGTTGATAACATCACAGACCACCTCTTTGTAGAAAATCAAAAAGCTCTTGAATGACAGCAAAGAAGGTTTACCGAATCTAAACAGCAATTTACAGCAGTATGGTCAACAAGATTTAGTGAATGATATATAGCATGTTTGTTTAACTCAAGGATTTTTTGTTGCATTCCATTGTATTTACCATTTGTATTTGCTGCACTATCATATGACTGTCCTCAGTATTTACTGAAAGTAACTTTGCAGTCCTTATTTAGGTAATCTACCACCATATGCACCATACCTTCACCACTGTGATTTTCTAACTCTAGGAAAGTTAGAAAGCGTTCAACAGGTAAACCCTTACCAGGTGATGCATATCTTATTATAACAGTTAGTTAATCCACATGGGAAACATCTAGTGTAGAGTCCACAGACGAACTGAAATAACCTGCTTTTCTCAAATCACCCAAAATTAATTATTTTATTAGCCATAAGCTGCACAAATTCATCACATACTGTCTTTGATAAATATGAAAATGACCCAGATCCTTTGTTTCCGTAATGTTTTATGTAGTTGGAAAGGAATAGATCAGCTTAGCAATCAATTCTTACAAACCAATGTAGTTGCCATTATTTGGTGATTCAAAAGTTTTATTGTCTCCCCTAAAAGCTCTGCTAATCTGCATATCATACAACAACATGGTTAAGCTCATTATTCCAGTAAAGCTGTTCTTCTATTATTTGTTTTGCTTATTCTGAGTCTAAAGTCGAATCACACTTTCTTGTTAAGTATGTAAGTAAAGCTCTTCTATGATCTTCAGAGTTTTCATGACTTTGAATGACTATAGAATTTCGCCAGTCAGAAAATTTATCAGAAGCTAGTACAATAGTTGATGTTGAAAACAGTTTGCAGATAAAACAATAAACACAAACAGTTGTTGGAGAGTACACAAGCCATTCCCAATTGTATATTCTCCATCAACTTTTCTGTTCTGAAAAAGACCTTTGAACAATATCTAACCTGATGTTTAAATGAACACTTAACAGTTTCAAATGGACCATTCCAGTGCTGATACTCTCCTCTGTGAGGACTCCTCATTGACCAATGTCATTGAGTTTCATGAATTTTATTGTTTCAACTGTTGATGTCGATTTTGCAACAGCAGCCACATCATACTGGAATCTGTTTCAATATTTCCATACTGAAACTCTAGACTCCATGAGATCACAGTATCAGAATCAATACGCTGTTGTTGTTTTGGTCTTTGCTGATCTCCTTGGGTTTGTGAATTATCTTCCATTCATGAGGTGAAATATCTGTCAAGTTTGGGTAATGTTTTTGAGTTCATCTTCAAGCTGCTGTTTTCTTTTTCTCTTCTGCTATCGACTTTCAAATGTTTGCTTCATTGTATGGCTAGAAACAGAATAGCAAAAATAAATGCTAGAAAATGAATGATTATAAACATGAAAAATAATATATATGTATACAATTTCTTATATATTATAGATAAGATAGAATATCATGTTACTGTTCGCCACCTTTGAATATAAAATATGTGAAAAAAAATTATCATTTTAATATCCAATATTTTACCTTTAATAGATAATGACAAAAGATACATAATATATATTTATAGCTTACACTGAAAATGACTGAAATGACCCAAGTTAATAAAGGGTGGAACTTGACATATATTAAGATGATTATTTTATTCAATTTAAATAGGCTACAACAAGTTAGAATAAATAAGTCTGAGATAATATACCCAAAATAATATTAATAAAATTAGAAAATTTCTGGGAGGAAAAATGTTTATATTAAAATTGCATTTATGAAAAAAGTAGGTATTTCTTGGGGCCCTTGCAAATTGTGAGGCCCTAAGCTATAGCTTATTTAGCTTATACCTAAATTTGGCACTAAGTAGTAGTAATAATTTATTGTTATACCCATTACTATAAAAAGCCAAACATGTGAAAAGGCTTCTATAAATATTATTGAAATGTAAGAATTGAAAATGGTGAACAAAAAATGCTGAATTATTAAAATATCCTCTTAAAATATATCAATATCTAACTCTACATAGGAAAGAAATAAAAAAAATCTTTAAGCAAAATTATTTATCCACCCAGCAACAGCAATAGTTTATTCTGAATATGACAATAACAATGCCAGTTATAATGAAAATAAAAGCAAAATGTAAAGCAATGAATGAATGTTTAAATTATCAAATAAAAATTAAATATAAATTCAAATAATATTATTACTCAAACCATGGTAATTTAGTTGTTATGATACACTACAAAATCAAAAATATAAAATCTTTTTAAAATATCTATTTTGCATAATAATTGGAATTATAACAAAATAAAATATGAATGTATTTTAGATTTTTTTGTTTTTGTCAATACTTCTGTCACCTTAGCTTAATCCTATCTCAACCATTCATCAGACTAGAACAATCTCTTTCACTATGAATATATTTTTCAAATATCCACTTGACCATTTCAAGTGAGCCAGACATATGCAGCACTTTATAATTTTTTTAAAATTCATATACCCATTTTTTTTTAGATATATTTAAATTTAACTTCATTTATGTATTTAAATATATCACATGATCACCATTCTTTATGCTTGCACAAGCTGTTAATGCAGAGGTAAAACTCTCCATACAGTAGCGCCACTTGGTGCAAACTAGAGTAATCAATGGGTGCAGGAAAGTGTGTGCATAAAATTTCCCATCTAGTCTAGGTGTAGTGCTCCATATCCAAAGCTACTCACTGATGAAAGCCACAAGCTAGAAATTAGTCTGGGGATATTGGATGAGTAGGCATTAGATGAAGATTTTATGCATAAACCTTCTTGTATCCATTGATTACTTTGGCTTGCACTGAGTGATGCTACTGTATGGAGAGTTTTGCCACTGTATATCTAAATATATTTCAGCATTCTATTTCATCACACATTTCTGAAAAATATGACTAAAGATCTATTGTATATGTAAACAGCATACATTCTGCATGGGTATCCCTAATTTCATTATGTTTCTATATGGTCACCATCAATGTATTTACAGACTTCAAAATAATCAATTGTTTTATGAATACTCAATCAAGCATTTCATTTGTTCTATTTTGAATTATTATAGTATAATTTTGAAATTCGTCTACATTTTTAACACTTCTTTTGCAAGCAAAATATAAACTTTTGCTATATATATATATATGTGATTATGGTCATCTTTACCTCCACATATGTATAATGTTTGCTTTGAAATGCAAACAATATAGAAACACATTTGTGCATATAAGAATATATCTATCTGTCAGATTTTAATAAAACATAATAAAAAATTAAGCTTATTAATAAAAACAAAGAGCTTTGCTAATTGCTCAACAAGCTTTGTGATAAAAGCTTAGCTAGAGAAAGCATTTAAAATATCTCTGTCAGAACCCCCCCCCAACCCTGACCAATGGTTTCGTGCTTTGGCACTCCTCAGAGAAGTGCTAGGGTAGTTTCAGACACTAGATCTAAAAATACCAACCCAAAAACAGCATTTATCTAAGAGTAAGCTATTGAGTAGGAAATCTGAAATTTTCAGACATTTAAATGTCTTCAAACCCAGCTATCTAACTCAAATAGCTATATGGGGCTGAGAGATCTTCAGCCAAAGCATATGCTAATAATCTTAGCAATATAACATCACCTACATTAGTAGTCTTAGTAATATAACATCACTTACATTAGTAGTCTTAGCAATATAACCACTTAATAAGTGATGTTATATTGCTAAGACTACTAATATATGGTTTGGCTGAAGATCTCTCAGCCCCATATAGCTATTTGAATAGATAGCTTGGTTTTTTAAATGTCTGAAAGTTTCAGATTTTTTACTCAATAGTTAACTTAAATAAATGCTGGCTTTGGTTTGGTATTTTTAGATCTAGTGTCTGAAACTATCCTAGCGCCTCTGAGGAGTGGCAAAGCACAAAACATTGGACAGGGGTTTGGGGGGAGGGGGGATTCTGACAGATATTTTAAATGCTTTCTCTGGCTAAGTATTTATCACAAAGCTTGTTGAGAAATTAGCAAAGCTCTTTGTTTATATTATAAAAGCTTAAAAGAAATTGGGTCATGTGATATGTGCCTTTATTTTATTTTATTGACTATTTAAGCTTATTAATGTTTATAATGTAGCTTTAAAATTTAAATTTGCTAGAAGAAATGGTATTGAGAGCAACAAACATATTACCACTAATATAATGATAAAATGTTATCACACAGTCATTAATACTCTGGTTAAATTATTCAATGTAATAACATGAAAGCTATAACCTTCGAAAGATGTGCTTTAAACATGCTCTGCTTGCGCTTAATAAATTAGATATATTTAAGTTATTCAACTTAATTATGACTGATTACATATATATATAGCAAATTTTAAAGTTAGACAATAAAGCGGTAAAGAAGAATAGGCTTTTTTTTTTTTCTTGCGCTCAAGTGTTTTAAGTTTATGTTTGTAAATCTCTTGTTTTTTATGTTGGATCATTCGAAAGTGTCTTGTTTTCAAAAACGATAAATTTACTTGTTATGATTAATATTCTTAGAATATAATAAGTTGATTTAAAACACAGCAAAAGTAATTTTATAAAGAAAAAAATAATTGAATTGGATATTATAATTTATAATATAAAAAGTGGTACGATCTAGAGTGCCGCACCACACCACTGACACATAGAAGCGATAATGCACGAATAATCCCACATACTAAAAGCTTATAATTTTAAAATAATTTAAAATACTTAAAAAAAATAAATGAAAAATAATATATATTATTAAAAAATTTCACTAGATAAAATTATCCCAGATATTTCAAAATACTAGAGCATATACTTCTAAAATATGAATTTTATTACAATATAGGTTATAAAATATGTTGAAATAAATAAGAAGAATTAAAATTAATTTATTCTACAATTATAATAATACATTTTATCTTATCATTAGTTGTAAGAATAATGTCTAAAGTAAAAAATATTAATTTTTACATTAAAAAATTAATAAATATATTTTTCTTAAAAATAATTTTTGTTTTTTTTATTTTTTGAATTGTGGAAAAATTAATTGAGAGAGATTTATTCATTAAATTTCCAAAGTTTCAATTTAATGATAATAGGTTAGGTTTATATTATTAAAATATTCTTTTACATTTGAAATAATAATAAATTTTTATTAAAATGTTATATTTTTTAAAATTTTGTTTATTTGTTGATGGTAAAAATACTTTGATATTAATAAATAAAATTATGTAAATAGATATATAGATTTGTATCAATTTTAAAATAAGGATTAATGTCAAGTTTAGGTGATATTATAGGAGATAAATTAAACTTTTTATCTCATTTTTTATTTAATTGTATAAAATAGTATTTTAGGAGTTATAAGTTTTTTGTTTTCAAAATTATGATTGGTTTGTAATTTTACATTATTTCAATATGTCTTATGGGAATATTGTATAAAATTAAAATTATAAGCTTTTATATTTTTATTTCAAATTTGTTATAGATGTCGTTTATGGGATTATTTTAATGGATTTTGAAGGTATGGATTCATGTTTCTTCCTAATATCTTATATTTGACTATATTTATTAGATATAGAAATTTAAATTATTAATAACTTATTTTCACTTGAAATACTTTTTTTAAAAATATAATTATATTAACTATGTGAATATGTGAAGTGTATTTAGAATCTTAGCTTCTATGTAAATAACTACTTATACTAATGAGTATAATAATAATAGATTTGTATGTCGTATAAAAATATCGCAATAAATATTCAAAAATTTTAAACTTTTAAAAGTATTTTGTTAGATATTAAGAAATAAATATTTTTTAGATTTTTAAAATAAATAACAGGAAGATTTTATTGATTTTATAAACTGAAAATAATCTTCTAATGATAATGTATAATCTTGTTGTTTTGATTGAATTTCATTTTTAATATAAAACAGAAAACATTAACGTAAAGACGAATGGCGTAGTTTAAAAATATGAATTGATTTTTTACACCAGTTAAAAGAGATTGTAAAATAGTAATGATTAAAATATGTATGAAAAAATGTAAAATTAAATACTGTAGTTAATAAAAAAAAGTAAAAAAAGTTTAGTCTTATATTAATTTTTTTCATATATTTGAAATTTTTTATTGGTCATACTTTATTTCTTTATTTTTTTATTGCGAAGTTTAAAGTAATTTTTCCTCGTTGTTTGGCTTTTATGCCAATTTCTGAAAATTACAGGAACCTATTCCCCATTTTTCAAGGTAAGTTACGTTTATTTTTGTGCGCGTTTTCTGAGGAACCTATCTTACCACATAAAATGAGACCCAGGTGTAGATTGTAATAAAATTCATATTTTAGAAGTTATAAAATTTTAGTATTTTGAAATTATAAGCTTGGTTTGATCAATTTTATGTTTATTCAACATGTGGTTATAAGCATTTATTGTAATAAAATCTGTATTTTAGAAATTATAAGCTTTTAGTATTTCAAAATTATAAGCTTGGTTTGATCAATTTTACATTATTTCAATATGTAATAAAGTTTGTATTTTAGAAGTTATAAACTTTTAGTATTTAGACTGTGCTCACTGCCATTTTGAATTCTAAGGACAGCCTAAAAGTACCTCTGACACATCCATGCGACCATGTGTGGATTATTTGATGTCATTTATAACTTGAATGTGTTAGCAGTGGTTTTGGGCAGTCCTTAGAATTCATAATGGCAGTGAGTGCACTTTAAACCTGCACCAAAAGATCAACTATTTTGAGTTCAAACATAAAGATATTGTGTGAATTGATTTTCAGGAATTGGCCCTGACAATAAAAAGATACTAAATACAGAATTTGAAAAACGTTTTAATAACTTTACTAGATAAGATATCCAAATATGTAAAAAGCCTTAGAATTTTATTTAGTGTTAAGTTACTATAGTAAAAAATAAATTTATTTAGTCCATCAGTCAAGATTAAAGAGATTTGGAAAAGGAAAAAAATAGGACATTGAACTCTGAAGAAATAGATCTAAACATAATTAAATCATTTTTTCTTCCCTGATATTTGATGTTTAATTGTTCAGGCTAAAAATATTAGCTGCTAATTATTAGTATAAACAATAAGAAAAAATTATGAATGAATTATTTAATAATGTTACTTATTATATAAATATTTCTGAGATAGGGTAATATAAAGTTGTATTTATCATATTTCTTAAAATGGGGATAATTAATAAACTATTTACAAATGCTTTTACAATTTTTTATATATTTTGAGAACTTGTATATTTTTGTTAGAAACAGAATTATCCATCATTGAAAAGTTTTGTCAAGGTTATTTGGGATTTGTGCTGCCAGAAATGGAGTTAAGAATTATTTAATTGGAATTTTTTTTTTCGTAGACTGTTTCTGATCCATGATATATGTACTGAATATCTTTATTTAATGCTTGTCACAATCAGTTTTATTATAGTTTTTTTTTTAGTTTATATTAAAAATTAAATTAGTCATATTTCTTATCTATCATTTTGTTTATTGCTGGTAAAAAGGTAATGTAACACATGTTTATTCAGGGTCTTTATACAAAGTTGCAAACCAACATGAATCAGGTTGAGAAAATATCAGGAAGTTGATCGGAAAATTAGTCTTCAATTTGCAAACTTTAAGTATTTATATACACTAAGGTATGGTGGCATGCAATATTAAGTCCTAAATTTAACGATTAACAATCTTGCTAACATTTCTTATATATGCTTTGGAATTACATTTGCAATAAGTCTTTTGACTTTGGCATAAGTACATTCATACTTCTAATTATTGAAATTATTTTGATAATTGTGTGTGTGTTTTTTTTTTTAAAGGAGATTGCTCTTTTATGATATTGAATAATCAAAATTTTCTAAACAAATATAACCCAATTACTGTAACCTGATAGAAAATGCATATATATATATTAGAGGAAGCATAATTTGTATGTATATACACTCATGTTTTTTTTCCCTTGGAAGCGGAATGACCATACTTGTTTACTAGTAATGGCTACTATATGTATGTATATATGTGTGTAACAAATTATCCACCTGTTATTGATAACATGAGTAAGCATGAGTATTTGCTTGCTTATGTATATGGACGTAATCTATATATACGCACACATATATAGATAAGTGTAAATTAACTATCTGGTATTGATAACTTATGAGTGGACATGTGTGTTTGCTTTGCTTATGTATATGTGAATGAAAATTAATTTACTTCACATTATGCCTATTTGAATAATTTGTATCTTAATTTAATGTCATATCTACAGATTATTTTCCAGAAGTTAACTTTTAATAATTAGATCTGTGATAAAGAATATAAAGCTGTTTATATTAGTAGTAAACAAGTTAGAGACTTATCAGATAAAGAGATAAAATACTGTAATAAAAAAAAAAACAATTAGCTTTTTTTTTCTTTAGCAGTTTGTATTTAAAGAGTTTATGCTAAAATTAAATTTAAAACAAAGTCAACTTTCCCTTTTGATTGCATTATCGATTTTGGTTAATATTTTTATAAAATGTATAAAAGAATGTATTATTCATCAAGTGTCTTATATAACACGTTACATATTTTAAAATCTAATGATGTAATTGATCTAATTTTTGGTTCCAATTTTTATAATAGAGCTGTTGTATTAATAGTATTTTTATATGAATTAATACTGAAGCCAGTGTGAATATAAATTGATTGGTTATAGATAAGAGAGGTCTTACACTATTTTTACGTTTTTCAAACAGGTCACTTTTGATTGTGGTTGACATTTTAAGAGGCTGAAAGAAATACATAAATTTTTTTTTTTTAAATTTTATTTATAAATTCAATATAATTAAATTAGCCTTATTGGTGATAAGGTTTTTGTTCTGCATTTTTCTATGATGTTTTGGATACATTTAGAAATAATTAAATTTTTTAACTTAATTTTTATAAAAGATCAATATTGCACCACTTAGTAAGTTAATATAAATTTTAATTACTAAATGCTTGGCCAAACATATATATAAACTACATGATATTTTTTAAGAAATGTAATGATCATATTATTTTTAAAAAAGGTGATTGTTGTTGCTAATGAAACATCCTGGCCATTTATGTGCTTTTGTGAACATAAAGCACATAGGTTTTGTACTGTTTGGCGCAACACAGTTATAGAATGAGTTAAAGGATCCAAGTTAAATTTTATGTAAATGAAATAAAAAAATCTCAGATGAATACAATTCTGCATGCTGACTTGAATGGATGTTGTAATGTCACATAATCATTCAAATAGCTAAACCACATGATTATTTATATATTTATCTATTTATATGCTTAAAAATATGATATTTGACATATATTCAAATATTTTTTAAAAAAGGAGGTATTAAATACAATTACTTCCTGCACTGCCTGGATTGTGAATATGGTAAATGCCTCAGCCCTATGGCACTGGCTTTTTTGTAAATTCTTTATTTAAACAGGGAAAAAAAGAGAAAGAAAATGTCCATGAATTTGGAATTGGTATTGTCTCTTCACGTACATATCCATTTACTTATGGGGTTAACTTTGGACAGAATACTCGAAAAAAAATTGAATTTTTTTTTATAATTTGTCTGTTATTAAAAAAAAAATTGAGCAGTAGATTTGAACCCAGATCATGAACACTGACTGCTGCATTGTGAGGCTATTGGGTATTATTAATTTACAGCCCTTTTGTACTTATTAAGTTATATTTGTTAATTTTATTCATGTATAAATTTAAATACAATTTTATCATTAATAAATATTAAGTTCACTTGACAAATATGTAATTTGAAAATTTAGTAAGTGTAAACACATAAGGGTTGATATAATAAAGTTGATAAACATTTGTACAGTACATATATTATAGATAAAAGTAATAGCTTTCCAAATACTGCCAACAACAACAACAAAAAAAAATGCAAAAACACTAGATTCTGTTTAAAGAAGATACTGTTTAAAGAAATGATAGTAGGAAAAGGGGCAATGGAAGAAAGAAAAAAATGTTTAGAACTATTGAAAAGTAGTATTGCAGGAAGATGTCAAATAAGATCTTAATTAAGATATGTGGTTAATAAATGAGTAGTCTCCTTTCTCAACTCTAGTGCCATCTTTAAGAAACTTAAGCAAGCAATGGTCACCAGATGGTAGAGTAATTTAATCTTCAATTAGATTTCTGGTTTTTGGAAGTGTCATTGAAAACTGATCAAATGTAAAAACAGTGCATGCAGTTGTATATCTGGCAATTATCTTTAATTCCCCCCCCCCCTTTTATATCAAACTAATCATCTGAAATTTTTTTAAAAAATCCAAGCCAACCTTCTCAGATGATTATATAGATACAATTTCAGATTAGTGGCTATTAGTGTTAGTAAAATATCTGTGAATTAAATTGCATTACCATGTCATTGATTACTTAAGCTTATAATAGATGGTGCTAATGTTGAGAAAAGAAAGTTGTTCTTATTTTTAAATTTTTTTCTTTTAAGAGTCAAGATATTGTGTTGGTATTAATCATATGACATTGTTAATCTTTATGGAGATGATACATAATAGAATAAGATATAAAACAATAACAGTGCACTATCAGAGATGAAAACAATTGCATTCAAAATTATTAGTAACTTCACCAATACAGATTTTTCTCTCTTTTTTTTTTTAATTAAAACATTGATATATATTTAAATTCAAACTACATCTTCATTATTGAATACATGGTTATTTTACTGATAACTTCAATAAATAATCATGTGGTGATATGTGCTATGCAATAGCACTAAATTCATTATCTGAAAATTGAAATGCTAATTATATATTTTTATAGCTAGTTAAATATTCTATTAAATGTAAAACATTTTTTTAAAACTGAACATAAGAGACACGATGTAAACATTAAATTTTAATTATGGCTACCATTTTTTTAAATATTGATAATATTAGATTTTAAAAATAAATTTAAAATAACGTATCCACTTTAATTTAAACTTTTATTTTAGATTAAATCTGTTTTTCTAATAATTGTTATAATTATGTAGGCTATGTGAAATAAATGTATATAGATTTTGATTTTTAATAATTTTTGTGTTTATTTTCATTAATTTACTTTTGTAATGAAGAAAAGATGTCTGAGTAAAATACATGTCAATGCAAATGTTAAATTGTGCTTTATAGGTGATTGATTTCTCAAGTAAGTTGAAGTTTTCAATAACAGAATTATTTTATCATGGTCCCTGTAACTATATATATATTAATATTTAAATACTATATTTTGGATGATTTTGAGATTTTTATATATTTTGTATATCCCAATGCATTATTTTAATTAGTTTATTCAATTTTATAACAGAATTCTAAATTTGCAGTACCAGAATAAATTAAAAGGATGGCAAATATTACACCACTTCTGATGATGAAGTGTTATCACTTGGTCATAGACTTATTGATTAATCATACCAATCTGTTTTTAGCAGCCAACTTAATATTCATCCAAAACATTTGAACTATGATGCAACTCTCTATGTATATCTAGATAAACTTGTATTTTAGATATGGCCAGGAATGACAACATACCATTAGTTTTGATCAAGTGATCACTTAATTATAGTACATTTATTGCCTTAATTGGTAAACCTGCTTAAATGATTCAAAAGCAATATCACCACCTCATTAACTGGAGTTAGATTTGCATTAAATAAAAAATACTGTATATAGATAGTGGCTCCATTATTTGGTGAAAAATAGAACTATTTATAGAAAATCAAGAAAGATATTTATATGTTGTAGTTATGAAATGTAAAAATGCATTATAATTTTTTTTATGATACTGTAAATTTATTAACCAAAGAAACATTTGACAAGTGAAGCAGAATGCTATGAATCATAAGCTGACTTTCGATGATGATGACATTTTTAATTGGCCACTTGCAAATGTATGAATTTTTTTTCTTCAAAATTTACATAGGACAATATTCTGTCACAATTTTAGTTAGACTTGAAAAATTAATTTAAGGGTACAGCATGATTTTTGTCACTCACACACACACACACACACATCCCTTGTATCTTAAAGAAATGAATATTAATTTATATTTTTATTTTGAAATAGTTAAAAAAAATTTTATTTTTATTTTGACATTATCAACTATGTAACATATAACAATGATATATATGTCCTTTAATGCTTAGTCATTCTAAATAATGTTCTATGTAATATGATATCAGAAAAGGGAAGAAACAATTGATTTGGGAAATGGTATTGCAATTTAGAAGCCCAATTATTGATACGTGTGGAATGGAATTTTTTTTACATATAATAAGAGATGGAAGAACCAGCACTAAGGAGGTTGATGGTATATTAAAATAGTATCAAGATTACTTCTTAAAGATAATGAAAAGATTATTAAACGCAGATAATTTTACCCTTTATGTTTTAAAAAATTTTGATTCTCTTATGGAAAAGAAAGATTTACATATAAGTGCAGAGAAAAGTCTTTTGAATAAATCAAGCTTTATAACAATTTATAAAAATACTTTAAGCTAGCATTAATCTAGAATTGGAAAACATTTGAAAGATGAATGTGCACAATGTAAATTTGAAATTGAATTGCACAAAATGAGCAAGACTTAAACTTGTGAAATTTTTAAAGAAAGTTAAAGCATTTTGTATTAAATGTTTTTTTAAAAAGATAATCCAAATGAAGGCATACATAGCAAGTTGAAATTTATATATCATTCATTGATTTGTGTATAGAGATTGAATACAGGTCAAAATATATTTACACAAATACCAAATGTTATTTTTCTCCTATGCCTTAGTTGCCCTTTTTTGTAAAAGAACATTTTCATAACAGTTTATAAATTTACCAAGATAGATAATAAAGCCATTTTTATTATTAAAGGAGGTTGCCTTGACTACTGGTTGAGATTATTGATAGCTTAAGGGTTTATTGTTATAATCTACAATTTATATATTTACATTTTCTTTTGATTTTAAACATAATAAGAAGCTAGTAAATTATACAGCAACAAATTATATTTCAATAATATATTAATATAAATAAATATATTAAGATTTCACTAATTACACTTAATAAATTTAACACAGTAACTGATCATTAATTACTAAGATGTATTGCCATGTGTTAATACACAATTTCACACAAAAGCTGTTAAGAAATAGTAATGAAAGTTAATATCCCTGACCTTTATAAATATTTCAAATTATTTAGATTTAAATTGTCTAAAGACCTTGAAGATGGATTAAATAGTAGCAGATGTTTTATAAAAATAGCTAAGTAGATGGCAGATAAAAATGGACAATTCAACAATAAATATTTTATTGATATAAAGAACAAATATTAATGTAATGACTTATTTGGAAGCACTGAATATTTGGGAAAGAGCTAATGATGACATAAGGAATAATAACTGTGAAATAGAAAGGAAAGCTATATAAGAAATAGAAATGTTGAAGATACAAAATTGATATTTGATAGGAAAATTAATTTGGCAAAAAAAAAAAACCAGAAAGAAAACATATGATTTGTAAAAACACGTTGCCATCATGAAATGTATGTATTGACAAATTTCATGGAGATTATATAATAGAAAAGAACCGAATTAATAAACAAATAAGTCGATAATACTGACATCAAAATGTTACATATTGTAAGTGTAAAAATGAGACAGTTAGATCTACAAAAAAGTAATTCCAGGAAATAACGAAGTTTATTATATATATTATAAAAGAAGTGATAAGGATGGATCAGATGACTAGAAGAATACAGTAATGACACTGAAATTCATAGAAAATGAAATATGTTACTATTAAGCAGTAACTGATACATATTAAAGTCTGCAGACATGCATTTTCTCGATCTGTAGGCAGGCTGAGATTAAATGATGACTTGATATTATGACCAAACAATAATATTTGATTATTATTAGTGATAGACAAGTAACAGGAAAAAATTCCCAAAGAAAAAACCCTCTTAGGGAAATATCTCTCAAGTAAAAATTTCCGAATAGACTGAGTTTCACAGCCATTATATTTTATTCCAAGATCCTTAGCTGATAGTGATGTAACTCATGTTTTGTTTGTATACAATATTCAGTGTTTAACAATTACATTACATAAACATTTAAGATTATTTTAGCAAAAATAATTACAAAAGATACATAATAGATGTATGTGTGTTTATTCAATCAATCTTATTCTCAAAAAAAAAAAGGGGGGGACGACGACAATTTAATGTTATGAAAAATGGAATTCTTTTTCTCTTATTTCAAAAATGGATGATTCATTTTAAATGGTAATCAATTTAAAATATGATTTTTTTTTTGTCTTTTTCATTAAATTGATAATTTTACTTTAACTTTTAATTAAAGCACTTAATAAATTCTTTTGGATTTGCAGAATTGTTATCTTTATTAACTTCCCAATTAGAAATCTGTTGAAATCAAATTTGAAATATATATAAAAAGCAAAAGAAAATAGTGAATGACAAGACAATAGATATGGAGCACTATTGTATTCTATTTTTTGATAAAAAATTACTAATAAAAACAAATGTCTGTAGTTTTACATTTTTAATGCTGTTGTTGTTTTTCCCATTGCATTTACTAACTGCAAAAAAGAAAATGAATTAATAAAGATACTATAAGTTATTTTTGTCATCTAGAAAATTTCAGATTTTAATTTCAATTTAAATCGATAGATGTCAGTGTTCTTCAGGAAACATTGAAATTATTTGACAATTTGAATTATTTAAGGAAACTGAATTGCTAACTATGTATATCTAGCGTTATCTTTTCATCATACTAGATGAATTTATACATAAATTTCTTCACATATTTATTTTTTTTGTAAAATTATTGAATTTTGTTTCTCTATAAATATTTAATGTTTATGATATTTCATTTCATTATAATAGCTTTGAAATTAGTTATCTAAATATTTAAGTGACATCTACCCTCCTTTTATATAGTTTTGTTTATCACTTTTTTTATTTGCAAAATTAATATTTTAGATTTCAGAACAACTTTCATTTTTGAAATTTTGTTAAACTTTTACAAAAATTTTCATGATATTTCTTCAAAAAAATAAGGTGAAAAGAAAACAATAACTGTTTCTAATGGCAACCAATTGACTACTGAAGAATTAAAAGAACTTTGTTGAGAAAATTTTGTAATAAAAAAAAAAGCCTGAACATTTATTGAAATGTGTATTTAAATTAAGATTAAATGCTACACTTATCAAAATATTTGAAAACCAGGCATTCTTCAAATTGTAAATATAGGGGATTTGAACTCAGACTTTCAAGCACCCACCAACTATTCACACTATCTCATACGACTGTTACACATGACCACACACACATAAAAAAGGTATAAATAATCACCAATATACGTATTTCATGCTAAAACAGCACTCATCAGTTGGTCCAGATTATTATCTCCCACACATATAGATAATCAGTGCTCAGTTATATTAAGATAACAAATCTTCACACTTTAATGGACAGGCATCCATATCATTGAAAATCTGATGATGGAAAGGCAAATCTCATGCTGATGCCAACATTATTCCAAGCCCATGTTGACCTGAAGTCACTCCGACTCTTATTCCAAGCCCATGTTGACCCGAAGTCACTCCGACTCTTATTCCAAGCCCATGTTGACCCGAAGTCACTCTGATTCTGGGGGTCAGAGTGACTTCGGGTCAACACGGGCTTGGAATAATGTTGGCATCAGCATGGGATTTGACTTTCCATCATCAGATTTTCAATGATATGGATGGCTGAAAAGTTGGAGGCTGGAGTAGATTGAAGCCTGTCCATTAAAGTGTGAAGTTTTGTTATCTTAATATAATCTGGACCAACTGATGAGTGCTGGTTTAGCATGAAATACGCATATTGGTGATTATTTATATCTTTTCTACATAAGTGTGGTCATGTGTATCAGTCGTATGAGATAGTGCGGATAGTTGGTGGGTGCTTGAAAGTCTGAGTTCAAATTCCCTATATTTACTTATCAAAAATGTAACTAAGTAAAATAAATTCTCAAAAATTTTATTATACACTTTTATTAATAGAAGTGGAAAAAAAATCAATGTACTATTTTTTTAAAAAAAAAAAATTAAAATATTTGAATATTTGTTAAAATATTTTAAAAAAAAAAATGTTGGTGGCCGAGTGATCAGCACAGCCACCTTACAAGCAGTTGTCCCGGGTTCGCTTCCCGCCTGATGCTTTGACACATGAAAAAAAAAAAAAAACAGATTAAAAATTAAAAAAGAAAGTATGTGAACATATTTCTTTTAGATAACCTACAATAAAACAAATCTAATTTAGCTACTGTTATATCTTAATACTAACACCTGTTTTTGTATAATGCATTTTAAGACAGACTAAATATTGGGATGAAAGCAGTAAACTAGTTATGAAAAATTTCTATGCCCCTTTGTTACAGTGTTCTTGTTTCAGTAGTTCTTTTTGAACTCTTGAAAACATATTTCAAATATTGCTATTAAATTTTTGTAGTCTTCTGCATTATTGAGTTGGTCTTTTAATTTAAGTATGAACTAATGCAGAAATCATCTGAATTTTGAATCATTTTTGTGTAAATATTCTAGCTTGAGTAAAAAGTTAACATTCTTTATAAGTTGTAAATATAGAAAAAAATGTAATATTATTCATCCTAAATTTACACTATTGTTTGATCATTTTCTCAAACAAAAAAATATATACTTTAATTTAATTTGAAAAAAAAAAAAACAATAAAGAAAAGATACAATCTGATTTCTGACAAACTGTATGCAAAATAAATGTACTAATTTTGAAATGTATCTAGATATATATATCTAAATTATTTAATTGATTGGATCAAAATCATACAATTTTTCATTATTTTTTATGAATTTATATTCTTCAAAGACAACAAGATTCTTCTATTGGAAGAAAATTTTGCTTTCTTTGGTACTCTGTTTTACTAATATTTATTTTTAAATACTCTTATAATTGATTTTGATCCCTTTTATACTTTACTGTATCACTGAGTTTTTTTTTTAAAGATATTTCCTTATCACCAGACAGTATGTGACATTTGTCTGCCACATAACTTCTTCATTTATCTTTCTATTTATTTTTTTCTAATAATATTTTAATTCCTTAGTTTTTCATTCCTTTTAAAATCTTAATATAATGTTAATTATATATAAATCAGGTATTTATTAAATTCTATGCACTTAACAAATTATTAATTACAAATTTAAATCCTGTTTTATAAAATATAGAATTAATTGCCATTTAATAAAATATCAATATATTCAGGGCTAATTAAACTTTTGTTTTTTATTTATTTAATTAAATAAATCTGTATTTATGATTCTAATTTATCTTATAATTTTGTTTCATTTATTTTAATTACATAAACCTATTAATATCATTTACTTTCTATATTCTTTTCATAATGCTTTATATAATTATAACCCGTTATTGATTGTTTCAATTGCCCAGCAGTTGTCTTCAGAATTACAACAAACACAATTATATGAATACAAATATACATTAACATGTAATTTTAAATTTTATATGTACATATATTTTATCTTTTAATTAATATTTATATACCTACATATATATTTATATACCCCTATACATAATTTTAACTGGTACTTACATATTAGACCTGCAACACATACTAGACTTGCAGCGCCTTTTCACATTTGTATCAATCCGCTGACTCTCTAATCTTTTGATCTGACCAAAATAATGTGTATACTTGAATCTTATACAAACTTAAAATGATAAATTCGTCAAAATGAACATGTTCATGATATTTTCACAAGATTTACAAAGTTATCAGCAGCTTGAATATGTATGTGAAAAGGAGTTGCAGGTTTAATACTAAAACAATTACTAAATTACAAAAATATTACCAATAAACCCTAAAATATGCACATACTGTACTTACTGTGTAATATAAAAAAATATAATGTGGAATATTAATTTTTAACAATACTAAAAATATGAATGTTACCAAAAAATTCGATCTTAAGTAAATTAGTGTAATATAAAAAAATATGATGTGGAATACAAAAATATATAAAATATAACAAGCAATTATGCAATTCCCAAAAGTCACTTTAAATTTGGACAAAACAATCACTAAATTACAAAAATAGTCTAAAATGTTATCAAAAAACTGTAAAATATACACATCATGGTACTTACCATGTAATATATAACAAGAATTGTTGTGATGAAACAATCAATTCATCTGTTCTACTTTATTTTAAGTGGATCACCTATTTTGGTTCAAAATGGAGACAAACTAAAAATTTTCCCCCCAAAATGGATATTTACTTAACCTTTTAACCGCTAATTAAATCATTGGTTGTATGAGGTAAAAATCAAAGCTTTTAATTGGCCAAGTCACAAACTGAAGACAAAGCCTATTGTTAAAACATATTCGCCTATAATATTAAATTCAACTCAGATACGTTTATAAAAAGTATATTATTAATTTTTCAGGTTATGAAGAGAACGAAAGTTCTTTCAAAAATAAATTGCTATTTATTTATTCTAAAATATTCAATTTCGGCAACATAAAAGCTAAAATATAAACAAAAAGATCGACTTTTACGTTATAGAAAAGTAAATATTTCTTTTTACTACAGCTTCAATATTTTTACAAAAATCTTCGATATTTTTCGAAAATAATTTTGTTTTTTTAGTTTATTTTTTAAAAATTATTTTTAATTTGTCAAATTATCCTTTTTTTAATACTTAAATCACATTCGAAATGAAAATCTCAGCGTTTATCTTTATTTTCTTTGATCAGGCGGTTTCTTTGTTTTTTCCAGCCAATCAGAATGTCTTTGTCGGCTGAGAACTGGCTGAGAGCCAATCACCAATAAGCTTCTTTCTTTGTTTAGCTTTAAATGCAGTTTTTTTTTATTTTTTACTTGTAAAAGAATTCGGAAGAGGGCACCATCTTATAGAGCTTTTAAAAACCTATTTAAAAACATATTGAATGAATATTTTCGTATAAAAACTTGCAGAGTTAGAGTGATGTCAGATGTCTACGAGGTGCCTTGTAAGAGGCGGGAAAAGGGTTAACATGTGATGGTGCATTTTTAACAATACTAAAAATACAACTTTGACACAAAAATTATAAAATATGATGTGGAATATTAATTTCTAACTATACTAAAAATATGAATTTTACCAAATATTCGATTTTAAAAAGTACATTTTTAAGAACAGTAAAAATATTGATTTTCCGTACAAAATTGTGTAAAATATGATAAGCCAATTATGCAATTCCCAAATCACTTAATTACAAATATAGTCTAAGACAGTGGTCCCCAATCTTTTAGCACTTAGAGCACATTCTATAATACTGGCCAGGTGGCGGGCATCGTTTATTTTTTCAATGTAAATTTATAGTTGGATATTGTTAATGATAGACTCTTTTACACTGTAAAAGCATAGTATGACCTGCAATTTGATTACACTATAATACAATAATTTATAAGAAATCTTAAAAATTAAATTTATTTGTATCAGATAAATAATTTTTTATAGTGTTCAGATAGCGGCGGGCACCATGGTGCCGCAGGCATAGGGTTGGGGACCCCTGGTCTAAGATATCAAAAAAAACTGTTAAAATATATACATACCATACTTATTAAATATATAACAGAAATTGTTATGATGAAACAATCAATTTTTTAATTCCACTTTATTTTAAGTGGATAAACTTTTTCCCATAATGAAGACTAAGTAAAATTTAAAATTTTTCCCAAAATGCACACTTACTTAACAAGTGATTGCATTTGTGGTTCACACAAAAATGATCTTAACCGTTCCAAATTGCAGCGTCACGCTTCTTACATTTCAGCATTTCTGATGTTTCTTTGTCTCACACATCAACATAAAATATATGATAAAATGATTATTTCTTTTCAAAAAATAATAAATTTGACTTCATTTGATGCATATTTTTGTTTACTACTGAAATAAATTTTAAATGTTCACATTTTGTTTCTGTAAACATTAAAAAAATGAGGATGTATCATTTCTAGAAAGATTATTTTCAGTTTATAAAGTCAATGAAATATTTACTGTTTCTGATTATTTTTAAAAACGTGAACGAATATTTATTTATTTCTCTTAAATCTAACGAATTATGCTTTAAAAGTTTAAATTTTTTGAATATTTATTGCAAAATTACAATATTTTCTTTCTGTAAATATAATGTAGATTGTTTATGTCAAAACTAGAATTTTTTAATTTGCTTGAGGCCATTTTTATGTTAGCTGCTAATATATTATATTTTTGAAAATAAAGTATTTCGAGTCAAAATATGTTATTAATAATTTATATTTTTTCATATCTAATATATATAGTGCAAATTATTAAAAAAAATTTTTTTAAACTGTAATAAATTTGCAAACAAACACGTTTTTGCATCATTGGAAACTGCAATGTTGTAAAATGCTTAATGTTTTACAGCTTTGGCAAGAGACAATGGCTAAACAGGGCAGGGCTTATGTCTATTGTAAGAGCAGAAATTTTGAATTTCTCACCTTTTAACGCACAATTTTTGGAAAAAATTATTATAGTAAAATATACCATTTAAATGCATTTTAATGTATAATTCTTATGAAAAAATTCACTAGGGGGCAAATTGGCCAAAAGACTAAATAATTCAGTTCAACCGTTCGTAAAGTTAATTCAGCACTTTTTTATGCCTTCCAAACAGTCAGAATAAATTATTGAATCAAAGCTACAAATACAAATGAAGTAAAAAATAGTTAAAAAATGTGATTGACAGTACTAAAAATGTTGTCAGAACGAAGTCTGAAGAATAACTGAGGGTGTAAAATTATCACAAAAAAAAAACAAAACACGGCAGTTGTACAAACTTCCCACATATAGTTATTCCAATCAAATACAGTTTTATCTGCTAAGCCAAACTTTAGTTTTCCTCATTCTATAGAGCTTAATTTGTGAGTCCAACTGTAAATAAAATGGATTGCCATTTAGGAACGGATTTCTCGAATCCTCCAACCACATTCCCTTACGAATGCCAATTTTACTGTTACACATTTTGATACGAGATCAGGTAACTATACGTTTTGATACTAGATTGGTTAACATTGCAGGGTTTATTTGATGTGATTCATTGCAAATGTGAAAAGGTCTACCATTTCTTCTACATTGCAGGTCTAATACATAAGTACCTTTTAACTTCTTTATATATAATAATTTTATCTTTTTTGTACGGTTATTTATCAATTAATATCTCCTATAATCATATACATGTATTATTTTTATTTCATTTATTTTTTATTATTTTATTCTTATTAATTGTTATTGTTAAATGTTATATATTTAACTTTATTATTCATTATATTAACATTCAATATTTATAATTTTCTTTAACCTATAATATTATTTCTTTTTATCTTTTTATTACTAATTATTTTAATCTATTTTTATTACTTTTTATCATATTTTATATTTATCTTCTACTTATATTTTCAAAGCTTAAGGGTTAAATATTTGAATTTTAAAATTTCCAAATATACCTAGTAGCTCCTCTTTCAATTTTTTCTATAATTAAATTTACTTTTATTTTTAATTCTTACTAATATCATATTTATGCAATGCAATGCACTGTGGAATTCTTACTTGGAGTCAGGAATCTCTCTGTCACTATGCCCAGAGAAACCTGTTAGCCACTTTACCTTTTCTTTCCTTTCCCACTCCAAGTTTTTTCATATTCTTCTCTATCCTGCTCCATCCCATTTCCATAACATAATCTTTGTCAATTCCATGGCCTTTATATCTAAATCCACCATATCTTTTCCCAAACCCAGCATAAAAACCAAGAATCTACTTTCTGTATAAATTACTTTGTTTATATTTACTCTTCCACAACTTCATTATTTGTACCCTTTCTGCTTTCAGGCATTTGTACTTAATTAACAGATGCCTAATATTTTTTATGCCTTCCTTACACAATTTGTAGACTAAATCACCCACATTTCCCCATTTGGGTGTATATTCCCCCCAGCCAAAATTAGTCTGAGGATATTGGATGAGTAGGCACTAGATGGGGATTTTATGCACAACCCTTCTGGAAGCCATTGATTATTCTGACTTGCACTGAGTGCCAATACTATATGGAGAGTTTTGCCTGTTTTAATAATAATATTAGTAAGGATTAAAAGTGAGAATAGATTTAATTATATGAAAAATAGAAAGAGGGAACACTAGATATAAAATAAATATTAAAAAATATTACTAAGGATTAAAAATAAGAGTTCCTTTAATTATATGGAAAATAGAAATATGGAACTACTAGTTTTAACTGGAAAATTTAAAATTTTAATAGTTAGTTAATGATTAAGCTTTGAAAATATAAGTAGAATACAGGTATAAAATATGATTAAAAAATAAGTTAAAATAATTAGTAATAAAAAGTTAAAAAGAAGTAATATTATAGGTTAAAGTAAATTATAAATATTGAAAGTTAAGTTCTATTAGGTGATGCAACATTGGAGAGTAAAAACATAGGTTGACGAATGTGGTATGCTGGTTGTTGTAAAAAGTGATTGAACCAAGTAATAGAAAACCCTGTGCACTCATAAGTGGACAGTTTAAGAGATGAAGCCATTTACTCATGAAAGTTGGGTAATTAAAATTAAAAATCATTCATTAATATGGTTGGGTGTGGGCTAGTTGCCAGAAATGAATTGATTGTTCCAGTGCCTGTTGACAGCAAGGAAGGATTTTTGGTGCAAGCTCAGAAGCTACATCTATGGAGGTAGTCAGTGGGATCAATTTGAGATCCTCTGTAAATTTTAGTTTCCAGTAATCTGAGATGAGGTTGAATGATAGTAATCCACTTCTGTAATTGGTATAGCTTTGATGATGAATTAAGGTCATAGATATTGAGCCCTATTATTTTAGTTTCCTGGAGTATAAAGAGGGTTAATGATGTTGGAAGGTTTTTATTTTAAAGTAAAATATTGTGAAATTGCATTTGATTCTGCTGATGTGCAGTATCAGTCGGTTCAATTGTTTGTTGATCAATTGTTACTGAGGGTAATTGATGAGTTGGTTGTTGTGACTTATGCCCAATCTGACCACTTGATGGCATTGTTGCTTGCAAAAATAATGAAATGTAATGTTACTGGGCTGATAATTTTTTGCTTTTTGTTCTCCGACAATTTTTCAAAGTATTTTTAAAAAATTCACTAACCAACATTATTTTCTAAATTACATTTTTTAATTACATTATGTGCTGAAATATGGGGGGGGGGTTTGTCCAATGGTTTTGGTGATTCAAAAGATTGCAATACATGCACTACTCTGAGCAAACCAAGCTTTCAGCACATAGCACTGGAATGCAGGAGGAATGATGGTTTTGATGATCTGAAGGATCGGCCAATACATGCCTTAGTCTGAGAAAACAAAGATTATGATTTCCAAAACAACATACAAATGACAGCCATTTCATTAATCTCATAGCTGTTTTCTTGCAGACATGCCTTTTTGCATGACTTATGTGAAATGGTTCTGGGACATAATCTTTTTGCAATTGTTTTCACCTTCCAAGATGTGAAATGGTTCTGGGACATACTCTTTTGTGATTGTTTTCACCTTCCAAGATGTGTAGGGAAATGCGCGACAGGATTACAATTATTAGTATGTAATAGTATGTTAGATAAGGTATAAGATCGTTACTTTCAATGCACATAAAACGCTTATGGTCAGTTAAATTCTATACACCCTCATCCCACAGTAGCGATCTGTGAAGTGTGCACTATTTTCATAGTGACACAAAGCACAGTGTGCAATGCCATCTAGGCCTATTCTATAGGCTGTAAGTTGGGCTGCATAAACAATGTATTTCTGTGCTTTTGCAAAGAAACAATGCCATCAAATGGCCACATTGGGTGTAACACAACTACCGATGAGTTTTATTAGAAGGGGATCATGTTGGGATAGTTTTAGACTTAAACTTAACCCCACTTCTTTCTCTGGCCATTCTGCCCTAGCAGTCACACATAACCTTAATGAACTCCAAGCAATATCCATTCAATTACATAAAACAATTCATGTGATTCTTTCCTTCATGTTTTCCAAATTCTATACCATGTAAAACAAGCTGCATCAAATGCCTGTTCAGAAGTATCTTGCTTTCATACACATTATTATTTAACATGACAGTTGCCTCATCTCAATCTTCTAACATTGGCCTATGAATTACATAAATAAATTGCCACTGCTAAGCTCACCCACCAAACACACCAACAGTTAATGAGGCATATTCAAATTTATCATCATGTCTGCAAATAAAATAATTGAAGGACTACCTTGCAATCAAAAGAAGAAAAATTTGTTTTACCCTGCAGCACATGTGGACAAGAGCATACATTTACTGGGCATTGGGTCACCTGTACTCATCAAACATTCCTATGGCATTTCAAACTGATATAGATATGTGTACTGGATATAATATGGCACACCCTATCTATGTATCTGCAATTTAAAACTTATGACGTATACACTCCATCAGTACACTGTGTTGGACTACTGGAAACTACTATCCCTTTTCAAATCAACCTATTTGCTGCTAAACTTGCCACTATTGAAAACTCTTGTCACCCTGGGCCTCATGAAATTCCTGCATACCTCTTGAATAATCTTAGTTATTTTACTATGATGTATATTTGTGATCTGGGCAATTTTCTATCCCAGTGGAAATACAATGTAAAAAGTTTTCATCCAATTGACATAATGACTTTCATTAAAAAATCTGAGGCTACATCTTATTTAATAAACCTTTAGCATATCTCCATAGGCCCACTAAAAATAGTAGGACCAAATTGAGCCACATATCCTTTCATTATTATCACATCCACAGTTTGCTAAAAAATGTTTCTTCATCAGCCAAGCAGCACTCAGGTTTATAACAATTCTAATCTCAGTTCAAAAAAATAAAAAACACAGTCCCATTGTAGTCCAGCTTGACAAACAAACAACTTTTGATTCTAACTCACTTAACCTACTTATTCAAATGCTCGCTAACACCACCATTCTTTCTATTCTGTTATCCAATGCTTGCTGAAAGTAACCCCTACACATAAATATCCTCTTTCAATGTCATATCTTGCAGATATTATTTGCTCAATCCTAGGTACTACCAAACAGATCAGCATCTCCCACAATTGAAGTACACTTTCTGTTAAGCATATAAGCTGCTTTATCCAGACACTGGTAATTAAATAATCATCACCTTCTCTGGCAATTTAAAAAATGGGCATTCAACTTCTTAAATGACTCGACTTGCACACGCTTCCAACATCCTTTTTTTCTGCAGTATCGTTGTCATCAACCATTTCTGTGGGCCATGCCATGAAGCCAAGGTGACTCGAGAACCCCATCTCAACTATTGCTGAGATTAAACTTAACATGGCATATTGGGTTAAATACATTAGCCTACTACTTCCACTCACCACATAACTCATTCCTTCCAAATATTACATCCCTGCAATGCATGCAACCACATTTACTCTGTTTGCCTTCTGGTGCATCATATTGCACCTTCTTGTTAGGCCACAACACTAGAAGGCATCCATCATACATTTATTAATAAATTAGGCCAGCTAAAAGCATAGGATAACCTAGCCAACCTGGACATTTTTGCAGCCATCTAGTCACTCATTAGATAACAGTTCAACTTATAAGTTGCAAAACCATAGTAGGTAGTTCTAACAACCTCTGAATAGCTACATGAAAAATTATGTTTCCAGATGCTCATTACCATAGTTCAATACCACAAAAGGCTATGAGCAAAAAGTTTAAACTTTGTGGCTAATTATTCTAAAGTATAAAATGTAAAATGCACAAACACACAAAGCTGAAAAGAAATAATAAAAAAAAAAATTAATACACATAGATAAAACTAAATATCTGTATCTACATATGTGGCTAAGTGCTTTCAAGGGCCAGGGTTCTCATATTCATAGCCATCTTGTAAAATAGATTGATTAAGAGTGATGCAAATTTATGAAAATAAAATAGTTACATATTCCATTTCTTGGAGATTTTATAAGAAGAGTCTTTTTCTGTTTATCGAGTTATTATCCCTAGTGATAAAATAGTTCAGTTTTCGCACAGCACTGCAGCTCAGCTGGTCATGATTGCTAACCTAAAGATCCAGTGGTTGTTTGCAGAGAGCAGCATGATCTTGAGAGAAAGATAAAGGAGGCTTACTTTATCACTAGGGATAACA
This sequence comes from Epiperipatus broadwayi, assembly GCA_028023455.1. Lineage (NCBI taxonomy): Eukaryota > Metazoa > Onychophora > Udeonychophora > Euonychophora > Peripatidae > Epiperipatus > Epiperipatus broadwayi. The sequence continues at coordinate 3,119,415 of JAQFVV010000062.1, forward strand.
ACTCAATAAACAGAAAAGACTCTTGTTATAAAATCTCAAAGAAATGGAATACGTAACTATCTCATTTGCATAAATTTGCATCGCTCTTAATCAATCTATTTACAAGATGGCTATGATTGTGAGGACCCTAGCCCTCAAAATCACTTAGCACATATGTAGATACAGATATTTAGTTTGTATCTATCTGTATTAATATTTTTCTTTTTAGCTTTGTGCATTCATATGTTTTAGCGCCTTTTATATTTTACATAGAAGGCTATTTAACTGAACCAATCAAACTCAAGGCAAATGAACTTAAGATTATGAACATTTTTTTTATGTATTCAGTGCTATGTGATACAAAAAAAGTACCATTAACACAAAAAAGGATCATTGCCAACAATCGTGCATAATTACCAATGTTTATATAATTGTGCTCTAATCAGCAGTGTTAATTAGATTTATATAATAGCAAACAATCATTATACTTGGGGTGCCTTTGTTACTCCAGAAAAACCTGTGTAAAACATTTGTAACACACATTTAAAATTGAGGAATAAAATTTATATTTAGTTTTTAACATTAATTTTTAAATTTAAATTACTATTTTAAATAGACCGCACAGATGGACATTTTAATAATATTTACTTTAGCATGTTGAGTATAGATAGACTACATAGATTTCTCACTTAAAAAAAAACAACTTCTCAAAACCCTCATTCAATCTCAGACTAAAAGTTCATAGCCAAACCAACACCTGCTTCCAGATAGATAGTCGCAACCAATGCAATATGAAGATGCTAGCATAAAATCACGCCGTCAGGAATGTGCATCTGACAGCGTGATATTATTTGAAGGACATGATCCTCATCCAGTACAGGAATGGGCATCTGTCTGGTGAAGGAATCATGTATATAAATTAATTAAAGAGTGCTACGTATGTGGGAGAGCGGTCTTTTCTACTGACTTATAAATCCCTGTCCATAGAGCTAGAAGGGGTTAATGGCGCAGGAAATACATCTGCGACCATTGCAACGATATGACTGCCTCATTGGGGTCATGCATTCAGTTGGGCACGTTGCTCTATATGCTAAACATGCTTCACATTACATTGATCTAAACACCCATATATCCCTCCACAAGCATCGTCCTAACTACGAAACAAATAGCCTGAAATTAACCCTTTAAAATAAACATAAACAAATTTAAACATGGTTATTAATTTTTATCGATGCAGCTATCTACACCCAACTTTAATTTGATACATTTTATTTAACACTTAACACAAAAAAAAAGAAATGGAAATGATTGCTTAAACAGATGTATAAAAAAAATTACTAATAATTGATGCTGAATTCTTTAGATCAGATAATATTTCTTAGTTTTAGCTATTAATTGCAAATTCCAGGAAAAGTTCCTATTAGATAAATAAACACAAGAGTTCATTCTTTACGGATTGAGCAGATTGAGAGGTCCATCTTCGTGATCACTTTCATAGATTGTTTGTCCTTCTTTGAAATGAAACCGCTACTTGCCATGCATTTGGTCAGGAACTGTCATCCAGAGGCCTCAGCTGGTTGTCCGGAAAATTAAATTTATTGCAGACTTCAAGAACATGAAAATCTGCAATATAGCTAGTTATAATGATATATTCATAGTCAGCTCTAAGATAACAATTATAATAATCATTTGGCTTTTATATTTTTATTAACCTCTTATCTTCAAATCTTTGGATTCAACGAGCAAGACGTCACTAATCCTCTTGTGTTTCATTTACAGTCCGTGCTGTCATTTCGTGCTTGCATTGGTCATTTAATTTCTTTTTATTCTCTTATCTGAGCATTTAATTATTCCAATGCCCCACGGGCTACTGTGTATTAAAACAATCATTTTAATTAATAAAACAATCATTTCCATTTTTAAAAATTATAGAAATCAACACTTTCTATTTTCAAAAATATTAAATCTTTACATCTTTACTTTTTTTTTTTTTTACAAAAAAATACTTTCAAATGCTTTTATTTTTAAGACAATTTTTAAAGTTTCCCATCTGTGCGATATATATATTAAACAACTTTTAATTTTCAATTTTTAAGTTTTTTTCTTTTTAATAAAACAATTTTTATTACGATCTTTTTATTTTCATTTTAAAATAATGTAACGGCATTTTATTATATACCGTTACATATCAGTAAACTTCCTCAAAAAACAAAAACAAAAAAAAAAAAAAAGAATTTACTTAGTGTTAGTAATGACATTTCACAAAGTGATTATACTAAACTTTTTTTTTTTTAAAATAAAAGACAAAAACAATTAAAAGAAAGAAAAAAAATGCTGACTATTCTTTCCTTTAGACCCCAGCTAAGATTACACCTCCTCCCTCAAGAGTTCCCTTTTTCCTACATTTCATTATTAACTTAGGCAAGTTAAACGGTTGGATTTCAAATAAGACTTTTTTTTTTTTAAAATTATTTATATTAACTATTATGTTTTTATTCCTTGCATTTATTTCTACATATGGCAATTTTCTTAGTGGCAGTATAGCTTTATATAATATAGATAAAAAATATTTCACTTTAAAAAATTTGCTCAGGGAATTCGTGGTTTATTAAACATCATACACCGTTGGGAGTCCAATTATAATGGTCACGGTGTGGGTGATTAATGAAGTTTTCAGTCTTACTGTATCTGCACTACAGGGTGCCACTAGGACATTTGAAACTAGAAAATTTATAGAGTAGGCAGATACACGCTGTTAAAAATCCAACTTTTATTTTATTGACCGTTTGCCCTTGCCACTAGCTCATGGAGTAGCAGAGGTTTCAAACTATATTTATTAAAAAAATAAACTAGAGCACTGCCGGTACTAATAACACAACAGATTTTATTAACATACATTTAAAATTGAGGAATAAAATTTATATTTAGTTTTTAACATTAATTTTTAAATTTAAATTACTATTTTAAATAGACCGCACAGATGGACATTTTAATAATATTTACTTTAGCATGTTGAGTATAGATAGACTACATAGATTTCTCACTTAAAAAAAAACAACTTCTCAAAACCCTCATTCAATCTCAGACTAAAAGTTCATAGCCAAACCAACACCTGCTTCCAGATAGATAGTCGCAACCAATGCAATATGAAGATGCTAGCATAAAATCACGCCGTCAGGAATGTGCATCTGACAGCGTGATATTATTTGAAGGACGTGATCCTCATCCAGTACAGGAATGGGCATCTGTCTGGTGAAGGAATCATGTATATAAATTAATTAAAGAGTGCTACATATGGGGAAGAGCAGTCTTTTCTACCGACTTATAAATCCCTGTCCATAGAGCTAGAAGGGGTTAATGGCGCAGGAAATATGTCTGCGACCATTGCAACGATATGACGCCTCATTGGGGTCATGCATTCAGTTGGGCACGTTGCTCTATATGCTAAACATGCTTCACATTACATTGATCTAAACACCCATATATCCCTCCACAAGCATCGTCCTAACTATGAAACAAATAGCCTGAAATTAACCCTTTAAAATAAACATAAACGAATTTAAACATAGTTATTAATTTTTATCCATGCAGCTATCTACACCCAACTTTAATTTGATACATTTTAATTAACACTTAACACACACACAAAAAAAAAGAAATGGAAATGATTGCTTAAACAGATGTATAAAAAAAATTACTAATAATTGATTCTGAATTCTTTAGGTCAGATAATAGTTCTTATTTTTAGCTATTAATTGCAAATTCAGGAAAAGTTCCTATTAGATAAACACAAGAGTTCATACTTTACGGATTGAGCAGATTGAGAGGTCCATCTTCGCGATCACTTTCGTAGATTGTTTGTCCTTCTTTGAAACGAACCCGCTACTTGCCATGCATTTGGTCAGGAACTGTCGTCCAAAGGCCTCAGCTTGTTGTCTGGAAAATTAAATTTATTGCAGACTTTAGCAACGTGAAAATCTGCAATATAGCTAGTTATAACGGTATATTCATAGTCAGCTCTAAGATAACAATTATAATAATCATTTGGCTTTTATATTTTTATTAGCCTCTTATCATCAAATCTTCGGATTCAACGAGCAAGACGTTACTAATCCTCTCGTGTTTCATTTAAGTCCGTGCTGTCATTTCGTGCTTGCATTGGTCATTTAATTTCTTTTTATTCTCTTATCTGAGCATTTAATTATTCGAGTGCCCCACAGGCTAGTGTGCTTTAGAACAATCATTTAATTAATAAAACAATCATTTCCATATTCTAAAATTATAGAAATCAACACTATTTCTATTTTCAAAAATATTAAATATTTACATCTTTACTTTTTTTTTTTTTTTTTTTACAAAAAAATACTTTCAAATGCTTTTATTTTTAAAACAATTTTTAAAGTTTTCCATCTGTGCGATATATATGTATATTAAACAACTTTTAATTTTCAGTTTTTAAGTTTTTTTCTTTTTAATAAATCAATTTTTATTTACGATCTTTTTATTTTCATTTTAAAATAATGTAACGGCATTTTATATACCGTTACAATATGTAGGTATATGAAAATTAATTATAAGATATATATAAAATTTAAAATTATATGTTCATGCATATTTGTATTCATATATTTGTTTGTTCTGAAGAAGATTGCTGCGGTAATCAAAACCATCAATAGTGGATTATAATTATATAAAGCATTGTAAAAGTAATAAAGTAAATGATATTAATATTATATGAATTTGGCAATGCAATAAGAAAGACAAAACTTATTCTACTAATATGAGTTTATTAATTACTATAAAGAGAAATCAATATTGTAAAAATTTCTTGTTGCCCCAAAATAAGACCCAACCAGAAAATAAGCTTTAGCATTATTTTTAAGGATGCTTATAAGTCCTAGTTAAGATCGGCAGCCTGATAAATGGTTTTTGTTTTACATTGAAACATATGATGGATATATTGAATTATAAAATAATGAATATATAAATAAACAAATATAAATTATATCTTTTTTTTTTATTTTCCCATCAACCATTTTCAAAAAAGTATAATTCTGAGAAACAATTTATCTACCACAAGTCACTATATTGGATACATTTATATATTTTTAGGTACTTATTTTATTTATATTTTCTTGATTTAGTTTTAGAGTTTCAGCATGATAGCTTTTAAATTTTCAAGATAAAAGAAAAATTGGTTTGATTTCTTAAACTTTTTTTTTCCTGAAAGACTTTACTAAAATAACAGAATACATTCAAATATCAGCCTTTTAAGCTAATTGTGCATACGCTTTGCGAGTATTAATAATAAATGAATACTTTCTCACCAATACAAGATATAGTATTTATGCAGGAATAAAAGGAATCCTCTTATTCCTACGACTCAAATGCTTATATATGAGCAAATCTGAAGTACTGGCAAGTAAAACATACGCTATATAAAATAAATGCTTATTTACATAAAATAACAGAAGTAATTTTAATAATCAAAGTTTAGTTTAATTTAAATCATCGATCTTTCCTCTAAAGAAAAGTTTTTAAAAAGAATATCCAAGCAGGGCTTTTACAAGTAATTTGGAAAGTGTTGGCCATGCATTATCAAATACACAAATGTGTCTTGTATGAATCATCATAATTCAATATACTGTATGTTGCAACGGATATATTTAATGTGCACATGTGAAATACAGAAACATTTTTTGAATTTCTGTGCTTGCATTTTTTTATTGCTTTTGCATGGACAAACTATTAACTCTAATCATTTTTTTTTTTACAATTCCTATCTTGCAAGTCTTCAACTCACACTTGATATAATGGTAAATTTAAATGGAATGATATTCTAATCACCAGACAAGATGAGTGCAAAAAGAAAGCTATTCTGGTGAGTACAAGAAAGTAATTGTAAGATGTTCTCAGGATAAGAATCTTACAACTTTCTATAAAAAGAAGTACTTGAATAAATGTAGATTTTTGTACATGAAAAAGTAAGACAGCCTCTGAAAATAAACCCCACAGTATTTTTTGGAGCAAAAATTAATATAAGACCCAATATTATTTTCAGGGAAACATTGTATATCATTTTAAAGGATGCTATTCATATTTAATGATTGTTTTACAGATTTAGTTATTTGAAAATGATACAAGTATACCATATTTCATAAGTTGTTTTATTTGAGGGATGTTTTCTTTTAGAGAATATTTTCCTTGAATCTTTAACACCACTACTTTTATATAACTACTGTAACAAATATGTAAAATATATGTTACGTAAAATATTTAAAAGGTATGTTAAAAATAAATAGACAATATATATATATATTTAAATGAAAATGACTATCATTTAAGTAGAAAGTATAATAGCAGTTGGAAAGGGAAGAGATTTTAAAATAAGTAACAAAAGACCAGTTGAGAATTAAACAAACAAAAGAAAGAGAATAATCCTCTGGTCAAATTATACTAGACTTAATTTGAAATAAATGATTTAAAGCAACAGAAAAATGGAATGAAGAAAAAATATATTGATAATTTAAGAATTTAATTATATTTTTTATTTGAAAGAAAATTTAATGAAGGTAATAATTGCTGGCCAAATAAAGCCAAAAAAATTTGCTCATCTTTTCTTTAAAAAATACAAATTCTAAGATGTTATCTGTAAGACTGCAAAATAAAATAAAACAAAAAAAGTAATTTAAAATTCTGATTGATAAGCTAATGTATTCATTTGAAAAGGAAATGGAATATAAAGTTATCTAATTAAATATATAATTTTTATCTACTCAATATTAAAATAATTTTGCAAATGATTATTTGATCAAAAAGGGATTATGTTATGTTGAAAATCAGTAAGCCAACCAACAGATTAGATAATTAATGCTATGATTAAAAAAGATTAATTAATTAGAGAAAGAAAAGATTGAACCTGATTAGACAATGGTTGATGAAAGGTATATAAGCTAATAAATTTTTATTAGTACATTTATTGAAGTTATTCAAGATATTCAGATTATTCATGCTATTCTACTGCTGTAATTTTGCTGTTGTATTTCTGAGTTTTGCAGTCTTCACAATGGTGCCATTTCTAATGATGTATAGGAATCTGCAGATGCCCTAACATTACGATGTTCTACTAGATTTGCGTAAGGGGTGTTCATTTGGGTTTTTTTCACCATGCAATTTCTATAAATTGTCAATAATCTGAGATATGACCAAAGTCTTGATCTGCCATTTGCTTTGACATTTATCCATCATTTGTCCAAGGCTATTGCTGGACAGGTAAATAAAGATAGCTGCTGCCCTGGAAAGAAGAAGCTACAAGCCGCTAAGAAAATCCTGGAAGTCAATACAAGAACACTTCATGAACTCTAGGTACTGTCAAAAAGAAGAGACAGGGTTGATCGTCTCAAGAAAATCTTAACTAAAATCTAGGTCAATGTAAGCCTTAATCAAAGTCTAGTCTTAACCTGAAATATGAGAGGTAATATTTATATTTTCCTTATAAACTTTGTTAAAACTAGAAAATATGTAAATTCTTATTTTCTAATTTAAGATTAAATTAATTATGCTCAGCTTTATTGTTATAATTTTATAATTAAAGCTTCAGCAACTGTGTTTTATCACAGTTAATTTTTAATTTATTGATTTTTGTTGAAGTATATACATACATTCTTTTAAAATAACTTTGTAATTATTTCAATTTTATTATTTTTTGTGGTTATAATTTGATATTTGTCAATTACATAAATAAATACTATTTAATTGTTAATTTGGTCTGAATTCTCTTCTCTTCAAATGAAATTTAGTTAAGACAAAATTTAATTATATTATGTTTTAAAGTATACATTATCTGATTGCTAAATGGAGTTTATTGAGATAGCTGAGGAATCAAGTGCTGGAAGTGTTTAAAATCTCTTGTGGTTATTCTAGTTAATTCTCTGATGGCACACGTTTCACAGGAAAAATATTTTGCTTCTAGAAATCATAAAGCAGGTGGTATAATGGTCTTGAAAGGTGGCCATGTCTGTGTATTTATAAACAATTCCTAGTCTGATCCTTAATATGGTTAATATGTAAATATTGATTGTATTTTCCCCTTTGCTTGTATAATGGTTCAGATATAAAATTATATAATTGCTTAAAAAAATAAAGAAATAAAAGTGAGATTTCATTATACTACAGTTATATAAGATTTATTTGAAAGATTCTAGCATAGGGTGTAGCAACAAATATTAAAAGAAATTAAGACCATAAGTAAGATATGCTTTGTAAGCATTTCTGCTATCATCAGCAGTTTAGAAACATGGCATAAACTGCCATAACAGTGAGTAGATTACAACATAATCATGCTAACAACATTAAGAGTTTAAAATGGCAGAATAATTCTATGTATCCAAAACTTAAAATATTTTTGTAAGAAGTGTTTTGTGAATTATAATATGAAGCAAAGAGAGGAAAAATATGTGAGATTATTTAAGCCATCTAGATTTTGAAAATATAATACAGTTTGAAAAAAAAAAACATGTCTTGGAATTAGAGGAAATATCAGATTAAAACAATAAAGTAAAATTAAAGATAAATAATAATAAAAAAGATTATAGTAATATCCAATGGTTTTCAAGAAAAATATAAAGTAAAAAAATGCGTTTAGTGGGTTAAAACTTAATAATTATAGATATTCTTGTCAAATTATTGACTTAGACTTGTAATAGTCTACAAACTGTTGGATAAATGAATGGAGGGATTTGCAAAAAAGGATGAAAAGTGATATATATATAGGAGAGAAAAAAAACGGGTATTGTTCTGAAAATGTGTTGAACATGCTATATGAAGAAATGATATTTAACAACTGAATCTCAATAATTATTCAAAAATCTTATTAAAAGACAGAAAAATAACCTCATGTGAGATTGATGATTAAGGTAAGGGAATTTATTGTTATGATGTGGAGAAGGCAAATTATGGATTGAAAGCTGAAATAAAGTAGAAAGACATTTGCATTCTACAGTAGATTGATATGAATGAAAATATTTGTGGTAATGTGTATATATATAAATGCATGCACATATATCCGACACTCATTTATATATACTCTTTTTATCGATTTAATAATATTTTAAATTTTAGTAAAGTGATAGAAATTTGAAAAAAAAAAAAATTATGTGGATAATAGTTATATTTACTCTTCTAAATTTGTTTTTAACATTTTTTTTTTTTTTTTTAAGCTTGTGGTAAGATTCGCGCAGCTATTGGCAAATCAAATCTTCTTTTGACCAAGAAGTTCAAACAATTTAAAGGACTTTGTCAACAAAACCTTGTAAGTATATTATAAATTGGTCGGCCTAATTTAATTTGGATTTCATTAATATCTTACTAATCAAATGATAAATTGTGTTCATTATAGTATTAAAATGACATTATTTAGATTCGGCACTAAATCTAGATTAAAAACTTAATGAATAGGATTTGACAACATTATAAAATAGATTATTCTAACAACCTGATGTAAATATTAAATAAAATATTTTGTTTACGAGTACTTATGTGTATATTTGCGCGCGCGCGCACACACACTCACACAAATCCGTCTATAATCTCTACATGCTTTCCTTTTTTCTGTTTACACTTTCTAAAAAAAAATTCCTACATTTTTTATATTTGCAATCTTCTTCACCATATTCATGCACTCTTCATATTTTTTAAAATATTATCCTTCATAATTGTTTCCAAAATATTGTTAAATCTACTCAATTTAAACTTATTGCTTATTACCGACAGTCTTGTAACTCTCCTGTAAATTTAATTATTTAGTTTTTCATATATTTCTAATTCTACCAATATAAAATTATGATTATTACTAATTTATTAGACTAGAGATTATCCAACATTGAATAATATTTCTGTAGTGTAATTTTCACTGTATCACTCTCACTCAAAATAGGGACTGGTTTCTATCTGCTTCTAACACCTTGTAGAGGGATGTAATCCTAAATATATGATCAAAGATCTTTCATCTCCAAAATGCACATTTTGTTCTGAACCAGCACTCATCAGTCGGCTCAGACCACAATCTCATATATCTATCATTATTCAGTGTATATATAGATAGCAAATTACTACATATTAATTGATAAGCGTCAAATGTACTACTCTCATGACTTTGATATATTACTAATTTTTATTAATCATTTATTAGACTAGAGATTATCCAATAATAAATATTTCTGTAATGTAATTTTCAGTACACTATTTTCACTCAAGATATGGACTGGTTTCTATCCACTTTTAACACCTTGTGGAGTGATGTAATCATAAACATTTGAGAAAGATGTGAAAAAGATCTGTGATTTTTTCTTACCAGTTCTTAATTCTTTTTTACCAATTATAGGGTGTAACTTCACTGCCATTTACTATTGTTTTATTATGACTTTTGGAATTAAAATAGAAATATCACTAGTTATATAATTTATGCAATTAATACATACATAATTCGGTAATAGTATGTATACTGAACCCCACCGCTTGATGGCATTGTTTTTCATACAACGCACATCAATATACTGTTTTAGTGGCCTTAACTTAAGGCTGACACTACAATAGGTGTTGTTTGAGCTGAGGGTGATGTATTCTACGATTATGTAATGAAATACAATGCCCATTGCATTGCGACAGTATTCCTCAAGTGAGCACTATTGAACTTTTATTATGGTTTGATTTGATGGTGGCCGTATTTGAAAGAGACAAAAACTCCCCAAAAATTCATTGTCAAAAATTTTTTAGAAAACGTAGTGGAATTAGTATTCCATATTAAGAAATGTCATGTCATCACACACACTTCCTTACAGTTTTGAACTGCACACAACTTCAAAAAGTTATTTTTTTCAGCAGAGTTTTTTCTGATTTTACGAGCAAATGCACATTTACGCATGAATCCATGCGAGAACAATAAAATGTCATCTGCAAGTTGTCCAAATTGGTTGAAGCTGGGTGAATTGCCGGCCACAGAAATGGATGCTATTGTATTTTCCCAGAAAAAGAAAATCCTGCCGGATGCAAAGGTATGCACATGTGGGAGAGACATGCTTTTAGACAACTAAAGGATCTGGGAATTTCGTTGCCAGTCCTGCAAGCATACTTGTGTAAGTCTGTATAAGGGAAGTTGGTTGGAGGGCTTCAAAATCCTGTTACTTGCAGCTTTGCAGCTTCCCTGTTATTTTATTTGGTTGTTACTTTTGGCTGCTGTTTTTTTTTTGTATGCTCCCAAAAATAATGTTTTTTACTTGTTTTGGTTCACAACTTGTTCAAAGTTTTGTTTATTTTTGATTCAATAAATTATTTCATGGGAAACTTGTTGTTTTTGTTGTTCACATGATTATAAAGTAGGTAGGTAATATTTGATAAGTTTCATTAACAGTTAAAGTAGGTAATATTTTATTATACCAAAAAAAAAAAAAAAAAAGAATTGTTTAAGAGCCCCCCCCCCAAAAAAAAAAAAAATAATAAAGAACTATGCAGTAACATAAATGTTCAAAAAGAAAATAAAAAAAGAAGTCGATAATTAAAATTCAAAACAAACCTTCCCTGCCACCCCACCTTCCCCGGCTTAAAAAAAAGTGTTCTTTAAAAACGAACTGTTTATGTATTTTTTAAAAAGGCCCAAAAATTAAGGAAGAACTTTTTGCTATCATATAAAGCTTTTTATAGCATAAAGATTTGAAGAAAAAAAAAAGCCTCGTAATAAATTAACAAAAAAAAAGAAGATGACAATTCAAAATCAAAACAACCCCTCTCCTCCACTCTCTAAAAAACCAAGCTTTGGTTTATTCAAAAGGAATTGTTTGAGTCTTTTGGCAAATCAAAACATCAACAAAAAAGAGAAGACAATTTAAAAGCAAACCCCCCCCTCCACCATCTAAAAACAACAAAGTGTTTGTTAATAAAAAAAAACTCTATGACTTTTAGGTAAAGAAAGTTAACAAAAAAAAAAAAAAAAGTTACCGTAGTATTATGTAAAGAAACTGATGGACCATTATTCGATAATTTAAAAGCAAACCAACACCCCTATACCATCTAAAAACAAAGTGTTTGTTTCTTAAAAAAATGAAACCAAAAAAAAAAAAAAATGAGTGGAAAAAAAAATCTTTGGTGGTTTACTGTAATATTATGTAAAGAAACCGACGGATCGTTAGTCGATAATTTAAAAGCAAACCAACATGCCGTACATCTTCTAAAAACAAAGTGTTTGTTTCTTTAAAAATGAACCAAAAAAAAAACAACAACTTTGGTTTACCATAAGTAATATTATGTAAAAAACCGATGGACCATTAGTCGATAATTTAAAAGCAAACCAACACCCCTAGACCATCTAAAAACAAAATGTTTGTTTATTAAAAAACGAAAAAAAAAAACTGGTGAAAAAAAAAAATCTTTTGGTGGTTTACAGTAATATTATGTAAACCAAACAGATAGATTGACAAAAAAAAAAAAAATCTTACCATAATATTATGTAGACAAACAGATGGCCCCATGGGTCAGGCATTGGGCGAAAAACAGCGCCATCAAACGGTAGAGTTCAGAATACATACTACTACCCATAATTCTTTAGAATAGATAAATGAAATATGTAAAATATAAAATGTGTTATTCATTGCAAAGCATTTTGAGTATCAAATAAATATTTTAAACATGAAAGCACTTCCTCTTTTAGCACATAATTTCTGATTGAAATATGAATAGATATTACAACATACTTATTAAGAGTTAAGTTTGTACTTAAGTAACAAAAATATTTATTTATAAACAGTGTTTAATTACTATTGGATAAGATTGTTGTATATTTTTATTAATTGACAGAATTAATTAAGATATTAACAAATGTGATTTTAAAAATATATATTGGTTTATTTTATTTAATATTCAACATTATTAATAAAAATAAACTAAAGTAGTTAAAAATTTGAAAAAATTATTAGTGTTTTTTCGTCTTTTTTATATTAAGGTTTTTTTGTTGTGCATTACTTTTAAAAAAAAAAATGTCTTTCTTGTTAGTACTCAGAGATTTTTTTGTTAATGGATTTATTTCAGTCTTTATTTTAACTGGATATCTTCCTTTGTTAATTTCTCCTATAAAGACAGCAGTGAGATTATTTTTTAACACAATATATATATATCAGCTCAAATTAACTACTGATTATATAGATTGATTGAACTTATAATAGACATGCAAGAGGTGAACATAAGAAAATTTAGGAGACATGTATAAATGATATTATTAGTCTATATTTTATAAAATATTTGATAATAATTATTATGAAATTTTGTTTTATATGAGAATTAACCAAAAATCATTTTCCTCACTGTAATGCATTTTGATTTGTAGCATATATGTATATATCTTTTCCTCCATCCCTGATCGCACATGCATTCGTTATATGTGTGTCAGAGACCAGCATACATTTGTATGGTATACTAGTAGTGTGCAAAGAGAACAGCAATTACATTATTTGTACATTAGTATACCAAATATAATACAGAAAGAGTCACTATGGTGTGGATACATTTAAAACTAATTATTATATTTATACGATAGAAATTTTTTCCAATATTTTTGCCAAAGGTTAAAAACAAAAATTGTCAGAATCAAATAGCAGAGAATTGCAAAGTTGGTGGACAGAAGAATATGGCTTGATTAATGAGAGCAATAAAGCAGTTTATATTTTGTATATTCCATGACTACGTAGAATTTTGTCAGTAGATTGGCATTATGAAACAAACTGTAAATCTCTTCTTGATAAAAATAAAGATTGCATGATCATCAAATATCAGCAGTCAGTCAAATATAACTGCTGTTAGTTATATTTATCTTAAATGTAATTGTCAAATATGGGAAACTTTTTGGCAATAGCCAATATCTAAAAGAAGCATGCTTAAAATATGCATTGTTTTTTTTTTTAAATTTTAAAAACAAAAAAAAAAATTCAGACTAAAAAATATGCCTTTGGCTAGAAATTAAGAGAGTTCATCAGCAAAATATAGGTGTAAAATTTTCTGATTTCATTTTTTTTTGTCCTGAGAGATTATTGATATAACTGGATCAGCTTGTTTAGCTATTTTTAGTCATTATTGTGTTGGGAAAAAATTAATCAGTTTATTATCATTAGCAATAACGGCAAAACAAATAAGTTACTTTTATTGCCACTGTAAATGCATTTTGTAAAAAAGAAACTAACCTTTCTAAAATTATATCATTAGTAATTGCTGGTGCTCACAATATGATCAGATGGGGAAATAGTTTTGCCATTCATTTATCAAACATATTGGGCATGCATTTATGGATTTTCACTACATTATATATCAGCAGTACTAAGACTAGCTTCAAGATACTTGAAGATATTGTTAGCTTTATAACAAAACCAGTCAATTTTATAAATGAAAATTCCGGAGTAGTATTAAATGAGATACACTCATTATACAATGATTTACTAATGTACAATAATGTCTAAGGTTAAGTTGTGGAAAAATAACTTCAAAGATATGTTGAATGTTTTAGAGGAAATTATACCTTTTTTACATAATGAGAATATCATTAAACAATCAATTGTTTTCAAAACTAATGTTTTTCTAATTTTCACTCCTACTTATATGAAATAAATATTAAACTGCAAACTGTTGGTGCAAGAGTTTTCTATTGTGATTCAGACAGTGATCCATAAGTTTTCTATAAGATTTGCACTGTTTAGATGATTTGAAAATTCTTGAATGGTTGAATTTGAGAGTTATAGAATTGCTTTTAATTGATTTTCAGTCCACTTCTATATAGAAATCAAAAGTTTGTTAATTTGTGAAATGACTTGTAAAATGATTGATTATCGAATATAATAAGTATTGAGCTGTTTAAAACATTAATAATAGCTATGTTATCAATTTTTTTCTCTAATTTACATGAGCCATTATTTTTAGAAATTAATTTTATAAAAGGCAGATGACTGATGAATCTAATTCTGCATGTATACTATTAAAAATGACAAAATATGATCCTGATATTAAGCATTTAGCATCTAATGTACAGTATTAAAAATCAATACCAATTTAGAGTGAGCTCGTGGCCATTTTGAATTCTAAGGATTGCCAAAACAACTACCACTGACACATCCAAGCGATAAATGACATCGAATAATCCACATGTGGTATTGATTTACAAAATTGAAATTTACACCAGTAATTAAAAAATTAAAGCACAAAATTTCATAAGGAACCTCATGTGAACAAATGTAGATCCGATATCCATGATAGATCAAATGTGAACAATGCTGTTTTTCTTATCTCCATTTTTTTTCTGGCTTCATGTAACAAAGGAGAAGCCTGTGACATAACAGTTTCTTTCTGGTAAGAAAAAATTCGATTAATTATAAAATTAATATGCTTTATTTTAGCATGTGGTTATAGGCATATATTGTAATCAAATTTGTATTTTAGAAGTTATAAGCTTTTAGTATTTCAAAACTATAAGCTTGCTTTGATCAATTTTATGTTTATTCAACCTGTGTTTATAGGTATGCATTGTAATAAAATTTGTATTTTAGTAGTTATAATAAGCTTTTAGTGTTTCAAAATTATAAAACTGGTTTGATCAATTTTACGTTTATTCAACATGTGATTATAGACATATATTGTAATAAAATTTGTATTTTGGAAGTTATAAGCTTTTAGTATTTAGATTGCACTCACTGCCATTTTGAATTCTAAGGACTATCCAAAACCACAGCTTAACACATTCAAGTGACCCCCATGTGGATTATTTAATGTTATTTATTGCTTGGAAGCGTCAGTGGTGATTTTGGGCTGTCCTTAATAATTCAAAATGGCAGTGAGAGAAGTCTAAATCAGCAGCTAAAAGTCTTATTCAAAAATTTATATTTATGGTGATTTATCTTGGTAAAATTCTATGCTAATTTTTAAATTTATTTCAATAACTTTCTATAATAATTAATTTTCTAATATTTTTATCTTTTAAAAAATAGGAATTCATTAAATATTATTTTTAATTTTTGGCATGGGCACTTAAAAAGTTTGCCACCACTGATATAAGTAAATCCTTTTAGGGTTGAAATTGTTATTTCATTTATGTCGGTTTCATTTTTCAACAGCTTTTCTTAGCTAATTACACCTAGACTTCACTTAGTGATTGGCTACTTAGCGATATTTCACAATAGTGATCGTCATCAATTTGTATCCACTACTTTGATTTACAATCGATTATTTACTATAACGATCGGGATCGGGGGGGTGTTAAAATTTTTTTTGGCACATCTTGAATTTTGCGTCACTGATTATAGCAAATATAAAATAAAAATAAACTTAGCATATGTTTTAGAAAATTAGTACAGTTAGATTTTTTTTCTTTTAAAATAAGTTAAATTTTTTTTCTAAAGTCGACTGATTTACCATATGCATAACCGTTTTGTTACTCTGGTGTACAGTAATATATTAATCTTTAACAGAGGTTTAAAGTTTATATCTGTACTAGAGATAATCTCTAGTTTCGAAAATTATTAGTAATACTCATTAGTGTATTTATCTGAAATGGATGGCATCAAAGTTGTGAGTGGAAGGAGTTTGACAATGGTAAATGAAAATGTAACGATTTACTTTAGATAAATACTTTGCATATAATAGAGATATATATGAGAGATAATGACCTGGGCCAACTAACTGATGAGTGCTGGTTCAGCACGAAATGCATCTTGGGGGGCATTTGTCTTTTATTATATCTTTATTTATACGAATTTGAAAAGAATGGGGAAGTGTGGAGGTGTTTATTATATCTAATAAATCTTTATGTTCAATTAAATAATTTATAATTAAACATTGTTTTTTAATTTTAATAATTTCACATAAGTAATAAACATAAATGTACAGTAATATATATATGCGCTATTTACACAGATAATGAAGCTAGAATAAAGTGATTTTTTTTTTTTTTTAATGCGCTTCTGTATGGATTTTTTTTTCATTACTATAAAAAACTTCTGCGGAAGAATATAAAAACTTAAAATTAAAATTTAGTTCCACTTTCTTTTTGCTGTACTGTACTTTTTAAACAAATAGAATATGCACACACACACCCCTCTAATAATATAAAACTTTTCTTTTTAGATATTGTACAGTTACATGTACACTGCATTCGATAAATAATTTTTTTAATTTGTACTTTATTCACAAGTTAGTGTAATTTTTTATCTTTAGGAACCGATCAATTTTTTCCCTATAAACACCCATTATAAATACGTATTCTGTATACGAGATTTTTGCTTATCGATGAGTTCTGAAGAACCAATTGCCATCGCTAAGAAGGGTAAAGGTGTATTTGAATTTGAAGCTCTTTTTTTTTTTGATCACTTAACAAAATAACTGGGAGTTGATTCAAAATGCCTTAGCTATTAATTTTATTGAGAAGTTTTGCCTGAAAAGTTATGGGGCACATACTAATGACTTAACACCAGCCCTGAAGTGATGAAAGTTCTAATAAGAATTATTGAAAAAAATCTTTTTTTTTTTTCACAGTAACCAACTTTTCAGTCTGAAAGTGTTTTATGATCTTGCTCAACTTCAAAAACAAACTTATAAGCAGAGGATTATGGGTTTGTGTTGTCAAAACAATAAACATGAATCATTATGTAATTATTTGCAATTATCAAATTTGATAAATAGCTAATTAACTCTTTATCATAAGATTTTATAAGCAACAAATGCACAGTAAAATTGTTTTGAAGTTTGGTATTATTAATAAATAAAAATATGTGAGCATTCTTAAAAGACCTCATGAAATTTAAAGAATGGAAAATAAAAAAACACATTACTTTTTAAAAAGAAAAAAGTTTACATTCTTTAATTAAGATATATCTACAGATATAAGTCAACACTATTAAGTTATATATTAATTGACTACTAAATGTGTAAGTTTATGATAATAGAACATTAAGATATCCTCTATTTAGTTTAAATTTCTTTCTTATTTACATTCTTTAATTAAGATATATCAACAGATATAAGTCAACACTATTAAGCTATATATTAATTGACTACTAAATGTGTAAGTTTATGATAATAGAACATTAAGATATCCTCTATTTAGTTTAAATTTCTTTCTTATGAAATTAAAAATATGATTTTAGAACTAAGTACCATTTGCATTTACAAAGTAAACTGATGATTTGAGCACTTTTGAATGAATTGGATAGGCACGTTACTTTATTAGAGTTGATTATGACCAAAATATTACTTTGGAAATTTTATATTTTTGTTTTCTTAATTAGTTAAACACTTGTAGAGCAGGGGTAGTCAACCTTTTTATACCTACCGCCCACTTTTGTATCTCTATTAGTAGTAAAATTTTCTAACTGCCCCCCACCGGTTCTACTGTAATGGTGATTTATAAAGTAGGGAAGTAACTTTACTTTATAAAATTTATAAAGCAGAGTTACAGCAAGCTAAAGCATATAAATCTTTATGAATTTTTTTTAAAAAGTCAGTTAAATTTAAAAAAAAAAAGAAAGTGCTTCAGTGTCCAACAAAATCCCTACCACCCACCATGAAGGCTGAACCCCCCACTAGTGGCTAGTAGGGACCAGGTTGACAAACACTGCTTTAGGGCATTATCTCAATACAATCCAAAATCAAAATGCTCAACTCTAAATCAATTCCATTCAAAAAAGAACTAGGTAATAGGTTAAAATCCTCTTTTACTTTTACAGACACAGGAATCCTCAGATCCTTTCCAGACAACATGTTCTGATTTAGCCGGGTTCTGGGATATGGTTTTACTGCAAGTTGATGAGATCCACAGCATGTTTAGAGAGATTGATAAACTGCGTTGGAATAATTGGCAAGAAGTCAATAAAACACCTGCTAAGGTATGTATTTTTATGCATATTTAGTTTGAATTGTTGTTTTTAATTTAGAAAAAAAAAAAAGGTTGATATTTGTCTGAAGTTTTCACCCCCCCCCCAAAAAAAAAAAAAACTGTGTTGTAATAAAATTGAAAAAAAAAAAGTGCATTATTTTTTCAATCTTTGTCAGAACCTAAATGAGATACTAATTTTCTCATGAGAATTGATTTTATCAAATAATATATATCTTTGATATTAAAATTCTGCCATTTATCTTTGATATTAAAATTCTGCCATTTTGTATAAAATACACAATCACTGCTTTAAGAAATTGGTATTTTAAAGTTTATAAATATGTATAAATTGAAAAACTAATTTAGAAGCAATATCACTTTGCAGTGATATACTGGGATTCTTCTATTACTCTTCCCATTATTGATTTGTAATTGTAACAATGTTTATTGCATCATTCTTAATAAGCTTATCATACATAGAATAGGGCTTCAAAGTTCAACACTTGTCTAAATCCACTTTTATTAATTGAGGATATTGTTCTTAAAACTTTTTTAAGGATATTGGCACTATTCTTGTAAAGAAGTTTTTTCTAGGAGGTTTTTTCTATACATAGTTACATTTAATATGTCATATTAGAATTACAAGAAATACTATAACCTATATACAAAAAGTTTACTGCATCTCTCGAATGTTATCATAAAAAAAAAAAAAATAACTATTGCACTTTATCAATTTCATCATCATTATTTCATTATTTTCAACCATTATCAATCAACTACAGCAGAGGTCAACAACCTTTGGAGAAAGAGGACCAGACTGCTATGCAGTGTTTTGAAGGCGGGCCATGATATCAAATGTACTACAAATAAATCATCTTGACCTTAGACTGCTCTGTTCAAAAAGCTGTCTTGGTCTGGATATTTAAAGAAAACAAGGAAATCAAAGTAAATTTATTTAAACAAGGTTACTACTTACTGCAAACACAATCAAAAAATTGCAAATTCCTTATTATAAACAAAATACAATTAGGAATAGCAAATTAATTAATGTGACGCTTGTTTCTGCATATTGTTTGCTAACTTCTCCAGATCAGTAGAAATGTTTGTTGATGCCAAAGCAAAACATCATTCAACTGGGCACCACACTATCTTGTTCTTAAACGACTTTTAGAATATTTCATTTTTGAAAAAAGTTGTTCACAAGCATTTGTACTACACAAAAAAAATGGGATTCTTGAAACTATACGATTTTAATAATTTATATATTTTGAGAGTTGCAATTGAATTTGAGCCAATTAACAATATTTGATAATCACTACCATAAAGTTGCTCCTGCTTAATATACATTGTATAAGGTAAAAAAAAAATTATGAATACATATTTTTATGATATGAGATAAAATAAATTTTTTTTAGGTACTCAGGGGTTTATGAGCGTAAACCATATGTTCAGAAACCCTGTTAGGCAAAATAACTATTTACTTCCTTATTATTATTAAGTCATTCTTCCACCTGGTTCACTTTTTTTATTTATCCTCTTTCATTTTAATAAAAGCTTTTTTTATTAGTTCATTTGTTCTATTTTCATATTTACCATTTTTTATTGTAAAGATCTTTTATTCTCTCTATGTTTAAATTGTTTGCACTCTTCTTAAAATTTATCTTGATCAGATTTCAACAGCCTATACTCCAAAATAAATGTTCAATTCTCTTCCTTCCACCACCATATAAACTATATCTTCATTTTAAATCCTTATTCCATTTTTACTTTTTTTCTCCTGTCCGAAATTGTTATCCTTAGATTGATAAAAATAAGCTACTTGATGTGATGCACTGTGACTTCTCCTTATACGGAGTCAGGATTCTCTTAGCAACTATGTCCAGAGAAACCCATTACCCACTTTGTCTTTCCTTTCCATTTCCCACCCTAGGTTTTCTTAAATTCTTCTCTTTCCCGCTTCATCCCATTTCCACAACCTAATCTTTGTCAACTCCATGGCCTTTATATCAAAATCCCTTTGTTTTCTCCCATACTCGGCATAAAAACCAATAAGCCACTTTCGGTATAATCACTTTGTTTATATTTATTTTTCCACAACTTCATTATTTATACCCTTTCTGCTTTTGGCATTTACATTCAATTAACAGATGCCTAATATTTTCTATGCCTTCCTTACACAACTTGCAGAATAAATCACCCATATTTTTCCATTTATGTTTATATTCCCTTGTTGCTAAAGATCCTGTTTGAACTTTAAACAGTAAACTACTTTCCTTGCTATTATCATAAATTAACTCACACCCAATATTGTTTACTTCTATAAATATTTAAACTCTTTTTACTTTCCATAGTAGTTCTCTATCTCTCCAACTCCCTATTCTTTATTAATGCATCGATTCTTCTATCCCATTCCTTAATACTATAACACTCAACAATTCTTCTAACACAATCATCCCACTTTTTGTATAAGTATACTGACATAAAGTCTTCATCCAAATCTTATGCATATCGCATTACCTTTCTCACTCATCTTGTTGCCTGCCCTTTATTTATAAACCAATTAAATACTTTTTTGGCTATTCTTTTATTATCCATAAACTAATCTAACAAACATTTTTATTTTGCTTTTTGCATCTCTCATATAAAAGCTCGACTATCCCATTTCTCCTTGAATTTCCTCCTTTGCCATCCACACTTCTGCATCTAATGCATGCCTTCCTACTTCTCTTTGTATTTTTTCTAATACCTTTTTACTAAAACAATGCATCATTGCCATATGTTAACCCTATCTCTAGCAGACTAGTTACATCAGAGAATAATCAGGATCAATCCATCACACTACTCCCACTCCTTTCCATACAATTCTAGCTACATCATATTTATTATATGAGAACACTGTTAATTTCTTTATCAATCCCTTTCTTTTCTTTGCTTCATTTATCATTTTTTTCTCCCATTCATCCAAGTAATTTCTCTGATTACTTAAGATTATTCCTAAATAGTTGTATCTATTCACCACACGTAACTTTATATCCCCCAGTAAAAATTCTTTCTTCACTAAATTTAATCCCCACTTTATATCCCCCAGTAAAAATTCTTTCTTCACTAAATTTAATCCCCATCTCTTTACCCATCTTTGCGCATGACCTCAGCATAACTTCCCTTCTTTCTGCATACAAAACACGTCATTCGCAAATAAAAGACTCGATAATGTATATACTCCCTTGCCACCTATTAATGGTATTTCTACCTCCCTTTCTAG
Organism: Epiperipatus broadwayi; assembly: GCA_028023455.1. Lineage (NCBI taxonomy): Eukaryota > Metazoa > Onychophora > Udeonychophora > Euonychophora > Peripatidae > Epiperipatus > Epiperipatus broadwayi. The sequence continues at coordinate 3,141,551 of JAQFVV010000062.1, forward strand.
TCTTTCTATTGCTCTCTCCATTTCTCTCAAGTACAACAAAAACAAAATAGGTGATAGAGAACATCTTTGCCTTAGTCCCACCTCATTTTTAACTTTCACTGATTCTATATTCCCTAATTGATACATATAGTAATTATTTTTATATAATTTCTTAATAATATCTCCCAAAGCTCCATTCACTCCCAAATTTACTAAACATACCCATAATCTATTTCTATTTACTCTGTCATATGCCTTCTCTATATCTATAATAACTATATATGTGTCTACCTGTATTCTTACTCATATCTATAAGTTGTATAACTACAAATATACTATCTCCTATATGCCTATGTGATCAAAAACCTCCTTGCATTTCTCCCACTATATTATTTTCTTCCATTTATTTTGCAACCCTTCCAGCCACCGTATATGAGAAAACTTTATATAGCACTGACATTACCACAATCTGTCTATAATTGTATAACATTCTATGATCCTTACTCTTCCCTTTAAATAATAGTCTTACTCTTGTATTACTCCAACTACCCAGAAAATCTCTTTTCTGTGCCATTTTATTAAAACATGATAATAGTTTTAGTATAACTGTTTTAAAACAGGCAAAACTCAATAGGTGTAGTGCTCTCAGATCCAAGGCTCCTCACTGACAAAGGCTACAAGCCAGAAACTAGTCTGGGGATATTGTATGAGTAGGCACTAGATAGGGATTTTATGCACAAGTCTTGCATCCATTGATTACTCTAGCTTTTTGGGTGTGGCAATACGTATATTGTGTTTTGCTTGTTTAATACTATATGCTCTCATGTTTGCTATCACTCTGTCCTTCACATCTAACATTTTTTCTATATCCATTACCTACTTGTTTAAGACTATCTTTAATTCTTCTTTAGATCTACACTCTATTCTCTCATCATCTAGTAATACTAATTCTCTCTACTTCTTTTAATGTATTTCCAACATTTTTTACTCCCATCTCTTCCACTTTTATTAATTTCTTCCAACAATTTACTATTCAATTTTATTCTCTCTCTATAATTATCTATTTTAGCCAACTTCTTTTTTTCTATTTTTACTTTCTTTATTCCTAATAGCACACTTATATTCTCTGCATGCTTTTTCCCTCTCTTTTACATTTTTACTAACTGTCATTTTCTTATTACTTTTATTCTTCTGAATATTCTCATTTAAATCCCTATTTGCCACTTTTTTCTATTTCACCACACCAGTCCATATACTCATCTCCAGCCAATTCTTCCATAGTTTTTCAACTTTTATTTTATAGTCTTCTAACTTATTCTTATCATTCACTCTCCATCCACATCTTTTGACTTTTATTACTATTTTTCATCACATTACTAACCATTTTTGTTATAAAGAAGTTATGATAACTATTACATACTCATGATGTGATGTGATGCACTATGACTTTTCCTTATACAGAGTCAGGAATCTCTCAGTAACAATGCCCAGAGAAACCTGTTAGCTTCCCTTTCCATTCCCCACCCTAAGTTTTCCCATATCCTGCTACATCCCATTTCCACAACATAATCTTTTTCAACTCGATGGCCTTTATATCTAACTCCCCCTTATCTTTTCCCAAACCCAGCATAAAAATAAATAACCCATTTTTTGTATAATCACTTCCTTATATTTATTCTTCCACAACTTTATTATTTGTATCTTTCTGCTTTCAAGCATTTACATTCAATTAGCAGATGCCTAATATTTTCTATGCTTTCCTTGCACAACTTGCAGACTAAATCACCCATGTTTTTCCATTTACGTGTATAATCCCCTGTTGTTAAGATCCTGTTCAGCCTTAAACGGTATAAACTACTTTCCTTGCTATTATCATAAATTAATTCACACCTAATATTCCCTTTATTTCTATATATAATTAAACTCTTTTTACTCTCCATATTAGTTCTCCATCTTCTATCCCATTCCTTACTACTATAACACTCAAAGATTCTCCTAACACAATCACTCCACCTTTTGTACAAGTATACTGATATAAATTCTTTATCCAAATCTTCTGCATATCACAATACCTTCCTCACCCATCTTGTTATCTGCCCTTTATTCATAACACAATTAAATACAAGTTTGGCTATTCTTTTATTATCCATAAACTGCAGTCTACCAAACATTTTCATTTTGCTTTTTGCATCCCTCTTATAAAAACTTGACCATCCCATTTCTCCTTGATTTGCCTCCTTTCCACCACACATCTGCATCTAATGCATGTCTTCCTACTTTTCTTTTTTCTTTTTTAAAAAAAAAAAACCCCCTTACAAAAACACATTATTACTATATGTTAACCCTGCTACCACAACTCCATTTCATACAATTCTAGTTACATCATATTTATTATATGAAAACACTGTATTAATTTCTTTATCAATCCCTTTCATTGCTTCATTTACATTTTTTTCTCCCATTCATCCAAGCAATTTCTCTGATCACTTAAGACAATTCCCAAATAGTTATATCTATTCACCACACTTAATTTTATATTCCCCAATAAAAAATTCTTTGTCTTCTCTCTCCCCAGTATTAATCATCATTACTTTTGATTTTTCTTCATTAAATTTAATCCCCATCTCTTTTACCCACCTTTGCGCATGTTCTTAGGATAACTTCCATATCTTCCCTTCTTTCTGCACACAAAAAAACATCATCCGCAAATAAAAGACCCGACAGTGTATATACTCCATTTCCACCTATTAATGGTATTTCTATCCCTCTTCCAAATTTTTTTACTGCTCTCTTCATTTCTCTCAATACAACAAAAACAAAATAGGTGACATAGTGCATCTTTGCCTCAGTCCCACCCCATTTTTAACTTTAACTTATTTTATATCCCCTAATTGATAAGTATAGTAATTATTTTTATATAATTTCTTAATAATATCTACTAAAGCTCCATAATCTATTTCTATTTATTCTATCATACACTTTCTCTATATCTATAAAAACCATATATAACTGTCTACCTGTATACCTACTCATATCCATATGTTGTGTAACTACAAATAAACTATTTCTTATATGCTTTCTCCCACTATATTACTATCTTCCATCCATTTTGCAACTCTTCCAGCCACCATATATGAGAAAACTTTATATAAATCTGATGTTACAGCTATCGGTCTATAATTGTTTAACATTCTATAATCCTTACCCTTTCTTTTAAATAGTAGCCTTACTCTTGTATTACTCCACTACCTGAAAAAACTCTTTTCTGTGCCATCTTATTAAGACACAAAAATAATTTTACTTTTGCCCTATGCCCTAAATTCATTACCATCTCTGCTGCCCATCCATCTAAAACTCTTGCCATTCCACTTTTCAATTTATTCCTTGCCTCATTCAATTCATTTTTTCTAAACTTAATATTCCCATTACTATGTGCTTTCATGTTTGCCATTACTTTGTCCTTCATGTCTAACAGCTTTCTATATCTATTACATACTTATTTAATATTATCTCTAATTCTTCTCTAGAACTACTCTCTACTCCCTTATGATCTAATAATACTATCTCTCTCTCCCATACCTTCCTTTTAACATATTTCCAAAATTTTTTACTCCCATCTCTTTCACTATTATTAATATCCTCCAACAATTTACTATTGAATTTTATTCTCTCTCTATAATTATCTATTTTAGCCAACTTCTTTTTTTCTAAGTACTTTTCCCATTTAACATTAACATCTTTTTCATTTTCTTTGTTTTTAATAGCACACTGATATTCTTTGCATGCTTTCCCCTCTCTTTTACACTTTTACTAACTCTCACTTTTTTATTATTTTTATTCTTCTGAATATTCTCACCTAAAACCCTATTTGCCACTTTCTCTATTGCATCACACCAGTCCAACTCTTCTACGGTTTCTTCAACTTTCATTTTATACTCTTCTAACTTACTCTTATCATTCACTCTCCATTCACTTCTTTCACTATCGTTTCTACTTTATTTCTATTTTTTATCACATTACTAACCATTTCTATTATAATGAAATTATGATCACTATTACATACTCTCTCTTCATTATCAAACATCTTAATTTTCCCTATTTTATTCATTTTAGCTTTCTCTACTAATACGTAATTTATTGTGTGGAATATATTATTTCTAGACCATGAATATCATAAATATTTGATAACTTTCCAATACTCAAATTCACTCTCTGACAAAAGTTTTTCAAAAGCTGTCCATTCTTATTACCTATATCATCAATTTCTTCAATATGCCCATTCATATCCCCTATAACCATTATTCTCTTTCCCTTTTCTTTGAAACTCTGTATATCCTTAACTAGGCATTCATATATGCTACTGTTCCACTCCATTATAGTTTGACTATCTCCAGTAGCTATATACACTATAGCCACCATCCATTCTTGTCTTCCTAACCTTATCTCAAACCACAAATGTTCTTGACATTTAACAGTATTTAAATATTTTTTTGACATAACTCCTATACCACCATCCTTTTTTTCTTTTCTATTTATACACTGCCATACCAAGTCTTCCAGAATAGGTTCTTCTTCTTCTTAGATGTGTTTCCACTACTGCTAATACCTCAAGCTCTTCATTTTTAACTGCTTTGTTTAATTCCAGTCACTTTTCTGGTCTCCTACCACCTTGCATATTCAAATACCCAATTTTAACAATTTCTTCTTTTCTAATTACTCTTTTATAAATTCTTTTGACTCTTTCTTCTCCATTACATTTATAAATAACTTGCTTACCATTAATTTTACAGACCCATTCCCTCTCCACATCTACATTTATATCTAAATCACCTATCCTTTGTTTATTTCTTACATCTCACTCATGCTTCTTCTTTCTGATAACACTGCGATTTAAAACCCTATCCCCCTTTACAAGTTTCCCAAACTATATTCTTTATAAATCAGACTCCCTAAAACTTCACTTTCTTGTTTTCCTAAGTGCAATCCATCTTTACTATATAACTCCTTCTTCCCAATAAAAAAATCCCACACACCCACAAACGTAACATTATTCCTCTCACACAATTTTTTCAATCTCTCATTTATAGAATATGCCCTATCTAACTTATACCTCTTATCAAATCTTGGTAATAATTCAGCTATTCCTACTTTTCTCTTAATCTTACTCAAATTCCTAATCAACTCTATGTACTCATCCATTACTATCTGATGGCTCTGATAAAGTATTAATCCCTCCCATAACATACACATCTCTATTCCCTAAGTGAATTGCCTATCAATACTGTTTCATATTCTACTTTATCTGCTTCATTCATAACTTTCTCTCCCACCTTCTGGACTTCCTTATCTACTTCTTCCTTATCATTCCTAGTCAATAATTCCTTTATGTGCTCACACTTCGTCTCTAATGATTTTAATTTTGCTTCTACTTCCTTTACCTCTTCTCTATCTTACTTATTCTTTGACCAACCATCTCCATTGCACTACCTATTTTTTCATCCACATCTCTTGTCACTCTACTAAAAACATACTCTATCTTGGCTTCCTCTACTATGTTTTGCTCCATTTCTCCTGACTTTCTTTTTAAGCTATCTACATTTAGTCTCTTTCACCTCTTTTATCACATTTACACACTGTCTACCTAACCATAAACCTGTTGCATCCTTCCTAGTCTTATTTAAACATTTCAAGTGATAAACCTCATCACATATGATACACTCTACCATAGCACGCCTAATTTCTTTCTGACGATTATATATGCATTGTGGAATACAAATGCAATCCATATTCCTTATTTTCCAAGTCACCTATTCTATATTTGACTTGATACTTCCTCTCCTACTTTTCAAACTCCTTTACACAAAAAGATAAAATTCTTTCAAAAATGATCAATCAATAACTACATGTTTTCCGACCTTAGGCCTTCAAAACATTATCTTTTTTCTCAAAATAACTCAGTTCTTAAATTAAAAAAAAAAAAATCTTTAGTAGCAAACTTATTAAAAAAAACAACTAATCTTACGAACAACTTAGTTGTAGAATATTCTTACATTAACACACATTCAACAATTTTTTTTTTTTTAACTTCTATATTTAAATGTGATGTGATACACTGTGACTTCTCCTTAAACGGAGTTAGAAATCTCTCAACAACTATGCCTAGAGAAACCTGTTAGCTACTTTACTTTCCCTTTCCATTCCCCACCCTGTTTTCTCATAATCTGCTCCATCCCATTTCCACAACCTAATCTTTGTCAACTCTATGGCCTTTAATACTAAATCCCCTTATCTTTTTCCAAACCCAGCATAAAAACCTATAACACACTTTCTCTATAATCACTTTGTTCATATTTATTCTTCTGTAACTTCATTATTTGTACCCTTTCTGCTTTCAAGCATTTACATTCAATTAACAAATGCCTAATATTTTCTATACCTTCCTTACACAATTTGCAGACTAAATCATCCATATTTTTTCCATTTACATGTATATTATCTTGTTGCTAAAGATCCTGTTCTAGCCTTAAACAATAATTGTGATTTCATGTACTGTGACTTCTTAAATGAAGTCAAGAATCAGCAATTATGCCCAGATAAACCTGTTAGACACTTTATTTTCTATTCCCCACTCTAAGTCTTCCCATATTCTGCCCTATCCCATTTCCACAACATAATCTTTGTCAACTCTATGGCTTTTATTTCTAAATCCCCTTATCTTTGCCCAAACCCAGCATAAAAACAAATAATCCACTTTCTGTATAATCACTTTTTTTTTTTATTTATTCTTCCATAACTTCATTATATGTACCCTTTCTTTTTTCAAGCATTTACATTCAATTAACAGATGCTCAATATTTTCTATTCTTTCCTTACACAATTTACAGACTAAATCACCCATATTTCTCCATTTACATGTATATTCTCTTGTTGCTAAAGATCCCATTCTAACCTTGAACAATAAACTACTTTCCTTACTATTATCATATATTAACTTACACCTAATATTCTGTTTACTTCTATATATATTTAAACTCTTTTTACTCTCCATACTAGTTTTCCATCTCTCTAACTCCCTATTCTTTATTAATAAATCTATTCTTTTATCCCATTCCTTATCACTATAACACTCAACAATTCTAACACAATCATCCCATCTTTTGTACAAATATACTGATATAAATTCTTTATCCAAATCTTTTGTATACCGCATTACCTTTCTCATCCATCTTGTTGCCTGCCCTTTACTCATAACCCAATTAAATACTATTTTGGCTATTCTTTTATTATCCATAAACTGCAATCTACCAAAAAATTTTCATTTTACTTTTTGCATCTCTCATATAAAAACTTGACCATCCTATTTCTCCTTGAATTGCCTCCTTTACTGTCCATACATCTCTGCATCTAATGCATGTCTTCCTATTTCCCTTTGAACTTTTTCTAAGTAATCTAATACCCCTTTACTAAGACATAATGCATCATTAAACATATGTTAACCCTGCTACTGCAACTCCCAGATAATTCTAGTACATCATATTTATTATATGAAAACACTGTTAATTTCTTTATCAATCCTTTCTTTTTTCTTTTCTTTGCTTCATTTATTTTTTTTCTCCCATTCATCCAAACAATTTTTCTGATTACTTAAAATAATTCCCAAATAACTATATCTGTTTACTACACTTAACTTAATATCTCCCAGTAAAAATTCTACATCTTTTTCCTCAGTATTAACCATTATTATCTTTGATTTTTCTTCACTAAATTTAATCCCCATCTTTTTACCCACCCTTGCACATGTCCTCAGCATAACTTCCATATCTTTTCTTCTTTCTGCACACAAAAATATATCATCCACAAAAAAAGACCTGATAAAATATATACTCCCTTACCACCTATTAACAGTATCTCTATCCCTCTTCCTAATCTTTCTATTGCTCTTTCCATTTCACTCAAATACAGCACAAACAAAATAAGTGACTTAGGGCATCCTTGCCTTATAAGTCCCACCCCATTTTTAACTTTAATTGATTCTATATTCCCTAATCGATATACATAATAATTATTTTCATATAATTTCTTAATAATATCCACTAAAGGTTCATCCATTTCTTAATTTGCTAAACTTATCGATAATCTGTTTCTGTTTACTCTATCATATGCCTTCTCTATATCTATAAAACTCATATCTGTTTATCTGAATTTCTACTCATATCCATAAGTTGTGTAACTACAAATAAACTATATCCTATATGCTTATCTAATCTAAAACCTCCTTGCATTTCCCCCATTACATTATTCCGTTCCATCCATTTTGCAACTCTTCTAGCCACCATATATGAGAAAATTTTATATAAAACTGATATTACTGCTATCGGTCTATAGTAGTGCTGCCATCTATTGGAATAATTAATTAATTTTTAACATCATCTTTGTGGAATATGTAAAACAATATATATTTAAAGTAAATATATGATTGATATTTATAAATATTATTAAAATTTTGTTGTCTATAAAAAGAAGAAAAAAAATGTAATTATTAAAAGACAAAATTTTGTAAGAACTGAAAACTATAGAATTTCTTATAAAACATTCATCAAAAAAGCAATTAATCTTAACAGTTGGAATTGTTGTAGAGATAAGTTGTTGGACTAAGCTGATTTAATTAACTTTGTAATTAATCTGTGTAAACACAATAAGGTCTTAAATGTATTGTTATTCAGGCACAACAGTTGTAGAAGGTTTTCAAAAAAATTCTTGAGCAGTTTAAATTTCTGTAGTCCTTAATTATATAAATTTAGAATAAATAACATTTGAATGCCTAGTTACTGACGTTTTAAATATATATTTAATGTTATGCATTTTTTAGATTGGTTGGTCAATAAGTTACTTTTTTTGGCCAATTATTAAAATCAAAATCTTATTAATCATTTACTCGATTTGTGCAATCAGTAAGTTGCTGATGGATGTTAGTTTAGAATTAAAAAATCATCTTCAACAATATATTACCTTACATGACAACAGTTCATGTTAAAATACAAGAATAAGTTCTACTCTGTTTTCAAACTTTAGAAAATAAATTTTCATATGTTTTTGTAAGTTGTATCATTTACATAGAATAAATTTCGGTAAGGAATGATCTCATGAAGAAATATTTTGTTTTGGACTGCTTATCATTTTTTGATAAGAGGAGTCAATCTTTATAAACAAGTTTCTTATTTATTCTTAGAATATAGGAATCTTAGATATTTTTTTAAAAATGCCCTGTCTCATCATCATTAAAATAAAATTACATTATCATGTATAAAATACGAAATCTCAAAACTCTAGTCCAGACATGAGCCACTTTTTTTAAGAAGTGAGTCTCATAAAATATGGTTCATTAAAAACTGGGCTGCACTATTAAAGAAAAATTTTATAAAAAGAGTGCATGAATAAAGAAATGAAAATGAAAGAAAGTTTTAATATAATGTTATTATGCTAATATAATCATGAATTAAGTTTTCCATACAGAAAATCATAAAGGTTTGCATGTGTATCTTTATAAAGCACAAAAAACTAGAGTTTAGAATATTGGATGCAGAATTTTGTTATATGTAATAAAAGAAATGAAGACATTGGCAAAATAAATAAATAAAAATATTGGAGAGCTTTTCAGAAGAGATAGGTAATGTTTCTAAGCGGTATATTTTTCCAAACTGTGTAATCTATAGATTAGTGAGATTAATCCATAAATGGCTATTGTAAAATGAGAATCATCAGATGATTTTTCAGATACAAATGATAACCAAGTGAAATAAATCAGAAAAAATATTAATAAGCTGTATGAGTTTTCTACTATTATTTTTCATATATAGATATGAAAATCTTTTATAATATGAGAAAACTATAGCTGGTTATAAATTGAAAAATGGTATATTTAATAACCTAAAAGAAATTATTAGAGTTCTGATCACTATTTACTTTATAAATCTGTTAGTCAGGTGGAGAAAACAATTGCATTCATCATTTGGATAATGGCTGAAAAATTCATAAGCAGAGAAAGTAAATTTCAAGTAAGACATGATTGATAAGATATTGGATCTTTTTTAGTAAGTTTATCAACATGATGGATTTTACATTAAATAACAATGAAAAACAGAAGATATGCAGAGATTGGATTATTTAAAAAAAAGGATGAATTCTGGGAATAAAAGAATAGTAGACCCATTGCACAAGACAAGTTTTAGAAGAAATGAAGATTTCATAATCATCAAATGGGGACAACTAAATTCCTAGACTAATTTCTAGTTGTGAATATTATATCAAGAGCATTTGGCTTGATACATGCATCTAGGAACTACCTTTATATATTCAAGCTAATAATTCAAAAATTTCAACAAAGTCCAATAATCTGTGGATGTGATGATAGTGTTGTTTGATTTTTCTTGATGTTAAATGTAAGCAGGGAATCATGTGAGACTTTGTTTAGCTAAATGAGATTATAGTACATACCAAATATGAAGTTATTCCTAAAACCATGCCAAAATTCTTAGATAAAAGTGTCACGTCTGATTTTTGTGATAATTAATTTTCATGATGCATAAGGCATTAGATGTTACAAAATTTATCAGAAGACTTCTCTCCTTTCTCTCTATACAGATATTTAATCATTGATATATCAGGATATTGAAGATCCAACTTTTCTCACATTATTGATACAATAACATTTGAAGTATTTTTGCTAGCAAAAGTATTCTTGAGAAAAATAATAGAATTTAAAAATAAAATCTTTGTTTTAACTTTACTGTCATAAAGAGTGCAATTAACCCAGGGGTCTCCAACCCTATGCCCGCAGGCACCCTGGCGCCGGCAGACCATTTTACATGTGCCCGCCACTATCCAAACACGATAAAAAATTATTTATCTGATACAAATAAATTTAATTTTTTTTTAATTTCTTATCAATTATTGTATTATATTGTAATCAAATTGTAGGGCATACCATACTTTTACAGCGTAAAAATATAAACGTTAATTATATGTTAAAATTTTATTTTTGAAATAAATATTTTTTTGTACATTATGTGTATTATTAACAATATCCAATTATAAATTTACATTTAAAAATTAAATGGTGCCCGCCACCTGGATGGTATTATAGAATGTGCTCTTTAAGTGCAAAAATGTTGGGGACCCCTGAATTAACCTATAGAACAATAAATGGAAAAATTTGTTAAGAATGGTAGAGATGAAAAAAAAAAAGATTAATAATTTTTAGTTAATCATAACTCAAATATAAATGGTTTGAGTATATAGAAAATAGTTGTTGAGTAAGTTTTGATATTAAATGGTCAACTATCTCCAGGGATGGGGGGTGGAGGAGCTTGGGAATTTGATTCAAAGGTTGAATTCAAACTTCTGCTGGAATGTTATGAAAAAAATAATGAGAAAGGTAAAAATATTTTTTAAAAGTAAACATTTTGCACATTTCATCATGCCACTGTAAATTATCAGTGGCGAAAAATTCAGTTGATTTTATACATATAATAGGTTAAACCTCTTCTTATTATATATATTATAAAGATTCTATTACAGATTATGTATAAGATTTATAAAATTTATATTTAAGTAGAAACTCTGTAATAATATCTTTATATTGTACTTACACATTAAAAAACCTCATTTTCTAAATGCTTATATAATTTATGTGATTTATATATTTAAACTATTTTCCTAAGTTTATTCTGTTCATATTAATACTGTACTAAAATTTAAGCACCATGTGAATTCTTTAGATCACATTCATCAGATAGTAGGAACCAATTATGTAAGCATTAAATACATTGTGACTGCAGAAATTCCTATGAATAGTTATGGGTACTTTGCCATCTTTGTACTGAATCTCCAACCACTGCTGTGTAATTTGTTTTGCACTGCCATCTAGTGTTTTATTCATTGCTTACATGATTGATTCTACAGTGTAAATAATTTACTGTAGCCCAGTGTCCCAAGTTGTTTTGTTATTTTGAATTTGGCTTGAAATTTGTTAGTTATACTAGATAACACTGCATATAATATAGTATTTAATTGTCTTACTGGTTTTTTTATCTTTTCTCTAGGAAGCTACCAAGAAGAAGACTATCACTTCTAGCATTAAAGTATTAGGTAGTAGTAGTCCAGCAACAAAATGCAAGTCTCTTAAAGCTCAAGAGGCATCTAAAGCTCGAGAAGAAGCTCGCAAAAGATTAATGGAAGCAAAAAGAGAGGGCAGGCGGCGGAATTTGTCACAGTCTTCCGACAGTGTGGAAATTTATGCTCCTTCCCAACCATCGACTGATTGAGCAGTTTGTGGATTTTTTTTCTATATCAAAAGATTTATTTGTATGCGGTTGTAATTGGAGTAATGCTTTGCGCTGGATTCAAACTGTTGCTGCCTGAGTCTTTGGAACAATTAATATTAAAGTGGGATATTTTTATTGACTGTCTTGCCACATTTGTTTGGATGGGCAGGATGGTGTTGGCATTGTGTTATATCAAATATTATTTATATTATTCAACATGTATTGAATATTAGCATAATTTCTCATCGAATGGACTGATTCGATCCATACTTTCATTGTTATCACTTAAAACTATTATTTAATGGGGGTGGGATTTTTTTGTTTTTTACTTTTATGGTTTTAAGTGTGATAATTGTGCATCATTAAATTTGTAATATTTAATGTTTATTTATATATTTATATTTTATGATTGGAATATTTATTTAACTTTAATTTTGCACAGTTATTATTAATTAATAATTTTTAAATATTTTTGTGTGCATGTATGTAGCATGTGCATGGTATTTTTTTGTGTAGATATAATATCTAAATGAAATGAATAATCACTTATTAGTTATTTCACAATCCAGTCTTTTTTTAAATCAATACTAATTTCATATTTTTATTTTTTTAATAACAGTTACCAAAAATAAAATTTGGCATATCTTGAATCGAGTCTTTTTTTTAAAAAAAAAACAACTAACAAGCAGGTATATATCTTTTTATATTTTGTGGTAAGATTTATGATTATCAGTAAACATAAAAATAAGATGTAATGCTGCTGGGCAGCTATCATAAACAATTTTTTATTTACAAAGCAAAAATGGCACAATTAAAAGAGACTGCCCAGCTTTTATTGTCCTGTACGCAGCTGACTTTTTACAGTGGCCTGCTGGAAATGTTTTTTATAGTAGTTGTGAGATTTTTTTTTTTTTTTTTGTGTATTATAGTATCAAAATTTATTTGTGAACTCTTTCTTCAATCGTCTTTTATTCAATTTGCGCTGTTGGATACTAATAATTTTAATAACTGTAAACAATATACTTGAGGAGTGTAAAATAAATAAATCAAATCTTTATAAAAACATGTAATTGTTGTTGTTTTTTAATGCGAAAATATACAATATATATAAAATTATAATATGGATAAAGGTAATGCCAGATTAAAGAATGGGATGACTGGGCACATAACCCAAGATACAAAAATTAAGAAACAATCCATATTTGCAAAAAAAAAAAAAAAAAAAAGAATTTGTTCATCAGAAAGAAACTATTTAATTATGAAACTGGAAACATCATCATTGCTGTTGACGAGAAATGTAGAACGATATCATTTTGGAACAATATTTCTTGAAGAAAGATTTGAGCAAATAAAAACTTGTGAACAAAATTGGATTTTTTTCTTTAATTTAATTAAAATAGATGACTTGGATTTTTAATAATGAAAATAGTAGTGGCATTGAAGAGAATGAACTCTGAAGAAGCAGGCAACTTGTAGAATATAATTTCAAGTACAGACCCTATTGAGTTTTGCTGGCAATTGCTATAACAGTAACAACAATTAAAGAAGTTTTGATAAATTAAATTATATTTATTATCTATTGAAAATATTGTTGTTCAAAAATAGATATTAGTGAAAGAATAAAAGCTTTTAAAATCAAGAAGAAAAAAAATAAAATTACAATTAGAAAGCATTTAAATATATAAAAAAAAAATTAAGAACATCATTTGCAGAATTTGCTCAGGCGCAAAATTAACTTGATCCAGCCCTGGTTTCAGAAAATTCCAATATTTACATACAAATGCAATTGTGATTAAGAAATTGTAGAACGTAATGATAAATGTCTCAGAAACCTTATAGAATACAACTCACAAAATAAAATGTTTCCACAATATATTTGCAAGCTCATAAAAATAAATTTTATATAAAAATGCAATAACCATTTCTTATTAGTGTGAAAGTAGTAAATATATAAAGATTGTACTTCATACTCAACAATTATAGAATGCTATCAATGCCTTCCAAACTTGAGTCAACACACTATGCTTACATTTTAAATATGAAATTAGATATCAGTAACTAACAAAATGTAACCATTGCATGTTATTTGAAAAGAGATTATACTGCATCCAGGATCATAACTAGGACTTATCTAAAAAACAAAGTTAATAAATAATTAATTGATATTCAAGGAGTATAGCACTAGTGTGAATAAAATTAAAAAAAAAAAAAATTATTCTGGTGAAGTAAGCTTTTGCTCTGAGAACTACTACTCCCCAAAATAAATTATCTTTATTTAGACGAGACTGAATCCATCTGTACTTTTTAGAAATGAAAACGCTTGAGTTTGGAAAAATATTGCCAAATCTTCATATCCATTGATTTATTAATGATGAGTATAGAACTTCCAAATCTTAATTATTGATTTGGAATGTATAATTGCTATCTGTAAGTTATCTCAACAATTATATCAAAAATGTAGAGAATACTTATTTTTTAGACAAATCTATAATGATCAAAATAAATTTCAATTTTTGCACAGTGGATGATTTTTTATTTCATAACTTATATTTATTTTATTCTTGTCTTTTATACTTTTCCATAAGTGCATTTGTAGAACAGTACAATATTTATGCCTATATAATACATGTATTCAATGTCTTTATATAAAAATCAGTATTGTGATATTATGTTAATGACTTGATTGTGTACTAACATTATTTTTATGGAAACATGATTGTCATCGATTAATTTATTATGCCTTGTTTCTGAAGTCGACCATATTAATGAGTACCCCTATACTTAGTGTGTAATAAAGTTTCTTCTATTAAGCTTATTACAGTTTGACTAATGAAAAATTAAAATGAGAACAGTAAATTTTAAAGCTTAATCTTTTTGTCAATTGTGCTAAGGTTCAAATTCTATTTTTCACAAAAACAATGGAAACTTTTTATTCCATATTAGCAATTCTTTCAAACATAGTAACTCATTAATCATCCTATATTTCCTTTATTACAGACTTTTCTTATCTTTAAATCAGATATGTGCTGCTGGAAACTTACAAATATTAAATGCAAATACTTTATATTGTACATACATTTATTTTTTATAACTGTTTTTAGAATCAAAAATGGTTAGAATGATATTTGTTTATAAGTACTAGCTTGAAGTAAATGATAAGCAGTGATTAATCAATAGTACTCTAGCTGTCATAAATTAGCATTATATCCAGATGCTGTTTCCAGGGCCATTTTTATGGCTATCCATTTTTTTTTTTTACCTTGCTGTCTTCAGCCATTTATTGATATAAAGTGAGTCATCATGAATCCTTCACATTGTTATCTCACTATAAAATGAAATTATATCGTTTAACTACAGGCAGGTCAATTTTGTCATCAGTCTTTTTTTGTAGAAATCCTCAGTGCAAAACAATTACAAGTAAAGGTTTAACAGATTGAGAGTTCTTAATAAGGAACTTGCATAAGTCAGCACATATGAATCCCATTAACATTGATCTAAAACAAGTTTTAACTGCAAATAATTATATGTTAAAGCTTTTAAATGAATATCACAAAAAAAGTGAACTCTAAAATATTATCTTGACTAAATCAGGGTGTCCAGTGGATTGCTCATCAAAGCAATAATAATGGTAGTAAAACAGGAAGGATTGGTAATGATAAAAAAATATATATTCTTTTTACTAAATACAGATACAAACAGCCTTCTGCTTATGTAAACAATAAATCAACCTAACTTAAGTTTTGTTTGTCTTGCTCTGTGTGAGTATTACTTGAAATATATTGTAGCAAATTCTGTAATATGATTATGCATATAATTAAGAGAACATGACTTAAACATGACGTGGAATGAAATACAGATATGACCTGTTCTAGATCTGAATGGAGAGAATTTGTGGTTGAAGAGCTACAAAGATATAAATGTAAAATAAACTTAAAATGAAACTATCTTTCACAAGGAGTTTAATTGAAGAGATATATTACAATTTATTTATTTTTTGGAAGATAGATTGAGTGAAAGAAAATGTATAATTATTAATAAGATGTCATAAAAAAAAATCTGTAGATTCTAACCAGGAGATAGATTCAATATTAAGTCTGTCAATTGACAGACATTAACAATGTGGTTCATAATTTGTATTTTCCCACATTTACAAAGATCAGCAGCTAATATGTTCTATTTATGAAACAGATGAACACAGTGACCATGGATTGTTTTGAATCTGATGATGAGACTTCAGTTGCATGTCAAAAGATCAAATCCAAGTGGTTTTATTATTGGATCCCTAAAAGTGAAATTTATTTGTAATCTCATAAGAATTCCAATTTTTAAACGATAGTTCTTTGATCATCGATTGTTGAATATCCAAGATGGGGATTTTGGTTTGAGTCAAGTCTGAGGTGGTGAAACTATATCATCAGTTATTGGCAAGTCCAATCTGCTTAAGGTTTTTATACATTTTCTGTGAGGCAATTTCTCTTCTGATAACTGGTGGAATATGTGAAAGAACAAGAAGCCACTACAAAGGAATAAAATTAAGTGTACCAGTAATATTTTTCATACTATTTGAGTTTCCAGAAGTTTAAAATATTTTTTTTTTCCAAACAGGGCACAATATTCCCCACAGAAGCTTTCTGTAAAGTTCTTGAATTATAACCAAACTAATACTAGCTAATTTTCAAATGGCGTTATTTCTAGAAAGATAGGCAGGCTAGAATTCAAGTTCATTTCTAGAAAATATTGAGAGATCATATTTCAGACTACTATTGAAAAAGATTGAATTCAATTTATGAGATAATTCCTTGTTTAGATAAAAAATTGAAATATATTGTCTTTATTGGATAAACAATAAGATCTCTCATTCTTTGAAAATCATTTCCAAATTTTTTATATTTTTATTGAGAGACTGCAATCTCTTGAGAAATTGAAACAATATTAGCAACATAGATGAATTTCCTGCCTTGTAGATTACTGATGAATATATTAAATAAAGTAGGTGAAAGAACTGAACCCTGTGATAATTTATTCTGTATTATAACGTTTTCCGTTTTGCTAGGCCTCTACACGCTAATATAAACTGTGCGCGAATTGATCAAGTTATGCCGAAAAGAAGAGTTGTATTTCTATTCCTAAAAACATAACTATGTTTCCTGATCAATTCGGCCTAGTACTTGTTACGAATTGTGCTATTGCCGAAATCAGCTTTTAATTTATTTAATCTGGGCGCCAGAATTCCTAAAAATTTGCTGAAATATTTCGCCAGCACGTCTCACAAGTTGTAAATAAAAAAAAGAAAAGATTTTTATTTTTTTTAAAAATCGGTAATTCTACCGAGAATTAATTTTTTAAGATTATTATTCCTGGGCTTATTCAAACATATTGGCAAAGGTAAATTATGTTTTAAATCTTATTAAACTAATAATAAATTTAATAATAAAAAGTAATAATTATTATTAATAGCATACAAATGAAAATTGGTATTAGAAATATTTTTATTCTAATAGACTAAAAAAATATTTGAAATAAATTATTTATCAAATAAATTAGAGAGAACACAATTCAGATGTGAATCAATTAATAAAAAACAATTTTACAATTACTGTTCACTTCCAAATTTCTTCTAGAAAGTTCCTTAAAAAATGAATGTCTCTATCGGGATTGTTTAAACATACTTTTAGAAATTGTTTGAAAATGTTTAATTTGGTCACAATCAGGAGTAATGAAGCATAACTTACCGGTAAGTTTTAGTGAATTCACGATGGTTGTAGATAACTATGCATAGTTTTTCGGGGTTAAAATGAGCTCACAGCCATTGATTTTAAATTGATCGTGGTGCTGGTTCCATAGGCTAATCGCGTAAGCTTCTCTGGTGTCCATTGGTAACATTGTCAGCTAAAGCTCCGGTCTACTCTTGTATAAAGAACTTTTTCATCGTAGAGTGGTCTGGATTCTTTAATCCAAAACCAACCAAAAGAATATCAGGCAAACCAAGACGTTCCTCCAACCGAACCCCTCCTATTTATACTAGAGGTCCATTTTCAGACTTCTGTGCATGCTATTATCATGGCGTTTTGTGTTTATAATCTTATAGATTCTTTATAAAATTTACATTATAAAGTTCTCTTTTCTTATCAAGTTTTTTGGCCATCTTTAATTAGCCAAAATATTTTTACTTTCTCTTATCTTTTTTTTTTTACTTTTGGAATTCTTTTGTTCTCTCCAATTCTACTTTTATTTCTAATTACATAAAAAAATATGAAAGAATAATTTAACTTTCATCTAAATTTACTTTATTTTTTAGCTTTTACCAAATGCCAATATATTTGCAACGTATATAATTAAACGTTACAGTATCTACTATGATGCTCATTTGAAGTCACTTGAATTTTACTATTAGAGAGCATTTTGTCAAGCAAATTAATGTTTCCTTACATTTAAGAATTTTAGAAACTTTTAAAAGAAGACTACTTTTTGAAACAGTGTCATTAGAGATAAAAAGAAAAATTATTTTGGAAAGTCTTTTTCAATGTGAGTTGTAGCTAAAACTTGTTGCCAACAGCTTCCTGATCTAAAACCAGCCTTCTCTATAGAAAGCTCAAAGTCAACTGGTAGATAAAAGTTAATTATAAAGAGCACTGCCAGATTTTCTCCATTCTGGAATAAAGTACTTACAATATTCATAAAGATGGATTTTCTGGCAACTATTATTAAAAGTTTGTTATAACTATCATAACAAGAGGGACTTTCAGAGATTCTATTAATTTTATTATGACATCCAATATATCAACTTCAGGTAGGTTTTCTTAAATTCCATCTCAGAACAGAACAGCTTTAAACTACAGCAATGCAGATTCTAAGAATGATAGGGGAAATGATCCAATGTCAATAGTTTGCAGGTAATGGTAAACCATTTTTTGTTGAAACGACAAATTGTTTAATACCCATCTGCCTAAACAGAATGTCCCTCTTTGCTTAGCCTTATGAAGTAGGTGCATATTATTTTAATACATCCATTCTAAAAGTTGACAATTTGATTGATGCTCATTTATAAATCTCCAAAAACTATTATGAGTATTGAAATCTATAAATACACATGATCTGAAAGAAGAGTATAGGACCAATTTGTAACTTGTAAAATTATTCAAATGGTGATTGCAATATCATTTGAATTATTTTCAATAGAAGTTTGCTTTTCAAGATAATTTGAGATAAATGTAGCCATGCTATATTTAGAATGCATTCCATCATTAATTAATGTAAATCCAGGAATTTTAAAGAGATAACCATTTTTAGAACAATGATCATTTAATTTGTAGATCTTCATGTTAAGTTGAAATTCATTATTTTCTAGGTGAAGAGTTCTCTTAGTAGAGAATATACTTGATATTTGAGGTGTTTCCATGATTATCAACACCATATAGTCATTTCAGGTACATAGGATTCTGCCCTCTGTAGTCCTGGCAGGTTATTTCCTATAATATTGCTGGAGTTCACATTGTTTTATTGTGAAATTCCATAATGTACCATTTTATCTAGTTTATTAAGATGAAGTCTGGTTTCTATTTGGAGGTTATTTTCACATTCCAATGCATGTTAGTTGCATGATGGGTCATAGGAAGACTCATTGATGTAGATGTATTAATAAGACATATCATAAATTGTTCTCCATTAGATTTTTTAAAAAAGCTTTAATTGGACAATATTATTAGATCTTTACCATTAAAACTGAAATTTTTTCTGAAGACTTTAATGTCATAGGAACTCTATCGATTTGCTGTATTTTTGTATATCACATTTTAATTAGCCAGAAAAATTACTATAAGGAAACACATATATCTAAACTGTACTGTCATAGCTTATATTAGTATGTATTGGAATGTAAATTAGTTAATATGAATAGCATAAGCACTTTTAGTTACACAGAGGCTAAACTCTCCATAGTGCAAGCCAGAATAATCAATGGACGCAAGCCTTTGTGATGGTGATCATGTGATGTTTAGTGGCACTTATAGTTTATTGTACTTAAAAAAAACTTATTCCAATCCTATTGACAGGAAATTTATTCACTTTTTTAGAAACACATTCATGCAAAGTTTCAAAAAGTATTAAAATCATTAATTTTGATTGTCAAGCTTATCATTCTACAGAGCATAAAATTTTGTTGAGAAGTATGTCTGGATATGAATAAGAAATCAAAACTTGGTTCTTACAAAAAAAACCATTTCATTGGAATGAACTTGGCAACTGATGTAGTCATGGGCTAAAACTGCAAACATGACATTTGCCAACCAGGATTATTTAACATCTTTTTTTTTTATATATATTCTAATATAGAAGCTGAAAAAAATATAACTATTTAATCAACAAATGACATACTTTTATAAAGTGATAGAATAGATATGGGTATTTTGAATAATGATATAAGAAATATAATTTTTAATGTTATATCTATCTTATTTAGATTTGAACAAAGATCTCCAGCTTAGTGACTCCTTGTAACCTTAAAAAAAAAACTTTGCAAGATTTATTGAAACTGAAATTTATCTTCGTAACTATTGGAATTTTTTAGAAATATATGGATCCACAAAATTGTCATTTAGTCATAAGATTATTTATGTTGCTCCAATTTATAAAGGAATCCACTAGATGGATGGGTAACTGATTCACATGATTTCATAGAATTCAGTACTGTATATGCAGTTTTTGTTAAGTAAATGCAAAATGTTAGAATTTGGTAAAACCATTTCTCTCAAATTAATCAAAAAAGTTGTCTAATAAATCTTATATAACTTTTACATGAAGAAAACATTATCTGTTGTGAACAATTAGATATTTGAAATAAAAATCTATGCCAAACAGGAACGTTTACTATTTCCAATTGTTTTTCTATTTTTATTACAGTATTTGATGATAGAATTTATTTGTACTGATCAAGAGTAAAAATAACTTTATTGTGGTTTTTAGATTTACAATGTATTAATGATTTGCAAATTCAAATAGTCCATGGAATATTCTTAAAACAACCTATAAGGATTTTGATTAAATAATTAAATTGCTTTGTTAGTCAATGATGAAAGAAACATTTTCAGCAACTTTTAAAGAATATGAATCAATTTAAATATTTAATTTTTCATAAAGAAAAGCAGACTTTGAATATTGAAGTGTGCAAGCTGATTATAGAATAAATACAGGAGTTGATGTCAAGACCAATGATATTAAGAATAACCCTACGATGCTAGATCAGTTTGGTAGTAATTCTGAGTTTAGTATCGAAATTGATTATCACAAGGATACAAATGAAATGATTAATGATACTATAAATGATTTTTTTGTGGATAAAGGATCAATTAATTCCAATAATTATGAACAAATCCCTCAATATACTAACTCTTAATATTAAAGGTTTAAATAGCCCAGATAAAGTTGAAAAAATTGTTGACTATTTATCGAAAGAAAAATATGAAATAGTAATTTTAACTGAGACTAAAGTTAACCATAATAGATCAGGTTATATTATTGATAAATTATCTCAACAGAACATTTTACTTTTTAAACCTAATGATAGACCCACCAAGGTGCAGCTGTTTTAATATATATGCATTCTGAGATTGAAAAAATTCCGTTATTGTTTTTACAAACAAACTATATTGTGCTTTCCTTTGTTTATCAGACCTACTTGCACTATCTGATTGCTGCATACTCTGTAGCTAAGGGTAATGACATAGTAAATATAATCCATAATGTTCAGAATAGGTTCTTGCAAAAACCAGGGATTATAATACTGGGTGGTGACCTTAATTGTATATTCCGATCTCTTCCTAATGCATTACAAAATAAAATTTCACTATATCCATTGCATGAAAAATATCCAGATAAAGCATATACTTTCTTCAATAGCAGATTCTCTTCTCTTATAGACCTTTTCTTTGTGACTGGGCTAAGCTCAATGAGTAAAAAATTAATACATCGCTGGTTGGTTTTTCAGATCACTTCTGTGTAAAGTTAGTACACCTGGATCTCTTTTTACGCGGATTTATTTAACATGATTTTGAAGTTACGTGATTCATGTTTCTCCGAAGTCGAACTCCGATAATGCGCTATTACTTTAAATAATAAATTTTGCGCACTTACGTTATATTGAAAGTAATAGCACATTATTGGAATTCGACTTTCATCTTAGTAATTTCAATATTTTCAGTGCTTTATAATAGTAAGATTTTATGCAATAATGAAATTAAAATCATGATTTCCACATTTTATGTATACACACATTAAATTTTACAAGATTATAATGTAAATTTGTTCAAACATTGTGCGTGTTAATTTTGCATTTTAAATCACATTCTGTTTTTGCTTTTTAAAAAAGAATGTAATCAATTATTAATCATTTAGTGTCAGCAAGTTTATTTTTAAAAGGTGAGTAATAGCAGTGGGCACAATTAAAATTGAAAATTAAAGACAAAAGAATTTAATTTTTAGTTGTTAGATTAATTACTAATTACGTTGTCACCAGAAAACCATTAACACAACATGAGTGACATTGGTGCTAGTTATATTTCCTTTTGTGAAGTATCTGATTTTTTACCAGTTTGCAAACGAATCTGTTTAACAGCAAATAGCGATAATAATTAAAACGTGTATAAAAATGTAAATTACTCTAAATTATGCATAAAAATATATTGTTTTGAATAAAATTAAATATTATAGTTAAAAAAAGTTTGTCTTGTATCAATTTTTTTCAAATTTGAAATTTTTTATTAGTCATTTTATTTCCTTATTTTTTTTTGCGCGAATTTTAAAGTAATTTTACGTTGGTGCTTTGTTTTTACGTGATCTTTGAAAAATCACAGTCCATATCCCCCCCTTTTCAAGGTTACGTCTATTTTTGCGCGATTTCATTTGCACGTGTTTTCTGAGGAACCTATCGCGTAAAATGAGACCTAGGTGTACTTGATAATTATTGTCAAATCAAAAATCAATATAGATTTTCTATTAGGTGAAACATAAAAGATGGTGTTCTGTCCTCGATTGACCAATTATCTGTTATCTTGACTATCATTAATTATTATAGAAAATGTTCAGGCTTAGACCTCTAGTATGTTATAAGAATGCGCAGAATACTTTATCAATGAAAAATAGAATCTCTGAAATTCAAAGTTTTACGCAATGTTACTAACCTCAGACCTAATCCAATTAATAAATAATTTACAAGAAGAATACAATAACGTATATCAACTTATGCATCAAGATGCTCATACAATATGGCTCTGGAAATTAATTCCTAACTCGAGTAAATTGTCAAAATCCATGTTAAACTATGCTAGATTATATATCTCACACTCTAGGAGTATTTCCAGTATAACCAAAGATGATGGTAGCATTGCCTCTGGAATCTATGTTGATAATTATATATTTGAAAAGTTAAAAATGAAATTTGGCGTAAGCACAGGTTTTATTGATCAATTCAGTAGTATCATAACTGGGGAACAGAAAGAGTATATTTCTAATCAGGATGAGATTAATATCCTCAAGGTGCAATCAATGACGAATGACACAATCCCAGCCTCTGTTTATAAACAGCTTGATTATGCTCTCAGATTTGCAATGTGGAGATTTTTTAATCAGTTGTGTTATGAGAGAATTGAGTGGCCCTTTATGAGCAACAGAGTACTTTTTAGCCTCAAAAAAGACAAATTAGTTCAAAGTCCATCAGACATATTTTCATAGAAGATATTAATTTGAAGATTCTGGCTAGAATTCTCTTGAAGAAATTACATCACCTTGTCGATACTAGAATATTTTCTGCTCACCATGCCATTAAGGGTAGATGTGCAGTAAATTCAGCCTTAAAAATTCATGACGCTATTGAATATTCCAGGGATTTAAACTTAACCCAATATTGTTATTCAAATAGATTTTAGGGCTGCTTTTGACATGGTCAATTGGTCATATTTGATTCAGTCCCTCCGCCTTTTAATCCCAGATTACATATGATTGGTGAATGCAGTTGAAAATTATATTAAAAATAGTAGAATCTCTCTTAAAAACTTTGAGATCTAAATTTTTTATCCCCAAGACAGGTATACCAGAGTTCACCCTTGGCAGCTCTTCTGATGCAGTTTATATAGATCATCTCACTCATAAGACTGAGAACCTCATTCCTGGCCTCTATCTTCTGCACTTGGAATTGCAGGTAGCTGTTACAGCTTTCATTAATGATATAATATTTCAAAACAGCTATAATATCCAAGTTGTGATGAATATCTTAGAAAATTTTCAGGCTGAAACTGGTTGTTATTCAACCAATAAAATCTGCAGCCTTGCAGTTAGCTACTGGTAAAAAAAAGTCATCTAACTTTATGGCTCTCCTGTCTGCTTTCTTGGGCATACCATTATATATGTCCAAGACAAAGATGAACTCTTACTTAAATAAATTATTACAAAAATTGAAGATAAAATAAGTAAATTTTCTTCACTTAAATTATATAAAATTACAAGAGCATCAATTTTTAATTCCATTGTTTCAGGGATTTTGGCATACTATGCACCCTGGATATCACTACATAACAAAACAATATTCAGAATAAACCAGATTGCAAAGAAATGTCTGGTTCTAACTTCAAGATGGATCCCAATATCAACCTTGCAAATGCCAATAGAAAATGGAAGTCTTGGCCTGATTGATCCAAGGCTATATATATATCTTACATCAAGGCAAGTACATTCAACTTATTTAAAAATCAATTTCTTGGGCCTTGTGTTGATCATGCTAGCTCCTTTAATGAAATGGAATGTAAGGGAAGATCTTTTATAACTGACCTATTCATTGCTTATAGGGATCTCCAGAATGATCTGAATGTGCCCACTTTGGAAGGTATTAAATATAAAGACTTAATGAATCATTTTAAAAGTTATGATAATGCATGGTTGGATATATAACAAAAAAATGTGTTGAAAAAGTCCCACTCTATATATGCACCCCAATTCTACTTGAAATTTGTTTTCAAACTGATAAATGGCTTGTTTCCACCAGCCAAGGTTCTAAATGAAAGGCTAAATATGAACTTGGATCCGATCTGTCTACTATGCAAATTTGGTGCTAAAACTTTCCAGCATCTATTCAAAGAATGTTCAGCATTTGGACAGATAAGAGCTAGTGTTCCACAGACCAATCAACTTAAAACTTCTATTTAGTCAATATTTTGAGAAATTTAACGTCCATAATGCCATGGTAACTGTGCACACCCTTAAGATATGGTATCTAAGATGTACTATGATATTCGATAACAAATTCAACTGGCTGAGAAAACTAGTGATTGGAAAACTTATTTCAATCAATGTCAGAGATACTTTCTTGGAAGATGATGACTCGAATCTGGGGTGGCCCCAGAATAACTGATAATTCTACTGGGTGGCTTATTCCTTAGGCTAATCAAATATTTTGCTTGATGTCTTAAGAGTCTCCTTCTATTACATTGTTACAGGTCAAACTAGAGTTGGAATTTAATGGCCTGGAGCCTTTTTGCCTTAATAGTGAAATATTTCAAATTCTTTGTGTTTTGGTTATCATTTGTTTACTTGTATAAATAAATTTTAAAAAAATTTACAGAAAATGTATGTTTATAAGGGAATTCATGTTTATGAATTTTAATATTATAGGAAGAATATAATATACCAAAAAAAAAATTCAAGATTTCCTAAGATTTTAAGACCATGATAGCAAAACCTGAATACTAAGCAATGTTATATTAATGCATGTGATGTTATTGAAAAGATATCCGAGTTTGGTTGTACTAGGATAATGCTTTACATATTTTCTAAAAAAAAAAAAAATTCAGTCAATTTGCGAAACCATGATTTGTTTATGTAATAATCTCATAATTTAAAAAGGTGCAATAAGGGGAAATAATGGCCAAATATAATTATTAAGTAGTTGAAATCTTTCAAAAAGTGAAGAACGTTATACATGTTAGACCGGAATATGTTTGCAATTTATGGATTGGTTCATTTAGTCATCACAAAACTCATTCTTGGTTTTTTTCCATCTGTAGGTAGGATAGCCATATTAATTTATAATTATTAGAAGACATATTTATTCAAAAATAAAAGATATGTATCAAATAAGCACAAAACTTTGTGAAAGTTATGATACGAGGATGAGAGTTTATAATTTTGCTATTAGCAATACCCTGAAATCTAACACAAAATATTTTGTTTAGCAAAAATGTTTCTTTTTTTAACTTTTAAACAAAAGGTAAAATATCTACCCCATATATAATGATGAAACAAAAATAGAATCACTTGATGCAATTAGCTATAAAAATCCTGGCTGTAAATTTATCTAGCTACCATTTTTAAAAAAAGCATTAATAATTTATATTTAATAAATTTGCTTTGACCAATTAAATATATTAAAATACGAATAGTTGCATTATATGAACACACAGTAAAAAACAGAACTTAATTTGATAGTTTTGTTTAATGTGTAACTTGAGTTTTTCCATTTTAATTTCTTTAAATTAAAAAAAAAATTATTTAAAGCATTAAATTGTGGTTGAAAGTTGGATAAAGATTAAGATATTTGTTTGAATCTTTCAGCATTTTTTTAACTTTGGGTGGAAAAAAATGAAAACCTTAATTAATGCATACTTTCAGTCTGTTTTCTTTGGCAATAAATAATCTGCTTTCAGAAATAAAACTTAAAAATGGATGTCTACTATAAGAAATTTTGTAAAAAAATCAGGACCATTATATACGTTAAATAGGGTCAATATTAAATTCTACATGTGTTTTTTTTTTTCATGTCATAACATCTGCCGGGACGCGAACCCACACTCGTCTGCAATCAACTACTTGCTTGCATGGCAGCTGCGATACCTCTCGGCTAACAACGCAAGACTTCTACATGTGGTTGATGTCATTTTTTTTCTAATTTTATCGAACTTTAATGTTGGAATTTCACACCTATGTATATTGTATGTCGAATGCTGAAAGTAACACGAAACTATGCCCCCCCCTCCCCAATATATACAGATTTTTGTCTGTGAAGTTGTATAACTTAATTTTTTTTATCCATTGCTCAGTCTGGATGAAATTGTATGTACATACATATTCTCAATAACAATTTTAGCAAAAAAAAATATTTAATTTTGAGATTTAATATATTTTACAATAATGCCATATAGTCGTATTAAATAGAAAGAATACATACGAATTAAGTGGTGGGGCATTAAAATATATTGTTCAAAATTCAACATAGCAAAAAGATAACCGTTGCAATCTTTTAACAAAACCAATTTACCTCGTCATTTACTCCATTATTTATAAAATTCTAAACTTTAAAACTAATAATTTTTTCAATGCTGTAGCACGATTTAGAAAATGGCCAACATCTAAAATGGGGGGGGGGGACTCGTAAATTTATGAATTATGTTCATTAATAAAGAATTAAAAAAAATAGCATTAGATTTGTCAATTTTATTGTTCCCTAGTTTTAAAACTAAAAAAAAAATTGAAAGCACTTAAAAACTATTCGATATATAAAAACACAAACACATGAAACTAGCTCATGTTAACAAAAACTGTTTTTGAAGGTGAATGCCACTTTTATTCACTCAAGAGCAACAAAAATTTCATATTTTTGTCACCGTTTAATTTTTTCTAAATTGTATTGTCATTGAGAATTTGTATGTACATAAAATTTCAACTAGACTGGACAAGTACGACATTTTTAAATAGACAATATTTTCAATATCATTCACTTAAGTTGAAAATTTATACTGTTGCCTTGTTTTCAAACTGTGACTATAAGAAATGTTTGAACTAATGTAATAATAAAAGTATTGAAACAGATTGTGAAAGAGCTTCATCTTATCATGTTCAATGTGGAACTAACTGATTTGTATTTAATGTTTACATAATCAAGATGAAACAAATGGTACCTTAGTAAATCTTAATACATATTAAATTAGTATAGTGGCAAATATGAAAATTCCACAAGCGGTCATTTTATCTATACAAGATAAAAATCCACATCATTCATCAAATACTGTGCTCAGAACATAATCCATAAGTAACAAATAGTAGAATGACTTTCAGACAATTAATTATGAATGACAAATAATGCACAATCAAGAGTACTTCTATCTTGAAGGGTAATGTTGGTTCATCAGAGTACATACTGTTTCCAATATTTTCTCATCTCCCAGGACCAATCAACAAGTCTTATGCCATTCTCTATTCTGTGACAATAAAACACGTATTATATGCACAGCATTTTGGATTCTAACCCCCCCCCCCCTTTAGCTCCAGCTCTTATAAGAAAAACAATGAGCACATATAGAATAGCAGTCAATTGAAATCTTGGTTCTAATGAAATCAGGTCTAAATGGATTTGAGACAATGATTTCAATTGGGTAAACATTATTGAGGCAATCTTATTAAGGATTAAGCAATCTCTCTAACTAGAAAATTAGAAGAGATGTAGAAAAACCTAAAAATATCTTATAGGTTTATTGTACCTAATGGATTAATCAAAACAATAGAATATCAGCAACAGTAAACCAATGAGTATTAAATTTATTTTCTAAATAGTACATATATGTCCAAACTTCATATACATTCAAGATCAGAACAGAAATTAGCACTGGGACTAAAGTGCCATAAAGATTTAAGATTGATATAGCTGCTTATAGTGAAACACAACTTTCACAGGATGTTTTAATAAGTTTTTTGGAAGAGTAGAACAGAGAAGAGAATGTGTAATACTGGATTTGCTGTAGTTTATTTTAATATCTTCTATTCTTGGAATTCCTCACGGTATCAATGAAAGCAATGGTACTAAAATTCCATTTGTACAATGAAACCAATGCTTATTTTATCAGTATGAATGTTCCAACATCGGATTCAGAAAACTTTCCAGCATTCCTGGATAGCATTATTACATCAATATCATTAAAAGATCAAACTTTTTTTGGAAATATCTTAATAAAAATGACTATATATAAGCTGTTGAAAATAAGTTTTGGTGTCGTAAACTGTTGAAATTTTTGTAAAACATGGATTGACCAATTACATTATGTTTAAAGAGAAAAATCATTATATAGAAATATGAATGCACCTAATCTCAAAACAATGGCATTTAATAATTATATTTAATAGTCAAAATACAGGAATCCACATTATACAAGTTTCTAGTCGGATACACTCCAAAATAGCTTTTATATGTATCTATTGTATGTACAAAATTTCAACAATTACTAAACATTAAAACAGATTAAGATCATCATATTACCAAAATGTGAATTCTGGAGTACATTAAAAAGAAATTATTAATTTGCTACTTGTAGAAATTCAATGACTAATAAGACTTAAAAATGATTGGATTATAACTGCAGACATTCTGGATCTTTTTTTGGAACAATGAAAGCAACAAATGTACCAGAGAAATAATCTCATAATCTTATTACATTTAATAATGGCTCATATAATGGTAATATTTAAAATAGATAGTTTTTGATCATTTTTGAAATAATAACCTTTAATGATATATTAGCTGCTTAATAAAGACAAAACAGTTCTTTGTAATTTTAAAAATAGAAAGGCTTTAAAAATATGGGAATTTTTTTAGGAGTATACACTTTTCTTGCAATTGCCTAGCAGTGAATGATTTTCTAAAACCATAGTCTCGGTTAAGAATTTATCTAATGAAAATAACCTATTCAATAAAATCCTTCAAAGTAGCTTTACTGTAATAGGTAATAACATTCCGCAATAAAGTAATTATTGCAATCTTGTCTATTTCCTTTACTTTTAAAAACTGGACCAGTAGACACATCTGCAAAATCAAACATATCACGAGTTCATATATTCCTAAAAAAACTCAATATTTTTAAAGTTAGTACATCTCAATCATATTTTAAAACATGTCCAGGTATTTCATCAGAATTTGCAATCTTCTCATTTTTATAAATACAAATTGTTTTAACTTCAAGCATGACTTTTCCATATCTAAATGAAATAAATTTTGTTAATTTCTAAATGAGTACATCATTAAGTTTTATCAATTCTTAGCAGCCGAGAACATTCAAATATTTTGTTTTCAAATTATGAAAAAGTATTCAATTTTATAAGCATTTTTTACAATCAAGATACAGACTTAAAAAAACACATTCTGAAGAAGTCAAAATAAGTCATAGATCACATGACCCTATCTCTTAAGCTTGTAAGTTATAAAACAATGAGGATTGCCAATTCCTCTACAAGCTTTGTGTTAAATGCTTAGCCAGAGCCAGCACTTAAAATATGTCAGGAACCCCTCCCCATGGTTTCGTGCTTTGGCACTCCTCAGAGGTGTCAGGGTAGGTTCAGACACTAGATCTAAAAATCTGAAATTTTCAGATATCTACTTGTCTTTAAACCCAGCTATCCATCTCAAATAGCCATATGGGGCTGATAGATCTTCAGCATACCATATAGTAGTTGTCTTAGCAATATAAAAAAATTGCATAAGACTTATGGCAGAGACTATAAATAGTCAAAATAAGAGTCACAGATCACATGACCCTATCTCTTAAGCTTGTAAGTTATAAAACAATGAGGATTGCTAATTCCTCTACAAGCTTTGTGTTAAATGCTTAGCCAGAGCCAGCACTTAAAATGTCAGGAACCCCTAACCATGGTTTCGTGCTTTGGCACTCCTCAGAGGTGTCAGGGTAGGTTCAGACACTAGATCTAAAAATACCAACCCAAAGCCATCATTTAACTGAAAGTTTAAAGACATGTAGATGTCTGAAAATTTCAGATTTTCCACTCAATAGATAACTTTTAGTTAAATGCTGGCTTTGGGTTGGTATTTTTAGATCGTGTCTGAACCTACCCTGACACCTCTCTGAGGAGTGCCAAAGCACAAAACCATGGTCAGGGGTTCCTGACAGATATTTTAAGTGCTGGCTCTGGCTAAGCATTTAACACAAAGCTTATAGAGGAATTAGCAATCCTTCTTTTAACTTAAAAGCTTAAGAGATAGGGTCATGTGATCTATGACTCATTATTTATAGTCTCTGCCATAAGTCTTGTGCAATTTTTTATATTGCTAAGACAACTACTATATTGTATGGCTGAAGATCTATCAGCTCCATATGGCTATTCGAGATGGATAGCTGGGTTTAAAGACATATAGATGTCTGAAAATCCGATTTTCCACTCAATAGATAACTTTTAGTTAAATGCTGGCTTTGGGTTGGTATTTTTAGATCTAGTGTCTGAACGTAGCCAGACACCTCTCTTAGGAGTGCCAAAGCACAAAACCATGGTCAGGGGTTCCTGACAGAGATATTTTAAGTGCTGGCTCTGGCTAAGCATTTAACACAAGGCTTGTAGAGGGGCAATACTCATTGGTTTATATTCTGAAGAATGTTTATCAAATTGTGGGAATGTATGATTCTATATCTCAAAACTTTTTTACCAAAAGTATTTTGTGAGTTAAAATGATCAACTAGGGAAATAAAAATACGTGGAGATTATTAGTCATCTAGATTGCGCAAGTATTTTCCTAAGTAGTTTCAGAGCTTCAGGAAATGATGATAGTTGTCAAATAAAAATAAGATATAAGAATATTAATGTTGAATGAATTTTCACACATTAAGATTAGTGCTTTTGACAGAAATAATATTAAAAAGGTTTTTAATGTATTTTATCAGTTCTTACATAAGAATCTGATATTTGTGACACTTATCGTAATTATAAGACCACTTAACTGATTCAGCTTCAAGCCGCCATATTGAACTTTTTAAAATACTGGCCTGACACACAATTTTCACACTAACTTCAGTTTTAATTATGTTAGAGCAAAAAGAATAACATTGCTAGAAACATTAAGGAAAACAATAAACATAAAATAAATAGTGATAACTATATAAAAAATAAGGAAAAAAGAAATTTTCACAATATGATAAGTAACATTAACTAAAATTGAAAATACATCTTCAGTGATAATTTCTTTGCATTCCTCACAAAACTATCTTTCTAAACATGTATAACGTCTTACCTGAGATAATCCACAGCTTCACAATCTCCAAAAGAAGTCGGATATGACTTCATTTTTATCTTGTACCCCAAATGTTCTAAATGTCAAAGGCGTCTATAAAGAAAAAGATTCATCATAATAAAAGATACAAAAGAAATCATCATAGCAATTGGCTTCTTGTCTGTCTAAAACTAAAAATTGTAGGCTACTGTCTATATCACTATGATAAAATGAGTTTCATCTCTTCATTTTATATTTTTTGTGTACATCAGTGATGTTTATATTCTTTATGGACACCAGTTATGTGTATATTCTTTATGCACACAAGTGATTCTTATATTATTTATGCACAAAAGTGATGATTATATTCTTTATGCACAGAAGTGATGCTATCTTATTATATTTATTGTACTACATAGATATAATTTATTTGCATATAGTGTATTTGTTAGCTATTGACTTGAAAATAATGTTATGAAACATATACCAAAACGAAAGCATGAATCACGTATATATAATTTATTTGCATACAGATCATTTGTTAGCTATAGACTTGAAAAACGTAAACAAGAATCGGAATTATAACAAATTACTTATAAACCATATTATATTATATACATAAACATAATTAATGATTTTCGTAATAAATTATACTTTTTGAAAAACATTATTTTTATAAGTGTAGAACGTTAAGTTACGTTAGATATTAATTATATACGAACGTAAATAACTAACACACACAAATTACAAACTAAAAATAATTAATAAAAAGTATAATTTATATAAAAATATATTATGCTTTTACTAAAAAAATAAAAAAAAAAAATTTTAAATGTTACTTACAAAATTACATTCAACCGCTTCTGTCAGCCATTTTTTAATAGTACCGGAGATATGTCATCTGTAGCCCCGTAAATTATTTTTGTCTTTTATCGCTCCGTGATAAGTACAAAAATTATTAAAAAAGACAAAAGAATTAAATACTGTGGTTGATTAAAACTGCTGCCAAAAATTTAAATTTTAACCGATTTTTTTGAAATAAACATTTTCTGAAAGCTACGTCATGAAGCTTTCTAACGATCGTATTTTCATCTACGTCACATTTATACCTTTTACGTCAGCAAAGAAAGAAAACAAAACATCATCTGAACGTCACCTGATGCGCGCTCGCAGCGCTCAACGAGTTAAAATATGTATGATGGGAATAACATGAAGGAATCAAAAATGAAATATGTGGAAAAACAAAGATATCACTGAAAGAATTAAAGACTAAAATGTAACTGGATTAATCATATATAACTAAAAGATATAACAGATAAACAAATCGGATTCAAAGAGACTAAAAACAAAAACCTAGAAAAAGATCATATGCAACACAAATGGATGAAATGTGCTGTAACGTTATTGAGACTGGATCAATAGTAGTTGAAAATGATTTTTTAAAAATATGTAATTCCTTTTTGTATTTACTAGAATATTCTTTTAACATATAACTAAATTTATTCAGCATTTTCATCATTTAAATATGAACTCAGACTAAAGATAGCATTTTCATTATGTAAAATATTAAATTTATAGTTTGCTGCTAGCAAGTCATTAAATGAGTGTTTAAGCTTTGATGTAGCCGCTAAATTGTTCTCAAAATGTTTAATATAGTTGATCCTTGTCATTTTTAAGTTCAGGGGCTAAATAATAATTTATTATGTACTAGTTTTAGTTGTGTGTCCTGTTATAATGGCACTTTATACTATCATACATTTAATATTGATTATAGATACGTGATAGGAAAATCCTTCATTTGAGCTGTTGTGCAGGACTCCGCAACATAATAAAAAATATAGTTTAACAATGGTAAATGTATGTGCACAATATTTAGTTCTTTTAATAACTTTATAATTAACAAAAAATATTCAACAACATTGATACCTTTTATATAGACTATCTATAAGCCAGGTTTTGTATGACACAAAACAAAGATGGAAACAATTATAAGCATTGGAGTTGTACTTATATGCAAATAACTGAAATATATTTCTTGATAATCTATAAATTGACATTTTTATTTGGAGTAGAACTAGTTGAAAACAATTTAAAGAATTAGTGCAACGATGAGCTTGATATGTCAGTATAAATATATTATTAAAGCTTACACTAAACAATATTTATGATAAATTGACATAGAAATAAGAATAAATCTTAATTTCTCTTGATTATAAGAGTTGCTTTTTTTTTTTTGGATAGAATACATGAAATTTTAATTTTTCTTCAGTGTAAAAGTATCTCTTAAAAACACTTGCTAAATAAAACCATGTTGGAATAGATTTTTAATGTATACAAATTTTCTTTCAAATATTAAAGTGATGTTTTTATTCTGTTTTAAAATTGGAATAATTATGAAAAAGATTTGAATAGTAAAAAGTTAAAAACAATACATATAAAAAACTATTTTATAATAGTTTTATTTACTTTGCAATAAAAAGCCAAAAATAAATTGACATGAAAAAAATATTTTTTAATATTTAGTAAACATTTTCAACCTAAATATAACCATCATGTTTATTTAGCAATTTAAAAATATGTATTATAGTTTATCAACATTCTATGTGCATGAAGATGCATTATTAACAATAAAAGTTTCTTTTAAAATCAAGACTGATATGTATAAATTTCCGTGACACGATTCTGAATAGGCATATCCTTCTCAGTTAATTTTTTTAATTATTTATTAATTTTATTCATAATAAATTTTTTCATGACAAAATTAATCTGCCCATTACACATTTTAAAATATTAACTCTAAAATGTAATATGTATAAATTAACAAACACAAACCTTTCTAATTTATTTGTAAATATATATATATATTTCTTGGAACATGCTCATTAATTTTTCTCAATTATAGAATATTTAATAAAATAAAATGTGAAAGAAAAAAACTAAACAAATGAAAAAACGTTATTTCAACAATTTTTTATTCACTTAAGATAACAAGCTATGCAATGCTGCTTGCATTTGAAGCAATACGAGGCCATAAATCTGCACATTCTTTAGCTACAGGACCAGTAATTGCAGAACCTAAAATAAGCAAATGTTTGTAAATAAGTAATATCATGCAAATATTTTAATAAAATATAACAAGTGGAAGATTTATTAAAACATTAAGTGCATACAGATTAGAAATAATTAAATGCAGTTTAAAAAAAATTTCTTAAAATTATTTAACAATGCTCTTTTGCTCACTTTTTTCCAAACCAATCTCCTCACTAAACTATTTTTGAAAAATCAGTGTAACAAATATATCAATATTTCTATTCATGTATTTTCTCTATAAAGTTTAAAATCATATTTTCATAATTCTCTCATTATATAAACACAAACCTTCTCACTTCCAACAATTATAAAATAACCAACCATACCATTAGTTCAATCAAACAAGATAATTTTTTCATTTCAATTTCTTTCTAATTAGTTTCATTACTTAAATTTGTAAATAATTTAAAGTTACAACATTCCACTATTTTTAAAAGCATCAATTTTAATATTTGATCTAACAATATTTTCATCATTAATGGTCAACATTATCTAAAGGTTATGCTCATTGTTCGTAAATAAAATCAAATTAAAAAATCTGTTTTATTGAAATACTTTTTTTTTCTTAACACTATCGTTACAGTTTTTCAAAAATTAAGCATTTTTTTCTCAATAAAAATATAATTGATAAATTCATGGATGTTAACATAAAAATCAATGATTAGTACCACCAACTATGATTACATGTGTGAATGAATTATTTCAAACTTTATAATTCAAGTTTTTATGCTACCAAGTATTTTTTGGGTTCATATAAATTCCATAGTCTCTTCCTTTCTATTCATACCCTTCAGTGAAATAACCACCTGAATAACCTATTTTGGAACAATTGCTATGGCAGGGTATAAATAGAAAAGAAAAAAGGGGTGGTGGTATAGGTGTTATATCAAAAAAATATTTAAATATTGTTAAATGTCAAGAACACTTGTGGTTTGAAATAAGGTTGGGTAGACAAGAATGGATGGTGGCTATAGTTTATATAGCTACTAGAGATAGTCAAATTATATTGGAGTGGAATAGTAACATATACGAATGTTTAGTTAAGGATATACAAAGTTTTAAAGAAAAGGGGAAGAGAATAATGGTTATAGGGGATATGAATGGACATATTGAAGAAATTGATGTCACCTATTTTGTTTGTGTTGTATTTGAGTGAAATGGAAAGAGCAATAGAAAGATTAGGAAGAGGGATAGAGATACCGTTAATAGGTAGTAAGGGAGTATATATTTTGTCAGGTCTTTTTTTTGCGGATATATTTTTGTGTGGAGAAAAAAGAGAAAATATGGAAGTTATGTTGAGGACATGTGCAAGGGTGGGTAAAGAGATGGGGATTAAATTTTGTGAAGAAAAATCAAATATAATGATGGTTAATACTGAGGAAAGAGAAGATATAGAATTTTTATTGGGAGATATTAAGTTAAGTGTGGTGAATAGATATAGTTATTTGGAAATTATTTTAAGTAATCAGAAAAATTATTTGGATGAATGGAAGAAAAAATTGATAAATGAAGCAAAGAAAAGAAAGGGATTGATAAAGAAATTAACAGTATTTTCATATAATAAATATGATGTAGCTAGAATTATATGGAAAGGAGTTGCAGTAGCAGGGTTAACATATGGTAATGATGCATTATATGTTAGTAAAAAGATATTAGATTATTTAGAAAAAGCTCAAAGGGAAGTAGAAAGACATGCATTGGATGCAGAAGTATGGACAGCAAGGGAGGCAATTCAAGGAGAAATGGGATGGTCAAGTTTTCATATGAGAGATGCAAAAAGTAAAATGAAAATGTTTGGTAGATTGCAGTTTATGGATAATAAAAGAATAGCTAAAATAGTATTTAATTGGGTTATGAGTAAAGGGGAGGTAACAAGATGGGTGAGAAAGGTAATGCGGTATGCAAAAGATTTGGATAAAGAATTTATATCAGTATATTTGTACAAAAGATGGGATGATTGTGTTAAGAGGATTATTGAATGTTATAGTAGTAAGGAATGGGATAAAAGAATAAATTTATTAATAAAGACTAGGGAGTTAGAGAGATGGAGAAATAGTATGGAGAGTAAAAAGAGTTTAAATATATATAGAAATAAACAGAATATTAGGTGTGAGTTAATATATGATAATAGTAAGGAAAGTAGTTTATTGTTTAAGGCTCGAACGGGATCTTTAGCTACAAAAGAATATACATGTAAATGGAAAAATATGGGTGATTTATTTTGTAAATTATGTAAGGAAGGAATTGAAAATATTAGGCATTTGTTAATTGAATGTAAATGTTTGAAAACAGAAAGGGTACATATAATGAAGTTGTGGAAAAATAAATATGAAAAGAGTGAATATACAGAAAGTGAATTATTGGTTTTTATGCTGGGTTTGGGAAAAGATAAGGGCGATTTAGATATAAAGGTTATAGAGTTGACAAAAATTATGTTGTGGAAATGGGATAGAGCAGATTATGGGTAAATTTAGAGTGGGGAATGGGATAGAGCAGATTATGGGTAAATTTAGAGTGGGGAATGTAAAAGAAAGTGGCTAACAGGTTTATCTGGGCATAATTGCTGAGATATTCTTGACTTCGTTTAAGGAGAAGCCATAATACATCACATCACATCAACTTTTTTAATATGTATGAAATAAGCACTACCTACTGTTTTTCCAGTACACCACCACTGAATGATTGTGAAAGATTTGATAAAATTCAATAGAAATTAGATATTTAAAACTTTCATAATTGAAGAAAAGCAATCCTAAAGACCCTCACATGAGTATACTTTTTTTTGACAAGGTAATAGCTTGTAACGATCCGGAGAATATAAGCTTAACGTGATCTGCACTACAGGGCGCCATCTAGGCATTTGAACCTAGAAAAATTTATGAAGTAGGCAGATACGTAAGTCGAAAAAAAAAATTTTTTTTTTTTTTAAATTTTGATTTAGTAATATAATATCTTATCTAATTATATTTCAATATTAAAAAAATAAATAAAATAAGCCACTGCCAGTAATTAGCATACAAACATTTATTTATGCACATATATATAAGATTGAAAATTGTTTTAGTATCAGTTTACATTTTAACATTCAACATTATTTTTAACTTTACTTTAGATTTTAATTTCTATTATATTATAAGTTTACATTTTAATTAAGTTCGCACAGATGGAATTATAAAAATTTGTTTTAATAATGTTGAGTATAGATCGGTTACATAGATTACAACGGTTAAAAACATTTCAAAATAAACATAAACGATCAAAATATATAATCATTGATACTGACAATTGCAGAGGGAAATTTATAAGTAACCCAATAGTATTCACCATAAGATACTTGCATTGTCACCAATAACTTAAAAGACATCCGAATAAATACATTTTAGATACTCACCGTAAGGTATCATTATTTATCGAATGTCTATATATTTTGATCAAATATGAAAACCCAAAACATACCTAACCGATAACCAATCCATGCAAGCGTCTATAAACAACTTAAATTTAATGCATTTTTATTTAGTGTCGAATATGAATAGACTACATAGATTTGCATTTGAAAATAAAACATTCTATCCCTATTTAACCTCAGGCTAAAGGTTCGCAGTCAAAACTGGCGTCAATTTATCTGATATATCGATGCATTCAATGTAATACGAAATACGGCAGCACCAAAAAGTTAAGAGAAGAAATTGCCTCTCGTCAAATAGGAATATTACATCTATCTGACAAGAAGAGCAATAAAAAAACAAAACTCCATAGAAAGGAACTGCGTTCTCCGTCTTATAATTCCTTCCATAGGCAAACGGGTGAGTGCGGCGTATGAAACGATTCTGCCCGTAGCGAATCTGATATTACATCTACTAATCACACCAATATATCCCATCCATTGACCCAATTCAACTACGACACAAATAACCTAAGATTACCCTCCCCTAATATAACTTTACAAATCTATACAGCCATTCACGCCCGACTTAAGTTTAACATTTATATAATTAATTTAACAAAAAACAAAAATCCTGATAAAACTTAAAAAACAATAAATAAATAAATAAATGGAAATGATTTTACAAAAGAAACACATCAAATAAAATTATAACTAATTAATAAATATTTTAGTTTGGTCAGATAGAATTCTATTGCAGTATTTACCAAAAAGTTTTAAAATTTAGAGTTCTTATTGTTCAAATGAATATAAAGTAAATACATACGTTACATTATTTTTTATTAGTAAAAATAAAAAAAAAAAAGTTTGCCAATAAAAATTTCTTTTTTAAGAATTAAAAACTGAAAATTAAAAAATCATCTTAAACTCGTATATATATAAAATCGCACAGATAAATAATTATTAAAATAAAACTTTATTAAAAAAAAGAGTAGTTTAAAATTAAATTTTCAGAAAAGATTTAGAGATAAAAATATATCTTTAAGTTTGAAAACAAATTAATTAATCTTTTGTAAAATGGAAATGATTATTTTAATTAGTAAACTAGCCTTTGGGCATTTAAATGTATGAGCATCGGTCAGATAGGAAAACAATAGAAACTTTAGCAAATGAAAGAAATCCATCGGGAAATCGGACCTCAACGAAAAGTTTTTCACCATCATGATGTAATGTTGAGTTAATCCACAAAATTATTATAAAAGGAAAGGTTTGAAAATAAAAGGGAGTTGGTTAAGTATTTGTCCACTCGTAATATAACCAACTGTCTTATATTAAATGGGACATTATTGGACTTTGTGAAGTTAGAAGAAAAGGTGAAAAAACAATTGATTTAAAAAGTGGACATATACTCTACTATAAAGGCACAAATATTGAAAATACAAATGGAGTAGGATTCATTATAAATAAAACATGAAAGAATAACATTGTGGAGATTGATGGTGTATCAGACAGAGTGGCAAGATTAGTTTTACAACTTAATAGCAGATAGCAAATGCAGATAATTCAAGTTTATGCCCCAACAAGTTCTCATAGTGATGAAGTAGTAGAAGATTTTTATATGGATGTATAAAAGGCTTTTGATCAGAGTAAACAACATTTTAAAATTGTTATGGGAGACTTTAATGCTAGAATTGGTAACCAAATGAAAGATGAAAATGCTGTAGGTAATTTTGGTTATGGTAATAGAAATGAGAGAGGACATAGACTTGTGGAGTTTGCAGACAAAGAAAAACTTTATATTATGAATTCTTTTTTTGAAAAAAAAATGTTAAAAGGAAATGGACATGGAAGCATCCAAATGAAGCTACAGCAGAATTGGATTATATTTTGACTAACAGAAAATACATATTTCAAGATTGTAATGTTCTTAATAAATTTAACACAGGAAGTGTGCTTATTACACACAGATAAGTAGCGGAATAGAATGCTCAACATAAAGGCCTTGTTTATTAATACTATGATTCACTACTAAACAATATCAAAATGGCAAATTGATCATAAATTTTTATGACATTCAAGCATCATAATTACAGCAAGTTAAGCCCTACAATTTTGTTCAATTAAGCCAAAAGCTTTTTGATACTTTCCTCATCTGGAATTATTCAGACTTTTGAAGTTAATGTACTATAAAGTTAAAACATACAAAATTGAAATTGACAATGATCACTAAGGTAAAATCTCATGCAAACAGTAAATTATTTTTTAGGATCTCTGCTATAGTTCATATTGACCAGGCTTAACGATTTTGCAATCATATTTTTGATATTTTTATAGAACATTCCTAAATGAAACTTTTTGTCTTTATATTAGTAAATAGAAGGGGGGTGGGCGTAGCATTTAATTTCAACTAATTACAAATTAGCAAACATTTTCGTAATCAAATCTATTAAGCATTCCTTACCGTCATATTTCTTATGTTTTTATTTTCTATAGTTATATAAATAATTCAACATACAAAATTCATTTCTAAATCTTTTACATTAGATGTGATAGCTTATGTAAGTGATTTAACCCGCTGAAGAAGCTGTCAGTAGTAACCAAAAACAAATCAAATTAATCTAGGCCTAGTACTTTCGAGGTTTTCCCTCATATTCATGGCCAAAATAAGTTATAAACCAAAACAATTAAATCAAATTAATTTCGGCCTAGTACTTTCGAGGTTTTCCCTCATATTCATGGCTAAAATAGGTTATAAACCACACAGCAATGGTTTATAACCTATTTTGGTCATGAATATGAGGGAAAACCTCGAAAGTACTAGGCCTAGATTAATTTGATTTAATTGTTTTTGGTTACTACTGACAGTTTCTTCTTCAGCGGGTTAAATCGCTTATATATGCTGTTATATTTTTTGGGAGAAATATTTTAAATTATTATTAGATGTGATGAAAATCTTGAAATTGTTAGATCAGAAGTTGAATTCCGATAATGTGCTATTACTTTAAATATTATAAATCTTCGTGCACTCACTAGTCAGTAAGAGTTTAAAAAACTTAAGTGAATCACTTAAGTTTAGAGTGCATTTCTATAAATACATCAACTTTCACTGACCATGCTAAATCAGGGCTTGAGTCTATTGTGTGCCTGATGTTATAATCAAATTTTGAATTGTACAATTCTATTTAACTTATCGCAGGAGAAAGACAGTTATGCTCTAACCAACTGTCATTCTTACAAAAATACCCGAAGAGAACACTGTGGTGATATGTACTAAACTGTGTGGAAAATTTAAATAAAGTTTAAAATTTTTTCTAAAAATGTTCAATACTTGATGCTAGATGATGGAAATAATCCAACATGTAAGTACAATTTAAATTATTTATTTCATTTTTTTTTTCACATAAATTTTCTTTTCAATTAAAATTAACAAATATGCCTTATTATACATTATCTGAAAAGAAATTTTATGTAGTATTCTGAAATGTATTAAACAAAATAATTCTTTAAAACAAAATATCTAGCTTTAATTTTTTAATAATATTTTATAATTATTATTCATTAAATTATGCTTAGCATCAAATTATAGAAAAATAAAAATGACTAGATTTAATTAAGCCATTTAATATTATCAAATTTTTTTCCAGTAAAAGCTTACTGCGAGACTGTTATGCAAGAGTTAGAATTTTGAATACACACATTTTAAGCTGGTTTGCTTCTTTAATTAAATACCTTGCCTGTTATATAATAGCCTAAAAATAATAAAAGTATGCATGTGATTGATGTCATTTTTATAGATTATTTAATAAGCTTCCCAAAGATGGCAGTCAGGTTTTTTTTTTTTACCAAGCAAAATAAATATTCAACAAAATTGCTTTTTTCTCTTTCCTGTTTTTAATACCTTCCATATATAGATTATAGTTATGACAACATAAAATATTTTATATTTGCAATACGAAAATTGAAGTTTTTGTGAAAATCATATCCTGATCCAAATTAATAAAAATTCATTATGGCAGCTTAAAAAAAAAAAAAAATCACTTGTTAAAGAGTTTAGCAAAATAAAATGATTTTAAAGATATACTAAGTTTTTAAACAGATTTTGGTGATATATATTTATTTCTATTTAATATTAATTGAATTATCCAACAGAATATGAACACCTTAAACATAAGAATATTAATAACATTATACCTGTATTTATAAATTAAGAATTTTGTAACATTTTCCTGTTGTAAAGTTTTTATATTTCAAAAAATGAAAATTATATAATTTCAATATAAACATTAACTTAATGAATTTCATAAAAACACAAAAATATAAAACAGCCACTAAAATATCCCCTGAAGAGCAAAAGTCTACAACAGTTGCCCACAGAATAATACAGAAAAAGAAATTATTTATCAGGCTTGCCAATTGTTTGGTGAAGATGATTTGAAGTTTCCCATTCATTCTTTACCCTTTAGCTATGAAAACTGGTTAATGGATTATTATAGACTTGCTATTTGAAAGAAAAATCTTAAGCTTATTAAAAAAAATTTCAGGATCAAACACAGATCATAGATATAACAGGGCAAATATGCTATTTCATCAACAAGGTCTTTCAAAAATAATATGCAACTGAAATCTTAGAGGAATACAGGTTACTATTAGTAGAAAATGAAACTTTCAAGCATCTCAGATGTGTATTTACTATGTTGCTTTTTATATTACTGTTACATTAAAAATTATTGACAATACAATCTTGTCTACAGATGGAATTATCTTTTGAATAGAATGTCTCAATAGGAAAACATTATCAACAGTTTCATTGCTGCTTTGATTACTAACTTATTGTTTTTTATAAGTATCATAAATTTACTGTATTGCCAAATCCATTTCATCTCTTTATAAAGTTAATAATTTGGGTCATTTTTCTTTGCATTTTTTTTTTCAATTACAATTTCTATTTTAGTCGTTATACTGGCAGATCACATTGTAGACAAAATACTAAACGTTCCTATATTTACATTTTGTTTAAATTTTTGTTACAACTTTTTCTTTAATAATTTTTTGTAACCATAAAAATTATAGTGAAAAGAATAAGTTTCATTCCATCTATTACTGGAAATAAAATAGATCACAATCTATTGTTGAACTCCAAAAAATGATAGAAATATTTTCCAAGTCATTCCATTTTAATATAAATATGCAATTGGCATTTTACAGGTGTATTGATTACCATTAGTATTAAAAACTAACAATAACTTTATTCGGCAATCAATTTCATTTTAGACAAGTGGAATTTTTTTCATCCCAATTTTAAAATAGAATTTTTTTAAAAGTACATTAATAATAGAATTTAAGAGATACATTTTACTAAAAGATGTTTGTATATAAATAAAAGTAAATAATTTTACCTTTCATTTCTCCTTTATTGTTTACTATAACCCCTGCATTATCTTCAAAATATATAAATATTCCATCCTTCCTTCTAAATGGTTTCCGCTGCCTAATTACAACAGCAGGCATTACTAAAAAATTAAAATATATTTATTTTAACTTTATTCAATAAAAAATTCTTATAAAACTCTGCAATAAATATAATTTAAATATATTCACAAGTCTAACAAAGCTTAAAAATGCTAACAGTAGATTTAATAAATATAATCAAATATTTTATCATGTATCACTTACAGCTACTATATCAATATTCTATCAAAGCTGTTACTATATTTTAGTTATCTGACAAAGGTAAAGCAGGCATTTTAAAAACTATCAATTACATAGAAAAAAATTCAACAATGAATAGCAAATGCTATCAAAATTATGCAAATTCTTGTCAATCACATAAATAGCATTTTTTCAGAAATTCATTTCCCTTGGAATCAAAAACTACAGTAAATCAGGCTAATTATATACCTATCCTATATATTAGGGATTTTTAGACAGGGGCAATTTTTTTGGTGAAAGTGTACCCGAGGGTGACTATTTTTTTCAGGACTTCGAACTGGAAACCAAAAATTATTTTTGCTGGAACGGAAAAAAATAACAGTTCAAAGTCCTGGTTTTTTAAGAATGTACGTACGGATTGGTATTTTTGTTTTATAACGGCTTTTTAAATAATCACAAATACTAG
Organism: Epiperipatus broadwayi; assembly: GCA_028023455.1. Taxonomy (NCBI): domain Eukaryota; kingdom Metazoa; phylum Onychophora; class Udeonychophora; order Euonychophora; family Peripatidae; genus Epiperipatus; species Epiperipatus broadwayi. The sequence goes on from JAQFVV010000062.1 coordinate 3,186,466, forward strand.
TGACATTTTTAGAAGATACTTACAAATTGATCAATATTTTCCTCTCGAAGATACAAACTGTTGGAAGATATTTTACTATGGCTAACAACATTGAAGTGATTACTACAAAAAAAAAAAAATGTAATTTCTATATTTTGCACCATCTCTCGGTCATTTTAAGCTTATTTTATTGTAAATACGTAGCTTTATCATTATTTAAAATTTTAATTCCAAAAAAATCCGTAATTGGCAGTATTTTTTGCAAAAAATTGATTCCTCATTGTGATCTATCCCTATTGTCCTGTTTCTTTTTCCTTATAAGATATGCCACAAAGCAATGTCTGTCAACTTTGGCTATTGTTCTCCAGGTGTTTCTAACTATCAAAGTCGGAAATCAAACCAAAATGTTTTATGCTTTTGTAATAATTTTGAATGTAAATAAATATATTTCTCGTAATTTTTTACTTTGATAATTAAATTTTTACATTAATTTACTTAAATATAAACTTTGATTCAAAAATTTTTAAATTTTACAAAAAAAAAATGGTTGTTTTATAATAGCGTGTTGAAACCACCAGAGGGTGTGGTTTGTTTGTAAACAAAGATAAATATAATGTTGCCGGGCCGGTTTTTTTTTTTTTGGTTTGTTTATCACATTTATAAAAGTCATATCAAATAAATTTTTTAACACAAAAAAAAAATGCATAAAAAAATCAAAAAATGAATTTACAAAAAGTACTTAATTTTTTTTATTCTTTTCATTACTTATATTTTCAGGCTGGGGTTTTTTTCTATGTATTTTTTTGTTTATCACATTTAAAAGTACTATCAAATCAATTTTGAACCAAAAAAAATACATCAATTAAAAATGAATTTTAAAAAGTAGTTACTTTTTATTCTTTTCATTACTTATATTTTCGGTTCCGTATTCTACAAAAATCAGCTTCTTATTTTTTGTTGTTTGTTTTATTTTTATAAATTACAAATAAATATATTTCCATTTAACGGTAACATTTACAACCCAAAGTCAAACTGTGTGTGTTTAAATTCATAACAGAACGCAACTCGAAGGTTCACAAAGTTTTGACGGCAATTACCAAAAACTAATATATACGGCAATTAAAACCAACTTTTTGGGCTCTTCAGGAACAGCATGCTTGCCGCTTCAAGCTCTTTTGTTTGATAACCCTTCCAGCAGTCAGAGAATTCTTTGACATTCGGAAAGTTTCCTATTTCAGCCATTTGATTAAGCTCGCAGAAACGTAACTTAGAGCGTGATTTGATACGAATTGCGCTTGCACCTACACTGCAGATTGTTATAAATCAATGTACACAGTATACATATATACTTGTCTCTTATAAAAAAAAAATAAAGTTTTACTTTTAACACTTGGTCTTAATTTTAATTTTAAAAAAGTTATATATAAACCATTATAATTGCGTTAATGGCTAAATGATATATATATATTTTTAAAAAACTCAAATTTTAAATCAGACAAATTTAAAATTGCAAATAATAAAAAAACAAATTAGAATCAGAGAGAGGGATTTTAAATATCTTGCTTTTATTTAATTACTAGGTTTTTCTTTAAATAATGTCAAATATTTTACTAAATTTACCTCCATCTGATTCTTGAACAATAAGTCTAACAAAATTTAAGAAAGATAGGAGTATATATTGCAATAGTCTATCTTCCTTACTATGTACAACTAGTTAAGTGTGCGTTATAATATAAAAAAAAACATATTTTAATAACATCATAAGAATATTTTCTAGTACTAAAAAAAAACCCACACATACACTTTAAAGAACAGTTAATAAATAAATTGTGGAAGCAAAGAAAGCATTTCCAATCACACTACAGAGGCTTTTATCATTTACCAGATACTTTCAATGGACTATGGCATTATATACTGGTGGCTTCCCTATGATGGTAACAGCATAGTATGTCACCACTTTGGATGGTCAATTGTAGGAAAGGATAAGACCAGGGAAACTCCATACTCAGCTTATTGGCGATGGCCAGAGAAATTGCGACGATCTACTCACTCATAGCTTGATGTAATTTAACAGCTTAAACTTTACTATAATAAATTCTACAAGAAGTCTACAACAAGACTTCCAGAAGTTCACAATAATAATCCTTTATTCTTTTTTTGCGCTATATATATATCTAAAAAAAAAAAGCTATCGGCTGTTCTCTAAATCAATCAATTAATTTAAACTTAAAGAAAATTCTTTTCTTTATTATCTAAAAGAATCTTACTGATTATAATCTTAATGCAATTTAATGTGAAATTTTACTAATTGCATTTTAAATTAAATTCCAAATGTCTTTGATTTTGACTCTACATGTTTTGATACTGTTTCCCTAAATAATTATAAAATTAGAATTTAATTTATACATTCCTTTGATATTAATTGGATTTTTAATTAATTAATTTAGAAAGTTAAACTTTCTTTGCTGATTACACTTATTTTAATAAAATTACACTTTGTTATACATGAAATTTTTTTAAAAAATGTCTTAATATTTTTCAACTTAATAGCAAAATATATACGATATATACACGACGCTCCCCCAGGCTAGACCCGTAGAATCAAATCACTCAAATTTTTACTCAATCTGGCAAATAAGAATATTCATCAGACAAAAGATTAAATTATCTCAGCTCCCTCTAGTATTATAATTTGTCCAGGTCGCTTTATAAAATATTTATTAATTACAATTTTAAATTACCTATAAATAATTATTTTCTAGAACTTGTTTTGAATTTAAAAAAAATTCAAGAAAAAAGAGTAATTGTTTTAGAATTGTATTAAAATAAATGCAAATTTTACAAAAAAAAAAAAAAAATTACAGTCGATTTCCAGACCTTGCAGTCAATTGGTTGTTTTGGCCAACCCTGCTATTATATATTAAATCATAATTGATGATTTTATAATCAGGGTTATTTTAAATCCATTTTTGTAAGTAATTTTAGTTTTTAAAATATATAAATATAATTTAGTTTTTTAAAAATATAAATCTGTATTTAAATGAATGTTAGGGTTAGACTTTTTCTTAAGTCTATTACTGAGAATGAAATCTGGGAAAAGCTTAAGATAATTTAATCTTTTATCGTTTTTTGGACTATTGAAAAAAATTTTATGGATAATGTTAAGTAGGGTTTATTTTATGTTTTAAAATATAACATTATTATGTTACATAAATCTAATTCTTAAGAAATTTTCAGCATTATAAATGTTCTAAGACTGAAAGTTAGGAAAAGCTTAAGATATTTAAATATTTCAACATTTTTCTTTTTTAATACATTGATAGTTGTTTCAATGTTTTCTTTTTTGAAAAAAAAAATAACAGAAACATAACTTATATATATATTTATAATTCTCTGAAGTAATGGTTTTGTATTAGATAAATTTTCTAAACTCCATTTCATCAAATGCTGATTTATCTGCTATAATGATGTACATGCATTAAGTAACAAAATATTGAATTTAGTTGGTGCCAGGGGAGCAGAATCTCCTAGTTTCTCTACATTTTTATGTCTTACAGCAGAGCTATTTAATAAGGGGAGTACATATGTCTCTACTTTTAACTTGGATTTTGAGAAGCATCATTTCCTTTAGATATACCTACTATGTCATATTCTAAAAAATTTTAAAACTGCTTACGCTCTTTGAGTGCTCGTCGGATGACATGTTGTTTTCTTTCTTTACTGACGTAAAAAGTATAAGCATGACGTCAACCAAAATACAGGCATTTGATAGCTCAATGACATGTGATTCCAAAAATGTTTACCTCAAAAAAATCCATTGAAATTTGGATTTTTAGCAGTACACCTGGATCTCGTTTTATGCGGATTATTTTAATGCGATTTTGAAGTTATGCAATTCATATTTCTTCTTAATATTTTTCATATTTCACTATATTTATTAGATATCAAGAAATTTAAATTATTATTTTGTAGACTTGAAATACCTTTTTTTTTTTTTCAAAAATATAACATTATTATATTAGCAGCTAATGTGAATATGGCCTGAAGCTGCATTTAGAATCTTAGCTTCTATGTAAATAACCCACTTATACTAATGAGTAAATAATAATAATAGATTATACTTACGTATAAAATTATCGCAATAAATATTTAAAAATTTTAAACTTTTAAAACGTATTTTGTTACATATAACGGAAATAATTTTTTAGATTGTTAAAATAAATAACAAAGATTTTATTGATTTTTTAAACTGAAAATAATCTTTCTAATGATAATATATAATCTTTTTGTTTTGATTGCAATCTCATTTTTTAAATATAGAAACAGAAAACCATTAACCCAGCACAAGACTGAAAGTGGCGCTAGTTGTACATCACATTACGAATCTGATTTATTATCAGTTCACAAACGAACGCATATTGTCAAATAGCAGTAATAATTAAAATATGTATGAAAAAATGTAAAATTAAATACTGTAGTTAATAAAAAAAGTTTGTCTTGTATTAATTTTTTTCAAATATTTGAAATTTTTTATTAGTCATACTTTATTTCTTTAATGCAAATTTTTAAGTAATTTTTCCTTGTTGCTTTGCTTTTATACGATTTCTGAAAATTACTGGAACATATCGCCCATTCTTCGAGGTAAGTCTATTTTTGTGCGAGTTTTCTGAGGAACCTATCTACCGCATAAAACGAGACCCAGGTGTAGTTTTAATCGACCACAGTATTTAATTTTTTCGTTTTTTGCTAACTTTTGTAATTATCATGAAGCGATAAAAGAAAAAAAATGGTTTATGGCCTGTAAGTGAAAATTTCTCCGGTGTTATTCACAAACAAGGCCTACAATAGAGCTTCAACATAATGACTTGTAAATATAAAATTTTAATTTTTTTTTTTAATTCTTTGAAAAAAGTATCTTTTTTATTAATTTTAGTTTGTAATTAGTGTGTAATCAAATTCTGATTATTGTTTATGTTTATTCTTGTTCATGCTTTGGAGTCACTCTGGTTTTGCTATATGTTTCATAACATTATTTTCAAGTCTATAGCTAACAAATGGACTATATGCAAATAAATTATATCTATGTGATACAATAAATATAACAAGATAGCATCGCTTCTATGCATAAAGAATATAAACATCACTGATGTACACAGAAAAATATAAAATGAAGAGATGAAACTCATTTTATCAGGATATACAAGCCAATTGCTATGATGATTTCTTTTGTATCTTTTATTAGGATGAATCTTTTTCTTTATAGATGCCTTTGACCTTTGGAACTGTTGGGGTACAAGATAAAAATGACGCATTCATAACCAACTTCTTTTGGACATTGTGAAGCTATGGATTATCTCAGGTGAAACATATTATAAATGTTTAGAATGATAATTTTGTGAGGAATACAAAGAAATTATCACTGAAGATGTAATTTGAATTTTAGTTAATGTTAATTTCCAAATCATGAACAAACAATAAAATAATAATTATTTCGGATGTGAAAATTTTTTTCCCCTTATTTTTTATATAGTTATCACTATTTATTTTATGCTTATTGTTTTCCTTAGTTTTTCTAATTTCTAGCAATGTAATTGTTTTTGCTCTAACATAATTAAAACTAAAGTTATTGTGAAAATTGTGTCTCAGGTCAGTAGTTTAAAAAAATCAATATGGCATTTTAGACTGAAGCAGTTAATACTGAATTACGTTATAATTTCCATTCAATTAAAGTGCATAATTTTTATTGAAGCTTAAACCATAAAAATAATTGCTTTTGAATTAGATCAATCCTGGAAAAATCTCACTCCTGGATAGTGTTGTAATGAAGGACCTTGGGGTGGGGGCATTTTCTTTGGTATTATGCTCTCTGACAAGAACCATTGAGTATAATATTTATTTTGAAATTTCAAATTAATGTACACTTACAATGCACTCAATTATTTTTATTATCTGAATCCAAGTCTACTTAGACATTTTTAAAAATCTGCTATTGTCAATACAATAATAACCAATTTGTCAAATTAAAACTTAAGCAGTTGGTCTTGCAATGCTAGTCACTTTATTTTCACAATAGCATAAGATAATTTAAATGATATGTTCAGAAATTAAAACATGAGAAAATAATTGAATTAGAATATTTACTTGTTCTTTTAATAATTTTTTTAAAGCTTTAGAATATTAAAAGTTTGAGATCTATGCGAATGTGTTTCTATCTTTCTTCAAAATACTGATCATCTATTTTTTGAACATATTCGTCAAAAAAAAAAAAAACTTATCTTTTGCTTTACTTTCTTCAACCAGAATAATAAACAGAAGAGGGCTTTAATTGTTCAAATAATTCGCTACGCTTATTAAATTAAAATTTTATTTTCATTTACAATAGATATACTGTTATGATTTCAAATATATCATAGAACCAATTCATATCCAGTAACATAATAATAATAAGCAGGGCTAGAGAAATAGTCAATTAAATATTGCTTTTATTCATTTGTCATCGTTTTTATTACAAAAATAATAACAGATTATACAAGGCGTGTTCTGGCGAAAAGATTATTGGTTCTCCGTCCACGCTGCCTCCAATACCATTTTTGAATCAAGACATTTATTCCGTAACAACATAATTTAGCTATTTATCACAAAAATTGTAAGATCTGGATCATGAGTTAACACATGAATTGGGAATGTCAGTACCTTCATGGATCATCTCCAGTGCTTTTTCTGCCAGCTACTGAAATCATGCAAATCACTTGAAAAATATTTTTGTGACTTATGGTTTCACTATTGCACATAATTTGAATTATTTCAAAGATTTCAGTAGCAGTTTAGCGTAATTAAAAACATAATTTAATGTTAGTGCACTTTCCCATTGAAGGATGTGCTTAAAATTTTTGTGAATAGCTAAACTGTTACTATGAAATATGTGCATTCAGAGAGGGACTTGCAGGCAGCTTGAAAAGAGAACCAGCCACTTTTAATTGAGACATGCTGTGCATATTTTATGGCATAAACATAATTATCATACACAGACCATTTAATATAAAGACTAAATGATACTCTTTCATAAGGCTTTCTTTAAATATTTTAACAGGATATTCAAATTTCACTTTCTTCTCTATTTTACTCATTTATTTTATGATTTAATATTGGGTTATTATACATTTGCCTGTTTTATTTTGTATATATAAGTATTTAATTTCAGAATACGTTCAACATATATATATTACTATCTCAACAATTTTTCAACTTATGTCATTTACAAAGCAAATCTGTAACCAACTCTATAATACTCTTGAAATTTGATAAAAATGAATTGAACTCATTACTGATTCAAAACTATACATTGGTGTGTGCATATGATATTTATTGCATTCCTATTCTTAACTTGATGTATTAATGATATAAAGCCTATGCAAAAAGTTACATATGATCATTATATTTTCTGCAAGATTTTATATTTATATCCCCCTCCCCCCACATTCTACGAATACCGTAGATTAAAATATCTATAATAACAATTTTGAATCATTACCAATTTATTTTTTTGATATTGAAAATCTCAATGACTTCTCAAGATTGTTTTTAGAAAAAAAAATCCCAAAATTCAAATAAAATTACAAGAAATCCAAAAGCAAATACTTAATTTCAACACTAAAGTGAAAATAATAATGTGACAAGATGGATTTCCAGTAACTTACAATAAAATAATTTATTGAAAAACAAAATTTTTAGATTTAACAATGAAAATAAAATTAAGTGGTTACCCATTAAATGTCTTAACTGTCTGTTCACATTCACAGAAAAATGGTACAAACTATGGATGAGCTTGATATGTCAATTAAAAGACTTTTAAAATAAATATTCCAATACTAGTATACAAAATAAATATGTAATATTTTTATATACCCCCTCCCCATTACACTACATAACTAAAAATATAAAGGAATTGCGTGATATTTGAATATTTCTGAAATGTTCAAAAAGATAAAATTTACTGTAATAAAATATAAATAGACTCCATATTACTTCAAAATTATTTTCCAAAGGAAAAATTATTCCAATATACTATTATTATCTTCAAAGTATTTATTTATAATTTCATCTAAAATACAGTAAAATATTAATTTTAAAGCTTAGCTAACAAAATTTATAATTTGTGAGTAAATATAAAATTACAAACTTTAAATTCTTTTATTTTCTCAGTTTCATGAATTTTGCCATTGCATCATTTAAATCAAAATCATTGTAACTAAATTTAACATTGGTATAATATTAAAAGCAAAAAACAACTGCACAAGCTTGCCATTGTTACCGCATGACGTAATATTTATTTTATTAGGAAAGAAACAATAGTTTTACATATATTTTTGAAAATGTATGGATAATTAGAATATAAAATGATCAATTATTTTCATTTTTTAATTATTAACAACTTAACTTACCATAAATTTTATAAGTGATAATAAATTAAAAAATTTTCATTTGAGAAAGCTGTTGCTGACATGTCAATTTTAAAACTTATTTCTTGAAATATGTAATTTTTGAGTAACCATAAAATTAATAATTTAAAAAATATTTAATTTTTTTGTTTTTATTTTATAGCAATCATAATTTTCTTGAGCTAAATTTAGAAAAATTTACTATGGTAGTCCATACAAGTTTGTTTAAGGTAATTAATGTTAAAAATTGATAGAAATATAAATTTATATTTGAAAAATAAATTGAATTGAAAATAGGAAATTCCACTGCAATACCAAATACGACTGTAGTGACATCTATCGGGCATAGAACAACATGAACAAATCATAACATTAAAAATTGCTTAAACTTTAAAATGATTCAATGTTAGTTAGCATACCATATACTAGTCAACACAAAAATGAACATCAATAGTTTTCTTTGCATGATTATATTAACAAGAAAACTTTGCCAAAAAAAAAAAAAATTACATTAACTAATACTTTTGTATTTTTAAAATATACACAAACAATAAATTTCCATTAATAAGTTAAAGAAATAAGACAAATATTTAAATGCAGTTACAATAGCCTTTAGAGAATTTTTTTATTTTAAAAATTAACACTATTAACTTTGACTGGGCATACTAATATTATATAAAATTTCAATGTTTTTATTGAAATCATCTAAAAAAACATAATTATTTAAAAACTAGAGTTCAGGTAAGAAAAGTGATCTGAAATTGATGTTCTGTTGCATGACTTCCAATGTGTAGATCTATTCTTTTTTTTTGTATGGATAGAAATCAAAAATTGTTCTTATGGTTTCAAATAAAATAAAAAAAATATTGACATAGTAAATTCTTGTAAAATAGATAGTCATCAGATATCGTCAGTGAGGATATGGCTGCCATATCCATAGCAAAGCCATTAATTAGTTTCATCTAGTTTAGGAGGCTATAACTAATAAAATTGGGAAAAAAATTAGCTCTCTACACTCCCTGAAATTTTAATTTCTACTGCACATTGCAACTATTGAATATGCTAAAGTGACTATTTTTGTACAAATAATATCAAATGTGCCTGAAATTATAAATAATCAATTTAATATCACCTAGATATTATCTGCACTTTATCATCAATTTTCATTATAAGACTGAGGAAGATTAGTAAAACTTTAACTGACATCTTAATATGTATATACAATTTAATTAAAACCATTAATATTACCTTTTTGTATATATGTTTTAAAAAATGTGATTTATTTATTAGATATAATTATTTTATTCAAAACAATTTTTGAAGAACTGTTTTAAATATTTGTGAAATACTTTTTTTGTGGATGACTTTTAATGTGTTATCTAATTTTAAAATTTGTATTAAAAGTATAAACATATATAATATACATTTGTGCTAAAAATTATACTTTTTACATGTTAATCAACACAGAATCTTGGAGTCAAATTCTATAAATATGCTAATCATAATAAATATATGTATATTTTGTAACAGAATAAAAAGTTGCCTTACAGGTTTTGCCAGTATTTTATAACTAACATGAAAAGATACTAATGAAATAACGATTATCGCCCTTAAAATTTAGACGCCATTTGTAATACAAGGCCATGACAGAATGATCATTTTTAATTATGCCCTGCAAATTGTGGCTCCAATACAAGTGAATGCTAACCTCTGTTATAGTTTCAAAGGTTAGGGCAGCATTTATAACAAGAATGGGAAATAATAACTAATATAGCATAAATAAAATATAGCCCAGCCACTGGTCACCCTTTGTAACAGAACAAAAATGAGTGCTGAAGTTGGACATCATTTGTAACTGCATATAATACAAAAAAAAAAATAATACTAATTTTATAATGCCCATAAATTATAGTACTGTTCATAATAGAATAAATATAACATACTAAGTTAACAAATACTAATCAATAATCATTAAGTGTTTAAAATAATCCCTTATCTTATATATCATATACCTGTTTACTATTTTAAAACAAAAGTGATGACAAAATCATCATGAATTCAAACACCATTTAGAATAATTAGAAAACCAACCAAATAATCATTTCAAATACTCTAATTACAAACCCTTACTTAAAATAGCATAATGAATTCAAACATCATTTAGAATAATTAGAAAACCAACCAAATAATCATTTCAAATACTCTAATTACAAATCCTTACTTAAAATAGATTAAAATAAAGCAATTAAACCAAATGTCACTGTCTTTAAACGATATACGCTTAAGATATATTTCACTTATAATCAAAGAAAATAATGATAAATCATTCAACAACTAAATTCTAATAACCTAACAAATCAAATATTGCTTCATCATAATCATCAACCATTATCAATCCAATGCAGGATGAAGGTCTCTCGAAGTTCAATGCATTTTCTCCAATCTTTAGCTTCTCTTCTCCACATCACCCCTGCACCCTTTCTTATTTCATCCATCCATCTCACATGCGGTCTCTTTCTGGGGCTTTTACAATCTCTTGGAATCAAATTTAAGATTTCAATTGTACATCTATTATCCTCTCTTCTAGCAATATGTCCAGCCCAACTCCACTTGTTTTTTAATTTTTTCAATGAAGTCAGTAACACCTGTTTGTTCTCTTACCCATGTATTGCGTTTTCGATCTCTTCCTGTTAGTCCCAAAATGTATCTCTCCATGCTTCTTTGAGTGATTTGAAGTCTGTATGCTCTTCTATTGAGTGTCCAAGTCTCAGATCCATAAGTAAGAACTGGTAAAACACATAGGCATATTTCCTTTTAGTATCAAGTTATTTCTACCAAAAGCACTCTAACCAAGTTTAATTCTATGATTAATTTCATCCATTATGTTTCCATCTGTATTAATAATTTGACCAAGGTATTTGTAACTGTTAACTCCTAACTCATCATAATCAATCTTTATTTTCATATTTTGAGAAAATCCATTAAACATTACTTTAATCTTTTTAACATTTATCTTTAGTCCTACTTTCATCTGATAATTCCTGTAGCTTGAAAGCATTATTTGCAAAAACAACTACATCATCTGCAAAATCTAAATGACTTAAATAATCTCCATTTAATTTCACTCCTTTAGCTTCCTTAAGTTACAAAATACTTCTTGCAGCACTGCCGTAAAAGGTTTTGGAGATATGGAGTCACCCTGTCCTACACCATTCTTAATGGTGACTTTCCTAAATATATTAAAAATAAAAAGGTTATTTAATTGAACCAAACTTTTTTTTTTTTTTTATAAATTACTCCTATAAAGAAAATAATTGGATCCCGCCCCCCACCCCTTTAGGGTCTTGGGGGTATTTCGTTGAGGGGGGGAAGTTAAAAAAAAAACCAAAAAAACAACATTTATATAAATAATAAATAATTGAATTTAAAAAAAATTTTTACATTTTATTACTCTACAAAAAAAAAAATAAATAATTTTATATATCTATTTTTTTGTTTTTATTTTTTTTCTCAAACAGGGGGGGGGCGTATGGGGTGGGGGGTTGGGGGGTAGAATTTTTTTTAAAAAAAAAAAATAATTCTAGTATCATTATGTAATCTAATTGTTGCTGTTGCATTTTTATAAATATTCTTTAAAATATGACAATATCCTGGATTTATACCTTGATGATCCAATGCTTTAATCACTGAAATGTTTATAGAATCATATGCCTTTTCATAATCTACAAATCCAAAGCATAATGGCAACTCATATTCATTTGTCCTTTCTATAACTTCTCTCAATACCTGGATATGATCTACTGTACTAAAACAACTTTTAAATCCAGATTGTTCTCTTGGTGGAAATCCAATGTTCTCTTGTAGACGAGTTGTAATTATCTTGGGTAAAAATTTTGTATAAAACTGATAAAAGGTTGATAGGCTGTAATTTCTAATATCTTCTTTATCACCTTTTTTAAATATTAATATTGCATTCTTCCAATTATCTGGTATATCTTTATCATTTAGACATTTGGTATATAACTTTGCTAAAATTTTTTCTATTTCTTCACATGCTTCTTTTAATAGATATAGGAGGTACTTGTTTTTTATTACTATATAATTCTTGATAAAAGTCTTCTACCCATTTTATGATGTCAGCTCTTTTTTTAGTAATAATTCCATCTTTTTTTCTTATTGCAGATATAAATTTCCTACCAATACCAAAATGTTGTTTTACACTCTTGAGACTTTTATTCTCTTCTACAGCTTTCCTTGCTAGTTCAGTTATACTTTCTTATATCATTTTCAATTCTTTTCCGCACCACTTTACAAAATTCAGAGATATTCAATCTTTTTTAATGCATCTTTTTGTATATCTTCATATTCCTTCTTTTCTTCGTAAATTCTCTAGTCTCAGTAGAAATTTTATTGATCAATTGCTGCTTTTTCTACCAGCTATCTTTGTTGCCATTTTTAAAAGTGTATCAGTTATTTTCATATTAATTTCATTTACATCCGAATCATATTCAAAATCTACTAATACTTGAAACCGATTTGTAAGTTCTAATTTAAATTCATTACAATGTTTCTGAAGATTAGGTATATCAACTGTAAATATTGTATTTCTTAATAATTTTTGCCTCTCTAGTTTGATGACGACTTTTTATTTAGGTACTTACAACTGCACATCACTTTCAAGTGAAGGAAGATTGCAAAAATTAGAAAAACTGTCATATTAAATGGGATAGTAGTGGACTTTGTGAAGTTAGAAGAAAAGGTGAAGAGATAATTGATTCAAAAAGTGAAAGAACAACATTGTGGAGATTGATGGTGTATCGGACTGGGTGGCAAGATTAGTTATACAACTTAATAGCAGATACCAAATGCAGATAAAATTCAGGTTTATGCCCCAACAAGTTCTCATAATGATGAAGTATTAGAAGATTTTTATTTGGATGTACAAAAGGCTATTGATCTGAGTAAACATTTTAAAATTGTTATGGGAGACTTTAATGCTAGAATTGGTGAAAAGTGAAAGTGCTGTATTAATAGAAATGAGAGAGAACATAGACTTGTGGAGTTTGCAGAAAAAAAACAACTTTATATTATGAATTCTTTTTTTGAGAAAAATGTTAAAAGGAAATGGACATGGAAGCATCCAAATGAAGGTAAAGCAGAATTGGATTATATTTTGACTAACAGAAAATACATATTTCAAGATTGTAATGTTCTTAATAAATTTAATACAGGAAGTGATCATCGATTAGTAAGATATAAGATCTGTATTAATGCAAACATTGCTTATAATAATATAAACATATACTAAAATTTTACAATGTTCATCTCTAAATAAAATAATTCACGAGATAACAGCTTTAGTACCTTCTATAAGTTTACAATCTTCATAATATCTGAATAAATATACGATCCAATAATTAATTTTAAATGCTAGTCTAATAAAACAATAGTTACTCAGCCAATGCTATACTCATATATTAATTTACTATTACTAATCATGCTTCTTATAACAAGATAAAATACTTAATGATATAATATCAACAAACCTATAAGATAATCTTGAATCTATAATATCCAATCATATCAGTATATAAAACAGTAATTTCTATTGGATATTTACTTAAGTACAATTAATTAATCATACTAATTTATTTTAAATTTCCTGTATAGTAAAATTACTAAAATTCTATATTACAACAATCAAAACATATAAAAAGAATTATTAGCATTTATTATAATCAAGTATGATTCACATCAACTAAATTTAAATATAATTAAAGCAAATCATCCAGACTTATAACAGAACCTAATATACTACTATCAGCTTTATAAATGAATAAGATTAAGACCATATTGACCAACTATGAACTCATTACAGTACCCCTCTGATCAATAATAATTTAGATCAGTGGTCTTAAACCTTTTCACACCTGCGGACCGGCAAAAATAAGGATAAGGTTTCGTGGACCAGCAGAAGTCTATAGATAAATTTTCTTAAAGATGTAAACAGCTTAGCCTTAGATGAAGCTATATATATATGGAGTTTGTATAATAAAAAACTTTTTTTTTTTTAATTTTTTTAGAAAAGTAATAAAAATTTAATTCTACCCCCCCCCCAATAAACATCTGTGATAACTAGAAAAATAAAATAATTTATGTATGATTGATTAGATTTTGTTCTGTTTCTTTTTTTTAAATCAGGTAAAAGTGCAATGAAAAAATAAATAAAAATTGTTTATATTAATTAAAAGTTTAAAATATTATTTTGTTATTAAAAACTTTCTTGCCAGTCTAGCATGGACCAGCAAAAAACTTCTACGGACCGGTGGTTGAAGACCACTGATTTAGATAAAACATGCAAATATTTGACCATTACCACAAAAGGTTTATGTCTAGTTAGCTAATAACTAGTGAATAAGAAATAATATAACCACTCACCAATCCTGGAATTTGATTTGTGGATCATGTGATAGTTATTTCAAATAAATTTTACGATATAGTCAGTTTATCTTCTCTCACTTGAATGTTATTAATTAATGAATCTATTCGCACAATTGGACAATAATCAGATAAATTTATTTGATTTAAGTTAAATTAAAATTTATTAATAAATGAATATCAATTATATAATTAAAAAAAATGTATATGATGAATATATCGTAAACAATTGATATGTACATCTATAATCTAATTACATGTACAATAGGCCATCAATTGGACAGTAATTCTATATATAAATATGTGATTGCCTATTAATCTTCAATTAAATACCAAATATGAAATACATGTCTATGTAACACAAATATGTTGCAGGACATTCATACTTGCCAAGATAAAAGAGTTTAATATATATGTATACAAAGTTGAATCTAGTTTTTTGTTAATATGAATTTAAGAGAACAAAATAAAGTGAAAACTTATTGTGATGAAATTCTTTTTGAACTAATATAAGTGATATACTTTGCATATTTTTAAATATTAAAATAATAATTATTATTTGTCTGAAGGTTTGTGATGATGGTATATTATTAGATGTGATATGTTGGACTATTTCCATCATCTTCGAGTGAATGTTGAATGTATAGAAAATTTTAAACTTTATTTAAACTTTCCACATACTAACAACTTATTAGTAATGACACACAAATGTTTCTATTTGTGTGTTATTACTAACAAGTTGTTTGAATTTGAAAAGTTTAAATATTCTATAAATTCAACATTCACTCATAGATGATGGAAATAGTTCAACATATCACATCTAATAATAATTATTATATCATAAGATATATAAGTTTAAACTTAGGATAACGTAACTCATATTTTGTTATGTGAATAGATTATCATTTAACTTAAAATCATGTATTATTTATCAATAAAGAAATAATATAAAAACTCTGTCAGATAATAAAAAGTATTCTTCACGTATAAATCGTGACAACCAGAGCGGCCAAAATTTGCCAAGTGCTTTCAGTACAGTATACCAGAATCATGGCAACATATTAGAACTGAACTGGAATGGCAACCGTTCAGTTCCAATATGTCGCCATGATTCTGATATACTATACCGAAAGCGCTTGGCAAACTGTTCTTTATGATTAATATTCTTCAAATTTTGGCTGTTCTGTTTATCACGATTTATACGTGCAGAATAATTACCAATAAAGAGTATACATTTAAATGTGGACAGAAAAAAATATCAATGACAATGGTAAACATAAACAAACATCCTGAATGAGTATTTAAATATCATATTTCCAGAATGGCACCATAGTTGTGATCTCTATTTCAAACCATAAACGGATAATATGTCCTTGTTCCAAAGATATAATATATTCACGAAAATTTAAATTCAAAGTACACTTTGTCAATTTCGATGTTTTATATATATATCCAAATTATTCTTTCAAATAACGTTTATTTGGTTTTTGTGACATTACACACATAAGTATTGGTTTATATTCACGATATGAAAAGATATACTTTCATGATCAAATATTATTTCAAAATACTATGAATGAATAGATGCTAGCTTTATCTAAGACGATATGATGGGAAATTAAACTGATTCATATCTTACAAAAAACTGATCAATTGATCTAGTAAAATTACACAGGCAGATAGATATGAACTCTTGTACAATTTCTGAGGTTTGTATTCAGTCTTTGAAATATAGGTAACACCCATTTCAAAGGATAAAAATATTCTAATGGTTTATAACATAATGAAGTAATCTCCATGAATTTCCCATAAAATTTTTTCGATATGCTGACCCGGTTCAAAGTCGATAACTCCCTTAACCTTCCATTTTGTTCAGTCAATTATATATTTTAATGACTTGGCTGCAGCTAGCGGCAGCCGATTCGTTTAAATTTTTTTTTTTTAAATTACGGGGCATGAAGTTTACAAAAATCTCAGAAGTCGCTGCTGTTTTATTTCCTTTTTAAAATGGCGTATCTCAAGTTAAAATTGGACAAAATTTCAATTTATTAATATTTTTATTAATAGGTTCATTTAATTTTTTTTTTTTTTCTGCTCAGTTTACTAGATTTCACGATAAAGACAAAATTTTCTTATCGGCCAGACTCGTTACTGAAATGGATTAAAAATAACTCCGATGATTCTAATTTCAAGGCCTTCATCGTGATGAAACATAACAGTAGAATATCGGTCATAAGTATTCAATTTTAATTTTTTTTAATTATTTGACAAATGGTATAATTTATTAATGTGCTTGCATTTGTATTAGTGTGTCTACGTAATATATAAATTATACAAACATTACAAGCATAAAGCTAAACTAATCAATAAATAATTAAAATTACCCCAAATCCAAAACTCAACCAGACTAGCCAAGAAAAAATAAAATCAGAAACACCCCAAAGGTTTCACTGCTACAAGCAGACTTCTCAAGTGTAAAGAACTACAAAAACAACACCATGTTTACATTAAACATTACCCACAAATCCATTTACTTCCCATCCACCCTTAATATTACAAAAAATTTTAAGTAAGTTAATTGCTTCAGAATACTAAATATTCTTTAATTCTTCTTTTTATTTCATTTCTCTTAAATAATACAACTCCTAGGTAAAACATTAAATTCCTTACATTTTTTTAAAAAAAATACACCTGCCATTTTAAAGATTCTATCCTATTTTGAAAGAAATGAAATAAAAAGAATTAAAGAATCTTTATTATTGAAAATTTATTATTCTTAAGCAATTAACTTATTTAAAAGTTATTTTAATATTAAGGGTGGATGGGAAGTAAATGGATTTGGGAATAATGTTTTTGTAGTTCTTTACACATGTGAAGTCTGCTTGTAGCAATGAAATCTTTGGTTGTGTTTTTGATTTTATTTTTTCTTGGCTAGTCTGGTTGAGTTATGGATTTGGGGTAATTTTAACTATAAATTATAAGTAAATAAATTATATTTGTATTCAAATATAACAAAAGTGGTTTATGTACAATGTCATTTTGAGGTTCTGATCCAAGTGAGATAAAAGTTATTTTATAGACATAATAATTCTCAAAAGGTTTAATAATTTATTAGTGTGTCTATATTAGTATATTGGTACTTAAGATTTTTATATATAAAATTAAAGTATAGAGTAATGCAATGTCAATTTTAAGATTGATTACCAGATGTGCAGAAAGGTTGTTGTTCATAAGGCAATCACAAAATTTACTGGGCATAGTATCATATGAAAATATAAAATTTTAAAACCAATAAAGAGGTTTCAAGTGATGTGATAGCCACAATGATATGTATTGTGCTGGTCTTCGATATAAACACCCACATAACCTGAGTACTGAATTCTGTATATATATATATTTTTAAAAAAAATTGTAAGACATATATAGTTTTTTTTTTCCACGTTTGGAATGTTTAAAATAATGTGTTCAAAGTGTAAAATTCGCTGTTTAAAGTTAAAACCCATGTACTACAACCATAAGTATAGTACATATGTATTTTTTTTCTTCAATGTAATCACCTACATATCTGAGTCATATATAAAGTTTTTTTTTGTTATTGAGACATATAAAAAAATGTTTAAATAATTTCTAAATCATTGATCACTCTGTATTTGGCTGGCGCCCTTATAAAAAAGAAATTTTGCCAACCAGTAGTGAGTCAAATGTTGGAAGTGGAGGTTCGAACTCTGATAAAAATTGAGAGCAAAATTTTTTTGATTTAACTACTTCAGCTTTAAGCCGCCATATTGAATTTTTTAAAATACTGGCCTGAGACACAATTTTCACAATAACTTCAGTTTTAATTATGTTAGAGCAAAAACAATTACATTGCTAGAAACTAGAAAAATTAAGGAAAACAATAAGCATAAAATAAATAGTGATAACTGTATAAAAAATAAGGAAAAAAGAAATTTTCACATCCGAAATAATTATTATTTTATTGTTTGTTCATAATTTGGAAATTAACATTAACTAAAATTCAAAATACATCTTCAGTGATAATTTCTTTATATTCCTCACAAAATTATCTTTCTAAACATGTATAACATGTCTTACCTGAGATAATCCACAGCTTCAGAATCTCCAAAACAAGTCGGATATGACTTCATTTTTATCTTGTACCCCAAATGCTCTAAATGTCAAAGGCGTCTATAAAGAAAAAGATTCATCCTAATAAAAGATACAAATGAAATCATCATAGCAATTGTCTTCTTGTCTATCTAAACCTAGAAATTGTAAACTACTGTCTATATCACGGATAAAATGAGTTTCATCTCTTCATTTTATATTTTTTTGTGTATACATCAGTGATGTTTATATTCTTTATGCACAGAAGTGATGCTATCTTGTTATATTTATTGTACCACATAGATATAATTTATTTGCATATAGTTTATTTATTAGCTATAGACTTGAAAATAATGTTATGAAATATATAGTAAAACCAAAGCATGAACAAGAATAAACAAAAACATAAACAAGAATCAGAATTTGATTATATGTTTGTGTATGCAATGTTTGTATATATTTGATTATTAGTTTTATAACTATTTATATTCTTTATGCACACAAGTGATGTTTACATGCTATCTTGTTATATTTATTGTACCACATATATATAATTTATTTGCATACAGTTCATTTGTTAGCTATAGACTTGAAAATAATGTTATGAAACATATAGCTAAACCAAAGTATGAACAAGAATAAACAAAAACATAAACAAGAATCAGAATGATTATATGTTTGTGTATGCAATGTTTGTATACATTTGATTATTAGTTTTATAACTCAGTACTTGTAAACCATATTATATAAACATAATTAATGATTTTCAAAAAGTGGAGGTAGAACGTTAAAAAATTATGATAGATATGAATTCTATATGAGCATAAATATATAACTAGAAACACAGACTAAGTTTTCGATAGATATGAATTCTATATGAGCATATATAACTACAAATTAACACACACTAATTACAAACTAAAATTATTAAAAAAAATTTTTTTTTCAAAAAATTAAAAGAAAAAATTTAAAAATTTTACGAGAAAATTACGTTGAATTTCTATTGTAGGCCTTGTTTGTGAATAACACCGGAGAAAATTTCACTTGCAGCCCGTAAATCATTTTTGTCTTTTATCGCTTCGTGATAAGTACAAAAATTATCAAAAAAACAAATTAAATACTGTGGTCAATTAAAACTGTTGCCAAAAATCCAAATTTCAGATTTTTTTGAGGTAAAGATCGTTTGAAAGCTTAGATATTGAGCTTTAAAATGAGCATATTTTGATTGACGTCATGTGTATACTTTTTACGTCAGTAAAGAAAGAAAATAACACGTCATCAAATGAGCACATGAAGCGCTTACTTAACGTCAACAACGCTGAAAAAGTTAATGCTATAATGTATAAAGTTTAAACATGTAATAACCAAACTATGAGTTTTCTTTTCAGATGTAAAAGTGCGACCAAGAGAAACTAAAAAGTGAAATGACTAGATTAGTATAAAATCTTAATAAATTCTTTTTCTCTTCACTAGTAAAAATTGTAATTATAAATATGCAAAAAAAGTCGCATATTTATAATTATAAAATCTTAAATAAACAAATTTTTTTTTTTCCAGCAAGCAAAAGATAAAATTTTCAGCTAAACTATAGTTGCGCAGATATATAGAAAATGGGGGAGATGTTTTTTTTCTTCATAAAATAAGGGGAAATAACAGAGAACACGAACCCAGTTTAAAAAAAAAAAAAAAATGTACATAAAAATTAGAATTGATTTTTTTTTTTGTTTCATTGTATGTGAGAAGAAATGAAGCAGTCAATCTTAGCTTGAGCTTCATGTTTTCCCTACTAACCTATATTCAAACCCTATATCCTATCCCGCTCCTTTTGTCATGTATAGTAAGGAGATGCCCAATCCTTATAAAAAAATAATAATAAGTAACTGATGTTTTGGGATAACATGTATAAAGATTAAATAGGCAGCCAACTTTTAAAACATAATTTTTTAAAGATATTTGGATATATATATATACAAACATAACCATACATTCATAAAGGAATGAACTAATTTTTTTTTTTTTTATAAAATGTAGAATGAAATATATACATACACACATTTATAGATGAATGTTTAAGATTTTAAATCATGACGTGACAAAAATAATAAAGAAAATATCCGACATGAAATTTTATTAACCAAGTTTCTTTTGTTTAAAAGAGAAAAAAAAAGAGTAAACATTTGTTGATTTTGGAACGTGGAAAAAACTAGGCAACAGGAATTTTTAGTTGTTGGTTGGTTTTTGTTCAAATGGAGTACGTGAAAGTAAAGCTATAGAATAAGAATATTTTTAATTATCATTATATTTGTTATTAGGATTTCATTTCGTTATTAAAAAAAAAAACTTTAATATTTTGAATTACGTTATTTATTAGTGTAAAATATTTTAAAGATGAAAAAAAGACAACGTTTAAGTGATGAACTTTCGTTCGTTCAAATAAATTCTAAGAGCTTCATATTTATTTATTACTATAAAATGTTTCTTGTAAAAGATAAAAGCCAACTAATAATGAAATAAAATTTTATTAACACTAATTTATATTACTTTTAAAGTAAAATCTTTATCATGCGTCTCATATATATATATATAAATAAAAACTGCATAGAAATAGCGTTCGTTTTTATATTATAACGCAAGCCTTGGAAAAAGATTTATATTTAACAATTTATACGTGTGTATATAAAATCTAACAATGCAATTATGCTAACTAAGTGTCACGGGATCTTTCTATCTCCTTGGCATCATTGGCAGGTGATGGAGTATAATATTCATTGGTATGCCCAGTGTAAAAATCAGCGAGGAATAATTTGGAGATAAATTAGAAAGGCTATGGCTACAAAATCAAAAGCCCAGGAATTCGATTTCGTCATGGGAATTGCTAAATGGTTGGAATTCTTAATATAATTCAATATGTATGAATAAATGAAAGACACTATCTGCTAAGAACACTGAAGCCATTCTTGAAAATTTAACCTGTTATTGTTTTAAAGAAGCCTAAGATTTCAATTAATGCTTATATATGTTTTACATTTTGTATTTTTTTTAAGTGTATACTGAGAATTGAATTATAAGTTTTCTCACCCTGTTATTCATTTGCAGAAAACATTTTTTTTTTAAAAAAAGAACCCATTTATTTAAATTTATATAAGGAAGAGAGATGCAAATACACAACTCAAGGTATGCATAGATAATTTTTTTTTTGTTTGTAAATAAAATATTAACGTAATTGGACACATTAAATGGACAATGACTTAAAAGACAAAAGGTAAGATTTTAGACATATACATTTTAATTAGACATTTAATATGTTAACATTAAATATTAGATTTACTAATAAGTAATTTTATAAATATACATTTTTTTGTTTGCATGAATAACTGTTTATGAATGAACTATATCTACAAAACAAATTAGCAATTCATGGACATAACCTTGAGATACACTTAAAGGACATAAACAAAATAATTGTACATCTAGTAATATAGTTTCATATTTAAAATAATTGATATTTTATGGTACATTATGCACTATAATTTTTTATTTCAATTGATATTTTAATATTTAAATCACAGCTAGTCTTATTGTAGTAAAGACAAATCAATATTTTATTATATCCATGTATATATTTTATTAATTTAACCCCGATTTGTTAATAAATATTTGTTGTTTGAAGTTAAAATCTTTGTTTCTCTGGTCTCTAGATTATTAAGCATCATTCATACTTCACTCACCTGAATAGCTATTATACATGTATACAGATTTTTAATATATTATTAGCAATAGCCATTAAGGATCTATATAGAGGTCATATTATTGCCATCCTATTTAAATCCATTCTTGAGCAGAGTTAAAGGCAAATGTCTACACTGAGTTAGAACCCAGAGTCGTAATAGGACCTGTAAGTAGAGAAGGCTCTGGGTGTACCATCCTCAAGGGTTTCTCCGGTCCGTTACAATATATATATTTTGTGTATATATTTGAGATGCGCGCCTAAGTTATAAAATTTTAACGTTTCAATACCATTTTTAAAATTATTAATTCTTTTTTTTTTAATTATTAGTTCTTTTTTATTAAAGTAGTATAGGTGCGGCTCAAATATATATATATATAGGAACAAAATACTAACAAAATATTGATTTTTTTGTAAATATTTTATTGTACGTCATTTTAAACTTTTTCTTTTTAAAGTACTTTTTCCTATTAAACTGTACTTTATAAATTCGAATACGAAAGATGCAACTGCTAATTGTCCAAAAATAATTAAAGGGTTGGTAACACTATTGTTTTAATCTGGGGAAGGTATTTTTTAATTTAAGTTTTTATTTAAAATGGGATTAAGATTAAAGATTTTCTTTTGTTATAAACATTTTTCTCAAATCTATTTCTAATCTGGAAATAGATTTGAATTTATTTTTGGATGTTATCTAACAGTTGCATCTTTCAAAAACAATGAACTAAGTAATTAAAAGCATTCCAGAAATACCTGAGCAGGGTATAAAATGGTGGTATTTTGAATCAGATAGATTAGCTACTATTGAAAGAACTGCAGTGAACATAACCTACGCTGGTGTGAAAGTTAAAAAATAATGATGTAGTAGTAAGTCCACCACCCTTCTCGGCCCTGTTGGGTCATCATCTTCCACTGCCGTACCATTCTGTTGCCCAAGAGTGAAGTAAAGTCCCGATGGAGAATTTTAGAATGCTAAATAGAAGCTTGCTGTCACATAAGAACTGTCATGCCCGAGCTGGACTTTTAATACGAACTATTAAAATTGTGAAAAGTAAATTTCCAAGCCGACACCTAAAAGTCAATCTAGCCTAACTAATCTCATCAAGATTTCTTTCATAACTGATTTAACTTTATGTAAAATGTAATTTGCTCTTAAATGATTTTTATAAATCTAATTTTCTCTCATATGCTCTAACTTTCTTTACCTTTGGTGCAGTCAATAATTTTTATTTATTCATTACTTGACTTTATATGTGTGTTTTTATTATTAATATGCCAATCTTAAACAATCTGACGAGTTGAATCTCTAAAATCTTTTCTTCTTTTTAAGTAAACTTTCATGAATTAAGTTTATTAACATTCCCTTAAAACATGATGCATTATTAATTTATATGCTCACCAGATTGTTTTTCGAGTCAACATTTTATTTATGTTTTAGTATAAAAATATATTTGTTTAACTCTGGATTTCCTACCCTGGGTGAATCCAGAACTCAAGCTAATTAACGCTCTGAAATCTTATAAAATATTAATTTAATTCTGAAAGAGTGACTTATTGTTTTCTATATATAATTGCTAGTTATTTTATTTTTTCCTATACTCTTAAAATAGTATATGCTTAAATATTCTCAGTAATTATAAAATCCACGAAGGTGTGACTGAAGTATTTTAAATATCAGAAAAGGAAGGGGGTAAATTTTAATATTTTAGTTATTAAGTAAAATCTTGTGTCTATATATATTATGAATGCATAGCGTATTATTTGTCTAATTTATGGCATTCAAATAAGGGTCATTTATTTTAAAGCAGTAAACTTATTCAATGTCATTAGTGACATTTATCATTACTGCGTTACTGATATTTGGCCTATCTTCGTATATATATATTACATGCTTCTAATCTTTTAATCTGGGGGGTTACGATAAGTTCGAACCCATAGATTTCTTTTCAAGTCTTGTCCTGAGGATAGTTAATTTTCCTAGGACCATTTGTCGTATAAAAGGGCCTCTGGCGGTGATCCCTAAATCTGGCACTCGCTATGCCGATCCACTTCATCTTTCGTCCAGAAGCACGACTTTTCCTGTTATTTCTTGGCTAATTATGTCAGCAAGCAAACTTCGTATTAGTTCTTTTGCTTCATGACCCAGTTTTAATGCTCTAATATTAAAATTGCGCTCTGCTTAAAATATATATAAATGCCAACTACTTCTATTTTTATTAATTAAATTTATTTCAGTCTTATACAATCCCACCATCATAACTTATTTCTGTATTTAAGAGTATCTTTATGCCTTGGGAAAAATAAGCGTTCTTATCAGCACTAATTAAAAGAAGTTTCATTAAGTACTTTGTCATATAATCAAATGTGCTTTCGAATGTATTTTATTTATTTTCACGACCGTAATGGCGTGAAAATAGTTTGTATTATATCTGTAATGAATCTCGGAATGCACCCCAAATAATGTTAGTCACTATGTTTCAGAACAATATATAAAAGCATTAATAGTAATTTATGTAAATTCTTTCTAATAATCGATTGGCATCTTAATATTGGACCCACCAAAGATGTGTGCTTATTTATAATATATCATTTAGCTAATAAAGAGCATATGAAAAAGAATAGCGTGAATGACTATGTAATCAACTACTGCTTGCTCATTCACGCACATACTGTTTGCAATTAATTTATAAATGTATGTAAACAATTTTTAACTATATTAAACTAATTTGTATTATCCAACTTGTCTGAGTAGTTCGAATTCCTCTTTTCTCCACTTCCAAAAGTAAAGCCATGCTTATATATATTTTAGTTTAATCATGGTTAATAGATGTCTCATTGTCTTCTCCATTTTGTGAGCGAGCCGAATTAAGAATTAATTCTCTTGTGCCATCACTATTATGTTATCCATTAAGTGTTTGATCTGGGGCTTAGAGAGTGAGTTAGAATCCAGGCTGGTCCTTGACCTAAATCTTGGGTTTGAAGTACATTTTGTGAGTTCCAGCTCAGGTTAGATGGATAAACATGTTTTGACTGGTACATAGGATACGAAGCACTCTGTGCTAGCCAAAATCGTGTATTCATTCAACAAGACCAATAATCCAAGCAAAAGTACCTTGAATTCAAACTATTTTCCTGAACTATTGCCTCTCTGACTAATGGATAACGTTTCTGACGACACTAGCAGTCCTTAGTTTTATTCCGTCCCAGCTGGAGATCACGGTTCACAAAGAGACTCAAAATAATAAAGGGTTTATATGAGAAATTAATAATTTAGTGAATTCTGACAATTGCAGAATTGTACAGATGTGATTTGATATAGATTATTAATGGTTTGAACCGTAATAATTATGATTCTTTCTGGCAACATTACAAGAAAGTGAATTTAAATCAAAGAAATATTATAAATAACTAGGTAATTAATATTAGAGATTCGGAGTGATGACAAACTAATCTTATTTAAAATAATAATATTACAGTAATTTATTAAGAAATTGAGTTATTGTTATACAAAATAAGTTGGGTTTTGTTTATACAACTAGGTTATTTTTCTTGAATTCATTTTGATGTGGCTAAATGCCTTGGGCTAAATGCAAAGCATTTGATAACAAAGTAAAATTTTGTTAATTGGTCTGCCAAGAACCAATCAGCAATAAAATATTAGCCCTCTTTAAGAGACTACAAATAAATCTATTATAGATATACATAGATAGATAACAAGAT
Organism: Epiperipatus broadwayi; assembly: GCA_028023455.1. NCBI lineage: Eukaryota > Metazoa > Onychophora > Udeonychophora > Euonychophora > Peripatidae > Epiperipatus > Epiperipatus broadwayi. The sequence goes on from JAQFVV010000062.1 coordinate 3,212,875, forward strand.
ATGAAAGATGTGCATTTATAACACTATTACATTTAAATCAGTTGTATGTAATGAGTGTGGAAAGCAAAATAGTTCTTAAATAAATAATTGACAATCATATAGTCAGATTTAATTAATTGGGATTGGTTTGTGAAGGACATGCCATCACGGCAGAGAACATTTCAGGTTTGCTAAATAAAGATAAAAAATGATGAAGGCCGTATGCTATTATAGATTACAACAAAAGAACAAATGAGGTCTATTATGAACCTCTGGGTAGCTTTGCTAAAGGAAATTCCTAGTAAATACAGCTAGATGATGAGAAATGCTGGCCCTCCAGCCAAAACATCTCTGAATAATAATAATAGATTTAATGTGCTACACTTTCGATACACATCTTAATGGCAAAGCCTGGAAAAGAATCCCTAGTAGGAAAATATGTCTACTATTAAGGGAGAGTCAAGGGTTGGACTGATCATATTTAAACTTCCGAAGGTCCCGAGAGGTATGTAGCAAAGCAAAATAACAATAATAAAGAAATGGTTGTAACTATAAATACATAATGCCTTAGATATATAGATAGTGTATCATTAACAAAATTAATAAATAATTCCTGATTAAAATAATCAGCTCCCTGATGTAATAAAAAATCCCAGAAACCTTAGGCCATTAATGAATGAATCAAAAAATATAATATAAAGAGGGAAGGCAAGAATTAAAATATAAATTGTTTTCCACACTTTCCAAATATTTCATTTATTAGTGAGTTATCAAAGTTTATCATCGAAGATTACAAAATAAGTCAGACTTTTAATTAGATGGGGCATTGAATATCAAACTCACTTCTGGTGAAGTTTGACTATATACAGCATAATAAATTATACATCGCAATTTGACTATTTTACTGACAAATAAAATATGTGTATGAAACATATACTGATAAAATGCTATGATGAATGTGCTTTCAATGATTTTCTTTTAAGACATTTGTTTTATAAAAATTTTAATAGACTTTACTTAACCGATTTAGTACAAGTAAATTATTCTCTCCGAGATAATTACGAGAGCAATTTTAAATTGGAGATAATAATAATATACCTAACTTTTAAAATAATTTCAATTATTAAAATAACTTTATAATATGAGGTACAAAACTAAATGAGCTTTTTCTATTAATTAATTTAATAGGGAGAAAGTTTAAAGTTAGTTGCTCATTGAGTTTTATAATGGCAGTTTCAGTAAGTCAACATTATAAATAAACCAACAAAAATTTAAGATAAATTTGCTGCATCAAAATAATGTGGATTTTTATAAGAATTGATAATATTTTGAAAAGACGCATTTTAAAATTACATTGTATAAACATTACAGATATATATAATATAAATTAATATTGATTTAGAAAACAAGTAAAATAGAATCAGTGGCTTGCGGCAAATTGAAGATTACCTCAACCGATTGGTAGATGTTCCATGGCTTGAAACAGGCAGTTATAAAGTCAGATCATTAGCAGGCTTCCTTGACACAATACAGTCTCGGGCTAGGTGTTGAGAGCACTGGAATGGCATTGATGACCTGGTGGAACAGAGCTCCGGAAAGCAACGGCCGATCTTTTACCCCGTCATTCCTTAGGCACGATGTACTATATATATACTAATCAGATCTCTTCAGTCAACTGTTTTCAATAATCCCTTATCAAAATTTTCTACAATTTATCTGATCTGGCCTTATCTAAAGGATTCAATCTACATTGACAACTACCAATTGCAATTGCTCTAAGCAGTTCTCGGAGGTTGGTGTCTGCTTGGGAGAGAAATCTGCATTAAACATGCCCCAAGGGTTCATTTGCTAATTAAAAGAAAACAGCAACAAGCATATTAAGTTTATCAGTCATTGTATTAACAAAGCCTATTTAATTAAGATTTAGATTAACAAAAATGTAAATTTTATTCACAAAAATTTTAGGAATTTGGTACAATGACTTTCAAACTTATATTTGATATAATATGTAAAATATAAATTTGCAAAATATACCCCTACCAATATTAAATTGTGTAGATAAATGACCCTCTAATGTACATTGATTAAAAGATAAATATAAAATGTTACCAACTGATTTATTGAAAAATGAACTTTAATAAAAGAATTTAAAATATTTGTAACATTTTATAGATATCTAGGATTTTCTTATTTACTCTTGCCAATTTAATAAAATAAACACAATATACATTTCTACAAATATTATAAAATAAATAAACTATTACAAAATGGTTAGTTTTAATTATAAAATAAAATTAATGAAATATAACAGATTATAATATTGATTATAAATATACTACCATCTATTATGAGATGGGTGTCAGTTAATATACAAGATTGGGTTCAAACCCATACTAGTGCTGATGACATTGGCACTAGGTGAAGTGGAAATATGTACTATATTTCCAGCTTCAGTATACCACATGAAATTGTATGCAGGCAAAAAATCAAATCCGTACTACTGTCTTGGTACTCAATGCTATGGAGACTAGTTTGGCCACATCTTGCATCACATTATTTTCCAAGTCTATAGCTAACAAATGAGCTATATGCAAATAAATTATATCTCTGTAGGACAATAAATATAACGAGATAACATCACTGGTGTGCATAAAGAATATAAACATCAATGATGTACACAAAAAAAATAAAATGAAGAGATGAAACTCATTTTATCATTGATACAGACAGTCGCCTACAATTTCTAGTTTTAGATAGACAAGAAGCCAATTGCTATGATGACAAATGCATATCCACCTTCTGGAAATGATTTATTTTGTATCTTTTATTAGGATGAATCTTTTTCTTATAGATGTCTTGAGATTTGTTAACTTTTGGAGTACAAGATAAAAATGAAGAATTCTTATGCGACTAGTTTTGGAGATTCTGAAACTATGGATTATCTTAGCTAAGAAGTATTATATATGGTTTGAGTGAGAATTTTGTGAGGAATACAAAGAAATTATGAACAAACAATAAAGTAATAATTATTTCGGATGTTGAAATTTTTTTTCTTTCTTTTTTTAATGGTAATCATTATTTGTCTTAGCCTTATTGTTTTCCTTAGTTTTCTATTTTCTGTCAATATGTAGCACTTTGCTCTAACATTATTAAAACTGAAGTTATTGTGAAAATTGTCTCAAGTCAGTTTTTTAAAAATTCAATATGGCACCAAGTCCCTTAAACTAGTTAAAGAAAATAAAAAGAAAATCATATAAAGAAATTTATACGTGCTTCCATTTAAAGCAGAAATAAGAGAATGAGTTCAAACTATTCAATTCTATTTATAAGATATATTCATTAACAGCAGTGTAACTATAGCCATTCCCTATATTCACTCTTTAAACATTTCTGATAGCGTTCCATAAATAAAAAATCTTATTATACAATAATGACAAATAAAAAAAAAAATCATTTCACTATTATTACATACAATAAACATTTACGTTTTTAATATACAAATATCATTCTTCATTCTAACACAAATTAAACAATTTATGATACATTCTCACTATATTATATTGAAAATATATTTTTATACATATTTCCTTAGTATAATATCATACAAATAAAAAGGACAAATATATTTGAAATATTAAACATTTATTTGTATTGTTTATAATTTACTATCGTGAATGCAGTAATGAAAAAGAAACATATAATATACTTTATTATTCACACATTCATTTTCCTTTTTAAAATGAATTAAATCAATTTATAATTTTACAATACAATAATAAACAATTTTATATCAATATTATAATTGTCATAGCAACACAGTTCAATAGTTCATAAGTTAACATATTTACCATCCAAAATTAAATAAGATAAAAAAAAAAATTATGATTGACGTCTTACCACATACCTAAATACATCTCAAATTTCACCCCCCCCACACAAATACATACCTTTCTTCCTTAATTCTGGTTTCCCCTTTTTAACAGTTGCCATGACCATATCGCCTGCCCCAGCAGAAGGAAGACGATTTAGACGTCCTTTGACTCCATGTACAGCAATAATATACAGATTTTTTGCACCTAGATAAAAATAAATAAATGTCAGATATAAATTTTAATTTTTTTTATACTTTCAAACCTTTACATTGTTTCTTAATTCAATATCCATTTATATTCAATTATTATAGAATAATGTAATGAAACCTATTGTTGATTATAATAAATTAATATTTTTATAATTCCATTTTTAAATATATTAAAAACAAATGCAATAAAAAAAGTTATATAGAACAGAAATCAAAAATTCTTAGTATGCACAAAAAAAAAAAAAAAAAAAGCTAAGAAAGTAGAAAAATTTCTCTTAAGATTTATCTGCTATTATAAATAAAAAACTATTTTGAAAGAGAAATAATCAGTCATATGATGTAAAAGCACAACATTCTGTTTAAGTGACAAGTCTGAGAGGTTTTTGCTTAGGAAAATGATCCAGGAAACTAGTTCTAGTCTATAACATTACACAAGATCAATTTAATCAAAATAGATTACATATAGTACATAAAAAAAGCAAATTCATTAATTATATTTAAAACATGTTAATTTGATAATAGAAAAATTAAATTACACATTCTATAAAAGACTAATTTTCATGTGATAAGTGGATATATAGTAAATATAATCATTCAAGATACTATTGAGCTATTATCTCAGCATGAATGATCATTTAATTACATTTTTTAATATTTAATTTTAAATCTACACACATATTAAAAACAAATATAATACAGCAAATAATATATGCATAATTAAAAATGAAATTTATAAATGTCTGTGAGCATATGCTTTATTTTTTTATAATGACAACTCTTTTTAATTTATAATTTTGAACTTTTATCTAGAAAATAACAATAATTTAACAGCAAACCCTTTTAACAAAAGCTTACTGAAACAGACTTAAATACTAAATCTAATTGTGGAAAAGAGGAGAAGGGGGGATTCAAATCACTAAATAAACTCAGTTTTAACTGGGATCTAAAAGTGTTGAGCAATCTGGATATGAAATAATGTTTTTTTAGTCTTTTATTAAATTGGTAGAAAAAAGATATGAATTATGCATGTGCTTGATGAATCATTTTAATGATAATTTATTGAACTTTTCAGTGCTGCTAGCCTCATTACTACATCCTTTACAATTTTTTTTATCACAAATTAAAAAAAAAAATGGAAATATTGTCTTAATGTTCGTAAGAAATAGATAGCTGCAATTATAGTAAATATTAATTCTCTATATATTTCTCATTACTAAGAATAATTTTTCCAAAATAAAATAAAATTTATAAAGAATCGTGCATTATTATCTTCAAAACAAATAAAAGTACTTTGCACAAGTTATTGCCCATATATAAATCTAAACATGTTTGTATGTATAAATTCACATACAGTTAGTAAAATATACTTTTATTTTCAAATTATAATTTACCAATATTATTATTTTTTTTAAGTGTCATAGCATTGGCCGGGACGCGAACCCGCAACCTGGGCAACTGCCTGCAAGTGCAAGGCAGTCGCGCTGACCTCTCGACCACCAATGTAAGACAAAATATTATTTTTAATAATCACTTGAGAACAATTTATTGCATTCCCTCTTTTGGTTAAGAAATGATATCCTCATATCTTTTAATACTGGTGAATCAACAACAACAAAAAAAAATGTAATAGGGAAACATTTTCATTATATAAATATCAGCTACATACATTATAAAAGCTAAGGCTTTTTATATGCTGTTAATTATAATTTTATGAAGTGCATAATAAACCGGATACTAAAATATCTATTTTAAAACTCATTTATTAAAATTTACAATTTTTGAATATAAAATAACTTAAAAAATTTATTATTATTATGATATAATAATGCTTAAGACGTTAAAAGTTAATAAACCGTAGTGGTCACTTTATATTTTTCTGATAAATTCTAAAAAAGATTATTCTAATACAAAAATCAATTTAATATATAGTGTATATAAAAATATATATCCTAAATTACTATTACCATTACTAGTAACTCATAAATGAATACTACTATTTTAATTTCAAAAACAAAAACAAACACAGAAAGACAGTGAATAAAAAAAAAAAAAATTAAACTAATTCATAATCAAATACACTCATATCATATATTGGTTCTTTAGTCTAACAAGCTAATAATAGCTATGCTGATTTTTAATCTTTTCAGTGTCCTATCTTCTGAAAGATTTTAAGCTCTTGCACAATTGTAACTTTATATTACATGCTAATCTAAAACTTTATAAAGTAAATGGACTTTGCCTCTCTAACTATAAGTATACTCAAATTTGTCATAAAGTACCGTTTTAAAAAAAATCTATTATTCGTTTCACATACCCAATCCAATAAAGATGTAACTTTAGAATATTCAAAAATATCATATTCAGCAATAACTGCTTTTATGTTGCTACAATGAAATATTCAGCAAACACATTGAAAATTCTGTGCCGCCTTAACGACCAAGTTTGTTTTTCTATCTAAAAATCTACCAAGAAAATTATTTATCTAAAGTCTATAACTATCTAAGTTACTTAAGATGTATTCCCTTACTAGCTGATAAATCATTAGAATCTTTGGAACTTAAGTATTAGTCTGGACACCAACATTGATTATGGATAAAAAATTCCTGATTAAAAAAACAATTAATTACATCTTTAATTCGATAAATTCTAATTATAGATAAAATTAGGTACTTAACTGATTTTATTTCAACTTACATTTTTATAAATGTAAATCACTTTTACAAACTTTCATTTTTTTTTTAAAAAAAAGACCAACTGCCCTCAATCCTTTCTATAATATTGTGTAAATATGTTTGTGAATATGACAAATCAGCAAAAATATTCACAAACCTGCATCCATAATATTAATAGAAAGGATTGAGGGCAGTTTGTCTTCTTTTTTAAAAAAAAATGCAAGTTGTAAAAGTGATGTGCATATACATTTATAAAAATGTAAGTTAAAATCAGTGAAGTACCTAATTTTATCTATAATTAAAATTTATTTCTCCCAGGAATTTTTTTATCTGTAATTAATCTTGATGTCCAGACTAATATTTAAGCACTGAATCTTTTGAGCATTATTAAAACAGACTTTACAGGCTGCATTCAAAAGATTAAGAACTTTTATATAATCCTTTGAATTGGCAAAATTATCATAATTATTAGTATATTACAAATCTATAAACAAAAATGTTTTTCTTTTTGCTTTTAATCAGTTCAACAAAACTTACACTGCAATTTGTTGCCTATATAAACTGTTTCAAAAAAAAAAAAAAGATAAAAAATGGAACAAAGTTGGAGTTAGTTATCATTCCTAATTAACAAAAGTTTTCTTTTATTATACATGTAATGGTAAAATTTGCAGAATAAGAACTGATTTTAATATTCAGCATTAGAACAGACAAATATGATACATGAAGTAAAAATAAAATTAAATAAATTGCAAATGTAAAAATATCTGGTAAGTTCATTATAGAAAACAAACCAAAGTTGTTTCTGAGTACCATTGTGATAAAGTATGTTACTAAGACTATCCCTTTCACTTTTTATCCTGATAACAATGTATATAATCTCTGAAATTGTACCCTGCAATTTACTTCTTTAGGATATTTTATTGCACATACAACAATGTTGGCCAGCACTTACACTTTAAAGTAAAATGTGCATATCAAGATGACAATTTACATTGTATAGTAACCATGTAAGATCATATTATAACGATTTAATTTTTAAATTTTTTTGTCAAATAATGTATATAATTGAATTTCAACTTCTCAAATTAGATTTTATTACAACTGACAAGCTCTAACAATGATAAGTCACTTAAAAGCCCATTACTATAAAAAAGACTACAAGCCATATTTAAAAAAAACAAAAAACATTTCAATTATACAAATACTAAAGTAAAATGTTCATGATTGTGAGTACAGCCATTTCCAAATACCATTCAGACAAAATTATGATGGAAGTTCTTTAAATTTCATGATCTTCAGATTTTATTATTTTGAAAAATTACAATTTATCAAATGTCATTTAATATAAACAATTCAGTAAATAAATATATATTGCAATTATTAAAAGTATGACTTTTCTGGAAATTTGATCAATTTCTAACTGAATTTGTATAAATGACATTTTAGTTTCTTCTTCATCTAGTTGAATTATTATGACAGACTTGTATTGCTATAAAATTATGTTTGCAACATAGTATATACAAATAATTTATGATTGCTTTCTATGCACAATGTAAAATGTTTAACTGTTAACCTAATTGTGATTAACAATGAAAATAAAGACAAAATTGAAAATAAAGACAAAATTGGAAATAAGATAATAAAATATATATAAATTCTTTACAAACATTATCAGAAGAAAAACCATGAAAATGTAAAAATAATTACTCGTTATAGCACCTTAAGCCTGCCAAATTAAGACACAATAGTTGTAAATCCATGAAAAGAATTTTGGTATTAATTAATTTAAGATCTGTTACACAACAGCCATTCTAATGTTAAATGGTGCCTTCAAGAACTTCAGGGTTAAGTTCACATCAGATGGAGCAACCTACCATACACCAATAATCAAACAAAAACTAATCAATAAATATATTTTGCATAAAAAATAAAACAATACATTTAAAAAATAAATCTGAAATTAATTTACAGCATATAACAACCAAGCTAATGTACAATGAATATAAAACTAAATAATGTTTTAGTGATAAGGGTAAATATAAATCGATAAGAGCTTTAATCAATTGAAAAACAAATCTGAAAATAATATATTTAGCAATTATACCAAAACATAATGAATATAAAATATACTTAATCCATAAGAAATGTATTCTTAATGTTTTAAGAATAAGGTTAATTACATATCAATACATCATAAAATTGCAAAAAGCAATCTATAAAATGAATATAAATGATTTAACACCACAGCAGTAAAAAAAATAACCAATAAGAAATTAAATTTCAAAAAGCTATTTGTTTAGGAGTGGAAGGGGTTAGGTGGGAACAAATACAGAGGGTAAACATACATTTACAGCAATAATTGTAGCAAGAAAAATTTAGAACTAAGTGGTTCAACAATGATTATTTTTGAAATTTAATTTATTATAGATTTGCATTTGGCCTCAAGCTAATACATTTATTTATTATAGTATTACTTAGTAGTTTCTAGGACATTCATGTTCATTTTCCCGATAAAAGCAGTTTTTTAAAATTAAATTCTTATGAACTGCTTATGTTTAACCCACAATTATTGATGTGAATTATTTTCTTATAAATTATTTTTTGTATTACCATGCTTGTTAAATTATTAGTTATGTTCATTCTAGAGATTGATTTTCGCAATTTTTCTGAGTTTGCATTTGGATCCATATTAAAATTTTTATTTTATATTATTTTCAAGTTTGTCTTCTAAATATATTACATCATTTTCATGTTTTTATGCAAAATATCACTTATAGATTAGAACTTTTTTTGGTCATTGGTATCTAGTATCTCTTGAGAAATAAAGTACAAAGACAAATACTGTCCAAATTATCTTATTCATAAAATATTTAAACATTCTATTTTTTTCTTTTCATATGTGCATTCAGCTGCTATGTGTGATTCAATTCAGGCAAAACAGATTTTGTTAAGTAATTAAGATTTACAGATCAATATTGAATAGCAGTTCCATAATAAAAGGGACTACTAAAAAGACATATGTAATGTGATATGCCCATATTACTAATGAGCGAGATATTATAAATCATGCATAGCCCATTATTTAAAAAACTTTTTATACCAATAAAAAGTTGTTCCAATTCAGAAACTCATTCAGTATTTTTAATACCAGAAATTGCATTTTTAAATCCCAAAGATTTCAAAACTGAATGAATAAATTAGTTTAGAAAAAGTGAACTAACAAAATATAAATTATACATTTTGGAAGATTTTTGTATGGCAGCTTTTCAAGAAAGTCTTGTCTCTCCCCCATTCCCAATTTTAGTTCACTATTATTATTTTAAATATTATATTTTCTTAGAAAGAAAAATAAATTGAAATTAGATACCACGATTGGTTAATATATTTTTGTCAAGTTTCAAATTATCATTGTTGATCGAATATTACTTCAATTTATTTTCGGGCAGATAAATTACAAACTCTCACATAATTTAATATGTCTTAAAAAAATCCCCACACATAATAACGACATCCATGAGCAATAATTTGCATTTAAATTATGTAATCAAATTTTTAAAAATTATTTTATTAAAAGTAGAATCAGTCGTTGCAATACTACTGGTTACTAAATTTATTTCCAATTGTTTGTATTTTGGTGCATAATTGTGAATTTTGTCTAATGACTTTTCCTAATAAAATATTTAACATTCTAAATGATCTGCACATTTTTTTTACAGAGCATATGCAATCTTCAGTTTTGTAAAATAACACAATTACAATATTTACAGTATTCCCTCTTGTTGATCCTAATGCCTTGTCACCCGGTTCTAAAATACAATCCTTATAATTTATTTCATTTAATCATTGTGTATTCCTGTTACATTTCCCCTATGTTTTGCCTAATATGAATGTGAATAAAATTTGTTTTTTAAAGTACAATATTTATTCAATTATGCTAAACCAAGGATCAGGAATATTTTTGAGTTAGTCATTTTGACAAAAATAGAAAAATTAAAATTTAGAGAGCCAGAACTTGAAATCGATTATTTATAAATTTTATAATTTGAAGTATAAATATACAAGATTCGGACAACTATTAAGCGTGCATATATTTTTTTTGTGGGTGTAACTTCTAATCAAAACTGTTTTTTTTCTTCTAAATTTCTAGTAAATATAATAAATTTGCATTATAAAATTTATGATAATATTCAAATTAACTAATGCAACTTTTGAATATTAATATAAATTTTATAATGCAAATTTATTGTATTTACTAGAAATTTAGGGGGAAAAAAAAAAGTTTTAATTAAAAGTTTCACCCACAAAAAATATATGCACACTTAAGAGTTGTTTGAATCTTGTATATTTATATTTCAATTTATTAAATTTATAAATGCATTTTGCTAAGAAAGATATAAAAATGTAAAAAAGTTAATTGTAAAATCTAATATAAGACTTAAAAAAAAAAAATCTATTAATTTATTTCAATCCAGAAAGATGAACATTTTTAATGTCAAAACAAATTATTTATGTCTTTGTTCCAAATCTTCATTATCATAATTAAATTGTGAATTAAACTTCACTTCCACTGTAGTTTTTTTTATGTATTTTGTGCTACAACTGCTAAAAAAAAAGCATTTTTTTTTTTTAAAAAAAAAGTGTTTCTATTTCAACGTCTTATATTTGTTGGGACTATGAGTAAACAACAACTTTACCTGATCAGATGGCTCGGCAAGGGAGGTGTTCTGCCAAAGAACTAAGGTTTAAAAAAAATGTGTTTGGTAAACTTTATTTTTTTAAAAATTTTATAATGTAATACACAGAGATTTTGAAATTTATTATGTAATATTTTTAAAGGTTTTATGGTAAATAGGTAGACACTACCATTTTTTTAAAGAAATTTTAGTTTCGATATGAAGTTATACTGATAAAATAAATCTGGTTTATTTTACGTGCAACCAGAGATATTAATCTCGCATGTTAAGTATTTAAAATCTATGTTATATCTTTAATGGGTAAAACAGTATTTTTTTTTTTTTAATTTATCAGAAGTAGCTATTTTTATATCTTATGCTGTAATAGCGTATTTTTTGAATAAGGTTTCGATTGAAATTTATTTCAGTAATTAATTATTTTACTAACAATGATTATTAATACGTCCACTTTATTTTAGTATAAGCTTTTATGCTACACATTGCTGTTTAATATTCCTTGCTTAAAGTTCACATTTGATACTAATATATGTTTTAGTAATTGGTTTCAGATATTGATTGGTGTACTTCATATCATAATAAAAATAGCCAACTAAGAATTTAAATAAGGGATGTCTAATGTAGACTCTTTATACGACTTAAATAAATATTGTTATGATTTTTGTCTATTTCTCATTAAGCGTTTGCTTAATGCCGCTTCTAAAATTTTAAATCAGTTAATAGTGTACTATTCTGTACATTTTAGCTACTTTCCTAAAATTGATAGTTTAATTCTGAGCATATGAGCAAATATTGTATTGTTATGTTCTGGTAAAGAACAGCCGTAGCCAAAATATGTCATATTTTATTACTTATTTATTTTTTATTCTGTGTTGTTAATAAACTTCTCATCTTTTTGTCATTGCTGGAAAAAAATTATTTAAAACTTTATTTTGAAATCGTTAATCTATAAAATATGGAAGAATAGAAAGTTAATTATCTGCCCATTCATTTGAGGGGCAGCATGTTGAAGAAGTTCGAAAGCGGCAACAAAATGTAAAAGGAAAACCTATAAAAGAAATAAACTCATCTCTACATATTGAGTATAAAGAAGCTACGATGAATCAATGAATAATGAAAATGAAGTCTTTTACTTAGGGTATTTTTTTATGCATACGTGTGCATATTTTTATATATTTTTAAAAGAATAATTTATATTTTATTTTAAATCATAAATAGCGTATATTTAGGTATAATAAAATTTATGCAACGAAAGGCTCGGAGAGATTCCGTTACTGATTATTTAAACTCTCGTCTGAGTATATTTATTAATGCGACCCGATGTTTTTAAATATCCAATTTGATTTTTGTATGTGTAAAACTTAGTTTGAAATGTCGGACAGAAAAGAAGTTTAATTATATAGTTTTATTTTATATTTGTTTATCGATTATTATATTAATGAACAAATAGAGTTCATTTTATTTGGTTATATATATACTTTTGATATCTGTTATTTAAAATTTTCCATTAAGATATTCAAAATCTCTCCTTCCATTCATTTTTTTATGTATGTCATTATTGTTTCATAACACATTTTAGAGTTACACACATAAATCTTATCACTTTTAATTAATTTCAATCAATTACAAATATCGATTAATCTTCTGTTGTATTTTATTATTAATGTTACGAATTTTTTTTTAATAATCCAATAAATTAAGTTCATTTAAATTCTACGAATCTGTTTAATTCTTTCTTTTGGATTGCGTAAGATGATTTTCTTGACTTGAAACATAGTATCCATCGAATAGTTACAATGCATGGTAAGCTATTTTAAACAACTAGCAATCATTACAGTAATTTAAATACATTTGTTTTAAATAAATTATAATAAAATTAATGCAATTAATAACAAATTATATACTAGTATACATAAATAAAATATTTTATAAAATATTAAATCCAAATAAGAGCCACATTTTCCCCATTAATGAGCTGCGTGCAGTTCCTCATGTTGTTTGATGTAGTTTTCAATTATTTATATGAACATATATGATGACATCATGAAATGGGTAGAAGACTTCTAACAAAAATTATATAGTAATAAAGAACAACTATCTCCTATATCTATTATATCTTCCAACTTGCCCAGAATTTTAAATGAAGTGAGACATGCAATTAAATTTATGAAGAAAGGGAAGGCTCCAGTTAATGATGGAATTATAATTGATATATTAAAAGAAGCACGTAAAGAAATAGAATTTTTTTTTTTAGCAAAGTTATATACCAAATGTCTAAATAATAAAGATGTACCAGATGATTGGAAGAATGCAATATTAATATTTTAAAAACATGATAAAAATATAAGAAATTACAGATCTATCAGCCTTTTATACAAATTTTCACTAAGATAATTACAACTCATCTACAGAGAACATTGGATTTCCACCAACTAAGAACAAGCTGGATTTAAAAATGGTTTTAGTACAGTAGATCATATCCAGGTATTGGAGAAATTATAGAAAGGACAAATAAATGAGTTGCCATTATAACTTTGAATTTATAGAATATGAAAAGGCATTTGATTCTATAAACATTTCTTCAGTGATTAAAGCATTGGACCATCAAGGTATAGATCCAGGATATTGTCATATTTTGAAGAATATTTATAAAAATGCAACAGCAACAATTAAATTACATAATGATACTAGGAAAGTCAATATTGAGAAGGGTGTAAAACAGGGTGACTCCTTATCTCCAAAACTTTTTACAGCAGTGCTGCAAGAAGTATTTTGTGAATTAAGAAAGCTAAAAAAGTAAAAAGTAAATGGAGATTACATCATTTAGATTTTGCAGTTGATGTTTTTGCAAATAATGCTTTAGAGCGCAGGAAATGTTACAGGAGTTGTCAGATGAAAGTAAGACTAAAGATAAATGTTAAAAAGACTTAAGTAATGTTCAATGGATTTTTTCAAATTATATAAAAAAAAAAAAGATTACAATGAGTTAGAAAAAGTTAACATCTACAAATACCTTGGTCAGATTATTAATACAGATGAAAATGTAGAAATAACTTGATACTAAAAGAAAATATGCCTACGAGTTTGAAAAGGAAGTTTTTTAATAAATGTGTTTTACCAATTCTTATTTATGGATCCAAGACTTGGACACTTAATAGAGGAGCAATACAGATTTCAGACCCCTCAAAAAAGTATAGAGAGATGCATGTTAGAAGTAACAAGAAGACACAGGCAAAAACTCTCCATATTGTAGTGCCACCTTGTGCTAATAAGACTAATCAATGGATGCCAGAAGGCTTGTGCAAAAAATCCCTATCTAGTGCCTACTCATCCAATATCCCCAGACTAGTTTCTGGCTTGTGGCCATCATCAGTGAGAAGCCTTGGATCTGAGAGCACTGCACCTAGATCTTAGGATCTAATGCAACCCTCCAGCAGCCACCTTTTATCTCTACTTCACTACAAAACTATGAGAATAAAATTGAAAACAATAATATTTTCAATCTAAGCTCAATAGCTTATATAGTCATACGGGTCTGGACTCAATTCAGCACCCATACATTTTGGTGACTTTGGCTCTTTAACAACCATAGCCACCGTTATCCTATTAGGCAGGATTGGTGTTAAACCACTAAACATCACACGACCACCATCTTATGCTAGCACATAACTGTTAGTAAACAGGCAAAAACTCTCCATATAGTAGTGCCACCTTGTGCTAACAAGAGTAATCAATGGATGCCAGAAGGCTTGTGCATAAAATCCATATCTAGTGCCTACTCATTCAATATCCCCAGACTAGTTTCTGACTTGTGGCCATCATCAGTGAGGAGCCTTGGATCTGAGAGCACTGCACCTAGATCTTAGGATCTACTGCAACCTTCCAGTAGCCATCTTTTATCTCTACTTCACCACAAAACTATGAGAATAAAATTGAAAACACAATAATATTTTCAATCTAAGCCCAATAGCTTATATAGTCATATGGGTCTGAACTCAATTCAGCACCCATACATTTTGGTGACTTTGGCTCTCAGATCCAAGACTCCTCACTGATGATGGCCACAAGCCAGAAACTAGTCTGGGGATATTGGATGAGTAGGCACTAGATAGATTTTATGCACAAGGCTTCTGGCATCCATTGATTACTCTTGTTAGCACAAGGTGGCATTACTATATAGTTTTTGCCTGTTTACTAACAGTTATGTGCTAGCATAAGATGGTGATCATGTTGATATAACAAGAAGAGATCGAAAACGCAATACATGGGTAAGAGAACAAACAGATGTTACTGATCTCATTGATGTAAAAGATTGAAGTGGACTTGGGCTGGACATATTGCTAAAAGAGATGATAATAGATGGGCAATTAAAATCTTAAACCGGATTCCAAGAGATTGTAAAAGATCCAGAAAGAGATGGATGGATGAAATAAGAAAGTGTGCAGGGATGATGTGGAGAAGATGGATTGAACTTGGAGAGACTCTCATCCTGCAGTGGATTGATAACAGATTAACAAAAATGATTATAAATTATTGCAAACAAAATACAATGATCTATTTCGCATACATTTTAATTATTAACGATTTTGAACATATAAGAAACCTTCTGTATAAAAATAGCTACTTTTTAAAAAAAAAAAAACTATTATTATAGGCACTTCTATCAAGCTTGGCAGCCATTTTTTTTTTATTATACAGTTTCAAGAGGCCTACAATAAATATTTAAAACAAAATGACTGAGAAAAAATGAGCTTATTTTTTATTATTTAAAAAACATTCCTGCAAAAATTATTTATATTTCCACATTATTATTATTCTTTAGTATTAAATCAACTTAATAAAAAAGATGGATATTTTATTACTATTTTAATATATTTAGATCATTGGCATTTACACGTTATAATATTTACCATTTATTTATTATTGTTAATTATATTTTTTCTTCTATAATATATATATAAATAGAAATATAATGTTATAAAAAAAAAAAAATTAAAATAAACCTTCTAAATGGAATTTATAATAAATTAATTTTTTTAAATCTAACAACTAAACACATTCAGTAAAAGAAAATTTGGGGGGTGGGGGCAATGACAAATATTTGTAGACCCCTGAAACTGTAATAACAAATGGCTGCTAAGCTTGGTAGACAGAAAAATGCGCAAGTACTTTATGACATGCATTATAACACATTTTCGAAACCTCACAAAAACCATTAGAACCACATTTTCAGTAAAATTTTAAATGTTATAATTGTTAAGTCTCATTTGGTAATGACTTATAACAAGGATCCCTCCCAGTATCCAAATTTTCAGATAATTCAAAATTGACTGATGTAGGGGGGGGGGGGCAGATCAGAACAGACCATTTTCTTAGCTGACAGGAGTATAATAATGTTTAAAAACCACCAATAAAATTGTTATCTTTAATTCGACATATATTATTTGGATTTTTAGCTAATTTTACATACTGTTGAATTAGTTTAAAAGTTTTCAGCTTTGTATATCACTTTTTTGAAAGCAACCTATAACTAAAATATGAAAGATATCTGAATCTTCAAAATAGGGTTATTATTATCAGGCCATTTTCTAAATATTTTTTTATATAGCTTACTGTAGGGAACTCTGACAGACTTACAAGGAGGAACAGAAAATAAAGTATAAATATTTTTTATTCAAAATATAGAAACACTGAACTAATTATAATACATTATTTCCTTGTCTGATTACAATCAAGCTTCATTTCAACATATCAAATTCTTTGAAAATATATCAATTATATTTATTAACTTATTTTTCTCAAAATTTCAGTTATCTATTGTATATCTTCAAAATGAATACTATATATGATCTGATGCTTGTTACTTGGCATTTCAAAAACATTTTACTGTTTATATCCGTTTAACTGCAATAATGAATGATGAGAATTGTTCTGAAATGAACAATACATTGTTTTCAACAAACTAATTTATGATGTAGATTTAAGTGTGAGAAGTTGCAATAAATAGCTAAAAAAGATATCAAAACATTACCGATAATGATCAACTACTATTATATAGCAGTAGCACATACTTCGTCTATCGCAATTTTTCAGATACAAATATATATGGACTACAGCTAGAATTCCAACCGTTCCTTTTTAAATAAGCTTTATTTAATATTCCAAGTTTAAATTGTTACAAAATCATCAGACATCATAAAATAATTGCAAAAATAAAATCAGACTTTTTCAAATGACCGGCATATTTACGTGGATAAAGCTAACAGGCTGGACAAAGAAATGAAAGGATATGAATGAATACTTAAACGCTTACGTATAATTTAAATTTATCTATTATATTAGATACCTGTATTATCAGCACAATTAATAACAGCTCCAACTGGCAAACCCAAAGAAATTTTAAACTTTGCTCCAGACGTTCCTCCACGTCCTATATAAAATTTAACGTTAATCAAAAACGTTTAAATTAAAAACATTGCAAATTTAATATAACACCAATAGTAATATTTCAGAAATATTAAATTATCATTGATTTCAATTCCCATAAGAAAATAATAATTAAATGTAATAATTAGAAGAGATGTTTATAGATTTAAAATTGAAATAAATACAAACCTCGTTTAGACATTATGAGTAACTTCGAAAAGGAAGTAAATTGCGCAAGCGTATAAAGAAACGAGAAAGTGACGTTGTCGAGATATAAATTTATGTTCGCTAGTAATAAGAAGTTCTGGAACATCACATCACATAACATTAATTACTTAAAAATTATTAATAAAATAATTTTATTTTCCATTTGGAAATTTAAGCTAAGGCTAATACAACTTTTTAAAGAAATAAATTGCTGCAATTGTAGTTAAATATATGGAAAATATTTTTTTTGCATATAAAAGATTTTATTTTGAAGTAATTATTTAACTGTTAGAATGTTTCGACAAAAATAATAAACTGCATCGATTTAAATGTCATAGAGCAAAGTCATATTTTTTAAAATATTTCCGAGCAGGGATGCTCTTTGCACTCGTAACGATTATCATTAAGCAAACGGACCAATCACAAGCTGTCGCCCAGTCGTTCACTTTTTTTTCTGCTATTATTGCTGATGATTTCACTTCCGTAAATTCTGAGTAGAAACTAGCGTTTCTACATACCCAAGGATTTTTATCTATAAATTACATTAGTCCCATTGTGGATAGCATTCGAAAAGGTTTATAGTATATTGTAGAGAGAAATTTATAAATCATGAAGAATTGTGCCAAGTGCGGTAAATCAGTCTACCCTTTGGAAGAACTAAAATGTTTGGACAAGGTGCGCTATGGAAGTAAACTATTTCGTTCAATAGATTTTGCATAATATTTCTCATCATGGCCTTTTTAAAAAGAATTAAATATTAACAATAAAAAAAAAAAAAGGGATTACTTTTATCAAATAATTATCTCCTTCAGTTATCTTGAATTTTTATTTGTTATAGAAAGTTAAAACTCGTAATAGTTGATGTGGCAAATCATATATATTTTTTAATCATTTGTTTTAGATCTGGCATAAAACGTGCTTCAAGTGTCAAGAATGTCAAATGCAACTTAGTATGAGGAATTATAAAGGTTTTGACAAGTTACCTTATTGTGCGGCGTAAGTAGTTGCCTATTTTTAATTCATCGATTTTTTTTTTTTACTTTTATATTGGAAAAAATTCAAAACATCTTTTATCATAGTACGAAATTTCATCTTTTTAAAGCCTAAAAAATAACGTTAAGTCATTTAAAATATTTATTGAGGCGTATTCTATAATAAATTTCTCAATGCTTGTAACTTGATACACGTAGTATAACTGGTCGAAGTGCTAAAGTAAAGTTGAATATTTGTGTCAAAAATTATTATATTTAATAGTAATTGGGAAATTTTTTTTTTAATTCATAACTTACAAATATACTCTCTATTTTTTTAAAGTTTTATTGAGCGGTAATTATTTTTGCAAGAATTATAAAACAATTATGACGACCTAGTTAAAAAGTATTATCTCACTTTTATAATTGTTTGAAGTTAATTCGTCGATGTATTGAATAATTAACTGTACAAATAAGGAAAATCATTTAGAAAAAAAAAGTAGTATTGTTGCTAATGAAATAACAAAGTTTAAATTCTTTTTAGATGATTCAAAAGTCTCATTAATATCTGAAGTTTAATGATTTAGTTTATATCTTTTGTATACTACTTTATATGCTAAAAAATCTTTAGGGCACTTAAAATAATTGCATTGTTAATTTCCCGTTGCAATTACTATACTATATTTTTACTGTAGTTGAAATATAAATATATACCATGGATTTTTTTTTCTTTATGTAGAAATAGTGTTCATGAAATAATTTATCAAATTTTAAATTTTTGCGTAACTGTCACTTCTTACGTTAATCATTTTGAAATGAAGGGGAGGGTTAAAGTACGGAAATATTATGAGTTGTCGGAATATTGTGGCAGTTATCCTTTTAAGGTAACACATAACTTTGTATAAGTTACTATGTGATTGATCACAATTTTATTTTAATATATTTAATCTTTAATTTTATTGGTAAACTAATTATTTAGTACTAATTTTGGTATTGTCTGTTTTACGTGAATAAAGTTGTTTGAAATTTTCATTTGCGAATAACTTTGTATTGTTATTTCCAAATATTGCAGTTTGCGTGGGTGATTATACAAAAGATTTTAAAGTCTATCTATATTTTTTAATTTTAAAAATACATTTTTTTCTAGTTTTTTTTTTTGCTATCGATGCAAAGAAAAATTTAGGAATTAGAATTTTTTTTTGCTATTGTTTTTAATAGTAATGTAATTTGAATTTTCATTATTCTATTACAGTATAATTAAAATATATTTATATCTTAATTAGTTGTTCATATATTTTTATAAATAGTTATTTGGAAAATCCAAAAACAGATCATAAAATTTACTCATTTTTGACAATTCATCTAGGTGCAAACTCCAATGCAACAAACTTCATTGCAGACACTTGTTGTTTAATTTGATATTGGTAACACGTTTTAATTGAAGTATTAAATGGATTTCTGATTTTTTGCATATGCCTTATAACCAGTGGAGAGGGTGGGGATAAAACTTAATGAAGTTTTTCCAGATCCAAGCAAGTTTAAGATCAAATAACCAGACCAAATATATATATAAAATAACCAGACCATTCTTATATCATTCAATTATTGTTCAGGGGTGTAGAACCTTTTTACTATGGAAGACTCATTCATTTTCAGCAGTAGTAAAAAGGCCGCACACATTTTTTGAATTTGTTTTACACTAATATTTGTATTTAACAAATAAATACTAAGTAGATTAATTAATGATCATTTTTCAAACCTCTATTTAATCATTTGTTATATTTTTATGGATTTATTGTATAATAAAAGGACAAAAAA
Organism: Epiperipatus broadwayi; assembly: GCA_028023455.1. Lineage (NCBI taxonomy): Eukaryota > Metazoa > Onychophora > Udeonychophora > Euonychophora > Peripatidae > Epiperipatus > Epiperipatus broadwayi. Next base: position 3,233,720 of record JAQFVV010000062.1, read on the forward strand.
AATAATTTTTGTGTAAATTGCACATAAGTATATGAAAAATTTAAGTAATTGGTAATAATTGTTTTATTTTAGATTTATAAAATAATGTAAGTTAATGAGACTTTTGCATTTGTTTCTTGTTTGCAAGTAATTGAATATTTGGTTCTAGCTTTGTAACTTGTAAACTTAAGTTGATCTTCTAAATGAGTTCAATAACCTTAAATGATTTTTAATTTGCATCATATATGGAAATGTTGATTCACAATAATAGGTACTTCCAAAGCTGGAAAGCAAATGGCTTGCATGTTGATGTAAGCATGGGTATTTAACTACATTTTTTCATATTTCAATAGGATTTTTTTTGCTATCAAAAAGAGATTTCATAACATTACTTTTTTCCAATTCAATAAATTCCATTTGTAGGTTCCATAGATGCTTTTGAGATATCAATTAGGTGTGGTTTAAAAGCTAATATTATTGCCAAAGTATGCTCTCAAAATCTGAAAATCTTTTGGCTTATTCTTCAATTAAGGAATCCATGACAGCTATATAATCATCAATGTTTTCAGGTTCATTTTTTCTGATTGTTAAGATTTTTGATAATTTCAGGAAGTGTTCTTTAGATACATCTTAATGAGATAAAGTTTTGAAAAATGTTAACTTTTTTTCGAAATGCCTAAATTTTTCCCCACATATCATATATATGTTTAGTTTTACCTTGCAGGGAAATATTTAAATCATTTTACTTTGCCATAAATATCAGACAAAAATGCTGTGTTTCTACAAAATTCTTTATCTGATAATTCACACGGTTTTTTTTGTACCTTGTAAAATGTTAAAATTTGTTATTGTAAAGTTAAAATTTTTTAGTCAAAATTTGTCCCTTTAATAACCAACAAACTTTGCAATAATAGGGTAAATCAATACTTTGTTTCATCATCTAACATAAGCATGTTTCGGAATTCATGGTGATGCACTGCATTCACTTGAATAAAGTTAACAATTGCAATAACTTTATCCATAGTATCATATAAAATAGTTGATTTGACACAAAGATTTTGCTGGTGCAATATATAGTGAAATGATATTAACTTTTCCAAATTTGAATTTATTTATTTTTTAGCAAATTAAGATGCATCGTCAGTGGATACACTGATCAGATTATTAAGATTTTGTTCTTATTGATGATATATTTTTTTAAAGTTGTTAATTGTCAATTTTGTGAGTTCTTCCAGTTACTTCATCTTTTCTATTGCATTGTCAAATCCATATAATATTAAAATCATCTATTTTCTTTATTACTTTTACAATACTTTTTTTACAATTGAAACTCATATTAGGTTGTAAAAAAAGCATTGTAAAAGTAATAAAAAACATAGATGATATTAATATTCTTCCAATGCAAGTAGTTCTCATAACAATAAAAATCTTTAGTTATTGCATGATAAAATATAATACTTGAGCCAAGTTTTATCAGTGCTTTCATTTAAAGCTATTGAAAATATTCATCTTTATTTTCAATTATTATGCAAAATTATTCTGCTATATTTTGAGGTAATTCATGCTGTCTATCAGTTTTTCTTGAAAGAAGTAATTCTTTATATTTATTAACTTCTACTGGATTAGCCCACTGCTTCAACAATACATTTTTTTATTATTTTTGTCATTTAATGGTTTGCCTTTTTTCCCAAGTATATGTGCTATTTTGTATGTAACATCAACTGCAGTAATATTCTTCATAAAAGCACTAAAACCCTGTTGATGCAGTTTTTCTTTTTTCAATTTTTGCATTGCAGTTTGACGATCTTCCTCTTCTAATTTGGCATATTTGCGTTCTTTATAAGTTATGTAACATTGATTTACATTGGATTTTTTTAAACTTGTTAATACTGTATTACCCAACAAACATACTATTTTATCTTTTACTGAAATAAAGAAATAATCTAACTCCTGCTGAACATTAAACAATGTTCTCTTCTTCATTCAGCTTTTTTTTTCTAGACATATAATGGCTAAGCAGTGTAGTATTAAATTTATGTTATCCCAATGTAAGCAGCAAGGTACATGTGATGCTATGTTCCACAATGAAAATGGATTGAGGTACAGCCAAAGTCGATACTATCGGTTGACGGTGCTGCATTTACTTTGTAATAAATCTATTTTGCAATGCAAATTTTAAATTATGGATAAGATTGCAGGTTTCACCTCTGGCATAGTTGTTCTTAGAGGTTAAAATATAGAAGGAAAATCTTAAGTTCTCACCATCCAGTATTTGATGACTTGTAAATAGTGTTTCCCCTTCACTATTTTTCTATAAAAGGATGATAAAGAGGCCTTTGCTGCTTGTTATGGACTATTGTTATCTATTTTGCTATATTAATTTGAATATGTCAAAAATGAACATTTTTAATAATGACTTGAAATGTAGTCCTATATAATTAAGTGAATTTATATATTACCTTAATTTATATCTATAGTGCACAGCCTGTTGTGAATTATTAAATAAAAACAATCAATAAAAATCAATTTTGTAATTTTTTTTTCTTATAGGTATTGTATAAAATTATTTATTGATATTGGATTTATTATTTTGTAAAAATACTTTTTAGTTGGAGAGAAGAAGTATTTTTTTAAACAAATATATAGATTATGAATAAATAAGCATTATAAAATAAAATCTTCCCATTAATTTTTTAATATTTTATAACTTTAGCATTATTACTTCCTATCTAGAAATATAATGTAATTATTTTATTTAAGACCCATCTCATCTTTAGTTACCATAAAGCATCAAATATATTTCAGGTTAATTTTTACTTATACTATATCCACTGACCATTGTTCTGCTCAGTGCAGCTGCATAGGTAAGAAGTACCTTTGTGCAAGATACGTTTAGTGCTCCCTCCCCCCTTCCATTCTATGAAATAAAATTTGTAAATTAAGTCATTTTTTCTTAGTGTGTTTTTGCAAGAAAAATTTTAAATATAGCTTTAGTCAATTACAGTGTTTGGTAAATACCTTTCCTGTTTTATTCATTTATTTCTATAAAGTGAACCTGAAGATTAAAACCCATGCTGAAATAAAACATTAATATTTAAAAAATAATTTTTGAAATAATAATTAAATAATAACTTGAAACAAAAATATTTAGTAAATTTAAAATTTTTTTATTTCAAAAATTATTCATATTATTTTTTGGACAATTCTGCAAAATTCCCTAGTAGAGCTAAGAAATATTTGCAAATAAGATACTTTTTAAAAAGTGTGTTTGATCTTATTTAAAAGAATTACTACCATACACATACATTTGAAAACATTGCACTGTCTCTCCTCTCTTTTTCAGGCTGGTTCATATTATATAAGTAATTCTACTTCTAGTTTACTTAAAAATATTATTATAATGATTTGAACACACATTCAAGCTCCCTTTAGCTGTTTATTATCTCATACAACAGATACACATGACTACACACTGATAAATGCTAGTTCAGCTTGAAATATATATATTGGAGATCATTTATCTTTTTTACGTGTGGTTATATGTATCGATTGTAAGAGATAGAATGGATAGCTGGAGGGAGCTTGAAAATCTGTGTTCAAATCCTCTATAATTACATCTAAACTCCAAGTATATAAATTATAATAGTATTCGATTATTAAAAATATCTACAGCCAGAATATGATTTTGTGGAATCCCTTGCTTCTAAGCTCCATCCCACATAGCAAGAAGAAAAAAGAATTTGGCTTGTCTCCATTATCTTTTCTGAAGTACAATAATTGTGAAAGCTGACATAATTCTTAAACTTCTTTATTAATATTTAGATCAACTTTAGCTGACATATCAATAAATAATTAAAAATAGTTTGTTTGAAACCCATTCAAAGTGTCTCATTCATAAACTTATTCACATTTTCTATTAAATAATAAAATAATCAATAACAATGTCAATAATAAAATATTTATATTATTTAATTTATGTGCATGTTATTTCACTATTAATACCTATAATTTATTATATATATAATCCGCTATTTTAAATTTTCATATTTACATTGTTTATTGATGTAACTTTTATATTTCATTAGGACCATCATACTAGGTCAATTTTAAATAATACGATTAATATAAATCTTTTACCTATTAACACCAATTTATTAAAAATCTCTTAGGTACTTTTAATTCAAAATTTCTTGCATATAAGTTGTTTGCATTTTCTATTAATAAAAATAGAAAAATATTTATACTACATAGTTATTTAATTTTTTAAAGCTTATTAATAAATAAGATGTATTATATATTATTATATAGTTTGACAATTAGGGATTTAAGGAAATTTAAAATTTTCATACTTTAGATTGTTTACTGGATAAATTTTTAAAAACCACTTGGTTTGTTCCACTAGATACATTTTTAGACTTTAATATCGTGCAACTCATGTAAGGATTTTATTTCAATAAAAAGAATTGCATCAAATATTATGAAATTTTTAAAGAATTAAATATTTTAGTATGCCATAATATTTTTTTAAAAATTGTTTTTACTCATTCTTTTTTCTTTAGATTTGGTCCATAGTTTGGATTGTAGATCAATTACGAGTTTTTAGCTAGACAACAAACCCAAGTCCACATCCAAAGAAAAGCTATTTAATAAATGTGTAAAAAGATAATATTGCATTAAAAAAAAAAAGTATCATTATTAAAAATAGGAAAAGCTATTTGGTAAAAGTTGTAAAAAAATAAAACAGCATAATGAAAAAAATAATAATATTGTTACTAAAAATATTTTGCAAAAGTCAGTTGCGGAATCGATCCTAGGATCCCACATTTCAAAGTCTACCATTACCCTAAACTGAGTAATACACATGAGCTTTGTAAAATATCATTGATAAAGACAATTGCATCACACCCAGAATTACTATAATTATGAGATAATATTTTTGAAACAAGTTTTATTCTTAAAACTTTTTATAGAAATTAGAATATTTAAATGAAAGTGATAAAGAAATCTAAACATTTTCAGTTATATATAAATTTTATTAATTATAATGATAAAAAGGCATCAGCCTGTTCGGTTTTGTGGGCATTGGTAGAGTATATATGAAATATATTTCAAGGCTTGAACATATCACCACAAGTCTAAATAAAGAAGTATTCCTCTTATATTTAAATAAAAAATATTTACAATCAGAACATGTTTCTTACTAAAATAACTCGTAAATCTATAAGTTTTATTAATTATCATGTCAAAATGTGTCTGTCTGTTTGGTTTAGATTAATGATAAGAGTTTATATGTAATGTATTTCGAGCTCAAGGCTCAGGTAATTGTCACAATAATTTTAAGTAAAGTATAAAGTGATTCGAAAATATACTTATATTCATATAAATTTTATTAATTAACTTTGTCTTTGCACACCTGTGATAAAGCACCTTTGTGTCACACACAACCTGCACACTGCACATGGTGATCCTGGTTCTGCTTTTATTAAACAACCATCACAGCAATACTCACAACCTTTATAATTTCTGATTAATCATTTGAACATCCTTCTCATCTTTTACAAGCAGGAGTTTGGTTTAGGATCTAACTTATTTGTGATATAGAAATGCAGACTGTTTTTTTGAATAGAGAGATTGTTTTTATCTTCAGTGATTTTATTATATAATAATGGAAAATTTATGTTTTTTTAAAAGAAGTCTTTGTATATATATATATATACTTTTAATTAGCCTGTGTTTCAATTATTCAATAATCTTTTTTTAAAAAAAATGTTTAAAAAAAATAAAATAGTGTAATTATAAATTAAGAAAATAAGGAATATAAAATAAATAATTAAAATTGAATTATGTTCTAAATATTTTCCTAAAGGGAATTGGATTATAAAATAAAAGTAATTAAAATGTGGTTTGGGTGCACACATAAATTATAGTAGACTTTGCTAAAATGAATTAATTAATTCCAGAATACTATTTGTTATATTATTGAATTATTGTAGTTTACATTGAAATATATGTAATTAGGGATAATCCTTTCCAGGTCTATAGCCAAGACCAAAATTACCATCCACAATAAGTAGGAAAAATCAAAAATATAAATGTAAAAAGTACATTTAAATTAATTGTTATATGTACAGTACAATTATATTTTTTAAAAAACCAAAATTCATCTTCTAAAAATATAAAATGACAACATAATAAAAATTTATAATCTGTTATTTTCAAAATTTATCAGCAATCCCATTTGCTTATACCTTTTTTGAAACCAGTGAATTTTATTTTGCTGCTAATAAACTAACTCCTTTACAAAACTACACTTGAACTAGAAGACACAGAAAATTAATCCAACTTGCTTAACCTTATTTTATTGCAATCATCACCTGGAATTTATTTTTGATTTATTCATATTAGAAAAAGAGTATTCATTAGCTTTGTAATATTACAACATAAACTGCTTAAGCTAAAATTTTTTTCCTTCTGTTTTGTTTTTAATGTAATTTTTTTTTAGTCATTGATTTAATAATACCATAGGCAAAATTTAAATCACCAACTGTTTACAGTTCTCCCTTTTAGAATCATCTTTTTTTTTTTTTAATACTGATGAATTTTTTTGATATTATTTTTCTGGCTCATGATTAAGATTATGAATGAATTTAAAAAACAAAGTGCAGAAGAAAAATTAAATGCAAGTAAGCTCACAAAACATGAAAAACTGAACTATGATGAAAAGTCATGTGCACACTTGCTATTTTAATTAGTTGTAACATTTTTTTTTTTTCCAGCCAATTGTATTCATCAATTTAGTGCTTCCATGCTTAGTACTTAGTTCTCTAAGATAAGATTAAATTAATAACTAAGTTTAAAAGGTTTGCCATTTTACAAAAGATCTTGTTTGATTTTTCTATTCAGAATTTTGCTTTGAATTTTTTTTTTAATATCTAATATTAATCAATTTTTAAGTTTTATTTTCATATTACTGAAATAAAATTATTACAATAAATGTGCATCTTGGAAAATATTTTTACATAAAAAATGTTTGACAGTTTTTAACACTAAAGATAGAAAAAGATATGCAAAAGAAATTGATAAATAAGTTTTATGCGTCAAGGATGTCTGCCATTTAAATTTTTTTTGTATATATTTGCATTTATTGTATAAATCATTATGTGAGAAAAAAGAATTCTAAGTTATTCTCTCTAGAAGTCTTACTTTTAGCTAATCTCAATTTTTTTTTTTTTAAATTAAAATATAGTTATTATGCAGGAGATATATATTGTAATAGTCGGTTCTTAAATTCCTTTTGATCATGGAGGGTGCCACCAGATCACTGCGTACCGGGAAAATTTATTTACCATGATCAAAAGTAAATGATTTGCACCGACCAGACCCAGGGAGAACAAGAGCTCGACATATTGTTCAGACCATTGAGGAATAAAAGCACTAAGACAAGCGTCAGTGAAACTAATTTTAAATAATTTAAAATTTTATTAAATTCAAGCAAAAACAAAATAAATCTGGCAAACAAAACATGAGAGTTGACCTAAATTTATTATCGTATTCATCCAAGAGTGGATGTGTGTACGGCAAATATTAAAACATTAAACACTCTGGCAGAGATAAGTTCGTTTTCTCACCTACGATACAAAAAAAAGGGAATTGATAATATCTTCCTGCTGGTGATTTATAAAAACCAATTCTAGTTTCCTAATTCAGCGGTTAAACAAAAAACAATATGGTCTTGTAGGAAATCTATGAAACAGTGCCGTTGAGCACTTCTTCACCCAGAATAATGCGTTGAAACTAAGAATGTCATATGCCATCAGGATAGCTTGTGATATACCACTTTTGAGGCAATTCACGGTTAATTTCACATACAAGATAAGAAGACATGAGAAAAGATTACGATCTTATGTAATCTCAGAACGAAGAAACAAAACCTCCAATTTCAGAAAACCAGAACACTATACACAATAAATCTCCAGCCAAAAGATTTGCAGTCTGCAGGACATGCAAACTAAACTTATTTGAAATTAATTTCAGTGTGATAGAAGAGGGATAAGTGATTGAAAAAAAATTACGATCTGCTAAAGCTTTTAGCAAGGTTAGTAATATAAAAGGAGACATTAAGCGCATATAAAATATAAATTCACAATACACTCCCAGATAAATAAATTTAAAACATATAAAATCTACTCATCATACATCTAGGTTAAGTAAAATTTTCAAATTGGCAATTTTGCCACTAAGGCTTCAAAGCATATAATAAAAGAATAATACATAAAATAATAACAAAGGAATATAATTTCTGATTTACTATATAGTGTGGATAGTGAAGTGGTTTGAAAGTCTGAGTTCAAATCCCTTATATTTATAAAGATTGAGCAGAGACTTAGACTAGATTTAGCCCTGGCAAGATTATAAAAGGAAATTTACCTTAATGTCCATACGTTTGGTGAGTACTCACATTTGTGTGTAGAATTAATAATAAAAGTCCGCAATGGTTTTTTTCTGGTAATGGTGGCGGGAGTGTGGAGATATATTTTGAAAGTTCTAGTTTAGGAAATCATGGCATCTTCGAAGGAACAGCAGGGAAGTCAGGATCCATCTTTAGTAGGCTTAGCAGCGCTTTCTGGAGTTTTGATAACCAATCGCATAAAATTCGGACATTTAAAAAATGAACATAACTATAAATTATATTGAGAGTCTCATTAGCAGTTACGCGAACCTGAGAATCTATATCAGGAGAAAATATGAATCTGGGTGCGAAGAAATATCTGACACAGAATAATATTTCAGAAGAATACTTTGAATAATCGCAATTCAAAGAATCAGAATAATTTCTGAAGAATGAATATCAGTCAGAATAATACTTTCTAACTAATGAATGGATGCAAATCCTTTATTTTAAACTCAGGACTATTTATATAACTCTTATCTCCCACGTAAACTTTGTTTTTGATCTTTTAATTACTTAAACAGTATATGCCGAAGGCTATTTTAATACTACGCTCAATCTAATTAAATATCTCGCCAGGGTACTTAAACTAAGTAATACAAAATTAAATATCCGCTCTTAAAATAGATTATAATTACCAAATAGAAAAATATAAACAACTTTTAATTAAAAAAAAAAAACTTTTCTAAAGATAAAACAAATATGTTACAAGTTTTACAAAATTGACTTTAAAAAATTTTTTTTTCTAAAACTACAAATTTAATAAAGAAAAAAAAAACTATTCTTGAAAGAAAATGTGTGCTGAAATTTAAACTTTTATTACAAAAAGACTAAACGATGAATTATAACCTAACTTTAAATGTCGTGATGGAACTATTGAAACGGAAAATATCCGGTTCAACTTCTTTATCACCCCATCAAAAAAAAAATGAAAACATTTGTTTGCTTTTTGTTTTAAAAAAAAAAACTTTTACACATCTACCCCCCCCCGTAGAAATCCTGGGTGAACATTTGTCCTGGTTTGCTTAAAGCCATTACCTTATTTTACAATATATCCATCTCCAATCTCATAATCCATGAATACAAATTTTTATTTTGTTAAACCTGTCCGATTACTCTTAAATTTAAACCGCTTAACCTCTGTCAGGCAGTTCTTTTTCTTTATTGATTAGTTTTCTGATATAAACTACTTTCCCCCTCCTGTCTTTTCTTTGCTTATCAATTTTTCTCTTGTCTTTGCTTATCTATTTTTCTCTTGTCCTTTTCATGTTTTGTTTTCTGCCTCATATATCTGAAAACTTGTAGGCCTAGCAAAACTCACTTCTACGAAGTGTCTCAACTTATTAGTCATACTATCAGCACTAGAAAATGGAAAGAATTTATCTTCTATGATCTTTTTGAATAATATTGTCTATAAATAGCTTCTATTTTAAAATTATACTTCTTAATCTTTTTTTATTTATTTTACATTTATGTTTAAAATGAACAGTTACTTTAATCGGCTTATTTTTACTTTCTTGTACAAACTTTTATATTATTTTCGGCCTTTAACTTATAACTTTTTTCTGAATTTTCAACTTTCTTCACTACACTATCTATCTGTATCCACTCTCTACCCATTTCCAACTTTATTTCCATCTTATCTATTCTAACACTATCCTGTTCTAATTCATCTTTCAAATCTTCTTTTACTATTTCCACTTCCTGCATATCTGACCCAATTCTTTCTCTACCGTTTCAATAGCTACTTGATTTTTTTCGACTCTCCTCATTATTTCACATCTCATTTCTTTCATTTCTGTTTTGAATTCACTAATTTCTTCCTTTATTACTCTATTCTCTTCCCTCATTTCTCTTATCATTTCTGCTTTGAAGTCAACCAACATTGCTTGCTGACTTTCCTTTATTTCTTGACACATTTCTCATCTCAGCTTTAAACATGTCTGTCTGATTTTGTTTCATTTTTATTATCATCATTATCATGTTCATCAACTGTGTCTTTTTTCCCCACAATTTGAGGGTTTTTAAATGTAACCAGGCTTCTACCCCTATCTCCCTATAAATTTCTACGCTGTCTTCCATTTTTACGACGACAAAATCCAACTATATTTAACTTTTACTTTAAACTATCTAAGTACAATATAAATTTAAAGAAACACTACTTAACTGTTTATTTATTTTTACTTAAAGAGAAAGAAAAAAAACTTATTATTTAATACTTCTCTTTCTTTTAAAATAAATCTAAAAGAAAAATGCTATTTAATTATTTATTCTTATGATATTGAAAGATGAATCCCCAACTCCAAGTTGTCCCAACAATACACCAACTAGCCTAAATTGACTTGAGGTATTTAAAACTGTTGCCTCATACACTCGAAATATTTGTCAACCGTCTGAACAAAATATGTAAGCTATTAACTCGAAGCCCTACGTTGGCTGCGTTAAAATAATTAACTGTGTAACGGTCAGTTCTTAAATTTCTTTTGATCATGGAGAGTGCTACCAGATCACTGCATACCTGGAAAATATATTTACTGTGATCAAAAGTAAATGATGATGATTTGCACCAATTAGACCCAGGGAGAACAAGTGCTCAATATATTGTTCAGACCCTTGAGAAATAAAAGGACTAAGACAAATGTCAGCAAAACTCATTTTAAATAATTTAAAATTTTATTAAATTCAAGCAAAAACAAAATAAATCTGGCAAACAAAATATGAAAGTTGACCTAAATTTATTAGCGTATTCATCGAAGAGTGTACATTAAACACTGGCAGATAAGTTTGTTTTCTCACCTATGAATTTAAAAAAACGGAAATAATAATATTTTTGTGCTGGCGATTTAAAAAAAAACAATTCTAGTTTCCTAATCCAGAAGTTAAAAAAAACAATATGGTCTTGTAGGAAATCAATGAAACAGCGCCGGCGAGCACTTCTTGGCCCAGAATAATGCATCATATGGTGGCAGGACAGCTCATGATATACCACTTTTAAAGGCAATTGCCAGTTAATTTCACATACAAGATAAGAAGACAGGAGAAAAGATTATGATCGGAAGTAATCTCAGAGCGAAGAAACAAAACCCCCAATTTCAGAAAACCAGAACACTATACATGATAAATTGCCAGACCAAAGATTTGCAGTCTGCAGGACACTCGGACTAAACTTATTTGAAATTAATTTCAGCATGATATAAGAGGGACAGGTGAGTAAAAGAAAATTATGAAGATCTGGCAAAGCATTTAGCAAGGGTAAGGGTTAGTAACATAAAGGGAGACATTAAGCGCATATAAAATATAAATTCGCAATACACTTCCAGATAAATAAATTTAAAACATATAAAATATACTCATCATACACTCAAGGTTAAGTAAAATTTTCAAATTGGCAATTTTGTCACTAAGGCTTCAAAGCATATAAAAGAATAATACATAAAATAATGACAAAAGAATACAATTTTTGATTTACTATAAAGATTGAGCGGAGACTTAGACTAGGTTTAGCCCTGGCAAGATTATAAAAGGAAATTTACCTTAGTGTCTATATGTTTGGTGAGTATTCACATTTGTGTGTAGAATTAATAATAAAGTCCACAATGGTTTTTCTCTGGTAATGGCGGCGGGAGTGTGGAGACATATTTTGAAACAGTTCTAGTTTAGGCAGTCATTGCATCTTCGAAGGAACAGTAGGGAGGTCAGCATCCATCTTTAGTAGGCTTAGCAGCGCATTCCGGAGTTTTGGTAAGCAATGATTTAAAATTTGGACATCTGAAAAATGAACATAACTACTATATAAATTATATTGAGAGTCTTATTAGCAGTTACACGTACCTGAGGTTCTATATCAGGAGCAAATATGAATCCAGGTGCAAAGAAATATCTGACACAGAATAATATGACAGAAGAATACTCTGAATAATCACAATTTGAAGAATCAGAAGAATTTCTAAAGAATGAATATCAGTCAGAATAATACTTTCTAACTAATGAATGGATGCAAATCCTTGGTCCTAAGCTCAGGGCTATTTATACAACTCTCTTATCTCCCGCGTAAACTTTGTTTTTTATCTTTTAATTACTTAAACAGTATATGCCCAGTGCTATTTTAATACCACGCTCAATCTAATTAAATATCTCACCAGGGTCCTTAAACTTATTAATACAAAATTAAATCTCTGCTCTTAAAATAGATTATAATTACCAAAAAGAATAATATAAACAACTTTTAATTTAATGTGTCAAATGCATTGACTAGGAAGCGAACCCAGGCCAGTTGCTTGGAAGGCAACTATACTAACCACTAGGCCACCAACGTTTGACAAAAAAAAACTTTTCTAAAGATAAAACAAATATGTTGCAAGTTTATTTTACAAATTTAATAAAAAAACAAAACAAACTATTCTTGAAAGAAAATGTGTGCTGAAATTGAAACTTATTACAAAAAGACTAAACAATGAATTATAACCTAACTTTAAATGTTGTGATGGGACTATTGAAACGGAAAATATCCACTTCTATATATTTTAATGTATCTATTTTTACTTGCCTATGCTCAATTTTGTTTGTTTTAACTTTTTTTTTTTTGCCTTTTTATTAAAATATATGAGAAGGTAGTGTATGAATAATAAAGTTGAAAATATGAAAATAGTACACAGTAATTTATAAAATATTGATATGTTTGTAATTAAAATAGTCTATAAGAATATATATATGTTTGCAAAAAATTAAAATAATATTAAAACTGGAAATTAATTAATTGGATATTTTGTAAAAATTTTGATATAAAATTTAAAAAAGTATTTAGTTATATACAAATGTAAATGTGATTAATGTGTATTTATGCAGGTATATTGTATAGTTTTTTAAGTATATGTTGGTATTTATTTAATATGAGTATAATAATTAAATTTTTTTTTTTAGAAATGATTTATTGATTTTAATATATGAGTATTTAAAATTACTAATTTTTAAGTCAAATTTATATGAAATTTAGAATTAAACAATATTTTATAAATAATAATGAATATTTTTTGGTTTTGTTTAGGTCTTTGAAAAAGATTGTTGAGTAATTGAAAGATAGACTAATAAAATTTGAATTTGCAAAAAATAAGTATAGAAAGAAATGAATTTGCTATAAGTATTAAAATTATATGCAATGTTAAATGAAAGTAATATTTAAAAACATACAAGAAAATTTTATAAAGTTTATAAGTTAGGGGAAAAAAAAGTTTTATAATATATATATTTTGCATTATTATTATTCTACTATAAAGTAGACCATTTGTCAATAGTAAACTGCATTTATTTAATATTCAAAATTTATTTGTAACCATTACAATTACTTACTTATTAGTTGTTGTCTATATACTTTTTCATATTATGTTTATTTTATACATCATATTTCAGAGCTAAATTTACAAGAAATAGAACAAATTGAATACACTTACTCAACTTTTGTAAATCAAGTGAAAAAAATTTTTTTTAAGTTATCACAGCCCCTTAGTTATTGCTCCATGCTCTGTGAACATTTCTTGTGAAATATTATTGTATATGTGTTTGTGTGTGTGTGGGGGGGTCTATTTAAATTTTTTTTTTGTAATTATATTTGGTCATCATGTCAAATAGTAAACCATTGATCTTAATAGGAATTTTTTTTTTTTTTAAAAATTTGATTGTCAAGTGGTGCAATTCTTTACTTAAGTAAATAGAAAATTGCCTAAAAAAAAAAAGAATAAATACTTCAGTTTTGATTTTTTTATGATATTTTTTTTTTATTAAAGAATTCTTTGATCGTCTATTTTTTTGGAGTGTTGCACACTCACCAATTAGTGACTCCAACGAAAAATTATTTTATGCAAGTCATATTTCTGATGCTTTATATAAGTAAACAACAATATCTGTTATTTCATCATCTAGTGACTTTCATTTTTGAAGTTAAAAGTGCTGTAAAGTATATTAATCTTTTACGTGACAAATTTCTGCAGATTTTGCCTAGAACTTATGGTAAGACTTGTCAAATCTGTAAAGCATTTCCAGACAAATTAATACAAGATATTTTGAACAAATAACCAAATTGCTCATATTTATAATTTATCTTCCTTCACTTCTATATAGAGTTATATGATATTTAAAATGAATCTGTTTCAAATATATGTACTATTGATAGTTATTTAATTGCAGAAAATTCTTTAAATATTAGATTTTTTTTAAAAATTCACTGAATTAAAATTTCTTACTCTGAAGAAAGCTAGCTACATAAAGGCATCACCTGCTTAAACAGATTTAGCAATATATATTCAAAGTTCAGCTTTGAATTGTTTCTTCCCCTCCATTTACTGTAATAAAAAAAATGTAAGCACACATTTTTTTCTGATGTTTTCCCTCAATAATTATAATTTTTTAATACGTTATAATTAAATAGTATATTAAATAAGTAGTTATATAATTAGTTGTTTGGGAGTTGTGATATTTAAGTTATCAAATAACATCATGAGCACAAATGATACACTCATTTGGCTAAGTTGGAATTTTTTGTTGTTACTTAGTTGAGAATTGATTAAGGAACTTTTAAATTTTAAGTCTGCAACCCTATTACTGTGCTAAACAATGCAAGATAAATAATGTATTGAAATGATTGAATAAATTTGTATAGTTTGTACATTAATTTATAATAACTTAAATATTATTATAAATTTTTATATTTATCAAATTTTAGTGCTTGAATTTTTGGCAAAAGTTGTGTTTAGGTAAAGACTGTATTAACAAAATGTAGTAATTGGAATATTTTTAACATAGATACATTAAGAATTAATCAAAATATTCTAAAATAACACTACAAAATTTGAATATGCCTATATAAAATTAAACATAAAATCTTAACTATAGCCAGCTTATTGCATTTTACGCCATCTTAAGTAGCAAACATTGAGAATTATGCATCTGAAATCTAAATACCAGGTTTAGAATTATAATACAAATTATAATAAATCTATCAATTAGATTCTGTTTTTATTGGATGACTTTAGTATTAATAATCTTTATGAAATCTTGTTTCTCTTAAAATTAGCTGTCTTGGTTTTTAAATGTAATGATTAATATAATCTCTCGTATAATCAATTATCTGTGCTTTCAAATATTCTAAAATTTGGTTAATTCTTTAGTTTACAGTATTTTAAAATAAAAAAGTATATATATGTATGTACATAATCACAGTTACCTCCAATTCACAACTCAATCAGACTAGCCAAAAAAATAAACTCTAAAACACAACTAATGGTTTCACTCCTACAAGCAGACTTCTCAAGTATTAAGAACTACAAAATATACTAGTCTGGTTGAGTTATGAATTTGGAGTAAATTTGATTATTTATTGACTAGTTTAGTTTTATGTTTTTAAATTGTACATATATGTATCTGCTCATTTTTTGTATTTAGATAGTAGGTTAAATTACTCAAATTATATTTACTTGTTTATTTATCTTGGTGAGTTTAATTAGTTTGGATCAATTGAATATTATACAAAAATTGAGAAAGTATCAATAGAAAGTGAGTACATAAATTTGTAAAATAGGATTACTTAAACTTGTTTTAAAAAAAGGATTAATTGGGTAAAGCAGATTTCAATGAGAAAACTACAAATCATTACTAATCAAATAATCAGAAACCAAGTCAAAAAAGTCAAATTTATTAACAATAATTAACATGTCCATCTGAGGTATCATTTCCATTACAAATTTAGTTATTTCTATCAGTAGTTTAATTTTAATTGTTTAACAGCCAAATTAATTGCCAACAAAAAAGTAACTCTGTAAGGAATATCTTTCAGACTATTCTTTAAGAGTTTATCTTGTACTTTATTTCGCTTTTAAAAATTGGTCTTTAAATACTGACTTTAAAACTACTAATAGGAATTAGATGTAAATAATGCTAATTTGTATGGAATGTACTATTAAGAAAATCATATTGACACAAACTAAATATTCACAAAAATAAATAATACTTCAAATAGCTGGATATTTTAAATATTTTAAAGTATACTGAAAATTTCAGATTTTTAATTTTGTGAGTGAAGAAAATATATTTTTTCATTTATTTATTAACTAATCTGTTTCCTTATATTTTATTTTTACTGTTTGAAAATGCTTCATGTTCTCATTTTATTTAGATTTTAATTTGCTTTGTCTATTTTTAAATAATACATACTCGAATCAATAAATAAATCATTTATTTAATTACTTAAAAATATTTATTCATAGATAGTTAAATGAAGTATTTATTTCTAACACTGTAATACAGGATAATATGTTTGGTTTTTATATATATTTGTATGTGTGAAAATTCAATTTTAAAAAAATATAAATAAATCAGAATTCTAAATTAGAGTTACCTTACATTTTGACTTACAATAAAGATTTAGTATCTCATAAATAAGTCAAGACAACTGTCCAATGTTCCCTGTAAACTGCTTAATTGCGCAGCCTGCACAATGTGCACACTGCTCAGCGGCTTCTACTCATTCCAGATATTCCAATATTTGAAGTATTCAACCATTTGTTTTGTTTTTACATTTAGACACAAAGTTGAATCCAGATAAATAATTTTGATTAAAAGGATTAATAAATAGAATTGATTTGTATATGCAGGAGGGGGGAGAGGCAGGGATTTTGTTATGGGAACTTCAGTTTAATAGTGTTGTGTCCTGCCCAAATTAACTAAAAATAAATTCGAATACTATTACACTTTGGCTTATATATAACAGTGATGACCAAGCACTCTCTTTCCTCTGCTGGTCATTGCTATGGCAGGATGTTTGATGCAACCAAAACTGGCAGCTTGACTGTGATGAGACTTTTTTATTATTGCAATTTAAAACAAAAAAATCATCATCCAAACATATAAATATTTTATTTTAGGCCTTACAAGTTTCAAAACATTTAGCAAGTGAATCTAATCTTCATAAAGTCAATCAAAAAATAAGGAAAACAAATTTAAATATGATTGGCTCTCGTGATCAGTTAAAATTGGAATGTCATCATCATCATCAAAAATTATAACTACTGTATTAAACTTGGAGATGTGTTTAGATGATTGACATATATACCAACCAGATAATTATCTAATATTAGTAAATGGTTATTTTATTGTCTTGAAGTTAAAACAATGATGAAAAAATACTACCTAGGGATTTGGAAAGTCTAGTAATATTGCCTTATTCATTGTTTTTTATGGAAGGGTGCTACGTATTAGCCAGTCATTTTTCAACAATGGTATCTTTAACAACTGTTTTATATACAGGCTTCAGCTGAGATATAATGATGTGAAATATTCTACTTCTTTTTTGTCATGTGTCATAGCATCAGCCGGGAAGCAAACCTGCTAACCCGGGACAACTGCTTGTAAAGCAACTATCGCTGACCTCTCGACCACAATGCTTGACTACTTCTTTAATAGTATTTCAAATATTAGAAACAAGTACTATCTTTATAAATATCTCTAAACTCAAATAGTTTTGAATTTTGTAAAATTTATATAAATAAAATAATGATTAGTATTAACTTTATTTTTTTTTAATTTAAAAGTATAATTGTGAATAATTTTCTTTTCTTAGCAAATGTACTTTCACTTTTTTGAACTCCTGCAATTCATACCCAGTCACATTTTATCTTTAATTGCCTCGTTGCATGACTTTAATTTCCCCACATCTTTGCTTAATTCATATTTTAATGACAAAAAAAAAGTACTGATCTCACTCTAGAATAGATGATTATTCAGCTTCTATTATGCTAATCCCGAAACTTTATCAACTAGAAAGTTCAATTTGAATTCAATCATTCTTCCAAACTGCTGATTTTATGAATGTCCAAAGTTTATGATTTATAGACTCCTACTATATAATAATACAATCACATTCGATATCTCTTCTTTCTAAAATGTAATATCTACTTTGCATCAGGATTCTGACTTGTCTTAATTTACAATAATTTTTTTATCAGTTAGTTATCTTGTAATCAACAAAAAATTAGATTGGGGAGTGGAAAGTGGAAAATTAACAAAAGTTAATTTATATAACTCAATAATATTAACAGCATTCATGGTAAATTATTTTGATCAAATGTGAATGAATGAGATTTTTCTTTAACTGATTTATGGAATTGTAGTAAGATCATGTTTATAGTAAGATTAAGTAGAAATGGTTTTATTTTAGCAAGATGTTACTGTTAGAAGTGTATTTTAATCTGAAAATGTTTTTTAAATAAAAAATCTTTTATAATTAATTAAATGCAAGTTCATTCTTTATATATTTTAGTTTCAAAAGGAATTTTATTTATAAAAATAATATATTACAATAGAAATAAAAAATAGAAACAATATAAAGAACTTGTCATATTTACAATTTGTTAGAATTAGGGGGGGGGGCACTACATATTGTTAAACATACAAAATTGTAATGAATATATCAGCCTTTAAAAAAAGTTGAGAAATTATAGTTAGAATATCTTATTATAGGTTCGAACACTGATGAATAAGTGACTATGTAGCTACAAATATATCTAGAGGAGTAATTTTTTTATCTCTCGCTTTAATTGTGTCTAGTTTGTTTTTATATGTGTTTATGTGAATTCTTGTATCACTGTTGTAAAGAAATAAGGAGTCTTGTGTTACCATAGAGCATAAAGTATAAATATAATGATTCTAATTTCTACAAAGCTAGCTTTTGTGATGTGTTTTTGGTCTTTTTCCTTGAAATATAATTAATGTAATTTTTCTGTTGCTAAGATTTTTCTTATACCTCGAAAAATATAATGTAGGCAAAAACCACATTTATTTTTAGCATAAAATCAAAATATTTTGACTCAAGAATCCAATACTTAAATCTTATCAATTGCATATTATAAAATCATTTTTTGTATATATACACTAGAGCGTGATTAAAATAAACATATATTAAATTTATAAACTTGTATAACATATTTAAAGACGACCACCACCTAAAGATATGAATTTTTGCCCCCAAAACTTAGTGTTTTAAAAACCTTTTGAAATAGTTATGTAATGATTCTTCAGATATGTTTTTTGGATAAGCAATGAAATATTGCGAATATTATCAATATACTAAACCTTTATATTTTTAATGACTAAATATAGCATAAAACTATATAAATTGTAAATCATATGTATTTGAGAATATATCAGTAGTGAACTTGTTAATTTATATTAATCTTTAGTATCAGCCAAGTTGTTAAATTATTAAAATATTATGTGATCATAAATATTATAAATATATGATAATCCTCAATAATGTGATACATACAAAAGTTGCATCTAGATGCATATTTGAAATCCAGTATTAAACGAAGTAGTTTCATTGTAATCAATGAAATTATATTTTATTTATTTTATTTCAAATGTAATTTGGAGGTCCAGTTGATTTTAGTATACAATGCTCATTACATTGCTTAACTTATAATGCTTTTATAAGTCTTGGCAATATCTACACTTTTTAACTTTATTCAGTATTTCATATGATATATGGTGCCAGTAGGCATGTCATGTAAGATTAAATGCTTGACTTGAACAAGCTTTGTTGATTAGCATGAAGCTTAATTTTTAATGTATATCCATATAATCATTTGATCTATATTGTATTTGGTATAATTGATTTTATTAATATAAATCCTAGTATTAGTTATTCTCCTAGTTTTTGCAGTAAATTAAAGTTGTTAATGTGTTTAAATATTTAAGTAGTTGTGACTTATGCCCAATGTGGCTGCTTGATGGCGTCGTTTCTCTGCAAAAGCAAAGAAATATGCTGTTTACATGGCCTAACTTACAGCCTGTAGAACAGTTCTGTTCATATTAGCCGTTAGCAGACCTAGATGGCATTGCACGCTACTTCCTCACTATGGAAATAGCACAGCCTTCACAGATCGCTACTGTAAGATGTGAGTGTGTATGGAATTCAACTGGCCATAAGTGTTTTTATGTGCATTGGAAATAACGATCTTACACCTTACCTGACATACTATTACATACTAATAATTGTAAGCCCATCATGTGTTTCCCTACACATCTTGGAAGGTGAAAACAATTGCAAAAGGGTATGTCCCAGAACCATTTCACATAAGTCATGCGAAAAGGCATGCTTGCAGGAGAACAGTTACGAGAATAATGAAATGGCTGTTGTACATTGTTTTGGAAATCATAATCTTGGTTTGCTCAGACTAGTGCATGTATTGGCCGATCTTTTGGATTGGCAAAACCATCAGCCCCCCCCCCCCCACATACCAGCACTATGCGTTGAAATGTATAATGTAATTTAGAAAATAATGTTGGTTCATAAATTTTTTTAAAATACTTTGAAAAATGGTCGGAGAACAGAAAGCAAAAAATTATTGGCCTGGTAACATTACATTTCATTATTTTTTGCAAGCAAAACTGCCATTAAGTGGCCACATTGGTCATAAGTCACAACAAACCGTATTTATTTTGCATAATATAGCATTGTATTTCATTTTAAATATTATGCTGCAAATAATCAGCAAATGAAAAATAAAATTGCTGCATTAAAAGTAAAAAAAAAATACAACTAAAACTAGGAATATTATTTTTATATGTTTTTTAAGAACATAAAATGTTTTGATTTAATAAGTGGGTAATCATTTAATAGGTGATGAGGGATATTTATTAACACTGGAGGAGCTATAGAACCACTATGAAAATACCAAGGGATAAAGAGGGGTGGTACAAATTAGTTGTATAAATATCAAGCAATATTTATATAAAATTTGCAGTTTTAATAAACAAATAGTAGACCCCACCCCTAACAATATTAATATAAAACTTGCATAGTTTTTTTTTTTCATATGTCATAGCATCGACCAGGACGTGAACCCACAGCCGTCTGCAACCAACTACTTGCTTGCATGGCGGCTGCGATACCTCCCGGCTAATGAAACAAGAACAAAAATATAAATTAATTGTGCAAATGCGAATTTACGATGGTGTTGAGAGGGATAACATGTTTTTCTGATTTCCTTTAAAATTGTTTAAAGTTTTTTGAAATCGCCTATAGTATTTCTTTAGTAAACACTGAGAATGATTGTTTTAATTTTATTTGTTTGCAAAGATTACTACACCTAAATTCCCATTATCTTTTTTTGTTGTTGTTGTTCCTTTATAGACAAAAAAAAAACTTGTTTGTTGTTTTAAATGCCATCTCTTCAATAAATCATTATTTATATTGAAACACACATAGGAAATTATTATCTCTCACTGTAATCTCATTACAAAACCACATCTCAATTTTCAGTACTTGTCATCTGTGTAAGTATGTAAAAAATCTAGCAAACATTTGATCTGTAAACTGTGCTAAACTCTTAAAAACTTGCACAAGCTAACAAAATCTAGCAGAAACTTAACTTTATCAAAAAATAGTGGTGATAAATTCCATCATTATAACCTCTGTACAACTAAATTTGTATTTTTTTTTTCTTGTATAATCTTTATTTTTTTAAAAAAAAAAAAAATTGTAAAACTTCTCAAGTTTTATATTAATATTGTTAAGAATAGGGGGATTACTATTCATCTATTAAAATTATACAAGTTTTATATTAATATTGCTTTGTACCAATAAATTTGCATTTTTATAACTGATTTATATATATTTTTTCATTTATCATATGGTATTTTCAATAGTGGTTCACAGCTCCCCACAAGTATCAATAAATATTCTTCAGCTCTTACTAAATGATTACTAATAAATGTTGTATCTAAATATGAAAAATTATATTAACAGGAATCCAAATCAGTTTTGAATAATTAAATAATAAGGTATTATGATCAGTTGATAGCACTTGAACTTTATTATTGATACTTGGCCATAACTTGACAGACCTTTTAAGACAATGTATTCTAACTTAATTTAATAAAGCATTTTTATTATGATAAAGATGCATATAGTTTTAAATGTCCCAAAAATTATGTTTGCATTTGCATATAGCTAATGGCATTTTAATTGCAGTAAATTTTCAATTCTGTAAGATTAATTTGTTTAAATACCTTGTCATGTCTGTAATGCATGGAAATATTACTTTTGTTTTATTATTGATATTTATTTAACTATGACTATATTATTTTTTTACTAGAAAAAAACATCATTGATTTTTTTCAGCTTAACATGTTTCCAAGGGCAATTGTTTTATCCTATACCAGAGTCATTATTTATACACTTCAGTAATTAATGACCCATTAGAAATTGCTGACCCGTTTCTAGCTTTGGCTTTCATCAGTAAAAAATTAAATACAGGAACTTATGCATGTATGCATCTAAAAGCTGCCTTTTACTTCTTTACACTTTAAATTATACTCATATGTATATGTATGTGTCTTACAAATATGAAAAATTTGATAATAATAATATTTAGCTGAGTACGCTTTCAGTACTGTATATCAGATTCATGGCAAACAAACTAAACTGACCAGTTAAGATTCCAGTGCATAATCAACGGGTCTCTATTATTTTTTAGATTGAGTTATTGATTTATTTCTGCACACTATTTAAATTAATGGTCTGAAATTTAAATAAAACATCAAAATTTTTGAATCTAGGTCAACTTACAAGCATAATTATATGGATTTGACACTAGGTCATAAATTATTTTAGTAACTTCAATTTTATGTCAGTTGTATGCTCTATCCTTTGTCTAAAAGGTTAATAATATTACATATTCATCCTGTTCTAGAGTCATCTATTGTAAGCTTGAGTAAGCACTGGGTTTTGGATGGTATTTCCGGATTAGTTTATGACTTTGACTTTGTCAATGAGGATTAAGATTCATATAAATAAATGTTGTTAGCTATCTAGTAGCCACCTTTCACTTTTTTATGCCATTCAAATGAAGACCAAATTCACAAAAAAATATTGAACATTAGAAGACTTACTTGCATAGTTATATAGTTATAAATCAGTAACTATATTTGAATGACAAACAAAAACATCATATGACCTTCTCAGCTGTGCATATTCTTCTGATAACAGTTCCATTCACTCAGCTCTATTGTAAACTAAAGAAGACAAAAGCTGAAAATAAATCTTAACATATGGATAGAGTAGATTACTCTAGAGCAGTTAAAAGGAACTGGCATTGGAGTTTTTTTAAATCATTACATTATATCACTAAATAAGCTTATGGTATATTTGATTTCAACTTCATTCTGTTAATTTTTAGATCTGATATGTAATACTGTTTTGTTTGAAATGTTAGCTTAGTACAGATAAGAAATTTTGAGAATTAGAATAAGAAATATGAGAAAATTGGAAACAAAGGTTTTGAAGGTATATGGTAAAGATAAAAGTTGGAAACCTAGGTTTTGCAATATTGAAGTTTTTAAAATAGTAAATGAAAAAAAAAAATACGTAGGGAGAGGTTTTGCACTAGTCTATCAGATCCAAAAGTGAAAAATTTCAGAATCAAAGCTCAAGTTGTAACTTCTCCTGCTTGAATATCATATGATCTTCTGAACATTTAACCACTGATTATTTTTAGGGATGGGGCATTATGAAAGATGTGTTAGATTGATCTAGATGAAAAAGATGAGAACAAATGAAAACAGATGATTTATGGTTTTAAGAATGAATGAGTATTAGAAGGTTAATTGTTGACAAAAAAAAATCAATGAGATTGTATGGTTGATGAGCAAGATTTTAGTTTTTTTTAGCAAATAATTAATGTTGATTGATTTAAAGAAGGGAGTAATATAATTAGTATTTATGAAGATAGTTCACCAAGTAATGCTGCTTATTTTTTGTATTTAAATTAGAATCAATTTATAAAATAATTGACCAAGATGACATACAGATAAAATACTACTAATACTGTCTTTTTGGTTTTATAAATTTTTTGGATTTCAAGACTGGATCTTTTACCCCTCACTGTAAACCAAAACTCTTAAGATCGAAAAAAAAGCAAGCAACTCCCTGTAATTATTAGGCATTAATTTTTAATTTTATTTATAACTGTGTGTGTGTGTAAACTAATTTATTCCATGTAAACATTTAATGACCATCTTTGAAACTGTGTTTGGATAATAGAAATTTTGAATAATAGATATTTCGATTAATAGTATTTTCCCTATATAAAATCTTATTTAGTTTTCAATCATTACTTCTGCTAATCTCATGGAGATTGGAAATAAATCTACATCTAAAATTTCTATATTTGTCTGTTTCTGATTGTTAGCTGTATTTTTATTCAGATTGATGGTGAGAGGTCACTGGTATACAAGCAGTTACTTGCTAATGCTATGACACATGAGGAAAAAAAAAAAATTCAAACTATTGTTTGGAGGCGTTAAATTTTTTTTCTTCAAGAAAGAAAATATATTCATTTGATGTATTTAGGGATGAGTGGATGATAGGGATTAATTTTGACAGCATAAGAACGTGCAATATTTGGTTACATTTATACTTTTTTTTTTACTTAGCAGAATTAGTTCATAATATGATGTAGTGTTCCCATTAAGCAGTTTTTTCTGGGATGAAAACTGAGACTTCTAAGAAATTCTAAAAAGATGTGTGAAAATAAATTTTTAAAAAGATAGTAAAAAAAGAACACTTAATTACTCTGCTTTGCAGTTCATTTACTATTCTCTACTTAGTTATGATTAATTGATAACTTGCCTCTCCTACTTCCCTAACTCTTTCAATTTCAAAGCTGCTTTTTTTTTTTTTTTTCAGAAATATATCAGTTAATATTGCCAATTAAACTAGAATGGTTGATTTTATATTAAGATTTTTATTTAATTTATTGAATTAATGAATGAATTTTTTTTTTTTGTAAAATGACATTTTTAATTAATAAGTAATTTAAGAAATAATAGTAATTATATATCAAAAGATTTAAGATAAATCATAAATTCATTTTCAGTATTTTTATGATTCTTCTGTCCATCAGTGCAAGTTATCCAGAGATCATTACTTTCACCCAAGAATATATAGATATACTAAAAACTTTGGGTTAACTACCATGGAAATTTTTCATCAACTTGAAAAAAAAAAAATCAAGCCCAATTATGGACCAGCTTTCAATAAAACAGTAAACCCCATCATATTAACACTATATTTTTAAAATTGCTTACAGTATATAAAATGGAAGGAAGTAGCCATTTAATTTTGTTTTCTTTTTCAGATAATAATACTTAAATTTAAATTGTTATCAGTAAGAAGAAAAAAAACTTGAACTACAAAGCAAATCACTTTACATTAACCAAGTGAATCATTATTTATACTTTTGAAACAGTTGGATGGGTTTATGCTTATAAATCAGATTGCCTTTTACTGTTTATGATTTGAAACTGTTTTTTTTTTTATATAGTTCAATCATTACTCTCCATATTACTTGAACATTTTAGGAAACATGTTCATTTCAAGGTCAAAATATTTTTCCAATAAGTCATTTTTCTAGATATATGCAGAACATTGAATATTTATTGTTTGGAAGTTCATGTGATGCAAGTTCATCAAAGTAATAGATAATGCTGCATACCTTTAGTTATTGCATTCACAACATTACTGCTGTGTTAAACCCTATAGGATGTTTAATTTGTTGTACTAGTATGCACGATCAAATATTAGTTTGAATAAACTTGAGAATGATAGCTGTTCCTCAGAGCTGGTTTCCTTAGTCATTTGATTTAAATATTATGATTGTCTTTTCTATGGGAAATTTTTGAACTATAAAAGAAAGATTGATATTCTCTAATGATTTCTCTTGGGCAGCTTCACACCTTTTTGCATGAGTAATGATTTAATATTCCTTTGGACACTTTACGGGTTTTTATAATTTCATTTCGCAATGTATTCAAGCTGTTGATAATCCTACACCATATTAATAAAGGTATTTCTGTTAAGTATCCTATTTATGTATTTTATTAATCAGACTCCAAATTTATATATGTATATTTGTATATGTATGCACAAATAAGATTTACACAGTATAAATAAAACTTGCAAAATTAAAATCTGATATTGACAAACTGGATTGCTTGTGAGGGAAAGTTGAAAAATTAATCATCTAGATTATAATTAACTATTTAAATTATATGTAGTTTTAATTTTTGTTTCTAATTGTATATCATAGGTTTGAGTCTTCTATAAAATAATATGACAGAAAATCCAAGCTTACAGTTTTTAAACTTATGTAGTAATCTGCATAGAGAGTTGGAATATTAACA
The DNA here is from genome assembly GCA_028023455.1 of Epiperipatus broadwayi. Classification (NCBI taxonomy): domain Eukaryota; kingdom Metazoa; phylum Onychophora; class Udeonychophora; order Euonychophora; family Peripatidae; genus Epiperipatus; species Epiperipatus broadwayi. The sequence goes on from JAQFVV010000062.1 coordinate 3,260,379, forward strand.
GAGGAGAAGCTTTGTTTAGTTACTTTTTTTTTTTACATTCCATTTCTGCCTTTTCTTTAACATTTAGCTTCTTGATTCATAACCAATATTCTGCAAATTTGCCATAATTACTTGATAACTTTGTGAGAGATGTAAGAAATGTTATTTGTCCTCATAATATTTTAAAATCACTTTATTATTTGGAATATACTTCTATGATTATTATTCAGTTCAAATGAATTACAGTACAGATTCTGTAAAATTACAAGACAAAATATAAAATTTTCCACATTTGTTTAATTGTAAAATTATTATTTAAAATATACTTTTAGTTTTATTAATTGATTGTTAAGTGAACCATAGTAAAGTTTATCACTGTATTTTGATGAAAAAAAATTTAATCTATTTTTTTTTTTTTTTTTTTTGCACTTCAAGAAATATGTATTACTTATAAAAGCTATAATTAAAATTAAATTTTTAATTCACAACAATTTATAAATCAGGTAATGTCTTTTTTTTATATATTTAATACAATATATATTTTCATGTATACATTAAATATTTTATAGAATCTGAATAGACCGTGCATAAAGATTATTCCCTATTTATGTATATCTGACAAACAAATTTATTCATATTAAAAATACCTAATGTGTGCATATTTTTTAGCAAATATGTAAAATATTCAAAATACATTATACCCAAAAGAGTTGAATATTTTCAACCTAAAGGCACAAAAAGAAAAAGATATCACACTGTCTTTACATCTTTATTGTATCAAAGGATTTTCAATATTTAAAATATTATTTTACATATTTTAAATAATGATTTATAAAAAAACTTTTCAATACTAGATCACTCTGTAAATACCATTATTAAAAGAAGTCAAGTTAAATATATCAGGAAAGGTTTATTACTTCTTTATAAAATGTGTGGAGTGGAATACTTATATAAGTAGAGAACTGACTATATCTAATATATATTATTTAAGTGATTTTTATATAAACATTAATTTTAATATTTTTGATCTATCCATTGTTAAGAATCACTAGTTCAATCTATTGAGAAAGAGTAGAAGCTATATAACTGTAATATTTATATCTAACATCAAATTTTTAAGACTTCTTATGTATAGTGTGTATATTTATTAATATGGAATCTCATTAATACAAATTATCTTATATAAAATATTACTTTATATGTAAGATATTTTAATTGTTATCCCAACAAATACATGTAATTTTTGTCCCAATATTAATTTATCTTGGACATAATTACAGAAGATTGTTTAAAATTTTCATTTCAGTTAGATTATTATTTTTCACAAGTTAGATTTTCTCAAAGCCATATATATATATTTTAATTTGAATAGTTCATTAATATAGTGGATTATAAAATAATATATTTGCTTTTCGTCTTTCTTAGCTTAATACATTTAATAAGTAAACTGACTTTTTTTCAAAATAGTGAGTGAAAAATGAAAAAAAATAGTATAAATAAATTTTTAATTACATTTTTATAATAAACCTTGTTGATTATATTGTTTTTTTACATAATTGCTGACAGGAATGTTACTGCTAGAAAGCTAAAGGCAAGTGAAATAATAAACATAATTATTAAATTCTTATTTTTTTAATTTATAAAGATATTATAATGGTCTAAATATAACTTTTTAATGTAGTACAGAATTTGTTGTGAATATCTAACCAATAAGATATTAAAATTAAGCTTTTATTTATTTTATTTCTAGTAGTATCCCATGTTTCAGAGGTTTGAAGTGGGAAAAAAAGTTGAATTAGTACCATAAGGTCTGTTAGTTCAGCAAAGTAGCTAAATTAGAAAACATTGGAATGGAGGGGGCTGGAAATTTAAATATTGAACCTGTATGGAAATAATGTTAAGTAATACACTTCAAATTTTTTTATTATAAATATGTGTCAATATGAAAAATCTTGTAATCTCATACAAAAAAATTCTGAACATGAAATTAGTATGTTATTATCATGTGATGTTATTGTTATTTAAGTCATTTTTAAGATGATTCTCAAACAACAGTCATTATTTCTAGAAATTAATTAACTAAAAACGCCTTCTTGAAGAAAAAGATGAATGTTTAAAGAAGTTTTTAAATTTAATAACCACAACATCCCATTTTTATTAAAGAGATTCACTTCCTAAATGTTGTGTTTGCAGTTTATATAAAGCAAAAACTTAATCATTAAGTAGATAGATGGGAAAAGGATTGTAAGATGTATAGTTGTGATTGTTGGAAGAAATAGAAAATATTAATGGGAGAGATAAAGTAGTGAAATTAATTGTTAAATAGGTATGTGAACGAAAATTTAAAAAATATTTTATATTGTAAAAAAAAATGAAAAAGGAATAGCACTAAAAAGGGAAATAATGGAGCTTGTAAGGAAAAAGAATGAAGTAATTAAAAGATTTTATTTTATAGGAGAGAAAAACAGGCACTAATATGTGAACAGTAAAGCGAAGAATAGAAGCTTAAAAAAAAATGAAGTGGGATCTGTTTCTTGGCAGATAATTGATGATGACATTTATATATATTGTGTATGTGTGTTCTCTTTATAAACAGATTGATTTGTAAATATGATTAAATTTGCAAAAAAAAAAATCAGTATTGGATTTTTTATATATATAGTTAGAATACCATTATTCCAAGGCTCGGATTTTAAATCTTTTAATATCTTGTACTTTTTGGTCAGCTATCATAATACATCAAAATTATTATTGTATACACAAAACTCAGATTTCTATAATCTTTATGAAAAAGTTGTAATAGTAAAAAATAATCAAGTCACTTTGTATGTGAATAATGCATGTTAATTCTCACCTGTATATAACATATAAAAGCAAAAATCCTCAAAATAAATATTTAACTCAAAAACTATGATAAAATATCCAAGCACTTTTATGTCATATACTATGATATAACAAAAATATACAAATTGTATAGTTTCTGTAACACACTCTTGTATGAAAATATTGGATTGATAAAAAAAAAAAAAAATCAGATCATATTATCCATATTCTACGTCGGAATATTACATGTTCGTTTTCAGTAGTTTATGATATAAATGCAAAAATTTGCAATTCTATATTAAAAGATTATCTTCAAATTAAATGTTCCTAGAAAAACTGTGATGGTAAAATATCAAACTATTTTAAGACGGCATGTTTGATCAATTTTCATTATTGTATTTTTTCCATAATTGCAAATTCTTTATAAGATAATTGCAAAAAATTAATTTAAAATGTTTTGGTCTAATTAGTAATCTTTTCTTGAGCAATATTTGCTAATAAATTGCATATAATTTTGTTAGGTTAATATTGTATGAGCAGCATTTGCCATTGTAAGCAATACATTTAAATTTAATTAATTAATCTTTTTAATGCAACAAATATTAGAATACTTTTTAAGTATTTTTCTTTTTTACCATTATAATTATTTGAGTGACTATTTTTTTAATATTTATAATCAGAAAATGTACAAGATATATTTCTGTATACAAAGTGAAGCTATGATATATTCTAACATCAGTATAAACTACTTCAAATTATATGCTAACCAAGAAAAAAGAAATGTAAATATACAAAAAAAATTAATAAGCGGTAATTTTACAAGTCTGTATCACTTATTGTATGCAGCAGCCATTTTTTCAACCTGGAAAATCCTCATTAAATCTTTAAACATTTTTACATGATCTTGTTTATTAATCATGTTGAAAGCACATACATTTTTTTTCCATCACCTTTTTTTTCATTTTCAAATGTTCAATATAGTACAATATTTTACTTAATAAAATATTTTTCAAATGGGAAACTGGAAACTACAAAGTTTTAAGAGAATTCGTAAAGTATTTTTTTAAAGTAATAAAATGAAAGTTATTAATTTATTTGTGAAAAAAAGAATTGATAAAAGGTTTCAGCAGATGTACTTGTATTGTATCAGAAAGCTTAACCTGAAATATAGCTCCAAAAGCCTTCAAGTAAGAATGGTTCTGTAGATTCCAAAGTCAATATGGACTTAAAAGATATCCAAACAATTGGAGAGGTTATGTCAACCAATAATGAGACTACTACTTTACTGTCTATTTAATTTAAAAATATATAATATTTTATTTGTTTTGAGTGAATACAAATGAATGAGTGCACATAGAATAAATATATAATAATAAAAAGTCAGATGTCACATGATTTATATATAGCTTGCATTTACAAATATGTAAAATTAAGAGCATGCTAATGAACTCTAAACAAGTTTTTATTTTATTTTATGATAAATGCTACTACAAGAGAAGGCATTCAAATCATTTTTATCTTGGATTGTCCCCATCCCCAGACTGGTTTCAACCTATGGGTCTCTTCAGTGAGGAGTTGGGACATTAGATTCAAAAAATATAAGTAAATTTGAACTCTCAATTTTTTTTAATAATTACATTTTTAAAAATTTGTTTGTATTATTTATTGTGTATTGAAAGGTGCAGTATATCTACAGGACAGTACTATAAACAATTCATATTGTAAACAAAGTCTGAATTACTATTTGCTACACCAGCATTTTCCAAACTTATTCTATCTCGGAACATTTTAAAAAGTTTAAAATTTTAATACTTCACTTTGGTTTTTGTAATAGAAAGATAGGTTTGGGTTTTTCTGTTTTAATAATAAATTATGTAAATAAGTATAAGAGTTAAAAAAACAAAATAAATATTTAATAATTATACAAAACAGAACTCTTGAAAATGATAAACAAAAACAAATAATAAATAATCAATAAATTTTAACGACATGGATGTTTTTGATTTTTGAATTACAAATTTCTTTAATGTCAAACATAATATTAGAAAGCTGAATTCTTATATTTACTGCAGCATTGAGTCTGTTTCTGAATTTTGATTTTGTTGCAGTGTAATATGAAAATCTTGCCTCATACTAATATGTTGTTGTAAAACAAATTAAAGCACGAATTGCTAATTTTGACAGATTGAGATAATTTTCTGTTAAACTTGTCCAAAAATTATTTACTGGCAGCTCCTTATATTTTTGTTGTAAGTCAGAGTCAGTACTTAAATCAATTTGTTATTCATAATCACTTGTGGTAAAGCCTATTGGTTTAATTGTAACTTTAAAATGGAATATGAATCCAAAAATTGTTCTCAGAGGCTCTGGAAAATATTGGAAAAGGATTGACTATAAATCATGCAAGTGTTCTAAAATTACATTGTAAACTTTATCATTTACTTTTGAATTTCATTAAAAATTCATCCAAAGCAGAAATATAATCAAATTTATTTCTATCAACTTAAGAAATTCAGAAATTAAATTTCTACTAAAAGGCACAATTTCATCTCTTCCATTAAAAATTGTAATATTCTTTCCTTATTATGATAAGTCAATTTTATTGCACTTAATAAAAATATTTGCTAAATACACAATACTCATCAACCATGAAATATTTTTGTTAAAAATTCAATAAAACTCTATCCCCACATTATTTAATGAAAAGAAAAGTTCAAAAAGTCTCAACAATGCTCTTCCTCTGGATAGTCCCTTTAGTAATAAAAGTGCAGTATGTTCGCTATCCATTTTGTCACAAAAGATTTTAAATAATCTGGATTGAAGTGAGCAAGATTTTATATAATTGATCATTTTTACAGCTTTATCCAAAATAATTTTCAAATATGTCAAAATTTTTTGTTACCAGTGCTTGTGTATGCAAAATGCAATGACTTTGCATGGCATTTGCAACTACTTCCAGAATACATGTAACAACATCCTTCATCTTTTCTACCATTGTTTGTGTACCATTTGTACAAATATTGGTATATTTCCAATCCATTACATGTTTTGTAATGTAATTTTTAATACAAATGAATATATCTTCTCCAGTAACCTCTCTGAAAGATATTCACACATGAGCAAATCTTCCTCAAAATTGTTATCAAATACATATCACATAAATACAAGTAAAATAGGAAGATTGGTGAAGTCGGTTGACTCATCCATTTGTAGTACATATTCATTACAAAGTTTGAATTAAGTAATAAGTTGGGTCTCTATATCTGTTGAAATATATTTAATATGCCATGAAGCAGCATTATTGGATAATTGTGTTGAATCTAGTTTTTTAGTGGACTCTTCATTTAACATGCAGGATACAATATATTACACTTGAGGTTTAATTGCATGCAGTGCGGTAAGTCATGTGTAAACATACTCTGTTGCATTTTCACTTTTAGCAATTGTTGTCATTTGAAGTTTAGATTTTTCCAGGGACTCACTTTGTTTTGTTTTTTTAAATATATATATTTTTATAACCAGTGTGTTTCATTTCAAAGTGCCTCTAAAGTTTAGCTGGAGCCATTGAACTATTGGCTAGAATTTTATTACATAATGCATCAGGGACATCTATTTTTCCAATGCAAGTAAAGCCCCACTTTAAATAACTCTTATTGTATTATCTTTTTGGCACACTCTTAGATGAAACCTTCATGTTAATATTACATTTGGATGAAATCATAGTTTGCTGTCTATCCTCAGATGTATCAGGAGAGATACTTCACTTTTCTTGTCTTAAATTGCCCATTTTTAGTCAAGGATCCATGGGTAATTTTTGAATAACAATTAAATTTTAATAGTAAACAATACTATAATAGAAACAAAAAAAAAAGAGGGTTATAAATAAGATTGTACTACATAAATTAAATTACTAAAGAAAATTATTAGAAAATGTCAATAATGTAAAAGCAATTTTAATAAGCTAAATTGTTAAAGAAATAATAAAATGTAATAATAATAATAACAACGTTCACAATTAAACAAAATAATACTGTTATATGGATCAAGTGATAGTGATGCATAGTATTTGTGAAATAATGTTTCAGTTTTTGATAAATAAGTATGTATTGCCATGTATCAATGTCCATATGAAGCTTTATATCTGTTTACTTTGAGATTGACAACTGATTTGAAAATACACACTATTTTTCAGAAGAATATAATTCACTTGTTTAATTAAAACACAACTTAGTACAGTATTTAAAAACATATAAAGCTATCAATTTACCAGAATTCTATATTTTTTCTTGGAACACTTATTGACCTTCTATGGAATGCTATTGTTGTGCTGGGAAACTCAGTGATATATGATATATATGCTTTGAGGAAAGGACAGAACAAAATATAACAGAAATCACATTTCCACTACATATATATATACACTTGTTTATTTTCACTTATTTTATCTTCAAATATAAACAGTTTGGATCCATATTTATTTAGCTCATGCTAAATAAAAATTATTTGCAACATGTTTTTTTAGCACTGATTTATTTTTTAAATTTTATTAATTATCCCTATCTTTTGACAAGTATAAAGAAGTATATTTGGTTTTTTTTTTTTTCTAGCACTGGTAAAGTAACTACATGATCATTGTCACTGTTATTTTATCATGGCTTAATGACTTGCCGATATTAATATCATGATAATAACAGATTAATTTCATCTTAAGATTTTTTTTTGTATGAGATTACAAGAATTTTCATATTGACACATAATTTATAATAAAGAATTTAAAGAGTATTACTTAACATTATTTATACAGGTTCAATATTTAAATTTCCAGTCCTTTCCATTCCAGTATTTTTCACTTTGTTGAACCAACTAAAATTATGAGAGTATTACTTATTTTTGTTTAGTTTTAATTATATTATTGATGAATATATTTGATAGATATGTGAAAAAGTAAACAAAATTAAAATATTTTACTTTATTTTCTATGTTTACCATACAAAACATTTTTAAAAGATGAGAAAATTTTGGCATTTAATGCATGTTCTTGATAGAAAATTAAAATGCAATTTTACTCTCTCTAAGTTTATATGCAATAATATGGTGAAGTGAAGCACAAAATTATTTCTAATGTAACTTAAATTTGAAGATCAGTAGTTAGGCATTATTGATTAAATTTTAACTTTTTTTTTTTTTTAATTTAAAATGTTTTTAGGAATTTTTTAAAAAATAACTGAAGACAATTCTCTAACATCATATTTTGATGTGCAGTTTACATGGCCAATATGTAATACATTTTATTTGTAGACAAGTCAAGCTAGCAATTAAATAATGCATAAATAATGTAGTCAAAATATAGTATAAATCAGTATTACAAAGTTCTTAAAAAACTATGTTTGTAATAAATAAACAAATAGGTTTCATAATCATTGTAATCAATAATTTGAACCAATCATTCATTATTTGTTTTCATCATTGGTCACAGCTTATAGATTTGAAGTTCATACTTAATAGTTATAAATCTTTGAGTATCTTTTTAATATTAAAAATATAAAATTAATTTTAATTATACAAATATTATAATTTCTGAAAATTTATTGAAAGTGTATAAACTTTCTAATAAACAATTTTTATTATTAGCCCCCCCCCCCTTTTTTTTTTTTTTTCTACACAATATTATAATTTTTTTTTTGATAGATTTACTCTTACAAGTGTTCAGTACTTTTTTTGTGTGTACATATACAGAAAACTCTGGTAGGGGTTAGATAAATAAAAACATTGCTGTAATATTGCTTATATTTGGGTAATAGGTTATTATTGTTTAAGAATTTGTTATGCACTGTTTAATACCATATATATAATAAAAATGCATTTTATTGTTTTGAAAATATTTTAAGAGAGTCACTTATTTTGAACCTTTAATCCTTTTTTCAAGAAGAAAAATTACTTCTTTTCATTAAGAACTTATTTATGCCAATAATTCAATGAATAATCTTTTTTTTTTCTATTTCTGAATTTTTCTTTTCTTTTAATTTCAGCAGCATTTATTAATGTAATAAAGCCAAATATTTTTAAGAAATGCCTGTTGCATATAATACTGGTTATAACTAACATTCATCTTGGAAACAGTCCCTGCTTTTTGTTGCAATATATTAAAATGCAATAAATTTGAGAAGAATAATCAAAAGTGTATGCACTTTTATAAATATATAAAAGTAAAATAGTCTACTGCAAAATAATGGTTTCCAACAATCTGTCATAGTAGAATTGTAAAGAAGGCATTACTAATCAGGTTTATCAATTGCTAGATGGCAAAAGTCTGAACAATTCTTTTATTCTTATCTTACTTCTAGCTAAGAATAAGTAAATAATTATTTATTTAGCAATTGGTTAACATATAGGTGTGCTATCTGAAAGAAAAATTATGAGGCTAACCCTGCATTCAAATTTAGATCATAGAAAATCTGTACATGCAGTACATTTATGTATGTGACTTTTGATGAATTTATAGGGAATTTATTAGCTTATTTATATATACTATTTATATGTGAGTGTATATATAAACATCACATGATATATATATATGCATGCAAGGTTTTAGAACTTGTGTAACAATTCAATAATTTCAATAACTCAGCAGCATAATCTTGTGTATTTTTGTATCAAACTGTAAATTAATTGAAATCATAGTAATTGGAGCTGAATAGGCAAAATTTTTATTTTTATCCCAAAGTAATTATTGATCTAAATTTGGGCCTATTTAAAACTAAAGAAAAATCTTTTTTTTTTCTAGTTATATAATTTAAATTTGAATATGTATATCTGCAAACACTTGCATGAAAAATTTAAAAAAATAACAGTATTATACAATATTTATGTAACCTATTTAATATATATATATTTTCACTTCTATTATCATTAAATATTAGTGCTTGAACTTTTTATATCCCCCCCCCCCCAGCAATAAAAATCATTCAATTATTTATTTATTTTTGTTGGGGATAGTAATATTATCAACTATACATAATTTTTCAAAGATTAGATTAATTCAAGATTATAGCACATTTGTAGAAATGAATGCTTTTTTAATATGAACAGTCATTCTTTATTTCATTCAGAGACATATATATATGTATTTATTATTTTTAAAAATCGTTTAACCTTTTGCATTTTTCAATAAGGGTCTTAAAATAAGCTTGCACTTTGCTTTTTATTTTCTAAATTTTGATTCTTGTTTCTAATGCCTGTTTTGGTTGGATCTTTTGAGATGTTTTAAATAGTAACAACTAATGTTATCAGAGCAGACTCAAGAGAATGGTATTCATTTTTTTTTTAAAAAAAAAATACTGTAATGTTAAAAGAGTTTTTAGAATATTTTTTCAATCAAGATAAAAATTATCTTGAAATTTAAACAAGAATTCTACATGCTCTACCTTAATATATATATATGCAATATATTTCTGTGCATACATCATGCATCACTTATTGAAAATATATATTAACTGAAAATATTATGTGTATATGTATCTACAAATCTTATCTGCACACAAAAAAGTTTTATGTTTGTGCATTCAATTTATTTATATGCCAAGAATTAATATATGTGTGTAAAATTATGACAGGTGAAGCCAAAATATGGTTTTCATTTATCAGAGATCATAAAGTTGACAGCAAACTGCAAGATGATGTTAAAAATTCATACATTTCAGTCATAATCTACCTTTCTGTGATAACTTTATATTTGCCATCTACAATGAAAGATTTGGAAGAATTATATTAAACATTGTCAGATTGTGAGATTAGAAGAAATGATTTGAAAAGTGAATATATACTTTGCTATAATGAAGCAGATATTGAAAATATAATAAATAAAAATTGGAAGAACAACTTACATAAAGACATCAAATACAGATAATTCAGATAGTTTATCAAGACCAACTTATTCTGATGAAATAGTGGGTGTTTTTATATTAATAGAATGTTTTTGAATGGATAAACTATATTTTAAAAATGTTATAATAGCATTGAGAAGCATTTGAAAGATGAAAGCTCAGTATTTAAATTAAAGATGAGTAGTGAAATGAGAATGATCTCACAATTATGAAATTTATGGTGAATCCAAAACTATATAATGTGAATCCTATTTTTTTCTATTTTGAGAAAAAACCATAGAGGAAAATATGATTGACAAAATATATATATATAACAAAAGCATATGTTGTGATTAATACCATTCAACACAAAAAGTAATCATCCACTAATTAGACATATAATATTTATTGATGTAAAGTTAATGAGTAAAACTGTTAAGAAAATCAATAATAATAATATCGCTATTATAATAATTTATCTTTAAATAAAATTATAAAAAGAATGGATGGGTAAATTTATATAGTAGCTTAAGACTAGTTTGTGCATTTACAAATAGGAAATATTTAATAAAATTAAAAAATCTTAGCAAGACAACAGTAATAAAAACACTATAAGACAAAGGTAAATTGGAATTATTAAATAACAAATATATAAATTGAGAATGATGGTTGTATGATAGTAGTATATTAGTCTATTTATTTGAATTGTTTTTAGAAAAGTTCAAACTTTATTTATGTTTTTCTAAGTGATATTATTTTTTCTTTAAATATTGCTGACTTAACTAATGACACTTCAAATGAAAATTGAATACTGTACATGATCTTTAGATTAGTGAATACTGAATTTAAAATGATGTTTCAATTAACTAGATTATTTTGTGAAAGACAGCAAAAATTGTATATACTTATGAGAATCTTCTTGGTTTTTCTATTTTTTTTTTTTATGACAAGGTTAATGGGTGGTTTCCAAATATTAATTATTACCATGCTAGATTTATATATAAGATTATTTACAATTATTACCTTAAATTTTTACTTTTTCTTTTGCCCAATATTTTTGTTTTTCCAACTGAATACATTTCTATTGGTACATGAGTGATCCTACTGCTTTAGACACATTTTTTCTCTCTAATCATTATTTCATTTTTTTAAATGTTTTCTAATTAGATAATTACTTGGTTAAGAAAATTACAATCAAGGTAATATGAGAACAGTTTTTCAAAGTTAATAGTATACTGTGAGGAAACCATTTACAAAATCTAAACTTGAAATAATGAAAAACAAGAATTGCATCTGTTTAATACCATATATATGTGAAAGGATACATATTGATGAAATTAATCACACCATTAAAAAATGAATAAAAGTGTGTCTTAAAGTAAGAGAACATATACAATAACACATGTATTCAATTTGGGAGAATAACAATACTGAAAGAGATGAAAAAGTAAAAAGAAAAATTAAAACTGCTCAAATGACAATAGAAAATAAATTCATAATGTTAATCTAGTTGTGATAATCCATAATGCTTGGAACCATTCATTAACTTTGCCTTTAAAAGAAAAAAAAATGGAGATATCAGGACTGTCATAGAAATCATATAAAATTTCTTCTGGTTGTTGACTTTGACAGATATCTTAATCCATTCTCTTAAATACAATTTTCATCAATCTAAAAGTTATCAGTTTAATATTCATTTTTAATGTCATTGGTCAGACCAGCATGTATGAAAAATAAAGGAGAATAATATTACTTGAAACTTGTGTCACATTAGGGTGTTATTACCAACAATTGAATGAATTTAGAAAGATATAAATAAATTTTGAATTTTTTTACAAACAATTCAATTAGATCGCAAAAATACTCTGATCTATAACTAAAAATAAAATAGGATGTTTGAAATGAAGTAAGGCCAATCTCAAATGGCTTATTTCTCAAGTTTAGAAGAATTTTGAGCACTAGAAGTGACAGAATGGAGTTGTGATTCATGGGCTATGATTTGTAAAGCCATTCACTGTTTCACTGCAGTAAACTCACATTAGATATTGTCATAATAAAAAAAAAAAGGTTTGATAATCTTCGTATCTGCATAACAGTATATTGACTAAAGATAAAGTTTAAGCTATAATGAAATTCTAGTAAATTAAAGATTATGATTATATATAATTGAGTTGATTCTGCTTTAATTTTCAGCAGATTATGAAATTGAAAGGGAAGTTATCTAAATTGTATGATAGTATTGTAAACAAAGAGTGAACCATAATAAATCCTGGTAAGTAGAAAATCTTAAAAATTTATGAATACAAAGGGACAATCTTATATATTTGAGTATTATTGATGCTGCTTTAATATTTCAGCCAATGATATAAATATCAGTAAGATTTTGGTAAATAAGCAATATATTAGAATAAAAGAAGCTGTATTTGTGTGTGTGGATTAAAATATTTATATGAGAATATATTGTATACAGATTAACATTGGTGTATTTGTTTTGTTAATACATGTAATGTATTATCTTATTATCTTTTAATAATCCTATTATTTATTACTAATAGGCTATTTTTTGTTGCATTTAATCAGCTGTAAAAAAATAATCTATCATAAGGAAAGTTTAGTTTGATTAGAATTGGGATAAATAAAATAAGCATATTGAATTTTAATGAAAATTGAAGTAAATGTTTTAATTTAATGAGTAATTATTAATCTTGTTATATCAAACTAATTTAGTTAAAATATACTTGAATTTACATTTTCAATTGTTAAATTTAGGTTTTTAATTGAAAATATTTATATATGTATGTAAAGGGTGAAAATAGAAAATGACATATTGCATAAATAAAATAAATTTTTTGCACATTATATCACATATAAAAATATCATGTAATATTTTTAGCTTTCAGAAATATTACAAGGAATTTAAACTAGAATTTACAAATCATTTTAAAATATTTCAAGATTTTAAAGATAGCTCCTGCTTGAACATTCACTAATATAATAATTGAATATTCTGCATTAACAGCTGTATGGAGCAAATTAGTAGCATTTTGTTTGCAGGAAAGAAGTAATATGAAAATAATTTAAATCAACATGTAAGATAATATAAAATAAAGATTGAATAGTGAGTCACAGAAAGTTATGCAACATTTAAACACTAGCATTGAGCTTCAATCCAATGATTTTTAGTTCTCAATCCTGTTCTCGATTCTGTGCTAAACTGCATAGGAGAATTGATATTTTAATTAAAATTATAGACTTGAATAAAAGTCTCAATGATATAAAATATCTTAATATTGATGGTAAAGAACAGATTACAATTATTAAAAAAATAAAGATGACATCAGAAAATATGGAAGAATTCTATAAAGAATTATATAGAAGGATAAAAAAGTAACTTATGTTGTAACATGATTTGAATCCATATAATCTGATTGAAGAGATGAAACATATTTTAAAATCTATAAATAATAGAGAATTTTTGATAAAATTGGGCATTTTGTTTATAACTTATGATGAGTGGATGTATCAGATTAGTTGGATACAATAATGAGATTATTAAAAGTATAATATATATGATGTTTACTAAGATCATTACAAATCAGTTGTGCAGAGCTTTGGAGTCAAGGTGCTGAAAAAAACTGGTTTTAAGAAAGATATATTACATAGATTAAAATCCAGATATTAAAAATGAGTTATAAAAAAGACTAATGATTATGTGTCCATACTAATTATATTTATTGATGTCTTTTCTAAAACAACTGACATAAAATCCAGGACATTATCAAATTCTAATGAATATTTAACATATTGTTAAGAGGCATATATCAGAAGGCTTTCATCCTTCCAAAACTTTTTTTTACTTTTATATGAAGTATCGTGTAGAGTAAAATAGAAAGTAAATAAATGGAAATTTCTTAAGTTAATAATAGATTAGAGATTATCCACTTAATGAATAATATTTCTATAGTGAAATTTTCATTACACAATAGATACTGGTTTCTATCCATTTTTATCACCTTGTGGAGGGCTGTAAGCATAAACATACGACCAAAGACTAGAAAAAAGATGTATGATTCCCAAGATGCACATTTCATTCTGGGTCAGCCTTCATCAGTTGGCCCAGATCACAATCTTTACGTATATCTTTTATCATTTTTCAGTGTATATATAGGTAGCTAATTACTATAGTTTAATTGATGTGTCATATTTACCACCTTCATAGTTTTGACACGAAGTATATTAATAACTTTTATTAGTCATTCATTAATCTAGATAGCCATTTAATGAATAATATTTCTGTAGTATATTTTTCACTATACTAGTTTCACACAAGGTAGGGACTGGTTTCTATCCACTTTTAACATCTTGTGAAGAGATATACACATAAATTTATGACCAAAGACATGTGAAAAAGATGTATGATCCCCAATATGTTCACTTCATACTGAACCAGCACTCATTAGTTAGTCCAGATCACAATCTCATACATATTTTTATCATTGCTCAGTATATATAGATAGCCAATTACTGTAGTTGAATTGATAAGTATCAAACTTATAAGGAAGATATGCATTCTTCTTTTAGAGATTGTTAGAGAATGAAAAGTGAAATAGTATAGATTTCAATTTTAGATAGAAGATATAATCATCAGGTGAAAAGATTGCACTAGTTATGGGTCAATAAGGATATCAAATTTGAACAGTATATAAAATTTATTATTTTTCATTCAATAGAAAAAAAACTTTTGCTACTATAATTGCAAATTTTATATTCCTAGGTCTTATTCTATTTTTAATATTTAATTCCACTGGGGAAAATGTATAGGTTTATAATATGCACTTTATGAAAACAATTCATATATATTATGAATTCAAAGAATAATTCACAACCTGTTTGTTTTTTTTAAATAAAAAGTAAAAAAAAAGAATAGAAAAAATAATTTAATTTTTGTGCAGAAGGTTTGTAGAAGTTTAAATTTACTAAGCTGTAATCTTGAATCTGTTATTTATGGTGTTAAGCCTGTACAATGTATTAATATATACATTACAATAAATATTGGAAAATGAAAGATTGAACTATATATATATATTTTTACTTTAACATAACAAAACCATTGGTTTAAAAATTCACATTACAATGTAATTTTCTGGAAGGGTAGTCATTCATATAGTTGGTATTCATATAATTTTGTCCTATTTTCTTTGTCTTAAAATATTTAAGTTAATTTTAATTTCTAAACATTAAGTTTTTAATAGTATTGAAATCATAGTCAAATTGTGAAAGAACATTTATGAGCTGTTATGATTTCATATTTAGCAATTTATTCACATATTAATGTTAATGTATAAACAAACTAACTCAAACTAGTACCGTTTGTAGGAGAGAAGTTACTGAATTTGTACTTATTTTGACCCATTTTATACAAGTATATATGTGATATATTCATATAACCTAATTTCATTTTCAATGTGGTCTGAAACTAGCAGTTAAATAAGAATACCTGCATAGAATATTTATTATTATTGGCACATATAGTCACAATCTATTATCATGATCAATTCTGGTAATCATTGCATATTGCAACACAACTATATTAGTTTGTTGCATACTAATTAAGGTTAACTGCACACTAACTTCATTATATGATTATAATCAAGCAACTTGGGTCTGGGAATACATTTATAAATGTGTTAGTCTACTCACTGTAAATTTAAAAGCATACCTTCATTGATTGATCACAAATGTTTCTCAATCAGTGTAAACAAAACTTAAAAACATTGTAATCTATACTACTGACAAATACAGTACAAATACCATTATTGATTGTCTACAAACAGTAATCAGTCATTAACATAATTAGATTGTATACCAATAATCAAATGTCATTGTTAAACCTAAAACTGAATAGTATTTGTCATTATTAACTTTATTTTCCAGATAATATTGGTCAAAATGAACTTAAGAAATATTGTTTATAGTCCTTGGTATTTATTGCAAATAAAGATTTTTTTAATATTAACTTTAGTGCTAACTGAATTTTCACAGAAGATTTTGATCCATGTTGAACAGAAAATTGATGCACATTCTTTAATAGGCCCAAATTCTTAGAAGTTAATAAGCTAATAAATCAGATTAACATTTTTGGTTTTTATAAGTGTGTAGATTAGAAATTCATAAAGTTTTGTAATTAGTAATAAGAAGCTCATACACTACCATAAGTGTTATTTGAATAAGTACCTAAGTCATTGAAAGTCTACTTCTATTCCAAATCCAGATATTTTATTCTGACCAATCAGAGAAATAATGAAAAGATAATGGATTATGAATCTTAGAAAAATAGCATTAACTTAGGATTTTTAAAGATTTTTTTACTGTGGTGCTTTGAGAAATCATTCGATCTTTGGTGTAAAGAATCATAGACTACAGGTCAAAATAATGATTAATTCTTTTATTGCCATTGATTACAGTTACCCATACATACTTTAAAGAAGGCTTTTTGAGAAATTGAAATATCTTGACAGAGCAGTAAATGTGATTCACAATTCAATTCAAACTGGTAAGCCTAAAATATAAATGCAACAAAATTATCCTCAAGACAATGCCTTCTTATTCAATCAATCTACTAGTACTATTATTATATTGGTCATGAAAACACAATAGCAAACTGGCCATCATAATAGTCAGCAATTAGATCCCAAAGTCATGAAATCTGTTTGAACTAAGTTCCATTAATATTCAAAGTAATATAATATACTTATTGTAATGGAGCTTGACTAAAACTGAATTGTACTTAATACTTAATATTTTTTCCCCAATTAAATATTGATCTTAACATACTTGTGTATTGTTTTTTTGTATTACTTGATATTTAATATAAATGAAGATTTATAATTTTAACTTCATTATCATTGTATTACTCCACAAATGCAATGTTTTGTAAAATGTAAAAATTAGTTTTTTTGCATTAATGATAATGGAAAAATTTGAAGTGTTTCTAAAATGAATTTGTTGAAATTTTTGAATACTTTCAATTAAATGTATATTATTGATATAAGATTTTCTTCGGCATGTTAGCCAATGCTTTATTATGCAGTAATAAATTTTAAGTGTTATTTGAAAATAAATTTGAAATAATAATTTTGTTCAAAGAATAAATAATTACATTAAAATCTACTATATATAAAACATATAAGTTTATTTTTTAAATTCAATTTTCTTTTCTGTTACTATTGATTTTTTATTAGTTCTTTCTGAATTCACTCTAAAACTGTTTTAAATAATAATCAATAAGTTACTTCATATTAAACATCTGTCTTTTCATTAAAACATACAGTAATTTTGAATATATTGCAGAAAATTCAAGCAATTTTATTATATACTGTATAATAGAGTACAATTAGGGATAAGTCTTCATACATTTTGCAGGATCTTTATATATGTTATATATCTATGTGCATATATTACTATATTAAAAGTAAGTGAATGTATTGTTATTCAGGATATCATGTAATACTTGAGCATTGGAAGTGATAGTTTGAGCTTTGATCTAGGAACGTTTAGTTTTTGAGGCAATCATATCATTGTTCTAAATCACATTAATACTATCTTAGTTTAATAATTATTTGTTTCATCTTATCATTAATTGTCATTTCCATAATGGAATATTTTATATTTTAGCATTTTAAAATTTAATAAATATCTGACATCATAAATCATAAGATAGATATATACGTAAATTTTGGTTGTGATTTATATTTATCATGAATTGCATTCTGTTGTGTACTGTATTGGCAATCTCAAAGTAGTATCCCTTAATATTATTTTATTTATTATATCACAAATAACATAAAGGTATAGTTACTATTATCTTTAATGCAGCAGCTATTTATTTGTAGGTTTGTGTATATATCTTGTGATTTTTTTTGTTACATTTATGTATGTAAGAGCTAGATATATTATGTTTGTTACTAGTTCACTGTTACACTGTTTTATAGGCATTTTGGTATGTTGGGATCATTGTTATAATGTATCTTAAGAACTAGGTACTATAGTTTGTCTTGAGATAGAAGAAAAACACACTGCCACAGTAATGAAGTATTATTAATTTAGAGCAAAAATATTATTACTCTAACTTTTTAAATGTGAATAAACTTGATTTCCAGCATAAAACTTGAATGCATAGATATAAATGTTAGACTATTTTTAAGCAATATATTGCACGGCAAAGGTTTCTCCAACATTTTCACATAGAGATACAGCAAAGAAGATGTACCAAGTTTGCCACTTTTTGGATTGTGTTAGTTTTAGTGGGATTTTTTGTGCTAAAAAATTTAGTATTTATAGGGCAACATGCTAGATTGACTTTTTATAAATTTATTTATTTTCAACTGCCATTTTTATAACTGGATCATGTCATTAAGAGAATTCCAAAAAAGTGATAGAAAAAATGAGTCACTGATTTTCATGTTTCAATTAAATCTGAAAAATAAAATTTAAAAAATGTTCAAATAAAGCAAGGTAGAAATTATACCTGTTTTTAAAAACAAAGTAAACATCTTTAGTTGTTTAACTAATTGATAAGGAAACAAAGCAATTGTTGACCAAATTCAAAGAAATCTGAATAATGCATCTTGAAAAAACATTAATACCAACTACCTAGTCATATAGTCAAAATAAGAGTCATAGATCAATTCATAGATCACATGACCTTATGTCTTAAGCTTGTAAGTTATAAACAGTGAGGATTGCCAATTCCTCTACAAGCTTTATGATAAATGCTTAGCCAGAGCCAGCACTTAAAATATCTCTGTCAGGAACCCCTCCGTAAACCCCTGACCATGGTTTCATGCTTTGGCACTCCTCAGAGAGGTGTCAGGGTAGGTTCAGACACTAGATCTAAAAATACCAACCCAAAGCTAAGCACTTAGCTAAAAGTTATCTATTGAGTGGAAAATCTGAAATTTTCAGACATCTACATGTCTTTAAACCCAGCTATCCAACTCAAATAGCTATATGGAGCTGATAGATCTTCAGCCATACCATATATTAGTAGTCATAGCAATATAAAATTGCATAAGACTTTTGGCAGAGACTATAAATAGTCAAAATAAGAGTCATAGATCAATTCATAGATCACATGACGTTATGTCTTAAGCTTGTAAGTTATAAACAGTGAGGATTGCCAATTCCTCTACAAACTTTATGATAAATGCTTAGCCAGAGCCAGCACTTAAAATATCTCTGTCAGGAACCCCTCCGTAAACCCCTGACCATGGTTTCATGCTTTGGCACTCCTCAGAGAGGTGTCAGGGTAGGTTCAGACACTAGATCTAAAAATACCAACCCAAAGCTAAGCACTTAGCTAAAAGTTATCTATTGAGTGGAAAATCTGAAATTTTCAGACATCTACATGTCTTTAAACCCAGCTATCCAACTCAAATAGCTATATGGAGCTGATAGATCTTCAGCCATACCATATATTAGTAGTCATAGCAATATAAAATTGCATAAGACTTTTGGCAGAGACTATAAATAGTCAAAATAAGAGTCATAGATCAATTCATAGATCACATGACCTTATGTCTTAAGCTTGTAAGTTATAAACAGTGAGGATTGCTCACGTGCTTTCAAAAACCCTATGTCTTTAATTCAAGCTAATAATGGGTGACTACAGTAAGGTAAAGAGATCTGCTCTTAGAAATAAGATTGTGAAAATGGTGAGAAAAAAAGAAGATCTTTTAAAATAAATGAATAATAATTACAAATAGCTCTCAATAAATGACTATTTTATTATTGATTCCTTGGTAAATCAAAGGCTTTCATTTCTTTCAAAGGTGAATTTGAATTCAAAATAGGATTCTAATATTGAGACAGAAATATGCCAGTGCGTATGAGGAGATATAATAAAAATAAAACTTGAAAATAATAGCAACAGTAGTTTTACAATAAAGATAGCAATAATTAAGAAATCTTTTAATGAAATCAATCATGGAGAAATTATTGTGAGGATTATTTGTCTGTGTAGCTGTCATCATAACGATATCTTTACCATTATTTTTACTGCTAAATTATTTGTATTTATCCCTATACTTTGATATAACATGCATATTGATATATTTTGGTATACATTTTTGATGTTACATATGTAGTGTTGTATTTTATTTTGATCTCAACCATTTGAAAAATGACTTCTACTATCTAACTTATTTATTTTCATTTTATCTTTGTTATAAAATGAAGAAAATCAGATTAGCCCTAAAAACAGTATTTATGTCAAAAAGAGAAATCTATAAAAATTGACAATAATATATTAAAGGTGCTCTTTTAGTACGTGATCTCTGGCATTTTGAATTTTAAAAACAATTAAAAACATCATCTGACACATCTAAGTGATAAAAAAGTATGCGAAAATGGAAAAAATTAGAACTCTGGTCACGTGACACAGAAAAACCCACCAAAACATGGAAAAATTAGAACTCTGGTCACGTTACTATAACTATTAATAAAAAGCAACATTGCGCAATGTTTTGGCGGGTTTTTCCAAGTCACATGACACCAAGTTTTAAATTTTTTTCGTTTTCGCATACTTTTTTATCATTTAGATGTGTCAGACGATGTTTTTAGTTGTTTTTGAAATTCAAAATGGTGGAGATCCCGTACTAAAAGAGATTCGTATTAAAAGTATTGCTACCATGTAATCATTAATAAAAACATTGATAGAATCATAGTACTATTCTGGGGAGCCTTTAATTACTATTCACATTAGAAGATTTTGCCATGTTAAGAATAAGAGACCAGAAATATTTTAAATAATAGCAATAGTTTTCATATTAGCAAGTCAAGACTATACTTAAAATTATTGAAATAAGATTATTGTCAGTTGTTATTCTAGGACTGCATGATTATATAAAAATAGTTGGAATTGCTTCGCCATTTTTGTAGCTGGTTTAAGAACAAGTAAATAATATTAGAATTTGATAACTAATATCACAAATATGGAACCAATTTTTATATATTTTACATTGTCCTTCTCTCTTGTTTATTTAGAATTTGACTGGCTTGTATAATCTCCATGCTAAGACTAGTATATTACCAGCCAATTCAAAATAAGAGCCAATCACTTCAAAAAATCCTCAGCTTACTTGAGAAAAATGTACTACTATTCAGAGATATTCCTTTAAGATCAAGGATTCATCTCACAGAATGCTTGTTTGGCCCATGTTAAAGAAAATAGAAGCTGTTGAGAAATTGACCATTTGTAGAGCATTAAAAATTGGATTTTTATTATAGATACAAGAAAATGTTAAACATTATGAAGCCAAACATAAAGTAAGATAAAAAATTATATATTCACAAGTTGAGAGAAAACTAAAAAAAAAAATTATTGAAAGTAGGAGGAACAGGGGCAAATATTTTAAGAATTTGATTTGATGATACTGGGCAATGAAAGGGATTTCTATGAGAGGGATTTGGAAAGTCATATAGCCAATTTATAATTTGAAGACAGTATGAACTTTTTGTAAATCTTTATTGGCTTACTATATTTAGGTCTTAATTGAAGTACACGTTCAACAATTTTCTGTTTAAATTATAGTAGTTTATGTATTTTACTATTATCATATGTAGTACTTAACACAATTTCTTTTATAAAAAAAAAATTCTTTTAGCTATTTTAAATCACTATTCAGAGTAACAGGATCTAGTTATTGTAATAATTGGTAAGAAATTTTTAATTCTTGATTACTTCACTTATTTTATTATTATCTATTTATGTTCAAGAAGCTTTAATTGAAACATTATTTTTTTGTTACTTCAAAAGTAGGAGAAATTGATTCTCTGGAAACTTAAGTTTTTTATTTTATTTGTCTAATTAAAAAAAAAAAAATTCTGTCATTTTTCTTTTTTTTTAAAAAAAAAAATATATATATATAAAGGATTTAAAAAAAAGTATGAATGAGTTTAGCTTTTTTTAAAAATAAATAAATTTATATTTGGATTTTTATATACTTTGTTTAACTTGTTCTACTTTGTAATTTGCCAAAATTCTCAATGGTTAAACAACATTTACCACAAAAAAAAAAAAAAAACTGAAATTCTTAAATATTTCATTCATTTGTTTAAAAAAAAAGTTTTGCTTCCTCATTTTAAATCAAGCTAAATTGAGAAATTTGTGAATGATAATTTATAACAAGATATATATAATTTTAAATATAAGGGAATGGCTGCATAATTTATTAATAATACAACATATTAGAATCACATTATCCCTTATGTTATTAAGAAATGAAATAAAATATTTAATAATTGTGGCAGTAGATTAGGTGCTGTGATGTTATAAACAAATTCAATTCTAATGTCTCAATTTATGAAACAATCAACTTAGATTATCATATTTGTAGTAATTAAACTAATTTATATATTGTATTTTTATTTACTTACTCATAACTGCCACATAGCGGAATTATTGTAGTAGGGGGAAAAAAATAAATTAATTTAGGCTTGAAAGACATCATTTCCTCTTGATACTTTAACTAATGGCATTAGAGGAATTTAACACATTAATATCACACTTTTCATTTAATTCATTCTTGTACATTGTAATGACTCTATCTCTAGTTATCCAATAATTGCTTCCAATTCCACAGCCCATATTATTGTGAGAAGCTACTAATACTCTTGTTTGATGCACTTTAAAACAGTTATGTTTTTATTATACAATAAATTGATAAAGTTTGCAAATTTATAGTATTGATTGATCAATATGTAGCATGCTATATTCTTCATATAATCATAGTACCTTTTTTCTCATTAAAATCTATTACTATATCATTAACTTTTACTTATTTTTTCTTTTAGTGTCAAACATTTTCTTACTCATTATTTTTCTGTTTTTAAGAATGTTCAATTCTTTCTGATTTTCTCAGTAAATAATATCCAAATTCCTAACTTGACTTTTTCACACACACACCCCTTTTTGCCCATTTTTAAATGCAAAATCCACTTATCCAAAAGATTACAATAGTCTGCTTTTAAAAACTGATTTATTTTGTCATATGATATTTATAATAACTGTTTATTTATAGTTTGGTTCAGTGATATTATTTCAACATAAGGAAAATATTGCAGTCAAGCAAATTATGAGTTTGAATTTTATGATTATCACTCTAGACCAGTGGTTTTCAACCTTTTCATACCTGCCGATCGGTAAAAATAAAGATATTTTGTGGACTGGCAGAAGTCTATAGATAAATTTTCTTAAAGATGTAAACAGCTTAGCCTTAGATGAAATTATATATATATGGAATTTGTATAATGAAAACTTTTTTTTTTTAAATTTTGAATTTTTTTAAAAGTAATAAAAAATTTATTTCTACCCCCCCCCCTCATAAACATCTGTGATAACTAGAAAAACAAATTAATTTATGTATGATTGATTAGATTTTGTTTTTGTTCTGTTTTTTTTTTTAATCAGGTAAAAGTGCGATGGAAAAATAAATAAAAAATTGTTTATATTACTTAAAAGTTTAAAATCTTATTATTTTGTTATTACAAACTTTCTTGCCAGTCTAGAGTGGACCGGCAAAAAACTTCTGCAGGCCCGGTACCGGTCTGCAGACCAGTGGTTGAAGACTACTGCTCTAGACATCATTTATAAATAAATAATCTACATTAACTTCTTTAGATAAAAATAGTTTGTCTGTTTAAAAAAGTTATATGTTAAGTGGTCTTCTAGAAAGCAAGGCTTGAGTTTTCATTCTATTAACTTTAATCAATTAATTGGAGGGGGGGGTCATTTATATCTTGGAGAAAGTATCCCTAAGTATAATAGATCTAAATCTCATGTTTTTAATGTATCTGTATGTTGTGCTTTTATTATTGTGCTTTTATTATTAATAACAGAATAATGTCCAGTTATTAACCTACAAAATAAATAAATGTCATGTATTTACAATAACAAGATGTATACAATTGTTTAGATAGAGATTTGCCTGTATTATGATTGTAAAATTGTGAAAGTTTAGTTGTTAATGTAACAGTTAGTTTTTCAGGAAGGAATACTGAGACTCCTTTGAATCTGACTCTTCCAACCCTTGGTGCACTATGATGTCAATAGCTAATAGCCTCTTGCTTCAGGCTTGAGGATGCATTACTATTCTACCAAATAATTGACAAGCTTATTTACTGTTTTCTGACAGTTGTCTGATTACTCTCTCAAATGGTCTTCCAAAATATAGCTAGATTCCCTTCCTTACTGGAAACAATGGGATTTACTGATCTAACTCTCTGGTTGGTCTGCCTATATTAATTGCTATTTATTCATTTTTTTACTTATTTCATTGGTCATCTATAATTGGGTGTTCAATCTGATCTTGATAAGAGGATAGTTTGGATAAATTCATTATTGGAGGATAAGCTTAACTTAAATTCATCACACTATCAAATTATGATAATGAGCAAAAAATGCTTTATTTATTAATTTCCTCTGTGCTATAAAATCATTGATTGTTTATTATATGACTATTAATTGTCTAAATTATTTCAAGTATGCACATATAGAGATTATTATATGCCAGTATTTGAACAATTTTCAAATGCTTGACTATACTCCCACTTTTTTTTTATTAACTATATTACCTTCCCATCACGGATTTGGAAAATTGTGAATTATCCTGTTTCCAACATTTCACCATTGTATTTACACATGGAAAATTAATTCTGTACACTATAAAACATATATTGAAAGTGAGTTCAAATCCCTTTTAATTATATTAAATTTAGTATAAACAATATACTTATATATGAATATTATATATATTAAATTTATATTAGATAGCATTATTACCACTACTGTGATGTGTATAGGCATAGTTATTTATAATCTTGTTTATGTGATTAATTCTAGGAGCATTTTTCACAACCACATTACCTAAGAATTCTCAGCAATAATTTTTATATTTCAAGTTCATTCTAATCATGTCATGCTTTTTTTTTTTTTTTACTTTGTGCTAAAACAGACAATTCATAATTTTATGATTAATTATCTCCATTTTAGATTTGTGTAATAATAACTGCTTTTAATGATATGTTAAAAACTTTAATCAAAATTGACAAGTTATTCATTTTTTTTGAGAATTGATTTATCTTTTTTTTTTTCATCCTGTTATTAGTTTCCAGATATAAGTTGTGTGGAACTTGTGTTTTGACTGAGTATGTATGATCACCAATTTAAGCAGAATACTCATTGACATTAATAATTGCTTAAATTGTCAGTATCTTTTACTACATTCTATGATCATGTTAGGATATGATCACTTAATCAAAATTTGTCATTAAAAAGAGGAAACTACAAGGAATATGCACATTGTGTTTCAACTCTTCATTGCAATCCAATCACTTAAATAATTGGGAAAATCTGGTTTAGTTTACATTTGAAATCCTTAACAGTCAGTTTACCATATTATTAAGATAAGGCAAATGTTTAGTTCATATTCATAAACACATTTTATTATTTGATGTAGTAGTTGAATACAAATCAGTAGGATAACTATTAACATGCAGAATAATACAGCATGGTGTTCTAAACAATTTTTTGACATCTTGTAATAGTATGTGATTGGAAGCAATCACAATACATTATGCAATTCTGGAATTTTATTAATAATGATTTTCAAACTTTAGTTATATTTTGTGCCTATAGTGTACACTGATTTTATTGTATATATTATATTTTACTTTCTGAATTTTAATAATTTTGTCAAACTTTTACTTAATATTTTTTTACACTGACAGAGTATGGCTGAACTTAAATTTTGTTCCTTCAAACAATGATGAAATTTAAATGCTTAAATATTATTTTTATTTTCTCCTTTATTAAGCTTTTTAGTATTTGATTTTCTGTAGGTTATTTTTATATTCATTTCTAGATAAGCTAGAACTTCATACTGATTTTATCTTGAACATCACATCCTGTTTATAGTTATACTATGTTTGATAACACTTTTATAGCTTTTACTCTTTTTTTATATTCACATGACTATTCTAGCGTATCTTCATTATTGAATTCTTTTTTATTTGCATAGACTTGACTTGGAACATCTTCAAGTGTCTCGTGTTTTATTTGATAACTGCTATCAGCTGATATTACTTATCTAGATTTAGTCATAACAAATATGGCATCTTTTATCAAAGTGAGCCACATTTCTGGCAATTTTATTTTTAGAAATTTATGTTTAGTGATATATATATAACATTCATGTTTGTATTATTTTCCATAGTATTGTCAAAGATAAGCTTGCTTTTAGTTGTCCAAGAGAGGCTTAATTAATATAGTTCTTGAAGAAAAAAAGTCTTCAACAGAGAAATTTTTATGTTTTACTATTGACACTTTTTAATGCAAAAACTTATGTTTAGGTGTGTTAATAGCCTTTAATGGGTTTGTTAAAAGATTTTCATGATTCATTCACATTTTTTAGTACAGAGATTGATGTTTGGATGTGCTAAAGACCCAAAAAGAAATGTTATCAAAAATTGATAGATCTATCTGAATATTGAACATGAAATCCATTTATATCTTTTTATATTTGCAGATTATCTTACACTGATATAATTAAGTGAAACATCTTTGGGTTTTATTTGTATTACCTCATTCATTATTCCCACTTTTTTTTTTTTTCTCAGAATCTCTTTTATTAAACTTTTTTATGTTTTCAATTTTCTGTAAACTCTTAATTCATAGCAATAAAAAAAACAAAAGTTTCCGTCAAATAAACCTAAAATTTTTATTTGTTTTTATATGTTTTGTGATTAAAATTTTCAGTACCAACTTTGGCTTCAAAAGTAAAGATAAGCGATAGATTCAACATGATAATGGGTAGTATTATTTCTCCTTAACTGATGAAATCCAGTCATGTTACAATCCTTTTTTTTTTTCATCATGATGATTATGCCTATTTGATGCATACTAATATTTTTCACATCCAAAATTGAATATATATTTTATAAAAAAAACTTGTAATAGAAACTAAAAGCAATTTTAGATAGATCATTTTTTAATACTCTTTCATTTTTAAAAAATAATGTGGCTTGTGTGCTCATTTTTGAAATTCAAAATTTACATTGTTCAAATGAAAAATGTTGAGAAATAGTTTATTATGGCCTAGTGGTGCAAAATACTCTATTGGCAATCAGCAATGCTTACTTGTAGGCTTTAATAATATTGTCTTTTTTTATTTGGACAATATCTTCTAATAGATGTCCTATCTAAAGACTAAGCCTTTATTAATGAATCTATTCTCTAATCTTAATGGTCTATTTACCTGTTGAAATGTTCTGACAAATGTCTATGTGATGACATTTAATTGTTTCAGCTAAGTTTGTTTTAACACATTGGTACATTTGTAATTTGATGTTGTCTTATAAATTTTTACAGATTATTTTCTAAGTGATTACAAAATCGCCCCAACTATTGTAAATAATTGTAGAAATAAGGCTTTATTTAAAATGAAGTAATATATTGTAACAATGTACTTATGTACATGTACATAAATATGTGTATATATAAGAGTTACATAATACTATAAATAAAATAATGAAAATAAAATTATATTTCAATATTTAATTGTTTGAAAGAGAAAAGAAAAAAGAAAAAGTACAAATCTTGGGAATTAAGTTAAAGTAGTAATTATAACTTTTCTGTATTTTAATTTAACATATATATATCTTTTAAAAGTACTTTTAATTGGAAGCACTTTTAATTAAAAGCTACATATAATTGAAAACAAATTTGTACAAGATTAATCAGCTTTTGAACATAAATTCCAGATAGATTAATTAACAATAGATAACTAATTTCTGTGTAATCAAAAATATGAGATAAAAAAATGTAACTAATTAAAAAAAGTAAAGATCAAATGAATTGATATCATGGGTAGGAATTTGAGTGGGAGTGGGGGTGGCTCTGAGTGCATAAATACTGAAAACTTCTATTGTTCAGGTCAGAAGAGAGAAAAAAGAAAGAATAGCAACAGCAGCAGAAAAAGCAAAGAAGGAAAAGAAGAAAGCCAATTAGTTTTCCAGGATAGTTGACCAAAGAGCTATAAGCCAGCTAAAA
This sequence comes from Epiperipatus broadwayi, assembly GCA_028023455.1. Lineage (NCBI taxonomy): Eukaryota > Metazoa > Onychophora > Udeonychophora > Euonychophora > Peripatidae > Epiperipatus > Epiperipatus broadwayi. The sequence goes on from JAQFVV010000062.1 coordinate 3,289,149, forward strand.
TGATTAAATCCAGCAGGATGAAACAATATTTATATGTTTGTGTTGATAGAAAAATGCATTGTTAGATGAAAGCTGAGTGTTTGTTCATTTTTCCACCGCCCATCTCCTTAGTACAAATAGCCAGATGCCTCAGGGATATATATCTCCGATTTGCTTTTGCTGATGTTTATACCTGCCATGAACTAAATCTATGGAATTAAACCTAGCAGTAGGAAGCGTCCAACTACTAATAGACCCACTACAAATCACCCATACGCTATATAAAATCCTAGGTAAATATGTTAGACATTATTGATAAAACTTTAAAATTTTATTTCAAGAATGAACTTATAAAAATTAGTTCTAGCTAGACCTGTTTAAATATAATTTCTAACTCTTAAATATATGCAAATAAGCATGTGATTGTTTTATAATATTGTAATTTAAATAAATATTCATCTTTTATTTAAATGTTTTAAATATTCATTATGTTATATTTTTTTAATTAAAAAAATATGTTGTAAATTATTAGTGTGATTTGCGCTTCTCTCTCACTTTACCTATGAGTAAATATATAATTGTATTTAGATATTCTCATGTTTTAATAGCTAGCCATGGGTCAAGCGCTTGAAGCATGTTAATGTCATCTCATGGGGTTCAGTCTATGGCTGGTAGCACCCACAGGATTTAAACCCATTATAAATATTCCCATGAGATGTGTCAATGCTTCTTGTAGTCATGGAGGGGTACCGCGGTCTGGAAAAGTGACTTGTTATTTTTTATTAAAGATTAATATGATCTATTAAAGTAAAATAATAAGTAAATAGCCTTAGAATAAATTGTAAGAAAGGTAAATCCCATTACAATATATATTTTCCAATATTACTATATATTATATTTTTCAGAGAATATCTGTTATATAAGATGATCATATTTAATCGCTAATTAAGGTTTACAATTTTTTATCAAATACTTTTTTAATGCCTCAAATTAAAACTTAAATTCATATTTCACATGAAATATTTGATGATACAGCCATTTCCAAATTCTGTTTGTGCATAATGATAGTGTAGGAATTTTAACACCAGGATCAGACATTTATAAAGTTATTCAGAAATTGTATCTTCTTTTTTTTTAAAAAAAAAAAAAAAACCCGAATTTAAATCAATTACAATTGTTTTTTTTTTTTAATTATTTTCTCAATAATAATAACACATTATTTCTTTTAAACATTCAATTATACACTATATGTTTAATTAAAAGAATTAACAGTTGTTGTTTGAGAGATATATAATCTAGTGCATGACTGAAAAGTGTCATTAAGGTGGATTAAGAAAGTGGCCATGTTTTAATAAAAATTAATATTTAATATAAAAGTACACTATTTATATATCTGTGTTAAAGAAATAAGGTAATTTCGAAATGTAAAAATGAGTGTTAGTGATTAATAATGAAGTTATTTAAACTCTGTAATTATCTATGAGTGTGTTCTGTTAAAGTGACTGTTTATAAATTGAATTGATGTAATTAATTTTAATAATGACAATTACAGGAAGTTGATCTCCCTAAGCTTGTTTCCTACTTTATTCCATTTCTTTCTGATATCATGCAATCTTGTATAAATGAGCTTCATAAATAGTTGCAAAAAGTAAAAACAAATCAATATTTAAAATATACATTTAAATTAATGCTATTCATATATTGATTTTTATTTAAGAAGTAAAATAAAATATTTTTTATACTATTGTCTAACATATTTTGATGCAAATTGCACATATATGTGCCTTTGCTAGAATATTTATAGCTAAAAGTCAGGTCTGACGATTACAAAGTGAAGATGTTAGAGGTTTTGACATGAAAACAACTATTGTAGCATTTTACATTATTACAATCTAAAAATAAATATTTATACACCATTCTAGAAAACTTGTGATTAGTTTAATCTCAAGTTTTCTAGAATGGTGTAAACTATTCAAATGTATAGACATGACCAAACTAAAGAAACATAATATGTATGAAAAAGTTAATTGTGATTCTTAATAAAAAAAACTTGTAGAAAGATGATGATAGAAATAGTGGGACAGAAATTAAAATGAAAATTATTACAATTAAGCTGGCTTTTAATTAAAGAGTAAAATTACTTTGAGTTACTGAAATTAGAAAAGAGATTTGTTTTTTCATCTGGAAGGTGAAATTTGCAGAACAGAAAAAGGACAAACACTACTTTAGAGAAAATTGAATTAATTAAATGAAAAAGATTGTGTGAAAAGAACAAAAGAATTGAGAATATAATGAAAAGATTAGATGTATTAGCAAAATTTTTAGAGATGTAGTATGGTAAACAATAAAAATTATAAAGGACTGGAGGAGGTTGATAGATAAAATGATCTGAGTTGATACATTGTGATATTCTTTGACAGAAAAAAACATTCAGGTAATTGATATAGTTTACTACATTTTGGATAAGATTCAGGAAGAAATGGAAAGATATACATTTGGAAGAATGTGGGGAAAGTAGATGAAGATCCATAAGATAAAATGGTATAATCATCATTTTATATTTAATACAAAAAGCAAATTAAAAATATTTAGAGTTATGTATGTGAATAGAATCCAGTGTGACAGCCTGTGAAATTTTAAAGTAGGGATGCTGCTTTATTACACTGTTGCTACTAAAAAGTAAGCAAGGAAAACAAAACAGAGGATGTTGAACCATGCAATCATTTTATTTTTCATACCAATCATTGTTAAAAGATCTAATGCTATTTTTTGTTTTACTAACTGCTATTTGATAAATAATAATATGGAGTAGATCAACCTTTATTTTTTAATTTCAAGTTTTTCATGTAATAACAATTTTTATATATATATATTCAACACTAACACCCATCATGATAAATATTTAAAATATTTTTATTATTATTGTTATAGGTTTTATAATAAATATATGTTAATTTATAAATGCTGATTATAAGAACAAAACAGAAAATTTTAGTACTGATGCTAAATAAAAACAATAAAAGTGTATTCACTCTGAAGAGAAACCAGAATAGATAATCATACCATGCACAAATAACTATTGACACTGGCAGGAACAGTTTCAGTGGTGCTAGTTATATGATTTGATAAAAGCAACAAATCTTGTTTGAACTTGCTGAAATTCACATTGTGACATTTCTGGCATTGCCATAATTAGCATCTTTAAATAGAATCTCAAGCATGGCTTAAAATAATTCTTTTTGAAATATGCAAAATGTTAACTGATTATTCCATTATTGATATTTTCAAGCATAAATTTAATAATTAACTTTTTTCTGGATGTGAGGGTGCCACTGATAGAATCATTAAAATATTTTTAAACTTGATTAGTTGAAAGGGTTATGGAATAAATTGGTTAATAAAAAAGAATTAGATGAGATTCAACATATTTCAATATACCTATTAAAAATTATGATGAACATTCTAGTGGAAGAATAGACAATTATGTAAATAAAAGAGGGAAACATGGGGAAAAAAATTTAAATGTTTGCTAAAAAAAATGATAATAGTAAAAGTAGTGGAACATATCAACAAGTGCAAAAATATTTAACTTAGCCATGTGATTTGTGTGGATGCACAACAAAAAATGAATATTTATTATTAGAATATAACCATTTTAATAAATATAGAAATGATATAGAAGGATATATGTATATATAATTGGATTCATGGAAAATGAGATCAAAATAATAGAATAAAAATGATTTTGAAATATAGATTATATAAATAGTACTTAACTTTGTGTAAGGAATAGTTACAGTATACAATGGGGTGCTCACAAAAAACCCAGCATTTGGTAATAAAAAATTATTTTTATATGTTAAAAATTGAATCTCCTTTAAAATATGGTCCATTTGATGCAATGGACTGGTCTAAACAAAACATGTTTTCCACTTTACAAAGCAATCCTAAAACTCTTGCAAAGTGATGGCTTTTAATGTGTCCAATGTTTTTTTCTTCACTTCTTCAAAATCAGCAGAACATTTTTCTTTGAGACATTTTTTCATTCAAGGGAGTAAAAAAAACTCGCATGGAGCATGAAATATGGTGGATGAATAAGCTGGGTCATGCTGTTTTGGGGTAAAAATTGTTTTTTACTTAAGACTGTGTGTTGGCACATTGTTATGGTGAAGCTATTACTTCCCACTTTGTCACAACTCATGACATTTTCATCTCGCTGCATCATGCAAACATTTCAAAACTTGGAGATAAAATACTTGACCATTACAGATGAATTCTGAATGAACAATGATGTTTGCATAAAAAAAAAATTGGCATCATTGTGAATTTGAACTCTTTCACTAAACCACTCATAAATATATATTTTCCCCAGAGCAGCTTCCTTGTACACTATTTCAAGCATTACAATTTCCCTTGCCATTTTCTCCAACACAAAACATAATTTCATATTGTTCCAACTTTTTAGCCATCCCAGAAAGCAACAAATAAGTGAGAGGCATTTTTAAAAATTTACTATGTGATGCTATGATTTAATTTGATGGTGCTGGTCGGCAGTCTGGCATAGATGGGTTCCTGTGAGAGGCATCTTGCAGCACATGCATGGCCTTACACATAAGAGAACGCTTGCAATTTCTTTTGGGTCCCCCGTCTTATAACATAGTAATTGATATATACATATATGCTGCATTATTAAATACATTCTAATAGCTAGAAAATGGAAAGTTAAATCATATGCTTGGCATGTGTATGTATATCATTCTCTTCACTATTTAGGATGATTATTTTATATTTCTATTAAAATCAGGGCATCAATACTTATCTAACTGAACAAGCTTGCATGCGACTTTCTTTAATCTTAAGCCATTTAAAGAGTAAACCATTAGAAGCAATATTAAATGGTGGTAGCTTGGTTGACTATGGATTAGCTTTTTGCTATGGGAGAGTGAATGCATTCAGTCATAACTTTTTTTTTTTTTATATCTAATATTAGTTTTCTAAATGAAATTTATAGTATAGCAATTGAAATTTATGCCAAACTATCAATTAACTTTTTTCTCATAAACTAGTGTGCAGGCTATAGATTTTGTTCTTGAGTTTTTTTTATATGCAGTATTCCTTTAAATCTTTTTATTACTTCATTCTATTTTTTGAAATATTTATCATTATTTATATTTAATATTTTTACATTTCTTTAAGGAGGATTTGTTTTAAAAAATGTCATAAGAAATTTTCAGAGCAATTACAAAACTAGAGGAATGAAAAAATACTTTTGCTGACAAAAATAAATTCAGAAATTAACATAATAGTATATTATACTTGAAGATGTTCTAATAGTAATATTCCATTGCTTGCTATCCAATAAAACAATTTATTCTGGTCTGTACACTTATATATACATATGTTGTGTTCATTAGTTATTTTTTTCCCCCTACAATTTTGTTACTTTAGGTTCTCTCAAAAGCACTTTGAAATAGAACAAAATTATCATTTCCATTAGAAGAATGACTTATAATAGAATACAAATAAAGTTAATTATATTATTGAAGTCTTTCAGAAAAGGAAAAAAAATAGCTCAAGTTTAAGGACATGCTTGTGGCATCAAGGACATATATTTGTGTTTAATGTATTGATTTAAAATATCAGATGCTAAAAGCTAAATTTGTTCAAAATTAAATCAATTACAAGGAACACAAATGCAACACAAATACAACTATATCTTGCTTAGCGCTTGGACTTAATGCAAGGTTTCACAATAGCGATCATCAATTTTTTGCATCCATTATTTTGATTTACAATTGATTATTCATTATAACAATCTTTAATTATAAATTTATTAAACACACAAGTAATATTTACTGAGGCTGTAAATATTATAACAATCTTTAAAAAAAAAAATTAAAAAAAAATTTTTGGTGACCATTTTGTAAGACTGATGACATCATAGGATAATTATTAAAGCTATGTCATTCAAAAGCAAAATAACAATGTTCATATTGAAATTGTACAGTACAGATTTTTATTCATACTATACAATATTACAGTGCTGTATACAATATTTTGATTATAAGCTTAAAATACGATTAATGACTATACAATACAGTATTTTATTTTATTTTTATCCAGCATTCTTGCAAGACAATTAGTATTTTATTAATGTCATATTCAAAGTAAATATTTTCATTGTTAATGATTACAAAACCATTAAAGAAAAAGTGTTTTATTCAGTATAATAAATAATCAAAATCATATTTTGATAATGTATAACAACCAGATATATTATTAAATTTTAAAATGTGTATATTAGTTTAAAAACAGTATTATATTTACTCACTTTTATGGATGAAAAGTCTTATAAACATTTTTCATTTTGTGTCAAAAATTATGATCATTGTATTGTAATTTAGCTTTTTAATTATTTTGAAAAAAAAAAATGATTCCATAGATTATGCAAGTAATAATGAACTTTATATGATCAAAAATTATTAAATCTAAATTAAAAATAAGACTTAATCTACTTGCTCGATTTTAAACCATTTTAATTTGTTTTGGAAATTGTGGACATCAGCACTAATATATAAAAATATAGAAACTGAAAAAAAAAATGGAAATTTTCATTTGGCATAAAACTAAAAATAAATTTTGGTCATATTATAAAACTTAATTTTAAATTGTCTACAGTGGAAATATTAAAGTTTTGGGTTAAAATCTTTATGAATGTTAATTCAATCAAATCGAAACTATTAGTAAATGCACTTGAGTTTTAAAAAAGTGAATATAATTTCATGCAGTTAATAATAAATTTTGTATAATAAAAATACAATACAAAGTAATTGAAAAAGATTTTTATCTTTCAATATTTATTTAAATAGTTTGTGTCTGCCATCACAGGCAATGCACTATTTGAAATTTTTTTAAAGTTATCTTAAAGAAAATAAATACTGTGCTTAATAAAATGTGACCTCTCATGGTCAAAAAGAAAAAAAATGCCAACATAGTGTATTTGTGTATAAAGTGCTGATTATTTAGATTTACATAGTACATATTATTAAAAAAAATCTTAAATATTGATTGCAATATGCAAATACAGAATGCAGTAGATACATTTTTTTTTATTTATTAATATATTAGAATTTTTATTTTTTCAAATTGTATGATTATGATTGTGTAATGTATACTAATATAATTTGACTACTCTTAGACTGTTAATAAAAAGCAAGTCTATAGTCACAACAGTATAGTTAAGTGAGATATTATTAAACATTGCTTTTTTAATTCTAAATAATTTCACATAAATAATATAAAATTATGAATTTAAAAATAATGAAACTTCACTATGGCCTTTTTTTCATTGCAAGAGTTAACAATTTTGCTGAAGAATATATAAAATTGCCAACTGTGAGCTGACTCATTCTCTGTCCATTTTTCTGTATATTTGCATAGTGAAGTAACTTTTTTTTTTTTTGCCTAATCATACCTGGGAAATTTTTTTTTTTTAAGTTTTAAGTGCATATATTTTCAATTGGATATCAAGTCTAAAACTGCCTTAAATCAATGAATGAGATCTTATCATATGTTGTATGATCAAAAAACAAGTTAACCATTTATTTTAAATTTTTTCTCTAGAGATCATCAACCGTCAACACTTGGTGTGCTTCTCCATAAAACTATTATCATTAAAGGATTTAAAGATGATAGATCCTTAGAATGAGCAATTGATGACTCAGAAAACTTGATAATGGTAAATGCTGAATATAGATTATAAGAAAGAACAACTTTAAGCTAAATAGATTTTTTTTTCTTTTTACACAGATTTAAGTTGCATTATCTTGCCTACATAGATATTTTAAGTGCCTATCTGCATAATACACATCAAGCTTAGTTACACATGCATATATTGTGCTATATCAGACTTTTTTTAACTACTATATATATTAAGTCAAGTTGCTTATTAATACAATATTATCAATTTTTGATAATTTTTATCTGCAGGAACCAGCTAATTTTTTTCCCATAGAAAAGCATTATAATCCCTTGCTTTTTATATAAAAGGTGTAAAGGTATATACTAAAACAAATTTTTCATAATTCTCAATTCTGAACTTAGTGTAATTTGTTTATGTATTGATTTGTATAATCATTACAAAATTTAGCATTAACTTCTATTTTTCTTTAGAATGGCTACATTCATTTATGAATGGTTGCTAATAGTGATGGATGAAAATGCAATTCTAAAACACTTTAAAGTAATGGCAATCTTATTCAATTTTTTATTTTATTTTCCAGAAAGCAATGGTTATATTTATCTTTATTTGATACAGAATCAATTCTTTTACAAAGGCATTTTAGGGGGAAATATAAAAAAAAAAAAATTCTCATTCTAGCAATAATTTGAATGTTCTCTACTTTTTTTTTTATCTGTAAAATTTAGCAATTTAATCTATTTCTCTCTTTTTTTTTTTTTTTGTAAAACATCTATAGTAAATATTTTTTTCAAAACTTAATTTTAAAATTGGTAATTTTTGTATAGTCTTTGGGTTAAAAAATAAATAAAAATTTAACATTTATGTCACTTAGATTTAGTAATTTATAAGTATTGCTCTGTGCAATTTATTATTATCATGGAGTAACTGACATTCAATATAAAAATTTCTTATTAAAACTCAAGTTGCCACATAATTATTCAAATATTTTTTTATTTATAAATATTTTAATTTCAAATATTTTTATATAATTTATTTATTGTATTTATTGTTATACTGTTTTTTTAAAATGTATGTGAAATCAAAATTAAATAAAAAATGCTAATTAAATAAATCTTAACACAGAAAAATAATAAAATCTAATAGTCACAAAATTTAAAGATTTCTTCATAACTTTACTTGAATGTTGATTATGGTATAAAAAAAGCTAATGAAACTTATGATGCAGAGTGTTGAGTTGCAATTTTTTTATTTTATTTAGTTCTATTTTCTGTTATTTGTTTTTTATCTATAGTTTTTCTTAGTTATTCTAGGCCTGCCTCCATATCAGCATCCAATGGTAATTAACTAATCTTCCCTGCTTCCAAAATATGAGTCAGATATTATTTGGCAAGCTTCATGTTTTTATAGAATAGATTTCACATTATTTCCAAAATATGCAGTTTGATTTTAAACTGTTTATTTTATCTATGTCCTTAAATTATAATTAAGAAAATTATATAAATTTTCAAAGTTGGACACTTTACTATTAAAGCAGAAAGTTGGAAAATCCTGTAACCAATTTGATTATATCATATTTGTTGTTGTTATTTATAAAATCGAAAAAAAAAAAATTGTATGTTGTTTAAAACAGATGGATGACATAAAAATTTGAATTGCTTTTAGCCATCCTAATGCACAGGGATTTTTGAACACATGTTGGTACAAATAGTAGATTTTGGCCAAAAGTTATTGGAAATAAGTGCTGTAAATTCAAATGGTTTATTCTAATTGAATTTATGCACAACACATGGATTGACTGTTACAAACACCTTGTTTAGGCAGAAAAATCACTATAAATTAATATGGATGCATCCATGCTCAAAACATAGCATTTCATAGATTACATAATAGTTAGGAATCAGTATACAAGAGTACATATATACTAGCATGCAAGTATACACTTGGACAGATCATAGATTATATGCTACAATATTAAAATGATAGTTGCATTAAAATTACATATTTCAATCATATTTATAGGAAAATTCCTCTAAGTTTCAAAAGCTATTAAACACTTAAATTGCTAATTTGAATCTTCAGGACTATCATATTACTGAAGCATGGAATTTTCCTAAGGAATGTGTTATTGATATAAGTAAATCCATTCTTGAGTTCACTAAAAAAAAAAAAGAATTTTAATAAGTTTTTCTGACAGAATGATTTTATTATTATTGATTTAATTAAAAGAAGCATGTAGCATTTTTTACTTGGTAGAATCAGTGACTGAAAAAAGTAGCTTAAAAATGAATGATGGATTAAAACTGCAAAGAAGATACAGACATTCACTGATCATAGTCATTCTAAATCTTTTTGATGCATTGAAAGCAATGTATGTTGCTGATAAATGGTATAACAATCTTATAAAATTCAGCAATAGGATTCTTATAAAATGGCTATGATACAAGAATTAAAATGCTAACTTTTAACAATATATCATTTATCTGCTTGTTTAGATTTGGACAAAGATTATCTAGCTTAGAGAAGTTAAACAGCCTTTTCTAATCTTAAAAAAAATTGAAAGATTGCAAGTTCATACAATGGTGATACATAAATATTGAAATTTTTTAGGACTATATGGACCCATTAAGTTGTGTCACCTGAATTTAAGGATGGTTTTATTATTCCATTTTTTTAAAAAACAAAGGGAATAGATACGATTGCAATAATTATCATGCAACATCATTACTATCCACTACAACAAAAGTACTTCCATTTCGTTCAGTAGATTGCTTCTAGTTATAGATGAATGGTTACCCAAGACTGAATGTGGGTTTTAGAGAATGAAGAAGCACTATAGATATAATTTTTGTTGCCAGGCAAATGTAAGAAAAGGGAGCAAAGGAGTGATTTATATATTACTTTTATTGATTTGGTCAAGGCATTTTATTAGTTAATAAAATAGGTTTATGGCATTGTTTGAAATTAGTTAGTTGGCCATCAAAATTTATTCATATTATACAGCTTTTACATTTTGGATTAAGAGGAATTGTTATTACTACAGGTGGAAAATTGAAGGTGTTTGAAATGAAAACTGGTGTTAGATAAGGATTCTTGTTTTAACATTCTTTTCAATTTTTATGACAGTAGTCTTTAAAATTATTAATAAGTGACTTAATCAAATAGGAATCAAGATATGATGTAGGTTTGATGGTGGAACAATTTGAATTGATTAAAGTGAAAACAATAACTTTTTTCTTCTTAGATTCTGGATTTACAGTACATTGATGATTATGTTATTTTGTCAATTCAAAAACAAATTTACAGAATGTTATAAATATTTTAAATGCCACATATAAAGACTTTGATTTATTAATTAATGTTAAAAAAAAGACAAGTTTTTTATCAACTAGTATTGTAAGAAAAATGTTCAGTAAATTTAGCTTGGATGGTTATCAGCTTGAGAATGTAAACCAGTTTAAATACCTTGGTACTATAACATTTTTCTCCATCTGGTTAGGTCTCTGTACACAGTAAACTGCGTGAGTTGATCAAGTTATGAAAAGAAGAATGTTTCACTCTTATTTTTAAAAACATAACTATATTTCCTGATCAACTCTACCTAGGAATTGTTACGATTACAATTGCCAACCGAATCAGTTTTTAATTTAGAAATGAGGGCACCAGTGTCATTAGACTCACTGATTCTGCGTCAGACATATCGTAACTTAACAGAAAATGAAGTAAACGATCGGGATTTTGGTCTCATAACTTACTTATAATTTATAAAATTATATACCCAGGGCTTAATTGCTAAGTATTGGCAAAGATAAATTATCTGTTCTAATAAACTAACTACTAAATTTAATAATAAACATTAATAACGTACAATGAAAAAGTTGATGAAAGCAAAATATTTTATTCTAACGAACTTAAAATATTTTTAAGATAAATAATTAAATAAAATTGGAGGTTGCACATGCTAATCCGGATATTAAAGCAATTACTTGAAAAAAACAATTAAACAATTAAAGTTCTTAGATAAACAAGTCTCTTGAATAATAAAATTTAATGTCTCTTTAATATGAAAATTAAAAGTCTATATCAGGATTATATCATAAGCTTCTATGAAGAATTGTCTGCAAACTTTAAGTCACAATCAGGGTATGAAGAATTTTATCTTACTAGTAAGTTTACGTAGGTTATGTGTTACCATGTATGGCTTTTTTCTGTGGTAGAAGGAGCTCATGGCCATCGGTTATAAGTTGACCTTGGTCTGTCCTAACGGCTAGTCATGGAAGCTTTTCTGGTGTCCGTCTTCAGGAACGATGTCAGCAAAAGCCTCAGTCCACTCCAACATGCAGAATTATTTCAGCATAGAGTGATCCTGGATATATTTTGTTATCCAGGGCCAACCAAAATGAAAAACTGACAAGACAAGATGCTGATCAAGCTGGTCTCCCCTTTTTATACTCGAGGTCCAGTTTTCAAACTTCTGTGCATGTTATTCTTATCGTGACGTGTAAGTCATTACAAAGTTCTTTTTTATAACAAATTTTTCAGCCATCTTTAATTAATATCATATTGTTTCTTGATTGTAATCTTTGTGTGGAATTCCTTTTGTTCTTTTCAATTTTAACTTTTATTTTTTTAAATCAAAGTAACAATTCGAAACAAAAATCAACTCACATTGTACGTTTTAAAAAAATAAATTATGCTAACCAAAAAAAATTTTAATATGTCTTTTTTTTAAGACTTTTTTTTTTTTTAGCTTTTAAATATATTACCGAATGCCAATATATTTGTACCATATATAAATAAATGGTACAGTACTTTTATAAGTACCATTGACTTAGATGTTGAGTTACAATACAATCTCCAATTTGCTGATGCTTTTAACTGGTTTGAAAATAGTATTTCATTGTAGAAAATAATTATTGCAACTAAGTTAGCTGTTTATAGAGTTATTTTCCTTCATTTATTGTAAGTGAAATTTAAACACTCTTTTGGTGCAACATAAAGACATTAGAAAAGTTTCATTAAAAAATGCTCCGTAAAATTTTAAAAATATACTGGGTAGATCACAAAACCAATCAATATGTTCTTCAGCTTGTTTTGGATATGGTAACTATTGAGTCCACTTTTAAAATCACATATTCATTGGATTGGACATGTAAAACAAATGCCTTTCTAAAAGGGTGTTTTATGATGAATTTGAGCATATGTTCTTCATCTTGTTGGATATGATAACTATTGAGTCCACTATTGAAAAATCACATATTCATTGGATTGGACATGTAAAACAAATGCCTTCCTAAAAGGGTGTTTTATGATGAATTTTAGCATGGTTTTAATGGAAGCGTTATCTCAAAGACATAATAAAGAAGAGCAATGTCAATTATTTAAATAAGATCTGACAGAATAGACATTTAGACATGGTGTTGAAGTATTTCAGAAAGAAAAGTTTTCTGCTGAGGAAATTAAAAGACAGCATGTAAAATATCAATAGAAAAATGGACCAGCATGTTCTATATGTGGATGCATTTGTGTTTTACAAATTGATTTGTATAATCAACTAAAACTCATTTATAGAATTGGATTTCTTTTCTCTCTTTCTTTTTCTTTTTTTTTTTTTTGAGTTGGAATGACAGTATTCATTGCAAATGACTATTTATTATTATTAATGAGATATCCATAAGTTTTTACTGTTATTTTTACACATTGTAAAATCTTAAGTGCAATTCTGTAGTACTATATTTGACAATGACTTTAAAATGTAAGAGGAAGTGGTGAGAGAATTAGAATTGATTAAAGAAGCCTGTTTATACTTCGTTTGGTTTTTTCTAAATTTTTTGATACAAAAAAAAAAACAAAAACAAATAGAAACTTTAATAGAAAATATCAGTAAGCATAATTCACTTTGTTATGAAAACATTTGAAGAGAAGATTTTTACTTATTAATCAGAGAACAAAAACATTAAACCTTGCTATAAGCAGTACTTTTATTTATTGGAAGAAAGGAAACAAGACAATAAAACAGTTTTAAATGGCGATATAAAACTGCAGTCATTAGAAATTTAAAATACTGTAATAAATAATTGTTAAATCATTTGTAATAGATATTAAGTCTTTGATTAGATGATAGTAATTTGTATTATATTCATACAATTAATAAATATATTTATGTAATAACACAATTATAGAGCGAGTCTAGGTTTAATTTTTTATTACATAAAAGATTAAAAGACACAATTGAAGATCCAGTAATGTGTAATTTTCTTTAGAATTGGAAAAGATTAATGTTCTCTTATGAAATATGTTTTAATTAGTAGTTAAAACATTTTTTTTCCATACTCTCTTTTTTAGAGCTATTAAATATTACATCTTTATATGATTTATTGTTAGGAATGGAAACAAGAAACTCATTATACATTTTGAAGTTTCATGTTTATAAAAAAATAAAAGTTAAATATTAGTTGAGAGGATATTGAATACAATATTTAAAATTTCCTGTGGTTATTTAATTTTTATAATGTAGTAAAGAGGTTTTTAAAAAGAGTTAATTAGTGGTTAAGTATTATATTAATATATCATTATTTCACTAATACAGTGTTAAATAAGTATTTGAACTAAAAAACCTGTACACATGGTATGAATATAGCATAATAAATATCAAGATATAATATTAAATATTCGTTATTTGTTACTAACGTTTTCTTCTATATATGTGTGATTTATAGGTTTGTGTATTTATGTTTAAGGATTACATATATATTAAAAATGAGTAGATAGATGCCATTCCAATAAACATTTGCTCAGTCATTCTAAATATCAATTACTTTCATTGGAAACAAATGACAGGATAGAATTTAATGGAGAGCTATAATTACATAATGCATTGAAATCTTTCAGAATGAAACATTTATCATTGCAGAAACTGATTTTTTGTTTTTTTTTTTGTCTCATCCTGCCCCATTATGATAGTCATACTCTTTGGGTAATGCAACATTATTTCCTGAATATAATATTTTAAGTAAATCACACTGTAAATCACACTGCTTATTATATGCTTTACTACTATGGTTCATTTTCATTGAATATCTCAATTTTCTATTTTTGGATTTTTCTCATTGATTAAGTCATATTAAAACTAATCATGACTGAACTTGATCTAGGAAGAAAATTGTGTATATATCTAAGGTCTATTATAGTCTTAGATAATGATATTAAGCTAATTGTTTTAATAGAATATAATTAAGTTAGAAGTACTAATTAGAAAGTTGATGATTCTAAAAATTTATTTCTATATAAAAAAAATATTTTCATTAGAACTTATATGAAATGTGAAAGGGACTAATCAGG
The DNA here is from genome assembly GCA_028023455.1 of Epiperipatus broadwayi. Lineage (NCBI taxonomy): Eukaryota > Metazoa > Onychophora > Udeonychophora > Euonychophora > Peripatidae > Epiperipatus > Epiperipatus broadwayi. The sequence continues at coordinate 3,304,168 of JAQFVV010000062.1, forward strand.
ACTGATTAATATCATGAATTTTTAATCATAGTAATAATTCCAAATGAATATTTATATATAAAACATTTTACAAATTGTATTCATCATTTGTTATTATCTATTGTAGCATTTCAATTGGCCTTCATATTACTATATTATTGGAGTGCTTCCTTATTTCTCAGAGGACTGTTTTATAATTTCTTTTTTCCTGTATAAATTATCTTTTAATATTTTTTTTTGTTTCATTTCCTTATAAGTATCCCCCCTCCCCTTTTTTTTCTTTCTTATAGTTTATAGATTTTTTTAGATATAATAAACGCCTCCACACTTCCCAAATTCTTTTCAAATTCATATTTACTATCAAAATGATCTTTAATTTTTTTTCCTATTCTTATAGTTTATAAATAGAACAATTTTTTAATGTAATTTTTTAGAATTATATATATAATCGTGTATACGTGTATAAATAGAACAATTTTTTAATGTAATTTTTTAGAATTATATATATAATGTGTATACGTGTATATCATTGTAGTCACATTTATGTATGTTTTTACTTAATTAAAAGACATTGCTTAGAATTTCATTATAGTTAATTAACTTGTTTTTCCACAATTACAAGACTTAAACAAAATAGAATATTGAATGATTAATACCTTGTATTTTTATATTAACAAAACTTCACTAATGTATATAGATATCATATGTTTTTATTATTAGACACCATCAAATCAATTATCAAGTCCTGATTTTTTACATTGGATATAGGAATATTTTCTAAATGTTTTTTAATTTTGAATAATGTTGATCAACTTTCAATAAAATCTTGTTTTGCCTACTAAGTGTAAATATTTACTAAAACATTAAGGAAAATAAAATAAATAGGAAAGAGCAAAACAAAATAGAAAAAATACAGAAAAGATAAGAATACAGATCATCTTTATAAAGGAAGGATTGTTGGAGAAGGAAAATAAAACTTAATAAAAATGTTAGTATAAAACTGCAAATATAATCAATAAATAGTAAAGATTCTACTTAACTATGACATTTCAAATTTGACAAATGTATAAATAGAAGTTAGGACTCCATAATAAGGATTGTTGACTGTTAGAATGCTAATTGTTAATATATTTAATTTTCTAGGAAAGAATTTTATAATCAAAAAAAGAATCATAAAAAATAGAACCATGGGCTTCTTTGTCACAAATATTACTCTAAAAATATTACTTAATAAATTCAGATATATTGATGAATTTAATTTAATTATTGACAATCATAAGCCAGGAGAGGATTCAGGTATATATTTCCAGACTTCACATAACTTTAAAAAAAAAAAAAAAACAATACCCAAATCCAAGACTTGTTATATATATATATTAATTGTACCCATGACTTTGCTTATGTTAGTAGAATAATATTACAAATAAAAGTGTAAATAATGATAATTAAAATATATTTACTTAAATAATAATACAATAGGAGTCTTAACATATATACTATGGCTATAATGCAATATGTAGCTGTTCTCGCAGCTCATATATTTGCATATTATTTACATAAAATAATATGAGTTATCAACGGCAGTATTGCAAAAAATATAACTTTATGATCAGATTCTATTGAATTTGATTAACTTTTAGGAGTTTAGTGTAAATATATTTCTCATGTAATAAACTAATTTTTAAAAATGGCTATGAAATTTTAACATTATGGTATTTTGTTCATGCTCCAAGAGAGAAATTAAATGTGGTACAAAATTAATTAATTTGAAATATATTTACTAAATCAATTTTACTTTGCTTTACCAAAATTATAATTCCATTTCTGTAGTATGTATTTCAATACAACAATGTACATGTTTAAAATTTTTTTTAATGTCTGTAATCTTTTAATTGAAGTCATTTGAAAAAGATTAAGATTTCACCATAATTATTAAAAATGAAAGCCAAAACCCATAGTGTGTGTAATTCTATACAAAAAAAAAAGGAAGGGAAATTGTGTAAGATTCATCAAATTAGTACAATAGAATTGCTAAACAAATAAACTTTTACATTTATATAGTAATAAGGATATATTGTTCTGGTTGAAATTATATATTCATCCAACAAGACCTAGAATCTGAGCAAAAATACCTCAAACCTATCATGCCTGAGATACACAAGTTAGGAGCAATCACGGATTCTAACGTATTTGCCCATTCCCCAAATCTATAACACTATGAGCATCTCCGGTGATACAGCTGAATTTATTTCGTTCCAGTTCTGGAAATACAGTGGAGAAGTACGACATCTTAAGACTGTTGATGATAAAACTACAAGTATGATTGTGATCTCAAATAACCCAGTGCCATAATTCTCAATATGAATATTATAACTAAATTAAAATTAATAATGATTCGAACAACTTGGATAATGTGATGTATAAATAAATGTTTAATGATTATAAAATAAAGACATTATTATACATATGTGTTATTTACAAATTTCACGCAAGTCAGTTAACTTACTGTTTATGAGAATATTATTATGGAACGTCATAACAACAATACTATAATATGTAATGGATACACAGACACGTGCGTACAATTTATATTGGTGCAGTTTGCTTATATGCCAATGCTAAATTAAATAAGCTTTACATAAATGATTTAATGATAAAAACGCTATTTAGAATTGAGATACCATTAATTAATTACCTCCATGATAAGGTTACAATAGACAGACACTTTGTTGTCTGTAAGCACAGCTAACTTCAAATATACATGTCACTTTGATCATTCGAGAAAAATACATAACAATCATAATACAATCAATTCACTCTCGGGCATTTGTTAACCTTATTACTAAATGGAAGGGTCGCAATGTTGTTTACAATAAAGATTTGAATACGTGAATGTTTGAACATTCAGGATAACAGATTGTATCAAAAGGTAAAATTTATACGTATCAATAAAAGAATGAATTCTATATGCATCTAGGAATCGCTCATTCAAGGGAAATAGCTTAAATGTGAGCTTAGCTTACTCGCAACATTCGAAATATAAGAAAATTAATAAATAATAAATGGTTTACTGAAATCACAACATTATGACTTACAGATGTTGCTCAGGCATGAATTTAAATCTTAATAAAGAGCGATACCAGCATAATTGGCAGCACTAAGAGTTTTGGTCCATTTTCTGCCGATGAAACGCTTCATCATTTATTAAAATATAAAGGTATTCCCACTCTTCTGGCACAGTGATGTCTGGAGAGGAGGATGGTAGGAAAGTTTGATGGGCCAGCTGTCTTGCGGTCATCCCATGCAGAGCATTCACTACTCTTTCAAATTTTGTTTTAGGGCATGACCAAAGCCATACTAAGACATGAAGGAGGGATTCGGAGTTCCCAATAATTCTGAACATGACAAAGCAAAATGAAGATATGAAGGCTGACTTATGCTGGCAACACAGATCAAATAAATATGCCACCAACAACGCTTAAATAATTATAGCCTAAATATAATTTAAGATAATTAAGTGAATGTCGAAACAATAAGATGAATATATTATACCTTAACTGAGTCCCATATGCGTTTAAACTACATAAAACAATATTTAATAACTGTCGCTCTACAAGGCATTACAGGAAATGGTTATTTCAGTAGGATAGGAGGAGTGCTGGTCATTACAATAATTCTAATATTATAAATCAAACTGATTGATGCCGTTTTTATCCGACTGTAGATTACATTTAATGAAGATCTATGGCAGTACAATAAGGATCTGCCTTTAAACATATAGCATTAGTTAGTTATTATGCAACTCAGCAAGCGAGATGAACATCCCTTAAGTGACGGGGATTTATAATACTAATATATATTGAATCATCTATCGACCTGTCTGTTTCATCTATTATATTCTATAATAGTGTATTTTGTTTCACTCAGATTGCGTGTATTTCTTTAATTTAAAACAACTTTGAGTGTGCTTGTAATATTGCCGAGTATGTGCATGTATAATCACCTTGTTAACTATAATATGAAGATGCAGTCATAAATATTTATATACGCACATATTCCTTTACGTTTGATAAAACTGAAGTAAACATAGCAGTATGTAGTTAGAATTTATGTATATAACAAAATAAGTTTAAATTTATAAAATTATTCATTTAAGTTTTAATATTCATTTTAAATAATTTTCAAGTTCTATTGTTTGTTTAAAATTACACAAGCTGTAATTTGTTTACGAGTTTTAACATTTCGTCTAAAATTAATCTTTAGCTGAAAATTGACCTCATTTAAAATTATAGGCAAAAACAAATTAGAAAATCCAGTCAGGCATAAATTCATACTAAGTCCAATTGGGAAACCCAAGGGAATAGAGCTTTTAACTCCAGATTTAGCTGTGGCAAATGTTAAAAACTAAGTGGAAATTTAATTAAATCAAGGTTCGAAGTCAGTAAACAAGTGATGTTATGAAAATAAAAGGGGGAGGGAAATATTGTCAAAAAAATAGGATTAAAAAAGCCTGTAATAGCCATCAAAAGCTGCTAATACACATTTTCTGAAAGACAAGTTTGAAAAATAATTAAAAAACTGTTGCTGCATTACTTTGACCAAGCTGAATTCTGACCAAGCCATTACCAAAGCTGTTAAAATAGTAACGGTTGGCTAAGGGATGATAGACTGCCATCTATCTCCCACGGAAAACTGTTACAGAATGAAAGAAAACATCAACCTCAGCCTGAGCCCAGTGATGGAGAAGTTACACCTGGAATACTAGAGAGTTCTTGACAAAAGTGATGGAGGAAAGCCGCCACCGAAGTAGTGTACAAAGCTGAATCCAGACTTAAACTTAGAAAAGCCACAGCCGATTTAATAGAGAGAAGATGCACAGTAAAGAATGTCTTGAAAGACTTACTACCAAGTATTACCGGTAAATCATTCTGCAGAATACGTTAATTTCATTACTAAACCAATTCTAAATTAAAAGATAGCTAACTAATCAAGTCTCATATTTAATTATATTTTTTAAATGTTAAACTAAACTGTTTATATTAAATTTACTTTAAAGCTTAGAGCACTCTCAAAATTCTTGCTTGATCATAAATATTTTAAGTAATCATAAATATTTAGCTTCTATAAAACCATTCAAACAAATTCTTCATTTCTAAATTATAACTTTATTGATCGTTTTCTGCAATTTGTTGTTATGCCATCTATATTTAGTTTTTAATTTCATGTTTATTAATTTATGCTATGTTCATCAGAACAGAGTTTTGAGGGATTAATAATTATCGGAGGGGCGATTAAGCACCTTTCCATTATGTTAGATATTATAATATAAAGAAATATAGGCAAAACTCCCTTCTGAAATTAAACTATCATTTACGCTAGAGTGAATCAGTTACTTACAATGCACAAAATAAGTTATTTAAAATGCATATTTTGTGTAAGTTATTTAAAACACATATTTTGCGTGTTATTTAAAAGTGGATATTTTGTGTAAGCTATTTAAAGTGAGTATTTGCATAAGTTATTTTAAAAAGCAATCTTTTGCTTAAGTTATTTAAAAATCAATATTTACTTAATATTTGACGTGAGTTATACAGCATCGAAGTAATATTTTAAATCTTAGTAAATCCTTATTTTTGCTGTAACTCATCTTAATTAGAGATTAAGCTATACAGATATCCTTAAATCAGATTCTTATTATTGCCTTGTAGTGTGACTATGTAATACTATTTTTGAACTGACCAGTGATAGTGGTGCTGATAGAAGCTAAGATTTGGCATAATTAATTTATGAAATATTAAATTAGCATGGCGAATGTGTTGCTAGTTAGCATAAATATGCATAACTTTTTGCTATACCTATAATGGCCTACATCAGGATCATTTCCACATCAAGTCATGCTTCAAAAGTTTAGGCAATTGTGACATTTATCTATTTGAAGGAACCAAAGCGTTCCAAGGGCTCATTAAGCTGCTGTTCTGTTCACTTGAATAAAAGGGTCTCTTCGTATTATAGCAAGTAGCTTAGCCTGGGGAACCGATTACTAGGTAATGAACCTCAATTAAGAACACATTCAAGATACATATATTCTGATACTATAGGTTGTAACACCCTAGAATCTGACATTCAACTGCCCAACATTAGTTCAACCTCCCATAGAAATGAACATCGGCTTTGATCTGATTCAGAATCTGAATTAATGCGTTTATCTGTGTAGTAATTAGAGATATCTAATCTTACTATTATTATAAGTTATGTTTAAACTTAATAATATAATTCCAATCAGTTACCAATTAATTGATCCCTCCGATGCTTACTGATTTTTACTATGTGGATCATAGCATGGGTTATGACATAAAAGATGGCATAAGCATATTGTCAGTTCTGCAAAGTCATAGACTAATTAAACGTTTTGCAACCCTAAAATTCACTCACCTGTGTGTGAGCAAATATAATTGGCTTTGCTTATTGTTTGTTGATAATCACATTAATCATTTGGTAAACTCGAGTATTCACTCGCCTGTGTGTGAGCAATATAATTTATGTTATTCTATTCTTTGCAAACCTAAGTATTCATTCACCTATGTGTGAAAACTATATAAATTGCTTTATTATATTCTTTGTAACCCTGAGTATTCACTCACCTGTGTGTGAGCAATCTGTACATAATTTATTTGCTTTATAGCTTATTAAGTGTTACATTGAATTTATGAAATATAAATTTATCTGTCTCCATTCTTGCTCATTACTTTATGAATCACTAGTTAAGTTATATAATATCATGTGTTGGGGGGGGGGATCTCATGTTCTACTGCTTTGCTATTGCTGGAACGTGAATAAAGAGATTTCGAGTGTAACCTCAGGCATGTCATTCGCAATAGGTTGACTTGGAAGCATGGGTAAGAGAGTTGAGGTATGATCACATATAGGATATTACTATCCCAACTTCGTCAGCTTTTGGTTCTCTGACTTGGACTCTCAGTCTGTTGAGCACATGTACAAGCCTGACCGTTACAATATATATACGCTCACAAAGTTGAATTAGAGTGGCTTATAAATGACAATTTAAATAAAATATATAAACTTAAAATAACAATAATAAAATTCTCCTTCACTGAAATATAGAATAAACTTGAAGCATGATATAGATATGAGAGATTACATATAGGTTTGACAGGGTTATAGAGAGTCATTAGAGAGATTAATTAATTACAAGTAATATAACTGGCCTTAAATTACCAGCATGTTAACATTGATAGAAATACATTTATAAAAGTTAAATAGGGCTGAATAGATAATTATAGCAAATTAAATGAGTTTAAGGTGGTATTGGGAATTACCTTCCAACATGATGGCTTAAGATCCATGTTCTTTGGAGGCAACGCATATTGGAGCACAGGTAGTTCTTATTTCACTAAAATGGAAGTAGCATTTCATTCTGAAATCACTTAATAGCATTTAAGGGACTGCGTTGATTTATAATTAGAGTACAGCATTATGGCATGTAGACAATCTTAGAAAGATTGGAAAAAGGTGGACTTAATCCCTCTACTCGACTGTCATAATGTTCAAAATTTGAGCAGCGTGGATTCGGCTTAGCAACCGAATTTAAAATTAACTAGCTGTTTTTTATTGGTAGAAAATAAGCCCTATTTATACTTGGTTACAGTTTTTCCAGGAATGCTTTTAGAAAATCAACTGAGGCTATACGGATACAAGCTTACCTCGTGTCATCTCAATCAGCAGGAATGTACTTTTTGTTTTAGTGCAATAGAAGATGCAAAGTATTGATAAAGCTTCTAGTTTAGAAATACATTTACATAACTATAATTTCAATTAAAAATATTTAAAACTAAATTTGAATCAATAGAGCGATTTTGCTAGTTTTGACTAATGGATTTCTCTATTGTTTGATAAACTTTCCATTACTTTAAGTGCCTTCGAGAATCTTTTTAAATGTTTCATCATTCTCAGCCACCATCTTACATTAAATAAAATAAACATATATTATAAAATCTTAAATAAATAATATTATTATTTATATCACATGTGAACATCCATACACGACTCTACATATTATTTATGGGATTTTAACTGTAGTTAAATTTATAATTCTAAATATTGACTATTTATCTAAATGGTTATTTAGGATTGGGAGGAGTTACATTGATGTGCTTACCAACTCTGCATTGTCCAAATACGTGCAGGAATGGGTTTGAACCCCAAGCGCGAATCTGGATTATGGATTCACTGCTTCAATATATTATGGAAAAATGAATACTGATTTTAAAAAAACAAAAATAAGTTGGTTCAAGTTAAGTAATTTTAAATAAAGATTTCAATGTTATGTCATCATGATTCTAAAAAGTTATAAAAGTTTAAATAAAATGTCATTAGAGCACAAAATGATCTATTTATATTATGTAAAAATATATCCCCCCAAATTATAGATATTAGGGATAACACAATAGTGTTGAATAATTTCAACTGTTTGCTTAATCTAATATTCAGAACACTTTGACTCTGTCAAAATGAGGGGGATATGTAAATCATTTTCACAGTGTTCAGGGTTAGAAATTAAATTTATATATATATGGTAGTATAGAAACTACACAAGTTATAAAAACTTTATAGAGTGTGCTGATGAAGGTTGTTTAGTTAAAAATTCTATTTTTATTATTGTGTTCAAAGGGATCAGTTTACACAAGCATATGTAACTTCTGCTTGTAATAGTGAATTTGATCAATTAGAAAATATTTTTGCTGAATATATATCCTTAAAAACTTAGTGAAAATTATAATTTATGATCAAATTAATTATGGAAGTTCTGTTACCACAGCCATAATGTGACAGTACTAAGAATGTAAAAATATTTAATAGTATGTAGTTTTTAATTTATATTGAGATTAAAACTATTGCAAAAGATTATTAGGAAAATATCTTGTTCATAGAAGCAATAGGCAATTAAAATCTGGGAAAATATTTAAAAAATCAGATATTTTTGAAAAGCATTCTACACAGTTGGGCACATTAGCTTCTGAAATGTGGAAAACATTAGAAAGTTATAAAAGTCAGTTCAAAGCAGAGTAGATTTTAGCAGATATCAAGATAAAAGTATTAGATTCATCATTAGACAGCCTGCAATTTTCAGTCATCTAAAAATTGAAATTGGATAAATAAAGCATACCATACCACCAGTTGTTGATATTTCTAATAATAAAATCAACTATTACAGAAATAAGAAAGCTAACTGTGGTTATGGTTGAGTGAAGTATTTGTTAGTATATTTCCATTGCAATGTTGACAAGCTATATTTACAGTTATCACTTTTTTCAAATGATTAAAAGGTGCTAAACATGTCAGCCTGTCATTTTTCAGCCATGTAATGCTTAGAAAATGATGAACTATCTAAACTTAGTTGAGTTGAAAATGAAGCTTGAATTATCTGACTGCCAAGAAATCTGTTGACCTGATCAGAAATGATTTGCTTTTATTTTTGCCTACAATAATCAAGATTTGTATCTACCAAGAAATCCAATCTGTAATTTAACCAAATGTCTAAACCTTCCATGGAATTTACGGAAAAAGCAAATATTATTCAAATGAAAACCTTTGTTTTAAATTCTGTTTCAAGTTGTTTATAGCCTTTTGTCTAATCATCTTTTTCTCTGCTGAATATCTCCTATGGGTTTTCAATTCACTTTCCACTCATACGTGATTTTCAGGGTTAAGAAAAATGTTGCCCAATCAAAATACAATGAAATAACTTTAAACACAACTGATATATAAGATATCTTACAATATATGCATTAAACATTTAAATACCATTAAGAAATTTGCATATTTCAGTTTAAAAAGTTTTCAATATGAAAGATTAACTATTTATAATTGTTTTAATGTGCTATAGATAGAGTACAATATATTATTACTACTAATAATATTTAACATGTAGTGTAATTATCTACCAATTAATGCCAAAACTATGATATAATATTTCCATATCTATTGGTGGACATTAAAAAATGAAGACAAAACTAAGATTTAATATGTATAAAATATATATGACAAATATACTATTCAAATTTTATAATGTATTTCTATTATCATGGGGTATTTAGTTAAATATTTTTTACTATTTATTTTATATACTTTAATAAATATGTTATTGATTAAGTAATCTAACTTATTTTTTATTACTATCATTCTAGCATATAGAAATATTTTTTTTTTATATTTAATTAGATTTGAGTAGTTTGACTGCGACCATCATTCTCTGTCTATGCTTTCTGAAACAGTAATAAGAACCAATTAGAAGAAATAAAAAGAGTTCAAATTTAGGATAGGCATTCAAAATCATGGCCTTTATCTTAGGGTCAATGCATCTTCTTCCACTATTTTTCAGTTTAGTTTATGTATCTGTGAATACAATCAGTATTCCGAAAGCACTTAAAAAGCCAGGGGTATTATTTTTAGATAGTTTGAAGTTAGGCTTAATTATATCTTTTTTTTATTATCAATCTACGCATTGAACAATAAAATACCCATTTCTGATTAGTTTTAAATTTAAATACCTAAAGAATGGAATGTTCATCAATGAATCACATGAACATCAAACATCATTTATTTACATTACTTTTGAAATATAAACATGAGCTAAGTTACATCTTATTTATAAATATAGTTCACCCAAGTCATTTGCATAAAAATTTTGTACACCAATTACTATTAGGTCAGTAGCTTGGAAAGTTATTAATTATCTTGCAAATTGTTAAACCTTTCTAATACAATATATATAATCTTATGTTTAATTATCCTGTAGGTCATGCAATCTTTGAACACCCTAATAGCAGATAAACTGAAGATTGTTTTTATTTTATTCATCTGAGAATTAATCCTGTAATTATTATGCTTTAAGGCTACTATCAGTTATTGCACTAAATTGCCCATGATTATGTATCATTAAAGAATGAAAATTAATAATTATTTAAACATCACATGATCACCATCTCTATACTAGCACATAATTGTTGTAAACAAAGTGATGTGATGTGAGGTGATGTATTTGGTTTCTCCTTAAACGAAGTTAAGAATATCTCAGCAACTATGCCCAGATAAACCTGTTAGCCACTTTATTTTCCATTCCCCACTCTAAGTCTTCCCATATTTTGCCCCATCCCATTTCCACAACATAATCTTTGTCAACTCTATGGCCTTTAAATCTAAATCCCCCTTATATTTTCGCAAACCCAGCATAAAAACTAATAACTCACTTTCTGTAGTCACTTTGTTCATACCTATTCTCCCATAACTTCATTATCTGTACCCTTTCTGCTTTCAAGCATTTACATTCAATCAACAGATGCCTAATATTTTCTATACCTTCCTTACACAATTTGCACACTAAATCACCCATAGTTTTCCATTTACATGTATATTCTTTTGTTGCTAAAGATCCCGATCGAGCCTTAAACAATACTTTTCTTACTATTATCATAAATTAACTCGCTTCCAATATTCCGTTTACTTCTATATGTATTTAAACTCTTCTTCTCTATTTTTTATTAATGCTTCTATTCTTTTATCCCATTCCTTACCACTATAACACTCAACAATCCTCCTAACACAATCATCCCACCTTTTATACAAGTATACCGATATAAATTCTTTATCCAAATCTTTTGCATACCGCATTACCTTTCTCACCCATCTTGTTACCTGCCCTTTACTCATAACCCAATTAAACACTATTTTGGCTATTCTTTTACTATCCATAAACTGCAACCTACTAAACATTTTCATTTTACTTTTTGCATCTCTCATATAGAAACTTGACCATCCCATTTCTCCTTGAATTGCCTCCTTTGCTGTCCACATCTCTGCTTCTAATGCATGTCTTCCTACTTCCCTTTGTACTTTCTCTAAATAATCTAAAATCCTTTTACTAACACATAATGCATCATTATCATATGTTAACCCTGCTACTGCAACTCCCTTCCATACAATTCTAGCTTCATCATATTTATTATATGAAAAATACTGTTAATTTCTTTTTTTTCTTTGCTTCATTTACCAATTTTTTCTTCCATTCATCCAAGCAATTTTTCTGATTACATAAGATAATTCCCAAATACCTATATCTATCCACCACACTTTACTTTCTATCCCCCAATAAAAAATCTACATCCTCTGTTTCCCCAGTACTAACCATCATTATATTTGATTTTTCTTCATTAAATTTAATCCCCATCTCTTTACCCACCCTTGCACATGTCCTCAACATAATATCCATTATCTTCTTTCTGCACATAAAAAGATATCATCCGCAAAAAAAAAGACCCGACAAAGTATATACTCCTTTGCCACCTATTAACGGTATCTCTACCGCTCTTCCTAGTCTTTATTCACTCAAAAACAACAAAAACAAAATCAGTGACATAGGGCATCCTTGCCTTAATCCCACCCCATTTTTAACTTTAAGTGATTCTATATCCCTAATTGGTAAGTATAATAATTATTTTCATATAATTTCTTAATAATATTTACTAAAGCTTCATCCATTCCCAAATTGGCTAATCTTACCCATAATCTATTTCTATTTACTCTATCATATGCTTTTTCTATATTTATAAGACTCACATATTACGATCTATCTGAATTCTTACTCATCTCTATAAGTTGTGTAACTACAAACAAACTATCTCCTATACGCCTATCTGACCTAAAACCTCCTTGCATTTCCCCCACTACATTATTCTCTTCCATCCATTTTACAACTCTTCCAGCTACCATATATGCGAAAACTTTATATAAAACTGATGTTACCGCTATCGGTCTATAATTAGTTAACTTTCTATGATCTTTACCCTTTCCTTTAAATAATAATCTTACTCTTGTATTACTCCAACTACCTGGAAAAACTGTCTTCTGTGCCATCTTATTAAAACATGATAATAACTTTGCTTTTGCTCTCTGCCCGAAATTCATTACCATCTCTGTTACCCATCCATCTAAACCTCTCACCTTTCCACTTTTCAATCTCTTCCCTGCCTCATTCAGTTCATTTTTCGTGAACCTAATATTCCCATTACTAATTGCTTTTATGTTTTCTATCACTAATTCCTTCACATCTAACATCTTTTCTATATCCATTACATATCTATTTAAGATTTTCTCTAGCTCACCTCTAGAGCTACATTTCTATTAATACTATCTCTCTCCCTACATTTCTCCTTTTAATGTAATTCCAAATTTTTTTACTCCCATCTCTTCCACTTTTATTAATATCCTCCAACAATTTACTATTTAACTTCATCCTCTCTATATAATTATCCATTTTAGCTAGCTTCTTCTTTTCTAAGTACTTTCCCCATTTAGCATTAATATCATTTTCACTTTCTTTATTCTTAATAGCACACTTATATTCTCTGTATGCTTCTTTCCTCTCTTTTACACTTTTACTAACTCTCATTTTTTTATTACTTTTATTTTTCTGCATATTCTCGACTAAAATCCTGTTTGCCACTTTTTCTATTTCCCACACCAGTCCTTATACTCATCCCCAACCAACTGCTCCATGGTTTCTTCAACTTTTATTTTATATTCTTCCAACTTATTCTTATCATTCACTCTCCATCCACATCTTTCACTATTATTTCTACCTTTATTTCTATCCTCCATCACATTACTAACCATTTCTATTACAATAAAGTTATTATCACTATTACATATTCTCTCTTCATTATCAAACACCTTAATTTTCCGTATTTTATTTATTCCCTCTTTCTCTACCAATACGTAATCTATTGTGTGAAATACATTAATCCTGAACCATGTGTATTGTCCCTCATACACATTTAATAAATTCCCAATGCTCAAATTTACTCTTTGACAAAATTCCTTCAAAAACTGACCATTTTTATTATCTACATCATCAATTTCTTCAATATGTCCATTCATATCCCCTATAATCATTATTCTCTTCCCCTTTTCTTTAAAACTCTGTATATCCTTAACTAGGCATTCATATATACTATTGTTCCACTCCATTATAGTTTGACTATCTCCAGTGGCGATATACACTACAGCGACCATCCATTCTTGTCTACCCAACCTTATTTCAAACCACAAATGCTCTTGACATTTAACAATATTTAAATATTTTTTTCGATATAACACCTATACCGCCACCCCTTTTTTCTTTTTCTTTTCTGTTTATACCCTGCCATACTACCTCTTCTATAACAGGTTCTTCTTCTTCTCTTAAATGAGTCTCCACTACTGCTAATACCTCAAGCCCTTCATTTTCAATTGCTTTATTTAATTCCAGCCACTTTTCTGGTCTCCTACCACCTTGCATATTCAAAAACCCAATTTTAACAATTTCTTCTTTCCTAACTACTCTTTTATAAATTCTTTTGATTCCTTCTTCTCCATTACGTTTATAACAAACTTTCTTACCACTAATTTTACAAAACCATTCCCTCTCCACATCTACACTTATATCTAAATCAACCATCTTTTGCTTATTTCTTATATCCCCTCCATTCTTCTTCTTTTTGATAATATTGCAATTTAAAAGCCCACCTCCCTTTAAAAGTTTCCCGAATTATATTCTTTAAATATCAGACTCCCTAAAACTTCACTTCCTTGTTTTCCTAAGTGCAAACCATCTTTATTATATAACTCCTTCTTTCCAATAAACCCGTCCCATACATCCACAAACACAACATTATTTCTCTCACACAATTTTTTCACTCTCTCATTTATAGAACATGCCCTGTGTAACAAATGCCTCTTATCAAATCTTGGTAATAGTCTCACTACCACTACTCTTCCTTTAATCTTTCTCAAATTCCTAATCAATTCTACATACTCATCCATTACTTATACATCTCTACTATCTTGCTTTCTTTATCTGTCACATCCCTAATTTTTGCTCCAGGCAAACATACTCTAACATACCTGCTTCTATTTTCTCTTGCAATTATATCCCATTCTCTTATTAGTGAATCTCCTATCAATACTGTCTCATAGTCTACTTTCTCTACTCCATCTGTAACCTTTTCTACCACCTTCTGTACCTCCTTATCCATTTCTTCCTTATCATTTCTACTCAATAATTTCTTTATCTCCTCACACTTCTTCCTCTATCTTACTTATTCTCTGGCTAACCATCTCCCTTGCATTACTACTTCCTCCACCCATATTTCCTGACACTCCACTAAAACCATACTCTGTCCTATCTTCCTTAACTACATTTTGCTCCCTCTCCTCTGACTTTCTCTCTAGACTACCTACACTTAAAAACCACTTTCTCACCTCTTTAATCACATTTACACACTGACTGCATATCCAGAAACCTGTTACATCCTTCCTATTCTTATTTAAACATATCAAATGATACACCTCAGCACATACTGTACACTCTACTATTGCTCGTCTAACTCCTTTCTGTTGATCGTATATACATTGTGCTATACAAATGCAGTCCATATTCTTATTTTTCAAGTCATCTATTCTATATTTGACTTTATAATATCTCTCCTATTCTTCAAACACCCTTATACGGAAAAATAAAAAACTTTTTTACTTTTTCCCAAACATGATCAAACTATAACCACATTGCCTTTTATCTCAAAATTAATGTCTATTTTAAAATTTAAAAAACCTTCAGTAACAAACTTAACTAAAACGAATTAAACTTACATACAACTTTTTTATAAATATCCTTACACTATCACACATTCAACAAGAACAACTTTTTTTTTTAAAAAAAAAAAAAAACTTCTAATCCTAAAATGGTGAACGAAAATCTTTCAAACAGTTAAACACAAAAATTTTCAATCTTTCAAATAACTCACTCTCTCGATCACAATTTATACTTTCATTCA
Source organism: Epiperipatus broadwayi (assembly GCA_028023455.1). Taxonomy (NCBI): domain Eukaryota; kingdom Metazoa; phylum Onychophora; class Udeonychophora; order Euonychophora; family Peripatidae; genus Epiperipatus; species Epiperipatus broadwayi. The sequence goes on from JAQFVV010000062.1 coordinate 3,320,034, forward strand.
CAATAATTATTTTATATTGCTGCTCACAAAAGATCAATCTCACATGTAAAGAAAAATAGAAGTAAAAAAAAGTTTTAAAAATATCAATAGATGCCAGAAGATAGGGATTTTATGCACAAGCCTACTAGCATCTATTGATTACTTGGTTTGGCACAGGGTGGCACTACTATATGGAGAGTTTTGCCTAATAATTATTTACTTATGATTATGTAGAAATAATATATAGAGATGGTATGACTATATTGAAAATTGTATTATAGTTTTCTAAAATTATACATTCAAAAAACTTTAAAAAATCTTAGCACTCTTAATTTTATTTATTTATTAATAATGGTGAAGATATTAACTATAGTCTTTTGTTTAAAAAGTCTATTAATTATCATACAAACTAATATAAAATATGTTCTGACTAAAATAGTAATTTTTAAAAAATCAAAATTATATAGAAAAGATTTCTAATCACTGTTAAAAAAATAAGCAAACATTCATCAAACATTTAAGCATGATGCAATTTAAAATCAGATGTTTCTTTGAGTAGGCCACATGCCCAGAGATTGTTGGTCAAATTAAGTACTCCTTTTCTCTGAAACCATTATTTCCATTGTAACTAATTCCCCTTTTTTTTTTCTATTATCAAATTATTCTTCCAGCTTAATAAAAGTTCTTTCATTAATACTCTAAACTAGCCTCACATTCACCATTCATTCTTATAACATTCTAAACAAAATAATTCTAATCTCTTATGTTTCTATATTTATATTTCTCCTACTCTTTATCAATGTTATAATGATTTTTTTTAACACATTACACTCCAAAAATAAATATTTAATATCCATCCATCCTCCACATAAATTCTATCTATAGTTTCTTTAGTATTTGAAGTTTTTGCTCCTGCATTAAATAATAAATTCCCTTAGTGTTTATAATGTAATTTCAAATTATTTTTATTCTGATTTATTTTTCAACCATTTTATTTATTTTTCTCTAACCAATTTATTTAGTATCTTTTTACATTTCTCATTAATTTATGTACCAGTAACATTTTTTCTATACATTTAATCTATTTCTTATTTAAATATTTAGAAATTATATTCTCTATCTATTAACTTTATGTATTATAGAACCTTTCTAATACATCTTGTTAAATTCTTCATATAAACCAATTAAACACTATTTTGCTAATATCTTTTATTTACATATTTTAGCTTTCCAAGTAATTTTAATTTCTTCTTTTAAATAAGAGCATTATAGTAACTATGAGATATGAGATGATATATAATGTCAATTTATTTGAAATATTATATTCTCATGATAAGGTTCTTTTTGTTTTTTTTTAAAAAAAAAAAAAAAAGAATTAGTAAGAAATTTTATTTGGCCAAAATACATTTAATACAATAATTGTATTTATATTTCATCTTTCACATTTTCAAATAAAGCAATTAAAATCTCTATATAAAATTGTTTTTAGCCTATTATTTGAAGTTAATATTTTAAGTGCTTGCTATAATTGATGTTTTGTTGTTGTTTTTTTTAAAAAAATTGATCCTTATATTATCAATGTAGAAATGATAAATCATAATTGATTATTGTTGGTGATACTTTATTATTACTTGACATATACATTTAACATTACTTATTTTAGTATTTCACACAAAAAAAGAGTTGTGTCGTAAAATAATAAAATATTTTGTAACATTAAGATCATGTCATTTACTCAGAAAAGTGGTTTGCTTTACATTTTGTTAAAATGAATAAATTTGTTAAACCACTAAATATCACATGATCACCATCTCTAGCACATAATTATTGTAAACAAAGGCAAAACTCTCCATACAGTAGTGCCATCCTGTGCCAACCAGAGTAATCAGTGGATGCCAGAAGGCTTGTGCATAAAATCCCTATCTAGTGCCTACTCATCCAATATCCCCAGACTAGTTTCTGGCTTGTGGCCATCATCAGTGACGAGCCTTGGATCTGAGAGCACTGCACTTAGATCTTAGGATCTAATGCAACCCTCCAGCAGTGCTCTCAGATCCAAGGCTCCTTACCTAGATCTTAGGATCTAATACAACCCTCCAGCAGTGCTCTCAGATCCAAGGCTCCTCACCTAGATCTTAGGATCTAATACAACCCTTCAGCAGTGCTCTCAGATCCAAGGTTCCTCACTGATGATGGCCACAAGCCAGAAACTAGTCTGGGGATATTGGATGAGTAGGCCCTAGATAGGGATTTTATGCACAAGCCTTTTGGCATCCATTGATTACTCTGGAAGGCACAAGGTGGTACTACTGTATGGAGAGTTTTGCCTTGGTTTACAACAATTATGTGCTAGTATGAGATGGTGATCATGTGATGTTTAGTGGTTTAACACCAATCATGCCTAATAGGATAGTGGTGGCTATGGTTGTTTAAGAGCCAAAGACGCCAAAATGTATGGGTGCTGAATTGAGTTCAGACCCATATGACTATAAGCTATGGAGCTTAGATTGAAAATATTTTTGTGTTTTCAATTTCATTCTCATAGTTTTGTAGTAAAGTAGAGTTAAAAAGTGGCTGCTGGAGGGTTGCATTAGATCCTAAGATGTAGGTGCAGTGCTCTCAGATCCAAGGCTCTTCACTGATAATGGCCACAAGCCAGAAACTAATCTGGGGATATTGGATGAGTAGGCACTAGATAGGGATTTTATGCACAAGCCTTCTGGCATCCATTGATTACTCTGGTTGGCACAGGGTGGCTCTACTGCATGGAGAGTTTTGCCTATGAATAAATTTGATTATCACTGGTAGTTTACTGTTGCTTTCAATATAACAATAAGAAATATGTTCTACAATATTTAGAATAGTTTACTATATAACTATGTTCATAATATTATGAAGTAAAAAGTGTATAATTTGTTTATAATTTTTTACTGACTTTGGTATATATATGGTTTAGTTTTTTAAACAGTCCATGAAGTATGTAAATCTCAGTAGGGTTTAATATTCTATTTACTAAATTTGTTATAAATTGTAAACAATTGTAGATTTTATCATTTAGTTTTTGCAGAGTTCCTTTGATAATCAAGTTTCTATAAACATGCCAGATATTTGTTGTAGATACTAATTATTTATGTAAAGTTGCTAAGAAATCATATTTAAAAGTTTTCACATTTTTAAAGTTATAGATATTATTAAAATATATGATGATAGCTTTTTGAATGCATTTGAATCTAATCAAGTTTTCAATTAGACAAGTCGAACATATCTCTTCAAAGTCATATATTGTTTGTTTTTGTTTTTTTTTAAAATACATTTTTCAAATTTATTTTATAAATCATATTTTTAATTAATGATTAATTAATCACTACTATTAAGTCATAAATTGTTTTATTCATTTTTAAATAAAAAATTTAAATTGCCATAACTCTGGTGTACATAACACACCTCTCCTCCTATTATTATTATTATTCATTCATCACTTATTTTTGAGCAAAATATTATTATTGGGGGAAATGAACTAACAACATCAAATATGTTTTTCAATATTAGATCTCTTTAATTTGGCCAAGTCAAATAAATTTCCTATACTTTATTTCAATTATGTTGATAACATCTCTCTTATAAATGCAGTATTATTGGCAAACATTTATGACAATTGGGGAATTATGTTTTGAGACCTATTATATCAAAAAATATATTAAGAATCATTAGCATATTTTTTCAAATGTCTATAAACATATGTTTAAAATGTTAAACTAATTGCTATTGCAAAACTTAAGAAAATCGCAATAAGTCAATATTAAAAAAAAAAAAAGTTAAATAAAAAAAAATGATTTTCATACAATTCAAATACATACACCCTCACACGAAGCCATAAAAATGTATGAAGTGTGCGAATTTGCAAAAATTATTTATTGCGATACAACAAAGCAGCCTGCAATCTGTAACACAACACAAATGTTGTATTATAGTAAATGTGGGTTGGAACATGCTGGCAGCCACAGAAACGGCATTTTTATGTGCTTTTGCACATAAACGGTGCCATCAGGTGGCATCTTTGTTTAGCAAACTACTATCTTGTATTCTTTAGAGAAGGTCAATGAAAAAGTGATGGTTTTTTTCATATTAAGTTTAAAACAAATCATAATGTCTTACTTAATAAAAAGTGATTATTGTAAAATAAATGTTTGTTAAAAATGTCACATAAGATAGATTTGCTTATATATATATATATATTGTACTGGTAACCTTGAGGACCATTGTAAAATAAATGTTTGTTAAAAATGTCACATAAGATAGATTTGCTTATATATATATATTGTACTGGTAACTTTGAGGACCCCACTTAAATATGACTAAACAAGAAAAATTTCATAGTCACATGTAAAGTAGATAATAATGGAGATAATTGAACCTAAAACAGGTTATATTTCCCAATTACTTCCCCAAAATCAGTCCTAGTCTTTTGAAGTAGGTTTTACCATTCAGCAATAATTAATTTAAATGGAAAAAAAACCTCTGCATTTTAATTTTTTTACTAGAGCACCATGCTAAATGAATCATTTTCAAATACCAGGATCTCCGAATTCACAGAACTTTCTAGCATTTTGCTTAGTGGTTAAATAGTTCCTCTAATTACTTTTTTTTTTCTTAACTGATGAGTGCTAAAATGACCATTTGGAAATAGTGCTAAATAAAATGGCATTTTTAAAAACTAATAATCATTTATTCAACAATTACAATTCACTCTCGTATACACACACATACAAAGCTAAAACTATTTATTTTAAAATGCATTATGGATAACAATAACTTAGTAACTAATACATATAAAATACATTCCGATAAAGAAATCAGTTTGTCCAGATTTAAGATCTTTTAAATATATATAAGTTTCAAAAAGAATATTCCTACCAAAGTCTTTTTTTATTTTTTAAGTATTTCCATTACTGACTAGAATGGCATGAAAATGTTTCATTTTTTTAAAGATAAAATAGAGGCAATTTTCCATTGGCATTTTTAGTTAATCCTGGGTTAGACATTGAAGTTCAAGGTCAGGAAACTTCCTGAAGAAATTTACACAGTTTATAATTAGCAATGCCAATGCATATTCTCTGGCTATGTCAACAAATGATCCTTGGATTCCACATTTCTTGCAAGGATGATTATTGCTTCATAAACTACAGTAAACCATGAAATATTTTATTAGCCACATTAAGAATTCACAACAGCTAAAGTTCTTACTGCTAAACTCTCTAGTCCAGACCCAATTATTCCAAAAATAATATTCCTCTTTCTTTTTATTCTCTCTCTATCCATTCTTTAATTTTTTTAAAAAATTAAAATAATCAATAGATTAGTTATTAAATGATAGAATAAATTGGAGACTTATCTCATAATTACTGTTTGTAGATTCGTTTTTGTTATCAGTAAATCTGGTCAAATAACTTTTTTTTTTTAAATAAAAAATTGAAGTATAATTATTTTAATTTTTTTAAATTTAAACTATCTTACATGGATTTAAGTTATTTATTAAAAATTCATTTTAATAAATGTTACAAGTTTTCTTCATATTTGTACTTATTTATTTAATCCATATATATTTCACCAATATACATTTTTAATAATAATATTTTAAATTTAAAAGAATGTTAAATAATCTTTAACAATTGAATAGTATATGTTTGCTATGCTGGTTGACCACTATATCTTATATTTAACTATTAGGATAAGCTGCAGGATTAATTTTAAAATAAAAAAAAAAAATATTTTCAATAATTTTTGGAATTTTATAAAAAAATTTTTTTTTTGAATATTTGTTATAAATTCTGATTTTTTTTTTAACATTTCATATTTATATTTTAATTGACATTTTTTTTATCTATAAAAAAATTTTTTTTTTTTTACCAATTGTGAAAAAATGGAAAAAGTGCTTTTATATGGTCTTTTGATATTAACAAAATATAAAACTCATAAAAATAAATTTTTTGAATGATTATTATAATTTAGATGCTTAAAAGAATAATGCTAATTTAGTATATAATCATATATTGGAATATTTAGTGTACAATAACAACATCGTAAATGATAATGCACTAGGTGTTAAAAATTCTTTCACTCCTCTATGAATATAGTTTTCCCTTGCTTTTCACAATTTGATGTCACTGTTATTATCTATATAGTATATATGATACATGTTTTCTCAAAAATACGAGTAGACAGTCAGTTTTCATTCTTTAAAATGCTTCTATTCTTAATGAAACCAAAACTATTTTCTCTCTTTATTTCTAATAAACTTATGATTTATTAGATAATAATCAGTTACTCGTTAATTTTATTATAGGTCCATCTTATCCACAATTAGTTTCTATCCATATATACTGAAAATTGTAGTTATACAGTACAGTTATTTTAAACAGATCTATATATAACACAATTTAATTTATAAAATTCTGTACATTAAAATCACAACCAAGATAATCAGCAAAAAATATGAATATTGAAGTTGTGAAAAAAAGTGTATATTTATATAAGTGTACTCTATATACAAAATTAGGTGGGCTAAAAATATTTTTTAATTCATACACTCTAAAAAAAAGTAAAGTTTGCTTTTCTTTATTCTTGTAATAAAAATTGATGGTGCTTCAATGCAAAGGATGCAATGCCTACATAATATTTTTAAATTCATAACCAATATCTGAACTTATATAAACATCCCTTATATAATAAATGTCTGGGTATTATTTTTTTCTTAGGATCCTTTGCTAAAGTTTCTACATAACTTCAAATGTTTTTTGATGCAGCACATTCCATTTACCAGAACATTCCTTTTACTAAAATGTTCATATATACTCAGTGCTTTATGGGAAAATATGTTAGTGTGTTTACCAGAACATTCAATTCAGAGCATTCACTCACATATTTAATGCTTCTTTACTTACTGCATACTGTAAATACAATTGCAGCAATTTTAATAATAGAAGTAATCATATACTGTTTTATGAATTGGCAATTTGTTGTTATTGAACAGTTTGCTTTAGCATATAACCTTTTTTCTTTCAAATATAAATCAATTATTTTTATTTTATCATGTCAATGCCTTGGTTTGGCAAGATTGCTGCTATCACTAACCTTATATTTCTAGACTGTTTTATTCTCAAATTTACAGACACAAAGCAAACACAATATGATAATATATATTGCAAAAAATATTTGCTCCTATATAGACAAGCACTATACATTTGAAATTTGTCATCTAATTTATTTATTTGGGTGTGTGTTATTAGATCCATGGATTTCAAAAGTGTGAATACAATGTGCCTGTTATAATTTTAAATAAAGGAAATAAAAAAGGTAGTTTTATTTTTAACAGTACTAAGTCAACTTTATATATTCTTTTTTTTATTTACTATCATGTGAAAATTTATTTAAATCTATCTAATCAGTCACTTGAATCTTAACGTCACTTGAATCTTGATATATCTTTATGAGGATTAAGTTTTGTAGTTTGGTTCTTGTGTATGCTCTTTATGATATCAATGCTTACTTTATGTTCCATCTGATCATTGTTGGATAAATAACTGTGTAGTATAGACTGAGCTCTGAAAAAAAATCCTTAACTTGTTTGGGAATTTTTTAGCTATCCAAAAAAAAAAAAAAATTTCAGGTCTACTTAAGATTGAACTTTAAATTACTAATTTAAAATATTAACCTATATACCATGATACCATACTGTTTATTTTTCTGCTCATGTTAGTATAAAATTATTCCCCATTTTATTTTCCTTTATTTTTGAATTTGCTTTTTCTTTTCATTTCATGTCATATGTTTTTTTTATATTTTATTATAAAAATGTTTCTGTGTGTTTACAAGTAATTTAAAAAGACTGAATTATTATGTGAGCATTAATAAAAAGTTATAATAAAGTGATATCTATCAAATGCCATAATAATTATCAAAATTTGTTTCTAATTGGATAGAAGAATATCTCACTTTCTACCACACAAAATAACATTGTTCTAAAAAATAATGGTTTCACAACAACATTGTGCAATTTTCTAAACACTGTATATGATAATCCTGCAATGAGAATTTTAAAAAGTTTGAAACAAATAATTGGCCATTGATATAAATAATTTGAAAATAAAGTATTTGTAGAAAAAAACAGTGACTATTGAGTTAGGTAGTCATTTATGGCATTCTGTATAATTAGATGAAATGGTATGATGCAAGATAGCCTGTCAGATAATTTGCATTTGGTGTTTTGAATCAGATCTATTAATCATTTTTCTGCAGAAGGAGTCATCTCTGCAATTGCTTTTCTACATTTCACACATTATATGGAGTATTTTCATTGAAAATTTTTAAATTTAATGAAATTATTAATATTTCTACAAATGTTTCTATTTTGTTTATATATATATTCAAGTAGCTTTTTCCAAAGAAATGTATATAATAATGTGTTATCATGATTTGGAATTTAGATATATTTTTTATTTTATTTAATCTCAAATTTACACATATTAAAATAATGATAATAATTCAGTACTACCTAAGTAAATTAATATACACAACTTAATTTAAAAAAAACAAACATTGGAATTAACTCTTCAATTTTCAAAATATCATTCAATAAATAAAAGTTATAATCATCTTATGGTATGACTGCCATCCTGAATAGCAGTTATTTATTTATGTATTGGTATTTTGAAAATTATAGGGCTTATTCCATTGTATTTATTTCATTGTATACTGCTCTGTTTGATTTTGCAAAATTTAATTTATATCATTTTTTTTTCTACAAAATAGCAACTGGAAACTTTAATTACTACCCCCCCCTTTTTTTTTTAAAAAAATACCCCAATTTACTATAGTTGATCTTAAAAAAAGAAATACTTTAATTTTTATATCTTATAGCAATTAAAAGGGAAGAGAAAAAGTAATTCTTAAAAAAAACATACACTAAAGTAATGAGGACAGAAAAATTAGTCATTTGATTTATTGATTACTTTGTTCTACCTATATACTGTAAATATATCATAATTTATTGCACTAGTGATATATATATATATATTGTAATGATGAGTTACAACCTGACACACCATCCAATTATTTAGGACACTTTGCCAGTTGGAGCCACATAAACATATTTGCTTAACCAATGAATTGCCAAGCAATTTATCATATTAACATTTTTTCTTTCCAACATACTGTAACGGAATAGCGTTACATGGGATTTGAACCCAGGCATATGAGGTTATATTAAACATATATTCAATTGACGAAATGAATGACAGGAACAAAACTGTTAAAAAAGCGGTCTTGCTTTAATAATAAACGAGAAACAGCCGTTTCTAAAGCATGATCGCAGCTATATAAGAGTACCTGTCAAATTTATTGAAATAAAAAAGTAAAAGAGTTTTTTTTATTATTTTGTTTTTTTTTAAGAATAAATCTGTAATCATTAGTTGTAAGTTTTTTTTTGCATTTTTTTAATTAAATAAAGAAAGATGAATGATTGAACGCAAGTTTGACATTTTTATTAAATCATTTGAGTCATTTTGAACAAAAGGGGAAAATGAATTAATTAATTTGCAATATGTTCTGAAATTCCAAGCGATCTAAAATTATTTTAAATGGGGGTAATTAGTAAATGTAAAATTAGAGAAATTGAAACAATAGGCAGGATATGCGTTGGTACGCCTAGATAAAATAAGCCGAATTTAGAAACAGAGGTGAGAAAAAGTGTACACTGCTATTGTACAACTCAGACTTCTGTCTCCAGTGAAACAATACCTGGAAAAATGGTCAAATTGAGTTAGATTCCAAAGTGGTGCAAACGATCCCAGAAATCACTGAATTGAGTTAATACTCGATGGACTTATAAGATGAAGGGACTCACAGGTGCATGGGAGTGATTGGGTGAAAAAAATTCAAGGTGTAAGGGCGGGAAGGAAGAGATCAAAAAGGCCGGACAGCGCTTTTAAGGATTATTAAAATTAGAACTAGAGAAGAAATAAAATCTAACTTTCGTGTAGAAATATAATGGAGATGCGTTGCTGAACATAAAATTCGCGGCTTGACCGCCGGACCTCCACGTCCAGCTCAGCTGATTGCCAATAGGATGCTCGTAACACCGGAGAAACTTCACATAAGGACCACACACGCTTTTGAGACCTTGCAAATTGCCAGAATGCTTCGTTAAAGAAGAAATCATCGCTCAGGATCCCTCTTACAGTCTTTCTACGTTCCACAGGTAGCTATCGTTAAATTATCGTACTCATTTATGCACCAAAGTAAAATAACTTTAAAAACAAGAACTATTAAAAATATTAAGCTAAAATGATAAAGTTACTCATGACCATTAATGAACGATTAGAGAACCTAACCAAATAAGTTTGGCTACAGATTAACATTCTTTAAAATATGTGCGAAGTCACCTTTAAATCTATATTTAAATTATCTCGGCTTGCCGGTCATATACCTGCATGAATTGTTATTAAACAGATTAAAATAAAACATTTATTTAACTAGTATTTTTTGTTATTAATTGCTTGGAATTTCAACATAAATTTATATAATAGGGAATGAGTGCTGGAGCGATCAAATTTGTTTGTATATGAATGAATGCATTTGATATTTTTGGTGTTGGGATTTGATTATATTTATGTTTATGTTTATTATGCTCTCTTAGATTAATATTAAGTTTTGATTAATTTATTCTGTGGGATATAGGGCGGGCCCTCATATGATAAGTCTGATTGATCGTGATTGAAAGATCACATATACGATGTAATTTGAAAGGTGATATTGGCTGTGTTCGTTTCTTGCTTCCGACTGGAGTGATGCACGGGCATGTTTTGTGATATAGTTGAGTGAGCTTATGCACATACATGGCGGACTCTTATAAAAGTTCTCCTGGCGCCTACTACTTGGATTCAATCCGAATTTACGTATAAAATAAATAAAGCGTACGTGTATATGTGTTTGAAATTATCTTCACAGAACATTATGTAATCCCCCAGACGCAAGAACACAGCAGGTTCATAGAAGTGAACCATCAACCAAAACACGAGAATGTCACCGTAGGAATACGGCAAAAGCGTCCAGATATAAAGGACGTGACTTTACTGGGCTTTCGGTACAGAAGCCGGCGATGGGGCGGTTACAATACATATTTACATAAACATCTTTTGATTTTTAAAGAAATAATAAAAAAACATTAAACCACTAGAGAAAACAGATAGGTATACTAACACTGGAATAAAACGTGTTATGTATCACTAACTGGGGAGAACTATACTAAAAACTTGCACATAAACCTCACAAAACAATGACTGAATTTAAATCTAATCACATATCAACCAGCTGTAGAAACGAAATTTAAAATGTTCACAACTTATTGTTTTAATCCTTATTATATATATTATGTCTGCTCAACAATGGAAAATGACAAGGTTGATATATTTAAAGAAACTACAAAGTGAAACTACAAAGTGTTATTAATTGTTATATTGTCTTCTGCATTCGAAGATAGAGCTTTTTTTTTTCTGCTTAAAAAGAAATTTGAATACAAAGATGGATATATATGTTCGAATTTAAATATATATTTATTTAAATAGTATTCAGAATTATCAAAAGATGAACTTTTAAAGCAACAATACAGAGTGGAAGAAATAATTTAAAAGAGAAGATTCAATTATTTGCTGATTGAATAACTTTAAATGTATTAACGTAATAACAATAATATACAATAATTAACTGTTTTGTTATATAGAAATATTGCCACTAAAGTCTTGAAAAGTAAACAAATCAATAGATATATAATATTATCTTTATACTGTGGTTGCTTGCTGAACACTTTATACCATAGGGAAATACTATGTCATCAATAAAGCCATGAAAACTTAGATTTTACCTACCCATTTAGAAGAAATCTGAGGACCATCTTTTGTCTTGCATAAAATGCTTAACCAAATTCAAGAGAGGGTAATTGGAGATTACTGCTTTTTGATCCAGACAAGAAATTTCCACTCTTTGCGGGAGCAGAATTTTATCTTCATTCATAGGAACTTATTTGGCAAATAAACAGTTTTCAGCAGACTCATTAAACTTTAATTAATATAATGGGATAAAAATTGTGATTTTTTTTTTTTATCTATTGTAAATTTTCTGTATATTTTAGTTTTCTAATTGGAAGCCAATATGTTATAATTTTGGGAAAATTCATTATGAGAGTAAGGAGGGGGGAAAAATTAGATTTAATTTTTTTTAAAAATTATCTTCATTAGTATGAAATAAAAAATATATACTAGTTTTGACCTCCCCATCTAACTAACTTTTGACAACATAAAGGGAAATAAGAGGTAAGAGATTTTAATATTATCTCACATTAAGCAATACACTAGATAATGATAAAGTTTATATTTATTTATTATTAATTAAGCTTACTTCTATATTGCTTTTGTATAGATGATTTATAACCATTGATCTATCTGGACAACAAAGATTTTTTTTTATGTTTGTATATATATATATATTTAAATTAGCCAGATAGAATTGTAATCACATACATATAATAATGTTACATATTAGTTGTTGTAAATAATTGGTCAAGTGCATGAATTTCTACCATTGGGTTGAGGGTAAAGACTTTATTTTTACTAATATCATTATTAGATAGTAATATGGTAAAAATTCAGCCTTGACATAACTAATTACATGTGTCAGATTAAATTATTATTCGTATTTTATATTTTTGTTAATCAATAAATGTTAATATAATTCGTTATTTTAATTTGGTCTCTAGCTCATCATTATTTACATACCCAACATAAACATTATAATCTTAATTATTTTAATACATATCAATATTATCCTATTATTATAGAGGAAATACATATATATATATTTAAGTCATTTATTATAACTTTTACTACATATATACTGAAGCAGATGGATCTGTAGGCCAGATCCACGCTTCACGTCTTTCTAGATTACTAGACAAGGATCAAACCTGATCCACGCGTGTTACTATGTTTGTAAAACTTTCCGTCTGCCATTTTATACACATTTAAATTTTAGGCCAGTAAATAAGTTATTAAAGTATTAATTTTCTATTAAAATGTTTATTATAAATATTAAAGGGGCCCAGATAGATAGATATATACGCAAATACATATATATAGAATTATAGATGGAAACTTTTATAAAAATCAGTATATAAATTTTTAATATATTTTTTAAGTATTTTATTCTGAAGATTTGCTTTCATGATAAACCTTACTAACATTCTGTAGCATTCAAACAAAAGAAAATCCATTAACAAAATGGTAATGGATTTTCTAATTAAAGTAAAATTAAAATAGAAAAGATAATTTGAAATATAAATTCCACAAATCTACATTTAATTAAAAATAGATTTGAAACAATTAAATCATTGGGTTTATCGGAAAGTTGATTTCAAGAATACAATATCAATATACTTTAGGTATTCCAACATTGCCAATTAGCCTGGAGCATATTAAAAAGGGAATTTCCCAAAAAAATAGTTGAAAAAGGTATAAAGATAATACAGCATCTATTGAGCCACACCATCCAATGGCACTGTTGCTAGTGAAAAATGAATAGATATAACATTACCGGGCTGTTTTTCAAATTTTCTTGTGATTTATGGTTTTAATTTTTGGATTGGTTTGAATTTTTTTTACTTTTTTTTTTTTTGGTTTGCTGTTTGTTATTGTTTTTTTTTTTTTTGTAACCGGTTTGATGTATATATTTTTCTTAAAAATCAAAAAATTTTTTTTTTTTTTTTTTGGCTTTTAAAAATATTCGGGTTTTTTTTTTAATTTTTTTTTTTCAAAAAAAAAAAAACATTATTTCCTTTTGTCTGGTCTCTTTTTTTTTTTTTTTTAAAGAAACAACCTTTTTTTTATATATATATATAACCAAGTCTTTTTTGATTGTTTTTGAAGAAACTTTTTTTTGTTTTGTTTTGTTTATCGAGAAACAAGGCTTTCTCGACAGACCTCTCTAAGACCTGTGATCATATTCCTTATGGCCGTTTTGACATCTTTCCAAGTCAGCTGTAATACGCTTCACTGTAAGCTGATCCCGTCTTCAAGAATCAATTAGCCGTACTGGTTGGGAAAAAGAAATTCCCCGCCAGTTTTCAAAGCCCATCCCATGAGCGACTGGAACCCCTTCGTCGGCATTGACGCGATCGACCTTCCATTCCAGATGTTTGACAATGCCTTAATTTCATTAAACCACCACAAAAGACAGTTTATTTTTTTCTGGCTGTGTCAAATATTTTCTTTTTTGGGGTTGAAGGAAGGCCAGCGCATTTGCCTTCTGTAGCAGGTCAATCTCAAACTACAACGCTGAATGGTCGTCTGCCATTGAACTGTTGTTTTGATCTCGAAAAAGTCTCAGAAAGTGCGCAACTTGGTCATGAACATTGCTGAATCGTGATTTACACTCCTCATTTTGTTAATTTTGACCCCTGACAACGAAAGGAGGGCCATTTGACAATTCGTTACAATTTTTACCAACTCACATCAATTACAATACATCGAAGCAAAAAAAAAAATCCGTTCAATAAACTTTTTGTCATTACAAGTACAGAAACTTTCATATTGTACGCTGTACAATAGTCAAGAGTAATGTCTAGAGAGAGTGTTGTATACTTGTCGCTAATAATGTTCAATATGCTAGAGATGTTGGGGTAAGGGTGCACTTCAACATCTTAGTGGTTGAACAGTTTACAGGCCGTAAGATCTATGAGCCGCCTTGTAAACAGCATATTTATGTACTTTAGCATAGCAACAGCACCATCGAACGGTGTGGCTCAATAGATGCTGTATTACCAGTATAAATAGCCAAAGAGAACAATAGAAGCCAGCCAGTCCCAGTTTTTGTCAGCAATTGCCTGGCAAATCTATGCCAGTCAAATTTTTAAAATAATGATAAAAATGTTCTGAAGTATGGTAGCACAATAGACGGCGACAACCTGCCTATCTCCCGTGTCCTAAATATGACAAACAAGATACCATAAGCCGGAGAAACCTCATAAAAATGAACTGCTGAATTGTTGAACTCTTTTATTCAATTTATAGCTAGCTATGCCTGAGTGGAAATTCAGTTTTCATCGTGGATTCCAACTTCCACATGGATTCATAATAAATTAGGTAATATGTTTCCAATTTATTTTTAACTGCCTAATTTATTCTTCTAAATTCCAGTGACCCAATAATGTAAATCCTGCTAATTGCAATGTCTTCTAAAAATGTAATCCCCATAACGTAATTTAAATGTAACTTAATATTCTGTAAAAATATTCTTGCTATTACTTAAAATCTAATGTCTTTGCTCTCTTTCTATCTGTTTTAAAATTATGTCTTTTAATGCTAAACTTTCTTCTAATTGTGGTTTTGGAAAATATTATTATTAATTACTTAAAATGAAATGAATATATGTCAATGTTTGTTCCATCTCGACAATAGCTTTACTTAAATATTTTGCTGCCTATTTCCCGACCAATGTTTGTCAGCAAATAAAATAAATAATTCCCTAGCTCTGAAGATTTTGGAGCAACCTTTGTTTTGTCGAGATGAAACCATTTTATATTATTGTGTCTTTTTTATTTTATTTATATATACACGGTTTAGTTGTAGGAAGATGCTAGATTCAAGTATGAGAGTTTATTTAGTTAAATTATTTTATTTTTAAAGAGTGAAAGGGAGGGGGTTTATAAATTATATCCATGATAAATAATAAGAGAGAAATAGGTCATTTGAAATGTTAGTGGGATTTTGTGTTAAAGGGAGAGAAGTTCGCTCATTACAAATATCTGTAATAATAATTAATGCTTATTTTATTTTTGTTTGTCTGATTTTGGTCAATCCGTATAACATTTGTGTAATCTTTAGCTCAGCACAATTCTATATTTAAATGCTAAAATATATTTTCTAGTACTCATATTTTGCCTCGCCAGCATTTGGCTTGATTACTTGTCTTTTGTTTTTTTGTGATCGCTAGATCAAAACTAGACCATGTGATAATTTCACTGGCCATGACTTATCAGGATATGAAAGCCAAAATGGGAAGAACCGGGGCAAGCTAAGCTCAGCTAGCCTTGGCAATTCTCATATTTCTTTCACCTGAAATATTTTTAGGTTTGCTAAACGCACAGACCATTCTTTCTTTATTTCTTGGCGTCACAGGAACGGGGGCAGGTGAATTGAGTCTATGCTGGTATTGTAATATCGAATGCTGAAATTTGTTCACTTTCCTTTGTCTGAGCACCTTATGGCAGATTGACCATGATCTGATTAATTTACGTATTTTAAATCTTGAAATATTTATTTGTGAGTATCTCGATCCATTTATATTTTAAATGTCTCTCTCTCCGACACCAATCCCTATAGTTTGAGTTAATCATTTCTCTCGGATCTCAGACTTGGGCAGGTATCTCCCAATAAATCGATAATCATTTACATTTGTTAGATTGGCATATAAACTATACCGCTCTCTCGCCAGAGGCGTAATAAATAACAATAATTTGTGTAAAATAATTTATGAAATCAAATCAGAGACATTAGATAAACTATAAAAATGTTTTATTAAATATATATCTGTAAATTTAAGCTACCTGTGGTTCGACTCTATTCCTTCATTCTAAAATTAGTATTTTCTAATTAATTATTGTGCTGCTATCTGATGACTCAAGGTCACACACATACCATTTTATATTTAAATAAATAGATAGTCTAATTAAAGTTAATAATTAGAGTTAGACATACGAATTAGTTGAGGCTCATGCTCCACCGGTGATGCTAGTGGGCCGGAGTGTAGAAAAGATTAATTGCTTGCCTCGAAAATGTTGTTAATTAGTTTGCAGATTTAGAGAGAGTGGGTAAATAGGGCAGAATCCATAAGTATTTTTTATCTTTGAGCTCGCGCACGGTTGGATTCAAGGTACTTTTAGCCAGGCTGTGAATTGGGTCGAGTTAACATACAATTTCAACCGGTACAATACTTATACTGCACATACATATTTTTTATATATATCTTATGATTTTGGATATGCTTAATTGATTTTTGATAATTAATTATCACCTATATAGAGGTGCAACAACTGCTATTAGTGTGATCTCCTCTGAAAAGAGAATCCAAGCAACTACTCCCTGAGCTCGAATACTGTGGTATAACATGGTTAGAAAGGGGTGAGAATTGGATGAACTGACCCAAATTGTATCTAGGTTAATAAAAATAGGTAGAGCTATTCTATTAGAAGTAGATACAATCATAGGTTAAGTATTTCATTGCATAATCATTCGCATCCTATCCGAAGACCCAATGTCTGACCATAGTAAAATGCCCCCTATCATGTGGAATCCACCAGCCCGTCACAATATATTTATAAATAGAAACAATGCATGACGCTTTTGTTGATATATAATATATGAATTTAGTTTGTATATATATATACAATGATATATATGCTGGCTTCACCATTCACTGTGGACTAACTAAGACCTTAAGTCTAACCATAGTGAATGTATGTTTTTTTTCAAACTTAAAGAATGACCTGCATCAACAGTTATTTTAAGGGAAATTATTTTAAGAGGGGGAAAAGTTAATGAAATAAAATATAAAAAAAATAAGATAATTTTTTAAAATTTTTCTTTAATTTTAAAATATGATGGCAGAAAGAGATAAGATAAATTTTCGTAATTAAACATAACCCATTAAAGAATGCAATTATTTTATGAAAGATTTTAATTAAAAGAAAATAGATAACAGAGGAAAATTTGAAACAATAGGCTACTAATAAGTAGTTTAATTAAAAACACAATTGGGAAAAACTAGTATAAATAAAGAACTTTTCTTTTGTTCTTCAACCTGAAAAATCTGCTGAAGCTCTTGCTATTAGACTCATGTTAAGAAATTTCTAGAATCGGCTGAAAATTATTCTTTAAAAAAAGAAATTCATTTTTTTGAATTCCTGCTTGCTGCCTTTTTATTGTTGCTGTAGATTACTTGCTCTACATGTATTCGAATCCAGAACTTTGTTACTCTACAGAAAGGCTGGGGTAGTTTTCTTTGCCTTCGCTCTCCCGTCTCTGGGACTGGAGTCGTAAAGATATGAGCCAGCCGAAGAACCAAGAAAAACGCCTGACAAATGCCTACCCTGTAGTAATTAATTCTTCCTATGGAAATATGAATCAAGACTCAAAAAGGAACTGCCATGCAACATCAACAGCTTCCATTCTTACACCAGCCTTCTAATTACTGGTAACTATTCTATAATTTGAAATACGTTTGTCTTTCCTTAATGTTAATCTTTAATATGTTTTTGTTATTCTATTATGTATATATATTTGAAATCTGTTAGGTTTGCGTCTTGTAACAATTATATTTCGTCAATTGCTTCTTTTCTCTTTCTAAAAATAATATAATAGGTGGTGATTTATTTTGTATAATGGCGGCGTTAATTTTTATTAATTAATTTGTAACTGCGTCATTAAACCCCCTCCATAATTATGCATCTGTAATTAAATATTTATTTTATGTATATATTTTATTTTGGAAGGAGAGAAAGCAAATTACAGGAAGCGCAAATCCCCCCTTTTTAAAAATCACTTTTAACTATTAAAAATTCTGTTTAGTTTTTTTTTTTTTATAAAAAAAAAAAAGGAAGATCCTTACCAAAGTTATTTTATCATACATTTTTCTTCTTGTTTTTAGTCAATGGAAGAGTTACAAATGTATAATCCTATTTTAGAAAAACGCAAAATAAGCATTCGTATTTATTCTATTTGTAAAAAAAGATAAGAAAAAGAGTGTACATTTGACTATATATATTAAAGTTTTGAATTACATATTGACTCTGTGCGTAGATGGGTTAAACTATAGCTGATCATTAAAATAACCACCCTTTTTTGTATAAGTGATCTCAAGTTTATGAAAGGAAAGTAAGAATTATTATGGTATAATGGATTTTCTGTTTGTTTAGACTTTTGTAATGTTATATATATATATTTTTGCAAAAGTTTTTAAAAAAAAAATATTTAAAGGTCATTTGACTGTATTTGTATTATATTGCTTTCTCGGTTGATCTGTGAGCATCTCAGCATGTGTTCAGCGCACTCTTTTACCAAGTGTATCGCAATGAAGATTAATGAAATTGGATCTCATCTCTTTCAGAACATTTATATGTATAAGAATACATAACTGGACATGAGCAATAAAACTCCTGCCTGAATTCGGATTATGCAGTCAGCAAACGAATTCCATTTTTTCTAACTCAGTTTAGAGATGGAGAGCTATCCAGAACTTATGTTAGCCTCTTGGTTTTGCCATCATGTTTCGAGACCCATCCTAGCTCACAATATTTGACCGCCCTTAGGATGTAATATTGTATATTTATATTTATTTTAAGATGAGAACCTTTAAAATGTTATTGAAATGTTTCTAACAAAAGCTGAAAATAACCGTTTGGGTCACTATTTAATTTTTAGAAGAGGGCTGTACCTTAAATGCATCCAAAATATGCTTTAGTTAGTTTAACCATTTATTTCTTATCTTGTGCTCCTACCATAGAGTCAACTGAAATTTTGTCCTCTCTTTAATTGTGTAACTTGTCCGTTGGCTAGAAATATTCCCATAATTATAATATAAATTTGTCCTTTTTGTGTTCTCATGACAGAAAAGTGATTTTTTCTGCATATCTGTATATGGTTGCAGGGAAAATAGCCTGCAACACCATTAATAAAGCTTTGTGTAATTTTGCTCATGTAAATAATAAAAGTTTCTTTTGTCTTTCATTCACTATAATTAAAACCACATAGTATTGTTTTCTTTTTGTGATATATGTATGTACACCTGGTCATTATATATGTTAAAAATTCCTTTTTGTGGTCTCTTCTCTCCCTGACCACCGAGCATACATTAGGAATAAATTCTAGTGAGGTTTGGGGAGTAAGTTGCTTTGTAGCAATATGGAGGAGTAGGTGAGGTTTGAACCCCCTCTACCTGCATCTCGAGGTTAGGTTAAAGCAGTCTTACTTTTTATACCGTTACAATATATATCAGTGACAAAGTGTGATTTTTTAAGGAATGAAAGCACACTACCTAATCTTTTTTTTAATAATGTTTTTTATTTTACTTGCCACAATAATTTATATGTAATAGCTAATATATACATATTACATATATCTAGAAAAATCTGGAACTCTCATCGATATTTTTATTTTCTAAATGTTTTTAACATTCTTAAGTTTTAACTTTAGCATTGTTTGAATTTTTTATAATCAACGAATAATGCGATGGTCAAGCACTCATTATTTGCCTTATATAAAAACAGTTTAATTGTTTATAAAAAAAATTGAAAGTTAACAGAAATCCATACAAAAAATAATGAGTTTGAATTGTTCATTCTTTTTTATATTTGACAAAATAGCTTAGAGAAAAATACATTATCAAGATATTTTTGTTTTCCAAATACTTTTAACATTTTTAAATTTTAACTTTAACATTGTTTGAAATTCTTATAATCAATGAATAGTGTGATGGTCAAACTCATTATTTGCCTTATATAAAAACAATTCAATTATTGGTAAAAAAAAATTGAAAGTCAACAGAAATTCCATACAAAAAATAATGAGTTAAAAAAAGTAATGAATTTGAAAAGTTCATTCTTCTTTTTTTATGCAAAATAGTTTAGAGATTTTTTTTTTATGCTTGTATGTGCAACTTGTTGGATTGATATGTGAGGTTAAATATGTACATATTTTAATAAATTTTTAAAATTGAATTTTAGTAAAAACTTTTGAACTTTTTAGTGAATTCTTCTACAGAAGCACTCATTCCATTCAATACATGAAACCTTCATCACTGATATATATATATAACATTTGATCATTTCAGAGAACTATTAATATACATATCAATGCAGGCATATATCCTCATTTCACAGACTTAAATATACTATGCAACAAGAAATGTCATTGGATTTTACTTTTTAATAAGCTCCATGTATTATTTTCTTTTTTACTTTTGTCTTTCATCACTTTTTTTTTTAATAGTCTACTATTATAGAAACATTTGAGTAAATCATTATGTTACATACATTAAGTAAATTAGTAAATGCTTTATTATTTTTATTTAATTAAAGAGAAAATGCTAAATAATTTTGTAGTGATAAGATAACTTAAACAGATTTTAGATATGTTTCAGTGACTTAAGGGAAAATTCTTATTTTTATTTATTTTGGTTTAATGTAAAAAAACATCTGGTTTACTGTTTATTGTAAAATGCATCCCATTTGAGAAACTCATGATAGTACTTTGTATTATTGTGTGGGATTTCATTCTGCATTCTGATGAAATTTTAATGGGTTAAGCAGTCTATCTAAAGACGTTTCTCATGTGTCTCTAGTCTATTTTTTCACTTGATGATTTTTTGTTTTGTCACAAAGATATATTGATATGAGATTACTTGTTTTTTTTAGGAGAGTCAGAAAAGTTTGACATTACTTTAGATGAGTTTAAGCCATGTTAAAAGGATAATTTAACTCAAGATATAGATATAATCCTTAAATTTTTCCATAGCAAATTGCAAAGACTTAAATCTGAGTTTGTTCACTAGAATGGAATTGGAAGAATTTTTATAAAAAGGGAAGGTTTTACAATATTGTAAGGATGATTACATTTCTGGAGTTAAATCATGTCACTGATCAATATTTAATTTTCATTTGTGTTAGCTTCAATAAAATAATTTATATAATATTTGGAAATGTGCTGGCCAAAAAGCAATAGCTTTGAAAATAGTTATTATAGTTTTTGATGAAACTGTGGATTGTATTTTTTTGGACTAAGAGATAATGTAATTTCATAAGAAGACAATGTAGTTGTAGACCTTTAGTTAATAGACTAAAACTGAGTGGTATAAGAAATTGACCTGAAGTAAAAAGCTGTGAAATTGCCTTTTCTTTCTTTATCAAGTATATTAAGATAGAAATGAGTTTTTTTAGAAATGTGTTACTTTTTAAAGTTTTACTTTTTAGAGTTTTTCACTTAGAGCAGTGTTTCCCAACCTGTGGTACGCGAATTGCTGGTTGGTGGTACACGAAAAATAATCAATAATGGCAGACATAAAAAAAAAATTAAATCATAAAAATATAGAAACATTTTTTTCTATAATTCATAAAAATTATTTTAATTAATAATATTATACAGTAAAGTTGTTTATGTGTACAGTCAATAACGATCTTTAATGTTAATGATAAAATTGAAAGTATGATTAAGAAATTAGATTTTTGGAAACAGTAATATATATAAGTATCAAAAACAATCAACTGGAAGTATTCGAAACTCTACGTATTTTTTTGTTTGAAAATAAGGTTAGTCTGTCTCAAGATATACGAGAAAATATAATAGCACATTTAACAGGATTAAAAATGTCTTTGATGAAATATTTTCCAAAACCCGAAAACACAAATGATAATTGGATTTCAAACCCCTTCTATGCAGAAAATTTAGAAAAAGCTACATCATTATCAATAAAGGATAAAGAAACTTTAAAGAATATGAACAACTTTCTGAGAAAGCTCTTAAATTATTATTACCATTTACTAGTACGGAATTAATAGGAAGAGCTTTTTCTTCATATATTTTTTTAAAAAATAAGTATCGAAACAGATTGAATGCAGCTGTAAACTTAAGGGTATACCTCGCATCTTATGTTGTTTGAAACAAGCACAAAGATCTCATTAAATTTATTTTATAAACATATTTGATTATGATAAGAAAATATACTAATTGGTTTTTTATAATTTTGTGTTTTTATTAAAACCATTTATTAGTTAGTAAACGAAATCATGACAAAATAGTAGATAAAGAATGAGTCGGATCCAGGCAAATCAATCTAAATTATTTAATTTGAAAGAATGTATCAGAAAAGTATCATACCCAGAAATTAGACTCTCATTAATTCTTGATCATCTATTGTGGATTACTAGATGTAAGCTAGTATTTAATCATCAAAATTTTAATCCTATTAACTTCATGCTGAACAATATAAAGAAAACAAGAACAAGAGATAGCCTGATAACCCCTGAGGTTATTTTTACCATGATGCTGGATTTATCCTCTCCATGGCCCAACCAATAGCAAGATGCTCCAAAAAAGAGAAAACAGACTCAAATTCGGGAAAACCAAATGAAGGAATGAGAAAACACTTTGAATAAAATATGTACCAAATAACCTTTAATGTAATAATGTAATCTTTAATAAATTATTTTGGAAAAAATATGAAACTTTGAACAAACACATACATATAAATATGTTACAGTGCGTTTATAATTTCAGTGAGTTTATAATCTGGCATGACGTTTAGGCGTGTTTCAATGTAATTTGTCTCATTATGAGATGTGAATACTTACGTGGTCACCCTATAATATTTATAATGCAAATAAAATAACACTTGCAATAACTAATTTCACGAAATACAATCATTTTTATGAAGTGGTACAATTTAGCGTGATGTACTACCAAGTGGTGCGCGAGCCAAAAAAGGTTGGGAAACACTGACTTAGAGAGTTACAACATTCTATGTCTTTTTTTAATGAAGTTATTTAATATATTTTTAACCTATTCATCCAATGTACTGAAAGTTTGATATTGTAAATAGACGGATTGGAACTTAGGATTTTCAGCCTATATTCTCACACAGATACAAATGACCACACACATGATAACGATAAATGATCCCAATAAACATATTTCATGCAGAACCAGCATTCATCAGTTGGACCAGATCATAATCTCCTACACATATATACAATCAGTACTCAGCCTTATATTAAGGTAGCAATTCCTTAAACTTTAGTGGACAGGCTTAAATCTTCTCATCCTTCCAACAATTCTATTAAAAATTTACCCTTGGTGGATTTGATATTGTAGTTATATCCATGTAGATGTAACATCAAACTTTCATTATCGGACCATTACGTATCCATTTATATTAATAGGAGAGGGATGGGGTGGACTTGTGCTATGACATAACATATTTCCAAGGCAATATGTAATTAACCTATTCATTTAGTATACTGAATGCTTACTATTTTTGAACTTAGGATTTTCACTCTATATTCATCCTCCACTCGATTTCAAACAACCGATACAAATGACTACATAGATAAATGATATTCAATATATATATTTCATACAGCACTATATTAAGATAGCAATTTCTTAAATTTTAGTGGATAGGTTTCTTTTCTGAAAGTTGTTATCCAAATTAAATGAATATGACAAAGTCTGGTCTACTTCCTTTTGTGAACTTTATATGGGTAATCTAAATCTGACAAAATACATAAAACATATAAGAAAGTATGTTTCATAGTTGGTTGGAAAAAAAAAAGCCAATTCATATATTGAGTAATAACCTGTATATTTATATTTTACGTTTGTCTTCAATATAATAATATTAAATCGTGCTTTCACACTTCCAACATCAAGCTTCATTAATTTATATCTAGAAAATCATCTTTACCCTGCGAATGAATGTATCATTGCCCAACTTTTGATTTTTTATTTCAGCCACTTTATATGTTTTTGGCATTAACTCAATATTTTTCTTATTGCTCGAATAATCAAAGTTTATTTATATGTACAATGCATTTATATTTATATAATGATTCCAAAGAAAGGATCATAACTGGCTATGAATATGAGAAGTACATCTTCTTGAAAGCGCTCAGCCATTTAATTTAGTTTTCAATTTGGTGTTATAGCTTTACGTTGGAAGTGTGAATTCATATATATAAATATAGATGCATTGTACATATAAATAAACTTTGATTATTCAAGCAGTAGGGAAAATATTGAGTTAATGCCAAAAAACATATAAAGTGGCTGAAATAAAAAATAAAAAGTTGGGCAATGATACATTCATTCGCAGGGTAAAGATGATTTTCTAGATATAAATCGATGAACTAGTCTTATTGATGACAGATAAAAGTACATAAATGGAACAATCATGCTAAATTAACTAAGATAAATGCTAAAGGAGAAAATGGTATTGGGCAGATAGAAATTCAGTTAATTATAAGTAGATAATGATTGGAAAAATGTTATATGGAAGATGCAGCAACTGCTAGTTAAAAATATATGAAAATTCAAATAAGATTGATTTTACTGATCACCTGAATAAAACAGTCTGGGATACAGGAAAGTTAAATAAAATTTAAGGGATACAATAAGTGGTTTTTTTTTTTTAAAAAAATTAAAGCAGTTATTAAAAATGATAATGGAAAACAACCACGAAACATAAAATTACCATTAATTATGTACAGAAATTGAGCATTGTAGATAATGGAAAGAACAGGAAGAAAAGAATATAGGAAAAATGAAAACTGTATAGCTAGATTCAGGAGTTTGAGGGAAGATAATAAATTGTAGGACTTAATAATGGACAATAATTCTATATTCATACAACAAATCATCACATTTTATCATGTTCGGTATATCTCATGACATCATCGCTTGGATGTTACGATTTGGACATTGATAAAAAATGTGGTAAAATATGTCTGGAATGAAATGTCAGGTAATATATTGGTAAGCATTAAAATATCAAGTATGCTATGTAATGAAATGCCGGGATATGTTGAATTATAGTGATAAGTTAATGTGGGTTGATAGAGTGGATTGTTTTAAATTCTGAAGGATGGATTATTATTCTAGGGCTTGTCAAATTTTGTCAAGCTTATAAAAGATTTTTAATGAGCATGAAAATATAAAACTGGAATAAGGAAAAGAGAATCTAAAACTTTTGATGATCCTAAAATTGATATATGATTTTGAAATTAGGAGTTCTCATGATGAGGGATTAACTACGATAATACTTTAGTTGGATGATTGATGGGGAGGAGTTGATTGGTAACAGTGCCAAAAGTGTTGGTCTGTTCACTTCATAGTGTTATGACATATAACAATAAGATGGTGCAGAACAGTTGATTGGCAACATAGTGCCAAAAGTGTTGGTCTGTTCAGTTCATAGTGTTATTATGACATATAATAATATGGAGCAGAACAGTTGACCATAAAAACTGAAAGTAATTGTAGAATTAGTTTTGAAAAAGGGATCTAACATTGGTTACATTTTGGTATGTGATCTCTTCATGTTAGTTATCCCAACTCTTTATGTATTTTAGAAACTTGGGTTTTATTTAGGCTTCAAATTTATGATTATGGAGCCTGACAGTAATTGCATTTGGAATTGTGTGATTTTGTACTAAAGATCCACTATGGCGCAGTATTCTCAGTATATCACACATCAATTTAAAAACCATTACCTGTCATTTTCTCATTCCAGTATTACATTCTCATATTGATAATGGAATTTAAAACACCTTCATTCCCCTCTTTTTTTTTTTTTTGTAGAAAGTATTAGGATATAATTATTAAAAGATCTTCCAGATTATAATGACTTGAATTAAGCATGATGTTAGAAAAATGGTGAACTTATTGCATAGTTAATTTAAGATAAAGATCATGAAAAGCTGCAGAGGATACTATGTTGGATTTAGCTCTAGATAATAATATGCAGTATATCTCTAGAATGTCAAATGTAGTGATGATTGTTTTGATGTGAATCAATTTTAAATAGATGAAGAATAAGTATTAGATAAATTATGAAGAGGAAACAAATAAACTGAAGCTTCTCTTAGATGTTCAAAATCTTACAAATTGGAAACAACCCAGAGAAAACTAAGGTCATGATAATTTCCTTAATGATTACTAACTTTTTTTTTTTTTGAGCAGCAGACAGTTCTGGACATGATAATGAGTGAAAAATTGAATGTTATTTGAGGTAATGACATTTTAAGAAAAAAATGATATAATAATTTCATGTTAGAATTCAGAGTTCTAATAATATTCATATTTAACACTGAGTGAATAATAAAAGTTTTAAGAATAGTCAAGCGTTGGTAGCCGACAGGTCAGCACAGCTGCCTTGCAAGCAAGCAGTTACTTGCAGACAGTTGTCGCGGATTCGCTTCCTGGCCTATGCTATGACATATGGGGAAAAAAAATTTTAAGAATAAATCAATATTATATTTACATTGATGCAAACATGAATGCACTATAGTCTAAAGAATATTAATAGATTTTATACTTTAAATAGATTTTTTTAAAAAAATTTATTTTACTTACCTACATTTTCCTTTTTCATTAAAATCTGTAATTGTAAAGTGATATTTTTTAAACTACTTTAATCTGTCTTAATGAATATATATATATATTGTTAGTATTAGTATGTTCTGTAAATATTTCTTCATATTCTATATTAAATTTAAAAGCATTTTAGATGTGCTTCAATGGCAGATTGATACGTGGGTATTAATGGAAAAATTCCTTTTTTTGTTTTAATGTAAATCATTCATAGATTTGGATCACTGCTTGGTGTTTACTTTTATCTGTTTCTGGAAAAATGCAAGTTACTTAAGAAAAATTAAATGGATTGTTTTTCTGGAATTTTAATGGATTAGCCAGTGGTAATTCCTTTTTATTTATCTTAGTCATTTCTTGCCTTGGATGTGTGTGATGTCTGAGTACAATGATTAGGACATTACCAGTGATAGTTGATAGCTATTCTAAAAGAGTCTTATGATAGGAAATCATACTATTTAGAGTACTGAAAGAAGAGTTAAATTAAATAAATTTTGATAGAGGTTGGATGGAAGCCATTTCACAGATTAAGAAGCAAAGTATGTAATCAGGAGAATTATTCTTAGTGTGGAGTTTGAAAAATTATAATAAAAAAAGACACAGAAAAGTCTGGATTTGAATTAAATACTTAGATTTTATGTCTGTTATCTAAATCAAAGTATATAAATCTAAAGATGGGTCAGGCAACAATTGTAAATTTGGTCATGGACAGAGCAGATATGTTAATATGAATCATCATTTCCATACATCAAGACTAATTTCTGAGTCTATTTTGCTACCCAACTATGTCTAGATTATATGATTTATAAGTAAAAAAAAAAACAGTGATTGAAATGTTACTCTACTTTTTTAAATTAATATATTTAGAGTGTGGATTATCATGTTTCAGAATTATCAAGTTAGTCAGAAAATTACCCCCCCCCCCTGTTGAAATTGAATAATAATTTATTTTTTTTAATTGTATTTATTTAATCCAAAAAGAATAGGTGCCTGAAATATAAAATTTAAATTATGATTATGTAGTGCCATTCAGTTAATTGATCTTTACTTAAGTTCTCTGAAGTTAAACAACATTCATTTGTGAATTACTTATAACAAACTATTATAAAGAAAAAATATTTTTGCTTTGTAGTATCTATTTTTTAGCATTAAGCTTCTTTAGGTTTTTCTGTTTAGGTGTCTGTGTTCCAGTTATATTTAGTATGTGTGTGTCAGTTTATAGTCATAAAAAATTTGGTGATGTATTAATATAGGAAGAGAGTTTTACCAGGTGTTTGTAAGTTATGATTAATATAATGCTTTGTTTCTCCTTTTCCTAAGTAAACATAATTAAATAGTTGTGCAATTATGCCAGAATTAAAATATCTTAAATCTGATAAAATATGTTTGTCATAATGAGAATAGAAAAATAGAACTCTTGCAAATATATCAATAAATATTAAAATTAATAATTATAGTATTGTTCACTATTTAATATTCATAATTCACATTTAATTAAGTAGGGGAAAATTATTCAGAAAATGTTTTTTTTTACTAGCGTACCCAGCCACAGCAACTACCCAGCCACAGGTTGCTGTGGCTCAGTCTGGTTAAATTGAAAAAAAAAAGAAAAGAGAAAGTGCACATTTCTAATATGTTTAATTTCTTAATGCTTATGGGTATACAATATTTTTTGTTGTTCCATTGTCTTTGCAGATATAGAGAGTAATTGCATTCTCTCACGAAATAATTAAATCAAAATGAAAATAAATCGAAATCTATGAAAATTCAATTTAACAATGCAATCGGAAACATTGAAATGGAATCATAAAATATTTAGTATAGTGCGTATTGTTTTTACATCCAACAGATAGTGCTGTTTTTTTAAAAAAGCATGTTTTTACCTGTCACAGGTATATAATAATAGTAGGTATATAAAAACATGCATATTCGAATGCAACATTGTGTCAAAATTTCAAAGCAATCGGTGAAGAATTTTCGGAGATTTAAGATTTTGAACAAACATTTAGATTACTACTGCTACAAAGATGCTGTACTGTTATAAAAGTAAGTTTAATATAAAGTATATATATATAATTCTGTATGTATTGAAACTAATATTTATATTTCAATAACAAATAATTACTTTAAAAAAATGATATGGTTTATAAGAAACTATGTTATTGAATTATTATTGGGTGCTCTTAATCTGACAAAATCAATTCAAGAGGCAAGGCAAAAAAATATTGCAACTAAGAAATAAAAATACTATAAATTAACCAGTCAAAACAATCTTTATATAATAACAAGTCGGTACTTGTGACTTTTGACCCATGTTGCCGCCAGAGGCGCTGGTCGGGGTCAACCACAGAAATACTTAGAGTAGGGGCCCCAAATGCAGAATTGCAAATTCCAGCCGAAAGGTGGCGCTGTTCACAATACAATTCGTAAGCACAGGAACATTCCACCAGCTGGCTGGCAGCAAAGCTGCCCGCTTGGTGGCGCTGGTCGCAGTGCGTAAGCCCATTTAGCTTACATCGTCTGCTACCAGCAGATACCAAGAACCTAGGTGGCGCTGATTGCCGTAAACACATCTAGCTTATGTGTCATCTGCTAACAGCGACTACCAAGATTCTAACCCACTACGTGGCGCTGTTTCTCCACGGTTACACACGGAAAAACTGCGCACTGATAGAATTTATGTACATACTACTTAAAATATGAATGGCGTATAATGTGCAGGTGTGAATAATTAAGAAGCTACAACTATTTAAATATTTTTTCAAACTTAATAGTATCACATGCTATTTCACAGTTTTATAAATGGATGTATTTTTAAATTTTTTTTTTTTTTAAAAATCGATCTTTTTTTTTTTTAATTATTTACTCTATGTCAAAATGTTATATATAAGTCGAGCGGTGAAATTTGCTATCATGGCCGCTTGAAAACGCTAAAATTATCACGTAGAAATCCTCATAATTATTCATAAAATATTTTATTAATCTATAAGTCAATTCTAAATTTAAAAATCGATCTTTTTTTTTAATTTTTACGACAATCGGGTTTTTTTTTTAAAAAAAAAAAAGCTAATTTTTTCCCCCTTCTTTCAAAACTAGAGACATTCCAAAGATAAAATCTAATATATTAATAGGGGCTTTACTAATGAATAGCTATGGTCAATTAGTGAATTGGATTGATTTAATGAGACAGAAACTGATATATGATGAATTATATTTATTGACAATTTCATATATACTTGATATAACCCATTACTTAGCGTTGGATAATGCACGCAGGCATTTTATTTACTAAACAACATTACTCTAGGGTAGGCCATTTAGCAAAATAAATTTGTGGCTAATTATTTAATTGCGCTAATTTTATGCTATATAATAAATCACTACATTCCACTTATTAGTTATGCCCTTTCATCATCAGTTCGAGTGGCTATTATACATGTAATCAAACCAAGTCTGGAGTGAAGTTTAATAATACATCCGATTATGATAAATTTATATATTAAATATGGGCATATAAAGCCTCACAGATAGCTTTAGATCGAACGGGTTTTCAAGAATGCTTCTGTTCAACGCCGAAGATTGCATATTATGGAGGTAGAGTTGGCTATAAAGATTTTACTAATACGCTATGCACAAGTAAAATATAATAATAAAGTGGCTCCATCTTATATATATAAAAAAAACAGCACAACGATAAAATATTGATCAATTTCACATCCGCCAAGCCGAAGTATATTATAAATTAAATTCCATACATTAAATGAACAGTAGTTTTGTCAGCTTGATTAAAAGAGCCAACTCTTCTGTAGCATGAGAAATACATATATGCTGCTGACGGGAATATATATATACACAAACTTTACTTTATCCTGTTCAATCTCTTAGTTATGTATAATTAATAAACTTTTAAAGGGAGAAAGTATATTTAAATGACTTACGAATACTTTAATAAGAAAAATATACTTATGATTACACTCCAGGCTAGTTTAATCTTTAGTAACATAATAATTAATTATTTTCTCATTCAAAATAAATTAAATACATTTTATTCTTTCAAATTGATTTAAATTTGTTACACTTTGTATTATTATATATCTACTAATATATTATTATAAAACCTTTTTGTGTAATTATTTCCATATGCACTAAATTAAGTTATTTGGGCATCCATGATGCGGTAGGGCAATTATACTGTTAGCAAGAGTACTAATATGGGTATAATAAAAAAATTTGATAGTCCATGATATAGGTTTTGGGTCTTTATTATTATCTAAAAGATTCTTCATTATTCTGAATAGTTTTTCTAAAGGGAAATAAGTTACATTGCATATTTCAGGGTCATAATTTGTGATACCAGATCTTTATTCATATGCAGTATATCTCAGCTGTTTAGCATGATGATAAATTTATTATGGCCATTTTTGTTTTCAAACAAACCCAGACAACATTCTGATATTATTCATTTGAAGGTAAATATGTTGCTTCCTATACTTCATGCTAGGTCAGATGAAAACTTGA
Organism: Epiperipatus broadwayi; assembly: GCA_028023455.1. NCBI lineage: Eukaryota > Metazoa > Onychophora > Udeonychophora > Euonychophora > Peripatidae > Epiperipatus > Epiperipatus broadwayi. The sequence continues at coordinate 3,351,770 of JAQFVV010000062.1, forward strand.
TTTTGAGTCATTAGTAAAAACCCCTGAATGTTAATGTTAATAAAGACCTAAGTAGACAGATTGGTTTTATGGAAGCTATTGTTGAAGGCTGTCAAAATCTGGACCATGGACCACAATATAAAAGTGACATAAGAAATATAAAGGAAATTGATTCATTGATTGCTGCAGTGAGCATAATTCCAATAGTTTTCCAGTCTGTTTTCAAGGTTTATTTATAGATTGACTTGTTAAAAACAGATACATTTGATGAGATGTATGTTATGAGTCATTGTTAGTTAGTAACTTTTCGATTAGTGATTCTGTTAATATCAAGATTTTGGAGAAATATTAATAAATTCTGCACAAAACAAGAAAAAGAAGATAACCTGAGATCAAGACAGTAGATGAAGTTGTGTAGTGGTTTACAACTCAGATAATGGTTTAATAAAAATTGCAGTTGTTAATGATATTGCATGAGAAATCTGAACCAATGGAGTAAAAAAAATTTGGAAAGCTATTCTCAGTCTGGTGATTTATTATTGTTATTTAATAGCAAAAAAAAAATCCTAATCCATTATATGTCATCACCAAAAAATTCTATATTTTGTTCTATTGTCACATTTGCTTCATCAGCTTGAGGAAAGAACATTATTTTTATATTACCTTAAGTTTGCGTGATTAATCACCATTATAGAAAATTCCAAAGACATCACTTTAATGCATGATGCTAATTCAGGATCATTGCACGTGTAACTATTATATGTTCTATTATTTACTAATTAATGTATGCTTAACATTTGGCTTTTTATTTGTGGCTATTGTGTAATCATATTATTGTCAATATATATATATATAATTGTAAATTTGTAATCTTTGTTTTAAAACCAAGATTAACATCTAAAATTTTGAGTTATTATTGGAATTTTGTTCATATTCTGCAAAAGTGTGACTATGAAAGGACTATTTTGAGGAGTAATATATACATATGATTAATGTAGCTGAGATGCAGTCTTTTCTGACTAGTTTCTGATCATTATAGCTGGACAAGTAAAATTGCAAGAACTTAAGATTCTTCGACCATTTCTCAGCTGACTAAAATACAATAAAACAAAAAAAAAACATTTTGGTCCATTGAATAGAACTTTTCTGCTAATCAGCTACTTGAGTGCTTAAATATTGCATGAATTTCCAAGCCTTACTATATAATTATTTATTTTATTCATGCTATTTTGAAATACAATTTGAGATGGAAATAAATATTAACATATTAAAAAAAATCAGTTTTTTTTATAATTTTCTTTATTTAAAGTAAGACCTATATATTATAAACAGTAAAGGTATCTGAAAAATAAATAATGAATACTTCGTTATCAAGATAAATTTTATTATATTAAAAAAAAAAAAACTGTAAACTTATTTTTTAGGTCTTTTTTGATCTATTTCCATCATTTATTTGAATTAACATTTTCTTTAAAAAAATCAAACCTTGATAATACATTAGCTAATATGGAATTTAAGGCTTCAAGAAATGTTAAGTCTTTCTTTTTCAAATATTGCTGGCTTGTCATGGTAATTGAGCTGGTGACTTCTAGATTTATGAATTTGATTAGATGTTTCAGTGTCCTCAAAATGTCTTTTTGGGACCATTGTATGTCCTGATTTTCAAATACTCATAATTATTATTTGTCTTCTATAAATAATTCATTGCAAAAATGATAGTTTTTTGGCCCTCTCTGTCCATTTCAGTCTCTATAGTAATATTATAAAACTTCAGACAAATTCCAACACCAAAACAAAGATCGCTCTTACATTATATGGACAGGTTCTCAAACTAGACGCGTTCTCGTGTTCAACCTTGCCTTGGAACATGCACAGTTGGATTTTTGTAGGCTAAAATTTGAACTGCACTTGCACTCGCTTTGAGTGACAATCTAGTTTTACTAGTTCCTTATTGATATTAATTTTCTAGAGTGATAAAATTAATAGGAATATTAATAACCATAAGCAATAGACAATATGCTAAAGAGGAAGTGTACTTACAATGATGAATATACACATGAATGGAGTTTTATATAAAAAAGGGCACAATGCTGTAAAAATGATTGGTCATTATGTCCCGATTTTTGATCAAACCAGTCTGGTCACTCTACATGTAAGATAATGACTGGTTAAGAAATTATGACCTGGACCAACTGATAGTTCGGCACAAAATGTGCATCTTGGAGATCGTACATTTTTTCATATTAGTATTTTTCTTGCTATGACGTATTACCCCAAAATCGTATTATTCTAATCTTCCGATCTTTAAGATAAAGTCTCCTAGTGATTTCCAGACAATATTAATCGCTAAAATTTGTCCAAAGATCATGCAGAGGCATTACATTAAAGATCGAAAGATTAGAGGAGTACATCTTTGGGATAATACATCATAGGAAGAAAAATAATAAAGAAGCCAGCTGTCTGGTAGACATCGGATGCCATGTTTCTTCTTTCTGGAAAAAAAAATTACTATAATAAATAATTAGTATAAGACGTGTGTAATAACAATAATAATAAAAAAAATAATACTAAAGATTTCAGCAGACATAGCAAGAATAATACTAAAGAGGACATCCGAAGACATCTAATAGCAAGAATAATATGAAAGAAGACATCTAATAGCAAGAATAATATGAAAGAAATCTAATAGCAAGAAAAATATGAAAGAAGGCATCTAATAGCAAGCAAAATACAAAAGAAGTCATCTAATAGCAAGAATAATATGAAAGACATCTAATAGCAATAAAAATACGAAAGAAGACATCTTTCTAATAGCAAAAATAATATGAAAGAAGGCATCTAATAGCAAAAAAATATGAAAGAAGACATCTCTAATGGCAAGAAAAATATGAAAGAAGACATCTAATAGCAAGAAAAATACAAAAGAAGATATCTAATAGCAAGAATAATATGAAAAAGATATCTAGTAGCAAGAAAAATATGAAAGCAGACATCTAATAGCAAGAAATATGTGAAAGAAGACATCTAATAGCAAGAAAAATATGAGATATCTATCTAATAGCAAGAATAATATGAAAGAAGACATCTAATAGCAAGAATAATATGAAAGAAGACATCTAATAGCAAGAACAATACAGAAGAAGACATTTAATAGCAAGAATAATACGAAAGAAGACATATAATAGCAAGAATAATACAAAAGAAGACATCTAATAGCAAGAATAATACTAAAAATCATATGTGCCAAAAAATACATAAATTAATAGTAATTTACTAAAATTATTGTAAATTCAAATTGACTACAAAATAATTGCAGAAAAATTTATAAAAAATATTTGTAATTTTAAAATTAAACAGACAATAAAAAACATTCTTCCCCATATAGTGGGGAATCTGTCATACAGTGGAAATGGCGGACGTAAAAAAAAAGCCATCTCATAGGGAAAAAAATATCGGACAGCGCCATGTTTGTCGTTCCTTGAAAAAAAAAAAAATTACATGCGCCCAAAAAATATATAAATTAATAGTAATTTACTAAAATTATTGTAAATTCAAATTGACTACAAAATAATTGCAGAAAAATTTATAAAAAATATTTGTAATTTTAAAATTAAAAACAATAAAAAATACTTTTCCCGATATAGTGCGAATCTGTCATACTGTGAAAATGGCGGACATAAAAGTCTTAATTAAAAGCTATATAATGGAAAAGAAGACAACGAACCAAAAGAAGCAAAATAAAAATTAACCTAAAAGGTAGTACATAAAATGTTTTTTTTTATTTTTATGAAAATTAGAATAATTTCTAAGGAAAATGTAAAAGAAGCAAGCATTAAATATATATGGAAATACGCACAACTATGTTTAAAATAATACTACAATTATCACTACAAAATAAAAAATAACTTGTAATGGTGATATGTAAAAAGTTTTAAAAGCTACTATACTTAATTATTAAGAAACAAAATGAAAATTACTTACAAATAATGGCGGTGGAAAATTACTATAATATGATCCAATCAACAGTTAAAAATTTACTCTATATAGTAATATAATGTCCATATTAAATATGAAATATATGAAAATATTCTCAATATGATCAAAAAAATTACTATGCCCACGCTCATATCAAAACTGTGAAAGACAGTAATGACAAAATTTTCCATAGGTCTCTCGACTTTTTAAATCTCACAAGTCACCACGATCAAAAAATCATCATTCCCATGGATTAGTCATGCCAGTGTCTTTGTTGCCATGACATCATCTAATCTTACCGGCAAAAAAACATGTTAAGCGTAATACATCATAGCAAGAAAAATACTAAAGTACCCTTTAGTTATATGCTTATGATTACACCCCTCCACAAATTATGAAAAGCGGATAGAAACTAATCTCTATCTTGTTTGATAGTGGTGTTGTGAAAATTATACTACAAAAATATTATTCATTAGGTGGATAATCTCTAGTGTAATGAATGACTAATAAAAATTGTTAATACAACTATCAGCAGTTTTATGTAATATCTATAAAGCTTCTCCTGAAGAAGAGAATAATACCATTTGAAATGTTATGTCTGACATTAATCCATTCAAATTACTAACAATAAAATGTATCTAAAAAAAATAAAACACTCTAACAAACTAGTTTAACATATAACTATAAGTAAAATGCCATCATCACAAGCCTTCAGACAATCATATATGATTATTTATTTATTTTATAAACTATTATACCACTCCCATATTTTTCTCTTCTGACTAGATATTGAAAAATATGTTTTCAAAATTTAGTCACTAATACTAAGTGTTCAAAACAAAATGAACACAACTGGGGTTCATTATCAAAATATATATCAGGATATTGTCTATAAAACAAAAAAAAAATTATTGTCAAAATAATAAAATGATATAAAAAAAATGATCGGTTTTGCTTCATTCAGGAATATTTTTGAATTAGTACTTTACCATCAATTGCTGACAGTTGTGAGAGAATTGCTAGCAGTTCAGACAAATGTTTTCTATTTGTGCTTAGTGCATTATTTTTAAATTTTTAATAAATATTTAGCACTACAATTTCTTCAGCTATAGAGGGTTTTTTTTTTTAATTGGTGAGCAAAAGGAAAAAAATGCATTTGCTGCTAATTAGGTGACTATTTGGAATATAAATGAATGGTAAAGATAAAATTCTTTTTCTTCCTAAAGATATAGCTAGCACACTTTAATCATAAACACTTAGAATTAAGGATGAAAAGTATAATACAATTTAAAGCAGAATTAAGGATGAAAAGTATAATAGAATTTGAAGCACTTCCAAACATATATATAAATCTAAAAATTAATAAGAATAGAAAAAACGTAAAATTTAGCAGATAATTCCAATAGATATTTAATTATCTAATGAGTTAGGAATATATATATTTGAAAAAAAAAACCCTAAAATTATTATGTATTTGCAATAATAAATATAACCCCTTAATCTGTTTGGTTGTCATGCACTTGGTTTTTAGTAAATTATGCAGTAATCCCCTGTTCATTATAATAAGTAAGAAATAAACAGTCATTAATTTTTCACAAAAGCTTTATTGAGTAAATAAATCTCAATGGGGCATTTTAGATTATGAATCACTGCATTGAGGAAAAAGTCTATGCAAAACCTCACAATGCTCATGTTCAGAAAGAGACTTGAAATGTTGCTAGTCTGGCTGATAGACTGTATCAACATGGAATAGCCCAGGAAGCATAATATACTTATTTACCTGCTGTTCATTGTATCCCCTAGAAAGCTTCCTATACCACCTGGTAGTACTGGGACTCCCTGTACTAGATCATTTAAGAAATATGCAATGATCTACAAAATGAACATCCGTGGTCAATTAGTTGCCAATATCTGCTCCAATATTTATGGTCATATATAAAAATTTAAATATAATAAAAACTTATATGCCTTTCTGATATGCTAAAACAGATTATGTTTAGGAATATCAAGAAATGGCAAATGAACAGGCATTTGAAATGAAAATTGGCGTTAAATAAAAAAAAAAATGTAGTTAATCTTTAAAAAAATTGAATAACTAATTGAGCTTTAATCCAAGGACTTATAATTATTGATTATATTATTTTATCACTGCACCGTATTATGCAGGCCATGATTTATATCTGACTTATGAATGTCTGCTTCATTATATGATATGTTTAATAGTAGATGTTTTAATTTGAACCAGTTAAAAACAAAAACAAGTACTTCATCTTTCTTTTTTTTTTTATGTCTAAATTTATAATATACTTATGATTTTGTTATTTTTATCAATTCACACTATTATTTATAGAACTTAATATTTTTCATGTTACTTAGAAAAATATGATTTATTAATTAATGTGCAAAAATCCTAGATGCTTTATAAACCAATGGTGGAAAGATATTGTTAGCCAAGAGGTCGTCGCAGTAGCCTTGCAAGTAGTTGGTTGCAGATGGTTGTGGGTTCACCTCCCAGCCGATGCTATGACATATGGAGGAAAAAAAAAAGATATTCATTCAATAAATTCAATGTGTATCAGATCCAAAAAGCTTAAAAACATGTATATATATTTCTATTCTTGTCATTACTATGGGAGTACAAGTTGCTGTGTGCTACTAGTACATTTAGCAAAGTAAGAGATTTCACTATAATTTCAACAAAAATTAGTTTTATATATGCATGTTACTTTGCAACTTTTATTGCAGATATGTTAGATATCGTATTCATGTAATATAAAAGCATTAGAAAATTTTTATTTAAAAATGCTCTTTAATATTCTGAAAATATGATGGCAAGATTAAATGACCAATTGGTATGTTTTTCAGCTTGCTAAATGTGGTGATATTGAGTCTATATTTGCAAAGAATTTTTTAAGATTCAGCATATAAATTGAATGAGAATAATTTACTTCATAAAAAAGTATTTTATGGAGAATTTGAGTAGTTTTATTGAAAAGATAGATCTCTTTATATTATAAATGGTTCATTATCAATTACTTTCATTGGGAAGATATAACTGAGAATGGAATGCAATTAGACAAAGTATTGAAGTGTTTCAGAAAGAAAAGTTTGCTGCAAAAGTGTAAAGGTGACTTCACTCAATGTTAAATAGCAGACCAATGGAACAGTATATGATATATATAAATATAAGTTCATATTTGTTGTTCACGAATCTTTAATTTGAATTTTTTTTAGTTAGTGGCTGTTAGTGATGATGATGACAGATTATTTATCTTTGACATCATTTAGCTAATGTGCATTTAATTATAGAATTAATGGAACACCAAAACGATAAATCAAGCTTCAATCCAGGAGCCTTTAGCATCACATGTCCTCCTGGGCATCTAACCATCTGATCATGAGATGATTATTATAATTTTAAAATATAGTATCATTAATGCCTTTAAATATACTAAAATTGTTCAAAAGCCACATCACTTTTTATTAATAAAACTTGTAAAAGTATTATAAGAGTAAAGCTGAGAGAAAATCTTTTAAAAGTGGATGGGGAATAAAACTACTAATCTGATCATCTGACATTTTGTAACCATTCAATCTTGTTTGCAATGATATCACTAATCTTTATTTTTAAAAAAGCAGTTAAAAATAAATCAAAGTAAAAGTCTTTATAGATAAAAATAGTATTATTATTGTTCTTAACAAAAAATGTTTCTTGTTTTGCTACATTTTATCAAGCTGTTTATATTTGGATTACTTCATATTTAATAATATAATATGTATAAAGTTTTTTTTTTTTTTTGTAGCTGTTGTGGCCACGTTTGTATAGTGTGTATTTGTGAATTCTGTAAAATTTCTCCACCTACATATATTGTACTGTGTCACAGTGATATTAAAGTTGTTTTTTTTTTTTTAAAGTGCATATCTGGTTTAGCTTATATATATGTTTGGAAAAAGATATTCAAATTAACTGCAAGAAAATTTTTTGGTTCTTATGAAGCTGGGCAAATTTTTATGATCTCTCCATTTGGTTTTACTGTTGCAACTATTATCCTGAAATTGTTCGCATGATGTAATAACAAGGATGAAGTGCTCATCATCATAGATAACCTATCATGGATTTTATCTTTGAATTAAAAATGAAAAAGTCCATGATCTTTTTTTCTCAGATGGTTGATACTTCCTGGATATGGTTTTTAAATAGCAGTTTGCATAAGTAGATATATGAATGCTCAATACCTTTTATATTTTTAAATAGGGGGAATGTTTAAATATTTGGTGAATAATTACATTTTTAACTGAATTAATTTATATATATGTTGTTAAAATATAATATGTCTTAATCTTACTGGATATAATGTAATGGAAATTCTTTTAATAACAGTTATGTGGAGGCAATGTATGCAGAAAAAAATTAATGAAATAGTTTTAAATGACCTATTTGAAAAAACTAAATGTTTGGAATTTTGTAGAATAGTATAAAATGGAATTAATGATGATACAAGGAGATATAACTGCAATATAATGACAAGGAAGGCTACAGAAGATAATAATAATTTTGAAGATATAAAATAACATCTTGTTTTTGGAACAAAAATTATTTTGGCTATATTGAAAGATATTTTTAATAAAGTTATGAAATTTGTGGATTTCAAGATAAAAGGTTATATAATAATAGTAAAGAATAGAAAAATAGTATTTTATTAATAATTGCATTATTATTTGAAGTACAATTCATTTTAAATGAAATGGTGAAACATGCACTTAAATCTGTAAAGAATAAAAAACTCCATGGAATGATTTAACTTTATAGACATTTTAGGTAAAGGTTTACTTTAGCGGCCCCAATATGCTGGCCCTCTATTGTTTAAAATTATAACAAAATTTTTTGAAAATTTTATGTATATGCTACTATATTACGGTTACATTAAAATTTATTCAAATGTAAAAGATAATAAAAAAAAAAAAACATTTACCTTTTTAAAGAATTTGAATATTGGATTAATTACACGGCATTAATTAAAATAATTAGTTTTAATTTATTTGAAACTTAAGAATTTAAACTATCTACAACTTAAGAATTTAAACTATCTACATTTATAGCATATGTTACAAAAAAAAAGACACCCTCTGTGTTCAAAAGTTCAAATTACATGCACACATGTATAGTTTTATAGTTGGAAAAAATGGTTGCTACATGTTTAGTTCTAGATGATGAAATTTTGAATGTTGCTGCTATTCTGACAGAAGACTGGAATATGCATCAGTTATGGAATGCCATCCAAACTCTGGAATTAGCCATCAAATGGCTTGCAGGAAAACTCCTTCTGAAGAACTACACCTTATGCCAACAGTGCAGTGTTCGTTGTTCGCTGGTGATATATTCTACAGGCTTAGATGGGTGTAGGTGGCAATGCAGAATATGTCGCCATCGCAGCTCAATCAGAAAGGGGTCTTTCTTTTCCCAAAGTCATCTGCCTCTGGGAACAATTATAAACTTAGTGTATTTTTGGGCACATAATTTTCCCCAAGAATACATTGTGCATGAGACCGGCGTCAGCAAGAAAATGGTAATTGACTGGGCTAATTTTTGCAGGGAGGAATGTTCCAGATATTTTGACACTAATCCGACGGTTCTCGGTGGATTTGATGACAATGGGGATTAGTCATCGAAATTGATGAGACATTATTTCCACTGCAAATACCACAGGTGGACTATACGAAGAGGTCATTGGGTTTTTAGCGGTATAGAAAGAGGATCAAAGAAATGCTTCTTGACAGAAGTTCCAGACAAGACGGCTGATATACTACAGCAGTAATCTTCAACCTTTTCACACCTGCGGACCGGCAAAAGTCTATAGATAAATTTTCTTAAAGGTGTAAACTGCTTAGCCTTAGATGAGCATAATTGTTATAACTGATCAAAACAACAATGTTAAATATACAAGATGAAGTTATATATATATGGAGTTTGTATAATAAAAAAACATTTTAATTTTGAATTTTTTTAGAAAAGTATTAAAAAATTTAATTCTACCCCCCCTTTCCCCAATAAACATCTGTGATAACTAGAAAAACAAATTAATTTATGTATGATTGATTAGATTTCGTTTTCGTTCTGTTTTTTTTTTTAACTGGGTAAAAATTAGATGAAAAAATAAATAATTGATTATATTAATTAAAAGTTTAAACTCTTATTATTTTGTTATTACAAACATTCCTGCCAATCTACCACGGACTGGTAAAAAACTTTTGCAGCCTGGCATCGGTCTGCGGACCAAGGGTTGAAGACCACTGCACTAGAGGGCCTGATACAGTAGTACATTTACCAGGTACGCACATTATTTCAGATGGCTGGGCTGTGTATAATAACATCAGCAGTCTCAACAATGGTGTATATATGCATTCAGTTGTTGTCCATCAGGACAACTTTGTGTATCCCGAAGACCAAGGCATACGCATCCAGAATATTGAAAATATATGGATGAGAGCAAAGCATAAACTGAAATTCCAATCTGGTACCAGCAGAGCTTTGTTTTCATGATACCTGCATGAATTTGCCTTCCGGAGTAGACACAGCAATACCGCTTTTTTCTCCAACTTTCTAGTATGCATAGGACACAATTATGCTTAAGAAGCTAAATGTTTTTTTTATTATCTTTTACATTTGAATAAATTTTAATGTAATTGTAATATAGTAGTATATACGTAATTTATGTTGAATAAATTTTAATGTAATTGTAATATAGTAGCATATACATAAGATTTTCAAAAAATGTAGTTATAATTTTAAACAATAGAGGGCCAACATATTGGGGCTGCTAAAGTAAACCTTTACCGGCCTTTTATAAGCAGTGGAGAAATAGAAAAATTGTGAACATAGGTATAAACTAAATAACTCAATATTAATAAGTCAGAAGCCCTTTTTTAGAAGACAGTGTTAAACTAAACAGCATATATTAATTAAAAGATTTTTTTTTAATTACAAAGGTAGAGTTCAGTTTAAAAGAAATATGAAATCTACCTAATATAGTATATATTTTATGCTTTTGCTTATTACCAAGTAAATACTTCTTTATTTCAGACACCAAGCTCAATTGGTCCCCCCAAATGTAAATCAAAAATCTTATATAAAAATTATCTTAAATCCAAAAATATAAGATCCCAGTTAAAGAAAATAAAGCTTGAAATTGAAAAAAGTATTAATTAATAAATAAATATTTTAGTAAGCACGTGTTAATAAATATGCTATATATGTACATTTCAGTAGCATTTTTTTTTTAAATCAAAATTTCTTCATTGACAGTTTACCACTTTGTTTTTTACATAGCCAGAGAATATTTGTTAAATTAAAATAAAGTATGTAGGAAAAAAAAATTAACACAATGTATATTTTAAAATTTATTTATTTTATTATCAAAGATTTTTATTTTTTAAAGCAATAGTTTATAAATTTATTTTGCATTAATGTGGTTTGAAATTAAATAAAAATTTATTAATGAAATGTAAAATTGATTGCTATGTTTTAATTACATATGATTACATTTTTTTTTTTTTTTGCTTATGCATTCACCATTATCTTGAATACATTAAAACAAATTATGAGACTATTGCATTAAATTTGAGTAAATAAATGATATTTTTAGTCTATGGTTGGTAACCTTTGATGATGTAAGGTTGATTATTGAGTATATAATCCACAAAATCTTTTTTTCTCAAAATAACTTAAAATTACTATCATATTTTTAGCTGCAGACAAAATAATATTTATAAGAATTTTAATTCAAAATTGATTAATATACACATTTTAAAATTTATTACTAATGCACTTTGTTGTTTGTATGTGATCAAAATATGTTATTGATTATATATTATACTAAATGAAAATGGTATTTTTTTTTTACTTGTGTAATCATTAATAATAAAAATCTTCTTTAGTTTGAATATCATAAATGTACTGATTGCCTGGTTAAGCAACTGAATGGATAATTAGCATTATAATTATATTGTACATTGTATAATAAATAAGCATATTTTTTTTAGCATGAAGGTCACATTATTCTTGAATTACAAAGCTTTAATGAAGTTATTATTCTATAAAATTATCAATTTTATAAAATAGCAGCTTTTTTATATATATAAAAAAAGATTAATGTTTTAAAAAAAGCGTTAAAAATTTTTTTTTAAAGATTATTGTAATGAAGAACCAATTGTCAATACAAATTATTAATAGTTACTATGGTAAATTCTCACACAAAGATCTGTCATGTTCTAGGGTAAAAGTATTATTATCCATTTCTTTATTATTATTTTTTCTATGTTAATTCTAATTAAAATGCACTAATTGAATATTTAATTTCAATTCTATTGTATTATTACTATTCATTTACTGCTACTTTAGGTGACAAAATCAGTTTGTTTTTTAAGTTTTATTTTGCTAATTTGGAGATTATATTGTATATATGTTTAATTATTCTTTGTAATCTTGAAGAAAACCAGTTGGCAATACTTTTTTTTTATTATTTTATGTTAATAATTATTTATCAAGTATTCTTTTAAAGATTATCATTAGTAAAATTAGAAAATTTGAAATAGCAACATGTTGATACAGTATCAGTAAAAAGACAATCAATTATGCAGAAAAATATATATATATTTACAATTTTATAAATTATTTTTTCATTTCTCCTTTTGCAAAGACAATCAATTATGCAGAAAAAAAAACCAACAATATTTTTACAATATTATAAATTGAAAGTATAGAGGATTTGAACTCAGATTTTCAAGCACCCTTCAACAATCCACACTATCTCATACAACTGATACACATGACCACACACATGTAGAAAAGATTAATAATCACCAATATACGTATTTCTGAGTTCAAATCCTCTATACTTTCAATTAAGCTCCCAGGTTTGTGAAGAGTGCCTGGTTTCAAATATTTAATATTATAAATTGTTTTTTCATTTCTCCTTTTGCTAGTTTCTAAGTTCTAATTTTATCATATAAAATATTTTTATTTACCCATAACCACAGTGAATGTATGTTTTTCTCAAACTTAAAGAATGGCCTGAATTAACAATTATATATTATTTTAAAGGAAATTATTTTAAGAAGGGGGAAAAGTTAATGAAATAAAATATAAAAATATTAGATAATTTTTTTAATTTTTATTTTATTTTTAAAATATGATGGCAGAAAGAGATAAGATAAATTTTTGTAATTAAACAGAATTCATTAAAGAAAACAATTAATTTATGAAACATTTTAATTAAAAGAAAAATAGATAACTCTGAAAAATTTGAAACAATAGGCTACTATAAATAGTTTAATTAAAAATATAATTGGGGGAAAAGGAGTATAAATAAAGAACCTTTTTTTTGTTCTTCAATCTGGAAATCTGCTGAAGCTTTTGCAAAGGATTCTTATATTAAGAATTTCTAGAATCAGCTGAATAATTTCTACAAAAAAAAAAAGAAATTCATTTTTGAAATCCTGCTTGCTGCCTTTTTATTATTGCCATAGATTATTTGCTCTACATGTATTCAAATCCAGAATGTTGTTATTCTACAGAAATGTGGTGGTAGTTGTCTTTTGTCTTCACTCTCCCGTCTCTGGGACTGGAGTCGTAAAGAAGTGAGCTAGCCGGAGAACCAAGAAAAATGCCCGACAAATGCCTACCCTGTTTAACTAATCCTTTCCATAGAAAAGGTGAAATAAACCTCAAGAATAAAGGAACTGCCATGCAACATCAATGGGACCCATCTTGACACATGCATGCTAGTTACCGGTAACTACCTTCTTATTTGAAATGTGTTTGCCTTTTATCAAAGTAAATCTATATATATGGGTTTTTTTATTTATATGTTTGAAATTTATATATTTTCCTCTTGTAAATGATATTTTATAAATTGTTTTTTTTTTTAAAAAAAAAAAATATTGTAATTGGTACAGGACTTGAGATTTAAGGATTAATGATTTGATTTATCTTTCTTTTATTAGAAAAGAAAAAAAAGGAAGACTTTTACCTATATTTCTTTGCCATACATTTCTCCCTAATTCAATTCAAAACATTACAGATATGTATGTGTATTTTTTAAAGGATGTAAAATAACAAAACTTTCGTTTTTCATCTAACTGTAAAAGAGAGAGTACAGTCGCCCATATTTATCGATATTAAAGTTTTAGAAAAAATTTGTATTAATTCTGTGGACTGACTGAACATTAACTAATTTTTAACATATCCGCCCCTTTGCATAAGGGATTTTTTTTGCTTGGTTAGACTTTCATAATATTTTGTATAAGTTTACTAAGGTTTTTCTTTGAAATTTAAAGGTCGTTGGACCATATTTATCTGATATTGCATACTGGGCGATCTGTGGGTATGTCTCAGCACATTTCGGCGCTCTCCTCACCAAGTCCACATAGGCCAACATACCTGCCTTGGGATCACAATGAAGATTAATAAAATTGGATCTCATCTCTTTCAAGTATTTATAAATATATAACTGGACATAAGCAACAAAACTCCATTTCTGAATTTGGATCATGCTGTTAGCGAATGAATTCCATTTTCTCTTAGTTTAGAGACAGAGAGCTATTTAGTCTCATGTTAGCCTCTTGGTAGCTATTTGCATCTCGGGGCTTACCATTTCCCACAATATTGGATCACCTTAGGTCACAATATTTTATATTTATTTCAAAAACTCTACACAATATTATTGAAATGTCTCGACTGAAAATATTCATTGGGGGGGGGGGCACTATTGAATTTTTTGTTAATAGCAGAGGACTATATTTGCAATGCTTTCCTAAGAATATTTTAGTTAGTTGGCTAGCTCTCCGATTCATGTACTCTCACTGTAGTGTTAATCAGGTCTGTCTCTCTCTTTAATCATGTAACCTGTCCACAGGCTAGAAATGTTCCCAACATATAATGTGAATTTGTTTTTTTTCTTTAAGGGTCTTTTTTTCATATCTGGATATGGTTGCAGGGAAATAGCCTGCAGCACAACTAATCAATTCAATGTACTCTGCAAATGTAAAATAATAAAAGTTTTTCTTTTGTCTTTCATTTACTATTATTAAAACTCTGTATCATTGTTTTCTTCAGTAAACCTGGTCGTTGTATACATGTTCAGATTCCTCCTTAGAGTCTTGTCTCTCCTTGACCACCGGGCATACATTAAGAATAAATTCTAGTGAGGTTTGGGGAGTAAGTTGCTTAGTAACAATCTGGAGAAGTAGGTGAGGTTCGAACCCCCTCTACCTGCATCTCTAGGTTAGGTTAAAGCAGCTCTCCTTTTCATATTGTTATAGTTAGGGACCTTATTATTTAATGTTGAGGATATTCATTTGGCATACTCACCGTTTGGTGAATATTGAAATTTTAGGATTTCTGATACAGATACTAACCCATAATTAAACTTCCTAGCTAAACATATATTTGTTGAAAAATGGGTACCTATCTATTTTAATTTGAAGCTAGACCAAGGCAACAAAACTGAAATCTTCCTAAACAGATATTTGACTAGCTTGTGAGTATTAGTTTTATTGTTGTTGTTCACCGTATCTCTAGAGAGATGCTATTGACGATTTCATTTTCTAAAGGCTGCTTACAGATAACAGTCATTGTCTTATTTCCAATATTTTTCAGGTAGGTATGCAAAATATTGTATTATGATTATTGTTCTATAATCAACAAACAAATTGTTCATGATCATTGAAATCCTATGCAGTAAAAATGTTGTATTCAAGAATGAATATGGCTTTGTCTTCATAATCTTAGGTGTAAACTCACATTGTGCAATAAGCTTAATTCTATAATGCTTATAACTTTTTTTTAGTCAAAGGTCCTCTTTCTTAGGTAGTTAATATGATTTGCAAATAGCCTCATATGTTTGAAACTTTGCTCTAAGGCATTATGAGTCCATATAACTGAATATTTTAACAAAATTTTATTCCAAGAATTTAGCTAAGTAGTTTTTTGATAATCTATCAACCTGTTTATCAAACAGTTTGATTTATTGCACTTAAATGGTTATTTGTATATCCACCCCTTTTTTTTTTAATAATAGAAAATGAAATTAATGTACACCTGGGTCTCGTTTTATGCGATAGATAGGTTCCTCAGAAAACGCGCACAAAAAATAGACTTAACTTGAAAAATGGGAGATACGTACTGTAATTTTCCAAAAATTGCATAAAAGCAAAACAACAATGTAAAATTACTTTAAAATTCGCATAAAAAAAAAAATAATAAAATAAAATATGACTAATAAAAATTTTCAAATTTGAAAAAAATTGATACAAGACAAACTTTTTTTATTAACTACAGTATTTAATTTTATTCAAAACAATATATTTTTATGCATAATTTACATTTTTTTCATGCATGTATGGTATTTTAATCATTATCGCTATTTGAGACATCAGAATTGTCACAAGAGGAAATACAACTAGAGCCAACTTCATTATTTTAAATTGGTCTTATAGTGGATTCGCCCAAACTAAAACGTTTTCCAATCACTGTTGATCCTTCCCATTTCGCTAAGCGATCTAAAATTGAAATGTCTGTTTCCAAAGAAATTCATTTTCTTGGGTGTTTTTTCCTCTCCATTAGGGTAAACTAAAAGTTTAAAAGAAAAAGAACTTAGACTTACGATAATAAAAAGACACTGACTCACTACTGTTGGGCAAAATTTAATTAAAACTAACAATTAAAAATTAAATTCTTATTTTTGTCTTTAATTTTTTTAATTTTCAATTCCGTTTAAAAATCAAATTTCATCATTTCACATCACATTAATTTAAGATCACGTTATGTAATTTTTAAATTGTTAATTACAATTAAAAATCAGATTTTAATTGTCAAATTTAATTGTGCCCACTGCTGTTACTCATCTTTTAAAAATGAACTTGCGGACACTAAATGATTAATTGATTATGTACTCTTTTTTTAAAAAGCAAAAATAGAATGTGATTTAAAATGCAAAAACAACAACATAATAGTATAGGCATCTATAACATATGAACAGATTTACATTATAATCTTGTAAAATTTAATGTGTGTATATAAAATGGGGAAATCCTGATTTTAAGTGAATTATGAATTTCTTTATTGCATAAAATCTATTACAGTACTATTATAAAGCGCTGAAAATATTGAAATTATTACATGAAAGTCGAACTCCGATAATGTGATATTACTTTAAATATGATGTGAGTGCGTGAAATTTATAATATTTAAAGTAATAGCGCATTATCGGAGCTTGATTTCTGATCTAATAATTTTTATTGCATAAAAGAAAACTGCATACAAAGATATTAAGAAGAAACATGAATCGCATAACTTCAAAATCGCATTAAATAAATCCACAAAACGAGACCCGGGTGTATTTCAAGAAAATTAAACATTTAACTAGAAAATCTTTTCAGTTTCATGGAACATAATTTACTTTTCGATTATATATTCACAGTATATGCTTAAATTTTTAACTTAGAAATTTCACTAGTTCGCCTATTTTAAACTTTTCAACATCAAAATTATTATTCACAAAAACTTTATCTAGTAACATCTTCGTTAAGTATGTGTGACACTTGTGATGCAGTAACAGTTCAGCTCATGTTTTCATTGTTGACACATTATGAATGAAATCACATCAAACAAAACTTCCATGTATATTTTTGTGAGATGTTTTATTTAGTGATGATTTCAAATGTTGTACTGCCATTTCAGCTAAACCATTTGATTCCAGGTGATAAAAGACCATATGTGTTCTATCTCTTTATTGGATAAAAACTCTAGAACTCTATACCATTGTTCAATACCACTGTTTCTGGAAAACAAACTGCAAAGATATCTTATAGGACAGAAATGGTAAATTCTGTGCTTGTGTTTTTAATAAGCTTATATTCTGTCCATTTTGAATAAGAATCAATTGCAACTAGGGAAACATATCTGGTCATTGGATCTGCATGGTCTAAATGTAAGCATTGCCATAATGACGTATTTGCCTACGAATCAAGAGTTTGAAGGGAAATCAGCAGACTGGCACTCAGCATAGTTCTTAACCATTTATTCAATGTCCTGATTCAAATTAGGCCACCAAACATGAACAAGCTAAAGCTTTAATTTGCACTATACTTGAATGTCCTTGGTGTAGCAAACTGAATACGTGTTTCTGACCTTTTGATAGTATGAGCGCTCTATCCATCATTCAAATAGAGTGACTACATATAGACAGGCTTTCGCAAGGATTCCAGATAGATCTTGCAACATAATTTGGCCAACTTTTAGGCCATCTAAATGGAATCCAATTTCTCAAACTTTTATATCCAGGATCATTATTAATCCCTATATTTTTTGCTGAAATTCACAAGCATCCAGCAAACAAGATAAAGCATTGGCATGAGTAATTTCTTGTACGGGCTGGTAAATTAATATGCAATCATATGCTGCTAAATAATTAATCCAATTAATCATTCATTGGCTGGCATGTTTAGAAGTTTTCTTGTAATGTTCAAAAATTCTCAGTAATGGATGATGATCTTTATAAATAAAAAATATATACATCCATACATGTTTATGATACTTTTTAACAGCAAATATTGTAGCCAATGCTTCTTTGTCAAGTTGACTATAATTTTTTCAGCAGCTGATAGAGCCCTCGAGGCATACACAATAGGGCATTCTCCATAACAGTCATGTTAAATGACAGCTCCAAACAGCAAAATTCAAAGCATCAGTTGTAATATTCACTTTTTGGTCACTGTTATAGTGTACAAAAAACTGGTAAGATGTTAGTTAATCTTTCTGGAAAATTAAATCATACCCTTAAGTCCATTTTCAATGCTATCCTTTACGCAGTAACTCATACAAGGATGTAAGGATATGTGACTTATGTTTCAGAAAACCTTTCAAAAAAGTTGAGCAATCCTAGAAAAACTTGCAAATTTTTTACATTCCTAGTCTTTGGAACATTTTAAACAGCTCTAACTTTTTCCAGATTAGGATATTTTCTTTTCTGGTTTATAACCTGGTCCAGAAATTTAATATCACATGTAGTCCATATACATTTAGAAGGATTAATCCTAGTTCCAACTTTGTCCAGTCTCGCACACACATTCATCGTGTATGTTTTCAATTCATTTTCTATTTGAGCAGTTATTAAAATGTCATCTAAATAAGGAATAACTCCTTTCATGCCTTGAAATAAACTATCCATTTTTGCTTGAAACATGTTTGGAGCAACTGTAATCATGTAAGACAAATTGTTACACTTATAAAGTTCCAGATGACAATTCAGCAGTTCTATCCATAATTGGTATTTGATGAAAAGCTGCCATAAATCGGTTTTTGCGAAGAACATCATTTTCTAATGCGATGCTAAAACTTTGTGTCCACTTAGGACTGGATATGCTCCTTTATTTATGTATTTATTAAGTGTAACACAATCCCCATGCAATCGAATGCTCCTGTTCAGTTTCATAGCTGTAACTACTGGTGTAGCCCATAATGAATCTTCAAGAGGAGAGAAAACACCTCTATTGACCATATCTTTAATAATCTATTCAATCTTTGGGTTTTGATGCACATTTAGCTAAATAAGATAAAATCAGCAAAAAAAAAATATTAAGAATAATGTATGATATACTAGATTTCTTAAAATAGGTCCATTATCTTCCAAATGAAACAAGACAACAAATTTCTCTAAATTGATGAATCTTAATAAATTAACATTACAGTTCAGTAAAAATAAGCTAGTTTTAGGAATCTTATGCACTTTACATTTTATAGGCTGAATATCGGTTACAATTACAATATCAACTGGCCATGATTTTAATTCAGCTAATCCTGGCTTAAATAAACAGAGAAATATCTTTCTAACTTTTGTTTTCGGTTGAACTCTTAATTATTTTAAGATGAATTACCAATGGACGAAATCAATTTCTTTCTAGTAGAGGACTTGTATTACTATTCACAATGTGTAATGGTGAAACAATAGCTTTAGTATTAGTATTCACAGGTATATTTTTCACATATGTCAATTCTGTTGCCATTCATATTTGTGGCTAATACCTGCATATTTTGAAGGGTATATATTTTTTTTACTGCTGCCATTAATTTTTGTCCAGTCTTTATAAGAAAACAAAGAAAGGCCAGCACTGCTATGACTTCCGTTGTAATTTTACTTTTACAGACAATAATGTCTAACACAATACAGCCATCATCTGTATTATTAATCTTATTAACAGATTTTTTATCTCTTAATCTGTCTTTCTGTGATTTAAAGTTTGGACTTAACTGTATTTCATAACTCATGTCTTTGTTTTTGCAGACACAAGCTAAATCTTCTTTAATTTTACAAATATTACCTTTCTCCATTTTAAATTTACAAAATTTCTTAACATGGCTTTTTATATGACAGCAATAACAGATCAAATTATCCCTTGCTGTCTTCAAACTCATACTTGTGCTTTATTTACAGGCTCAAATTATTTTGCATTCTGACTGAAGTCTGAAATTCTGATGCTTCTTTTAATATTACTTCCTATGCCAAACATTTTCCGAGGACTGTCTTATAATTCAGATTTGAATCACTCAGCATTTTTTTCAGACTATGGTCAAACATTCTAAACAGTAGTTGTTCAAGCAAAATGTCTTAACTCTGAGGCTGTTCTGTGAGTATATAAAGTGCTATATCATAGTCTATATAATGCTCATAAGGTAATTGTCTTCTTATCCTAAAACACAGATGAGATACCCATTTCGAAGTTGCCAGCTGGAAATGTGCATTTAATTTAGCTTTTAACTCTTCATATGGAATGTCCTCAGGAGTTTTCAGGTCACAATTGTTTTGCGATTTGTAAAACATCTTTGCCTGCAAACAACAAAAGCATAGCTATTTTGAGTCTATCTTCCCAATTTTATTTATTAGCATATAATACTCAATATGCTTGATACAAACTTTCCATGCCAACATGTTAATATCAAACTTGTGAATACTATTTTTTAACACTGCCATTATTTATCAACAATAACTTTTTTAAAGCACTTTATAGTCTCAGTCATTTCTCAACTCATGTACTGTTATAATTAATTTTCAGAAAATAATTTGATAACTCATTCTGAATTCAAATCCCTAACAAAGCGCAACTACAAAATTTAAAATTATTGTCTATGGAGAAACAGCAAGGATTGAAAAAAAATGATACAATTTCCAAATAATAAAAGGGATAGAAAAATAAATGAGGTTATATATATTTAATAATATTAGCCAGTATTAAATAGAGATTTGGACCTAAAAAAAAATTTGAAATAAAATAATAATAATAATAGAAATTAAAAAAATAAGAATAGATTTAATAATATACAAAATAGAAAGAGGTAGTTACTAAGTATAATTGTAAAATTTAAAAGCTTGAATAGCTTGCAGTTAAGATATAAGTAGAAGATAGGTATAAAATATGTTAAAAAATAATAAAAAATAAGTTAAAATAATTGTTAATAAAAGATAAGAAGAAAATTATTCATATTGAATGTTAATATAATGAATAATAATAATGCAAAATAAAAAATATGCATATATAATGTTAGAGTTAAATATTTAAAAAAATATTAATAAGAATAAAATAATAAAAAATAAATGAAATTAAAATAATAT
The DNA here is from genome assembly GCA_028023455.1 of Epiperipatus broadwayi. Taxonomy (NCBI): domain Eukaryota; kingdom Metazoa; phylum Onychophora; class Udeonychophora; order Euonychophora; family Peripatidae; genus Epiperipatus; species Epiperipatus broadwayi. Next base: position 3,373,390 of record JAQFVV010000062.1, read on the forward strand.
ATATATGTATGATTATAGGCAGTACTGACTGATAAATATAAAATATAAAAAAGATTAAAATGTATTATATATAAAAAGGTAATAATTATATAGAGATATATATAAAGATATATGTGGGTATATAAATAATGATTATAAGATAGAATATATATAAAATGTAAAGTTATATGTTCATATATATATTTGTATTCATGTATTTGTATTGTGTTTGTTATAGTTCTGAAGATTGCTGGAGCAATCAAAACCATCAATAGTGGGTTGTAATTATATGAAGCATTGTAAAAGTAATAAAGTTAATGATATTAATATTATATCTATAGAGTCATTAATCATTTTAATTTCACACCACTATATACAAAAATAGCTGATAGTAATTGTGATCATTAATCAAATATTTCAGTTTTATCTATTTATTACTTTACAACTCTAAATCTCTCACATAGATTACAGATAAATGTTCAGGCCCTTGTTAGGAAGACAAATGTGAATGAAATTATCATCCTAATAATGATTAAAATAAGTGAATTATAAAATTAACAATGAAAATACTGGTCTGAATATCTTTCAGATTTGGCTACTATCTTTTAATACGTCCTTTTGGCAAAATTTGTAATGGAATATATAAAATAATAGACTGCTCATTAAACTAGATAACTAATGTAAATGGAACTATCAGTAAAGGCCTTCAGATTAGTTAACCACCAATGTACTGAAAAATATAACTGAGCAGGATTAGTTGACCTGCAAATGCATCACATATTTTGGAACTACATATAATAAATATAATTATAAAACAAGTGGTTTGGTAAATGTATTCAGGCAATTTAAAATAATAAATAACTTGAGTTGATCACAACTGACTTTATAATAATTTATATTTACATGTACAATGGTCTCATAAATTTGTAAACAGCCTCAATGGGTTTATCATTAATCTTTTTGCTTGGCAAAGAAGATAGACTTTATTAAATAATGCTTTGAGAATGAGATATAACATGGAATATACTATAGGATAAAAGTTTTATAATAATTCAGGCAGTAGTAAATCAAAACACCTAGATTTATTAGGATAAACATTAATTTATTTGTGGTGGTTAAAATAAAAAATAATTTATAGAAGCAATTAACATCATTTAACATACAAATATAATTCACCCTCACTAGATTATGATTAGATATGATTTATAGTTTATAATCAAAATTGTAAATGCATATAGTCAAGAAAGGGTTAACTATAGATTTTTTTCACACAAAAATATACGGAGAAATTTTAATGTTATTACTTCTTAAAAGAATAAGAATCAAATAATAATTTTTTATTTATAATTCAAATTAAGTTATGCAAATACTATTTATTTTTTAATTGATCTTTTACTTTATACTATTATTAAGTTAGTGAATGACAAAACCAGAATGCATTGTAATTAATATTATTAGTTTCAAAGAAAGATTTTATAAATGTTACCGTTATACTTGTTTTTAAACTGTTGAATTTACTCAATCATAGAATAGATTTAAAATATATGTTTGTATTATATTTCTTGTTCACAGTAACAGTTATAGAGCTTTTGTTCACTGAGCTGGATTAGTGCATAATAGTCTTTTTAAAAGGAGTTATGTTTAATGTTATGGACATTCAGTTGATGATGATCGTGGAGTGATGCAAAGGGGATATCCTTTAAAGTATATGTACTACATTTCATTTTAATTATTTATTTAGAAATTAAGTTTATAGTTGGCCAATACATTAATGGTACTAATTGACCAGAGCATTGATGATGATCAGCATGTTTTAGTATCCCAGTATTATTGTTTTTATTGTTATACATTATGATGAATTAGCACTTTGTTTATGCATCCAAATTATTGTTTGTATGGGCTAAATAATTGGCCTGGTCTATAGTAGACCCATTCTAAATCCAGTCACAAGATTGACTATTGATTTATTTTGTATTTTTTGATCATTCATGATGAATGATTATTATTCATCTGTAATGCTGGGCAAACTTATAGTTAGTTCTGTGGTAAATTCTCAGACTCATGCTCCTCATTCCTCATTATCTTATTTGTATATTTAAATTTTATATTGGCTTGGGGTTGATGATGATGAGTGCTATTATGCCAGGTTCACTCCTGAAATTTTCCATACCATTATAATATAAAATAATAACAATAAATGTTTAGGAAGAAATTCCAAATACTCCTATACAAATACATATGAAAGAGCTTGGAATCCTGACTTGGATTTGGAAGCAAATTACTAATCAAATCAATGGTCATTGTATTTTTATATACTAATATAAATGTTAAAATGTTCATGCAATTATTGGGAATATTAGCTGCTCAGATCAGCATCATGATGAAATCGTGAGCACTACTTAAGGTCTCTTCCTTATTATTTAAGACTTAAAAAATATGTCATTATTTAAATATAGTTCAACTGCATATTTTTTGGCAGAAATCTGCTTATTCCTCATTGATCATACTATACATCAGCAATCCCATCAATTGCAATTGTTACATATCACTTAGACATTTTTGTTCTGTTGTAACACGATTCTACATAAAAATGAATTATTTAATAATAATAAAAAGATATCCATTCTCTTATGTTAGATTAATAAATTGTTTTTTTATATAATTTTTTTACTCTCATACTTATTTCCATTTGTCTGTACACACTAAGCATAGCTAAAACTTATTAGGAAATTCATACTGATAATGAAATTATCTAAAATTCAGCTATGTCAGAAGGCCAACATTTTACATTCTTACCACTTAAATTTCATTAATTTTTGTTACTGCAGATTTTGAACTGTATATATTATAACTATAACAAATCTGATGAAGCTCAGATTGGATATATACTGCAGAAAATAATATAAAAAAACAGTTTAATAAAAGTCATATAAATTGCCTATTTAATATATAAACTGCCATTTGCATATGTGCATGTATATACATGTCGCTTGAGTAAACTGCCTAAAAAAATTAAAATTTAGATTATGCATTTGATCATATTTTATAAATTTATTTTTTAATATGTGAGAAATCTATTGGTGAAATGCAATGTAAAAGAAGAAAAGTAGTCTTGGTATATGAAAGAATTTGAATTACATAGTTTTAAAAATCTAAATTTGAACCTTTTCTAGTTTACCTTTTCTGAACTAAGTTTTAAATAAAATTTCCCACATTTTTATAATAAAACTGAATGCCAAAGCTAAATAAAATATTAAAATTTTGAAATTAGTAATATTTTAGAAATTATTGGGCTATATTTAAATATCAGTAATGATTTATCTTTCTTCCTAAACTGCTAGCTAATATAAATAAAGAAAAACTTTTTTTTTCATTCATTCATTTGGATAGCAAATAATAAATAATTGCCTTTAGTTATGTAACAAATTATGATATTTGTAAATTTATTTTCATTGCATGTTTTTTGAAAAATGTCTACGGAAACAGATCAAATCTTGTAACTACATGGTGACAAATTCATTGTTTGGAAAACATATTGAACAACATCAAATAGATATAAATATGTCTGAAACAAGCAATTAGGCATTCCAGTGGAGTCTGGTATTTTATTCTATATTGCTTAGCATTTTAATCCGGTATACTTAAGAATCAGTGTTGTAGTGATTCAATGCCGAGGAGAGAAATAACCCTGATTAAAACCGGGTTTTTACTGTAATTTGGATAGCCATATTTTGTGGACTGCTTGTTTTTAAAAAATATTTTCTATACTTCACTCATAACAACCAGTATAATGGTTTTATCTAGCAGAAAACTTTCTAAAGCTAGGCAACAGAAAAAAACACACCAGCCAAATAGTCTGTGTGATACCTCTATAATGCCGTGAAGGAAGAAATGGACAGTGCTGTATAAATTACCCAAGACCTGATATTATATCTTATATAACATTACCAAGCTGCTGTATTTATTCTTTAACATCACCAGTGCACAAGGATGAAAAATACCATCTTTGGAGCAATTAATGAAGACAACTGGAAATTTATTAAAAGAACAATATCTTCAGAGAACCATGGTTTGTGACTGTTTCAATATTCGAAGTGTAAGGTCTTATCATTATAAATACCATAAGGCCTTAAACCTAAACTTAAATTAAAAATATATTTTATTACTATGATATCTAATATTTTTGTATAGAATAGATGCAACAGTTTTATTTATTTAGTCGTAATAAATTATTTTTTATTATTCCATTTAGTTTGTGTTTGTAAATTCTAAACATGATACTTTTAACATTTTTTTTATTTTATTACTATGATATCTAATATTTTTGTATAGAATATATGCAACAGTTTTATTTATTTAGTGTTAATAAATTATTTTTTATTATTCCATTTAGTTTGTGTTTGTAACTCAATTCCAAACATTATACTTTTAACATCCATATGATAATTAATATCCATAGCCCTCAGAAATTATGCAATCCACTGAGGGACATATGACAATGATAATTTATAATTGATGATGTTCATTTCTTTAAAAGTTTTTCAGAAATAAACTTTCTTTTTAGATGGTTTGATATCTTTGAGTTTCACTATCTGTGAATCTGAAAAACAAAATACTTTTGGGAATATTTGTACTTATAAATTATCATCATCATATTGGTTAATATTATATAGTTGAAGCATTTTTTTATTATTATTATAATTTTATTAATCATTCAACTTTCTTATCTATTTGAATCAAAATTTACAGTACATATTGAATATATTATTGTAAATCATATATATCCAAATTCAACCAGTATACTGTGGCTAATTTACCATTACATATTTGGCGCTACTAACATTTGAACATCTTCTTTGATCTGCTCAATTTCACTCTTGTACAGATACCTATTTGTGCAGCCAACTTTGTGGCTTGAACTTTCCTTTTCTCATGCTTAACTTTTATTTCTCTACAGTCACATAATGTACTAGATATTAGAACATGATTAAATTTAGCATATTGTGGTGTATAATAAGTATAAATGCAATAAAGGTTTGGAATGAGAAATAAGATTAGTGTTAAAAAAAAAAAATCCTAATATTTTATGAAAGCAGCAGTATACATCTGGATAGGCAAGATAATTTTTAATAAATGACAATATATATACATATAAAATAAGAGGTACATTATGTTATTCTGGAGATTGTATATGAAGAGGATATTTAATTAATGATAATATATAAAAGAAATATTCAAGTTTGTAAATCTGCACAAAATGAATAATCAACAAGAGATAAGAAAATTATAGAACATTTAATTTTATATATAAGGTAACACATTCAAAAACAGAAAGAATGGAGGCAGAATTAAACATATATCCATCAACACAACAAACAGTCTATCCAATTGAATCATAACCAGTTACATAAGAAATTATTCCAATAATACAAATTAGAACAAAAACAAGGTACATTTAATTGTCAAAAGCTGTATGCATTTCTGAAAGAATTTAAAAATGAATTTATAAAAGAAGCTCAACAAAATGCTGCAAAAAATTGAAGAAATTCATCAAAAAAAAAAGTAAGAACAACAACAAAAAAGAGATAGTGAATTTAAAGAAATGCAACAAAAACTTTCAGAAAAGCAACAAAAGAGAGATGGTGAATATAATGAAATACGTCAAGAAATAAAAAATTTGTAGTAATACAAGTGATTATAAGGAGCCTGAGATGGAAATAGCAAGTCAAATATAAGAACAAGTAGAACAGAAGAATGTATAGAAAAAAAATTACATAGTGATAGGAAATAGTCCAAATATCCATTGAATCTATGGAAAATAAATTACAGGAATCTGTGCAAAGTGTAGTAGAAAGAGTAGAAAAATTGGAAAAAGAAATGGAAATGAATAAGCATTTGAAGTTAGTTAAGGAATTTAAAATTGATTTTTTTGAGAGAAGTAGACTTCTTATAATGATGCTAATGAAGAAAAAATCCTAATTCAGACATCCATGAAAATAAGTATTAATGTAAATGAATGCCAAAGTTCATTGTTTAAGGAATCTTTTTAGGTTTTTACCTTTAAGCAGTAAGATTCTGCTGCTTAAATATTAAAAAGAAGGATGATGAAGAAGAACATGTGAAGAAAGTTGAAAGTAGAAGTGTTCTATGTTATAAAGTCTACAAAAGAAAACGGCTAAATAAATAAAATATCAAAAAGAATAAAACACCCTAATAGTATCCTTAATTTAGATCAATGGATTACCTTTGACAAATCATCAAGTTCCACTGACAATGTATAGAATGAAGAAAAAAATGGAAAGAAGAGAAAGGTGAAAGTAAAAAATCCACTCCCGAGTGAAGAGTATAGTATATTGCTCGAGCCATCTCCACCATTAAATAAATATCTAGAGAGAGGTAAAACTTAATTTTAGAATAATAAAGGATGGCTTACTCTCTGTTGACCCTGGATCTGTTAAATGAAAAATGTTTTAAAGAGAAAGAAAATTACTTGTTATGTTTCCAAAAATTAAAATATATGACAATCCTGAAAGTGACATTAAAATTATCGAAAAAAATATTCCAAAATGCAAGAGTGACTGTTACTGATATGGGAAAAAAAAAATTAATAATTTAGATGTTGAAAATAGTTAACAAATATATAACCAGGATAGTTATTGATTTCTGCAGAGGTTGAAAAAAATACTTTTAAAGTTTGTTTAGATATATTCTATTTTTAGTAATGTATTGGGATTTAATCATGTACGTGAGACACTATGTTGTCATGTTACAATGGAAGTGTTTATTTTCTCAAGTGCTGCCACATTTTTTCCAAATGGTTTACTCATCTGTAAAGCTTGTGGTAAGCAAGGTGCAGTTTGAGTGTTGAATTTATCAGCCTCTAAGATTCAAAATGGAACAAGGCTTAATTTCACATGGTATTTATCAGTCTCTAAAACTCAAAAGGGGGCATGGCTTAATTTTTAAATGATATTTATCAGTCTCTAAGACTCAAAACGGTGAACAAGGCCTTATTTTCAAATGTTGTATCATCAGCATCTAAAACTCAAAAGTTTATATTTTATTTTATGTGTTGTGTAAGATTATCCTTGGGTCCATGCTTTGTCATACATCGTAATAATGTTCTATGATACAATATTTATAGATCGTAGAATGGAAGTTCCATGCATTCTTTATAGTGTTCATTGCCAAATAAATATCTGCTTATTATGGACATATGTTAGTAAGCATACAAATGAGAAATGAAAAGTTACACTGTCCTATTGTCTCATCTTAAAGGGACAGGATTTATAACTATAACAAATCCAATGCAGTTCAGATTGGTTATATTACAAAGCTGCAGAAAAGAAAAAGTTTAATGAAAGTCGTGTGTATATAGATATCACTTGAGCAAATTATGTAAAAAATTAACTTAGTTTACACATTTGGTCATAGTGTATAAATTTACTTTGTAATATTTGAGAAATTTAATGGTGAATTCCTGTGTAAAGAAAGAAAAAAAATTAGTCTCGATATGCAAAAGAATTTGGATTGCTTAGTTTCTAAACATCTAAATTGCAACCTTTTCCACTTTCCCTTTCTGAACTAAGTGTTAAATAAAAGTTTCCACATTTTTATAGTAAAACTGAATGGCAAAGACAATTAAAATATTAAAATTTTGAAATTAATATTTTAGAAATTTTCAATCTATATTTAGATGTCTGCAGTTATTTTTCTTTTTTTCTAAACTGTTAGCTAATGTAAATAAAGCAAAACTTTATTTTCTGTTGTTCATTTGGGTAGCAAATCTTTATAATTTATTCAGTTATATATCAAATCATGATATGTCATTTGTAAATATGTTTCCATGGTGTGACTTTGAAAAAACATGTTGATGTGTGGAAACATGGCAAATCTTGTACTCGCTAGTGATGAATTCATAAACATGTTGTTTAACAATATCAAATAGATATAAATAGATCTAAACAAGCAACTAGGCATGCCAGGGGAGTCTATCATTTCATTCCATATTACTTTGTATTTCAATCCAGTTTACTTAATAAATAGTGTTGCAGTGATCCAATATCAAAAAGAGAAACACCCATTGATTAAAACCATTTTCATCATAATTTGGATAGCCATATTTTGCTGGTTTTTTAAAAATATTTTTCAATACTTCAATCATAACAACCAGTATGATGTTTAGTCTAGCAGAAAATTTTCTACAATGTGTGGCTAAGCAACAGAAAAAAACACACCATCCAAATATTTGGATCATGCAGTTAGATCCAAAAACTAATGCTGAAGTTTGCAAACCAGCCTATGTAATGCCTCTTTAATGCCATGAAGGAAGAAATAGACAAAGCCGTATAAATTACCCAAGATTTACTGATATTATACTTTATGTAAAGTCACCAGTGCTGCTGTATTTATTCTTTAACATTATCAGCATTCAAGGATGAGAAGTATCATCTTTAGAGCAATTAAAAGAAAACAACCTGAAATTTATTAAAAGAATGACATCTTAGAAATCCATGGTTTTCAACTGTTTCAATATTTAGCATAGTAAGATCTTATTATTATAAATACTAGATCGTAAATTTAAATTTAAAATGTTTTATTACTATGATAGTTAATATTTTTTGTAGATTATATCTACAACAGTTTTATTTATTCAGTGTTAATAAATTATTTTTTCTATTAATCCATTTAGTTTGTATTTGTAACTCAATTCAAAAACATTATGCTTTTAACACCCACATGCTAGTTAATATCCACAGACCTGAATAATCATGCAATCCACTGGCATACATGCAGAGATGTTAGTGATACTTTGTAATTGATGATGATCATTCTTTTAAAAGTTTTCCAAAAGTAAACTTTCTTTTTAGAGGATTTGGTGCCTTTGAGTTTCATTATATGTCAAACTGAAAAACAATCATCATTATCACATTGGTTAATATCATTATTTAGTTTAATTGAATCTTTTTATTTTATTTAATTTGAATTGTATTAACCATTAACTTTCATATTTATTTGAATCAAAATTTACAGTACATATTGAATATATCATTGTAAATCATATATCCATGTTCAAATCCGTTTATCATGGCAAATTTACCATTACAATATACTAAAATCCAGTATAGTAATGCTGTTAATTGATTCATATTATGAAAAACTATTATTATATATAGAACTTGCAAATTAAGCTCTTAACAAGCTTTGAGAATATCCTCAACCCCAGACCGGTTTCTGCTTTTGGCATCGTCAGTGAGGTGCCAGGATATTTAGCATTAGATTAAAAATACTAGGACAAGCCCAGCACTTTATCTAATGTATAACTGTTGAGAAAATCTGAAATTGTCAGACATCCATGTCTTTCAATTCAGCTATCTAACTCAAATAGCCATATGAGACTGAACTAAGTTCAGATACACCATATATTAGTAGCTTTAGCAATATAAAATCATCAAAGCCTTAATAGCAAAAAATATAATGATAAAAAATAGAAGTCAGATGTCATATGACCTAATTTAATAAAGCTCATGTTTACAAATGTTATATGTAGAGCTTGCAAAATAAGCTCTTAACAAGCTTATACATTAGATAAAGTGCTGGGCTTGTCCTAGTATTTTTAATCTAATGCTGAATATCCTGACACCTCACTGATGACGCCAGAAGCAGAAAATGGTCTGGGGTTGAGGATATTCTTAAAGTTTGTTAAGAGCTTATTTTGCAAGCTCTATATATAACATTTGTGAACACAAGCTTTATTAAATTAGATCATGTGACAGCTGACTTGATTTTTTATCATTTTTTGCAAAACTATATAAATGAATATATTATAGATTATATTAAAATAAATTATTTCCCGTAAAATATAAATTAAAAATATTAACTTAAAAATTGGATTTAGAAATCCTCCTAATTCTAATAGATTGATCAACAACTCAAAAGATCATATTGATCGTTCATCTCACATGTAGTTTATTCCATTTCATGTCCTTAAGAAAAATGTCTTGCTGTATATTATGGTGAAACTAAAGCTACTGTTAATACTAGGCTTGCTCAACACATGTACACTTACAAGAGAGCTCAGAAGAACAACAATATATCTTCTGTATTTTTGGAGCATTCCATGAAATCTGGACACAATTTTATTCCTTCTAATCCTGTAACTTTATGCACTGAATCAAATGATCATAAGAGGAAAATAAAAGAAGCATTCTATATTAATGGAAATATTAATGCTATAACTAGAAAAGACACTTGCTTTGATATATCGAAGAAATGGTCCACGTAACACGTGCTAATTTTATATATCTTTGTATATATTTTATTATGTATTTTTAAGAAAGCTATGATTATGAGGCATGGATCCTCGAAAACGTTTAGCTTATTTTTATTATATTTATTTATAACTTCTCTTTTTTAACTTCATTTTTAAGTTAATATTTTTTATTTATAGATTATATTGTAATGTGTTACCAGCGATTAATTATTTGCTCCAAAAAATAAAGTTTAGAAAATGAAAAATATCTTATATTTTTTAACCACGTCTATTGGTGAAAGTTAAAATAAAATTTTAATCATTAAGGGAAAAAATTTCAACAGTGAAATTCATGCACTTTTATTTCTTCTGTTTTTTACTATACAGGTCTTTGTAATGATGAACCCTATTTTCTGGTGTGTCTTTTAGTTCTGAAGACTAAATTCAGGGTTAAGATAACAAAATTGAAACATTTTCAACTTTTTAAAACTACATCGAGGAGAGATCGTTTTATGAAAATTGTTTTGTACTTTTTTAAAATATTAAATACTGTTTAATGCTATACTAGCAATTATCAAAATAGAAATTCATATAACACTATACAATACTAGCCAAAATAACAAAATTTTACTAAAATTCTTCCACAACCATGGTTTCATCTATTAAGAAATGGTCCTTTTTTAAAAAAAAAAAAAAAACAAATATATATTAATAGATGAAATCATGGTTTTGGAAGAATTTTAGTAAAATTTTGTTATTTTGGCTATTATTTTCTATTATATATATATATTCATAATTGCAGGGAAATCAAGTCATATACCACATGATTTAATTTAATAAGCTTATATTATGTTATATAATGAGCATGCTAATAGCTCTTAACTTGCTTTTCAGAATATCCCTATCCTGACCATTTTCTGGCTTTCATCAGTGAGGCACTAGGATATTCAGGAATTAGATTTAAAATACTAGGTCAAGTCCAGCACTTTGGTTAAATATTATATAATGTGCTGGGCTTTCTGGTTCTTAGTATTGAAATTTTTCGTCAAACTCAACTCCATATGCACATTATCCTTAGTATTTTAGTTTTCAAGTCTGAGATTATTTTCAAACAACCTGGTATTTTTTGAAATGTTATTAATTTGCAGCCTTTAAAATTATTTGAATATTGCAATGTATCATAGAACAGCAGCTTATAGGAACATTTCTTACACAGGAAATGTTGGACATTGCATATTTACAATGTAATTAATAATAACATTATAGCTCAATGTGCTGATCAAAACAGTGTATATGAAGTTTTATTGTACTTAGTTATTCATTTTTTAATTTAATAGTAGCAAAAAAAAAAAAAGAATTCTTTTTAAGCTATATATAATATAAAAAAGATTGTTGCTAATAAACATTTATATATTATAAGTAATACTGATTATCAATTTTTATTCATTTAAATATTATAAACTTACAACTAGGGAAGGATATTATTTATTGTGACAGAAATGTACAATTAAGCCAAATATTTATAATGATATCATTATGATTAATGAGTTAAGTATGGAATTCATGTTATCTTATATGTAATTATCTGTGCATTACTAATGTTTTAATAATTTTGATTATAATTTTTCTATAAAAAAAATTAGTTGATTAGCTTATTTTATTTTGTATTCAGTAAATAAATCAAAGTGATTTTATCAAAAGTGAGTTGGATTCGATTATATAGACCTACTTGAAGAATAAAATGTTTTTTTTTTGTTTTTTTTTCAATAAATATGTATCTATTTTCTTATGAAATGTGAATTACTGTTTTGAATGAGGTGATAGATTTCATTGTGTATGTTTTGATGGAAACAGTAAATGTTTTTAAAAACCACTAACATTGTCAGTATTTAATGAGACAAATTTTATACATTACAATATAATGTTAATTATTACTTACACTTAATGTATAAATTTATTTATTTATTTTTTGAATCATATGATTCGAGTTAATAGCATTAGCAAACTGTATACAAATACTATTTTATTTATTTTAAATACATATGTGTGTTCATGGTGGAATCAATTCTATGCTGAAACAATTATTAATCTTTCAGTCTTATTTTATCTATTTTATTTCTAGAGTTAACTGTTGCTGATTGTCTGAATTTAAATATTCTCTAATCTTAATCTCTCATTTTTTCTTTAGTTATTTTCTTTTTATTTTATCTTCTCAAGATTTTCATTTTGTCCAAAGTATAAACATTTCTAAATATCATACAACATGGTTTGCTCATTTTCATTTTTAATATTTTAAAATGAATGATTGTGTCTTTTATCTTTGTTTATATATAATTTAAAGTATTATTTCTTTTTGCTTTTAGTGATGTCTAATTGGTATATTTTAAAACAAGAAATTAATGCAGTAGAGTTTTTTATTTTTAAATATATGACCAGTTGTATAATATATTCTCTTTCTATATATATAAGATGTGGGGCAGATACTGTATGAATAATATTACTCTCAGAGTAAAGCAAGATAAGATTTTGCTCTGTCTATACTTTTAAGAATGTAAATGTGATATATATAATATATGCATTACATAAATGTTAAGGGATGTATTGTGGATGGAATAAATTTTTTTTTTACTAAAAAGAACCTGACTGCAATAATTCTATTCTGACTTGATTTAAATAAAATAGCATTCTGTGTTAGTAAAATAATGCACTGGATAAGATTTAAAAACAGAAATTCAATAACTGATCGTAAGCTTTAAAAATTATTAGGAGTTTAAAACACTTGCATTTTTTTTTTTAACATTTGCAGATGAGATTTTAAATCTTTGTTAGATGCATTTAAAATAATATAATGACTTGAAAAACAATATCATAATTTTATTAAATCCATGGATATTACTTTTATGTGATAATGATGATAATAAGCAGATTTTTTTTGATACTTTAAATAAAAATATAATAATTGAGATGATCACTTTTAATATATTTATCTTATTTACTGATTTAGATTTGAACAAAGATATCTAACTTAATGAAGTTAAAACTGGTCTTTGTAATTTTAAAAATTGGAATGCCTCCATGTACTGATGAAATATGTTGATGATATAATTTTAAAACTTGACATTTTTTAAGAATATATGAACCCATGAAAAATAATCATCTGATTTTAAGATACTTTTGTTGGTCCAATTTTTAAAAATAACAGAGATAGAAAAATCTCCAGTAATTATTGTGGAATATCATTGTTATTCTTTATAGCATTTTGTTGAATATGTTGCATTCAATCATAAATGATTACTAGAGATTCATTATGGTTTTCGAAAATTAAAAGGCACTATAGATATGGTTTTGTTACCAGACAGTTGCATGAAAAGTGTCATGAGCAAGGATGCACTTTATATATTTTTATTGATTTGGTTAGGGCATTTGATTCAATTAATGTAACAACGTTTGAAAGTAGATGATTATTCCCAAAGTTTATTCAGTTTTCATAGAATGGAATGAGAGGGAGAGACCATTATTATTACTTCCTGTAGAGAATTTGAGGAATTTTAAATAAAAATCGATATTAAACAAACATATCTGCTCTAACTTTGAATCTCATTTTTATAACAGTAGTTTTTGGAATACATTGTATGTGACTTTGTGATGGTGAGTTTTTAAAACAAAAAGAACTTTTTAGCTTCTAGATTTACACCATTCTGATGATTGTAATATATTTGCCAATTCAAAAGTTAATCTCTAGAATGTTCTTAATGTTTTGAAACCTATGAAACTTTTGTTTTACTAATTAATGTTCAAACCAAAAACAAATACTTTCTCATTCAATGATGGAAGAAACATTGTCAGTAACTTTTAGTTTGAATAGTTATAAAGTTGAGAATGTGAACCAATTTAAATATCTTAATAGCGTTTTAGATAAAAAGATGGATTTGGATATTGAAGTGCAACACAGACTAATGTACTGATGTTATATTTAAAAAATGAAAAGATATAGGATATGTTACAAATAAATTTGTAATTATATGATGAACTATTTCCGTCATCTAGTGTAATTGTTAAATATTTTTTTAAAAAAATAATTCAGCTGTTAATATTAACACAAATTAATGTATAATATCTTTCAAGTGCAATCTCTTCTTTAGATATTGTTGACCTGATTAGTGATAATACTAGCATTGGAATTGAATTGATAATTTTTTCATGAATATTGGTTTTAAGATAGTGTTCTAACTAACTAGACTATTTTGTTAAAGGCAATAGATAATAAATATTTTATATACTTTTATATATATATGACTATCCTCTTGATTTGTTCATTATTTTCTTAAGGGCAAAGTTAATAATGTCATTCCAACATTATCACACTATATTGAATTATGATTTGTCATTGTCATATGAACAACTTTTTAAAATTTTCTTCTGTTTATTTTTTTCTTTTCAATATTCTTGGCTCTTTTTAATTGAAGTTAAATTAATTAGAATATGGGTGATCTATTATAGATATATTTGCTTTTCCTCTTTTATGTTCTTTTAGTCATTTTTTTAAATCTTACAATTGATTTGATCTACATATATATATGTATATTTTCCCAGATTTTCATAGTATTTTATAGACATTTTATTTTTCACCATTTTTAGGTTTAGACTTTATAGAAGTTAGAATTACTTGTAGGGTGTTAAAGATTTTGGAAAACTATTCAGATATTACATTGATTGCATATTTTTTAAAATTTATCTACTATCTTTGATATATATGGATACACTAGAGTCTTTTTTTTTTGTATTTTTTTTTTTGTTGATAGATTTTTGTTGTCTATTAAAGGCTTTCTCTGGAAAATGGTCTGCTACCTCTAGTATGTATATATGGTTAACAAATAATCTAAAGAAAATTTACAATCGTATCATAACAGCTTTCTAAAACTATAGCATACCATGAGGAATTGTAACCTCTATGAAACCCAAATTGATATACTGATAAACAAGAACATGAATTTATGAAATGTTTTATAAATGTGGAACAACATATTGTAACGATATATAAATATGCTGTTACATTAATTTGAAATAAAAACTTTTAAGTTCGCAAATAAAAATAAATGTATTAAAAAAAACTAAACGCTAAAATTAAAATGTTTGTTAAACGTATATAAATTCGCACAGATACAAAACTTTAAAAATATTTTTTTTCTAAATAAAAAAGTATTTGAACGTACTTTTTTATAAAAAAAATACAAGATTTAAATATAAAAATATTTTAATAAAGAAATAACGTAAGTAAAAATAAAAACAGGTATTAATTAATTCCTGTAATCTGTAAATGGAAATGATTGTTTATGAATTGAAAAGCAAGCTAGCCTTGGGGCTCTTGTGTAATTAAAAAGTCAGATGAAAATTAGATAAGAGAATAAAGAGGATTTAGCTTGACCAATGGAAGCACCAAGCCTCTCGGACCTTAACGAAAATTTGGATTGGTGACGTCTTTGTTCAATCTGGAGATTTACTATAAAAAGAAAAATATTGAGTTTCAGTCAGTTTCCAGCTTGATTTGGTGAGACGAACGATAAGACGCACTTGTCGTTCTCTCTCACTTATTTTAAAAATGAAAAGACTGTGATACCAGAATGGAACCAGCTAATGCTACCTCCAGAATTCCATGAAAGTCTTCATGGGAATTGCCAACAGGAACCTGGACTCTTCTACCGTAAGCAATTGAACTGAACGATTTTAAAATCTGAAGTAATTAAGAACTTTAAAGATTTGATCAGTTAATCTAAATTTTTAAAAAAAGAACTTTTCTCTGACTTATGTTTCAAATTAATTATAAATGTTTAATTTTTTACATATTTGTTTGCTAAAAAAAAATCATTTCCATTTTATTATTTTTATTTGTATTAATATTTATTGTTTAAATTTTAAATGATGAAATTTAAGTTGAGTATGGACGTTGCATGTATTCGTTAGCGGTTAATTATGTTGTGGTTTTCATATTCGATTAGAATATAGGTCATCGATGTCAATGTGGCATCTTATGATGAATGCTATTGGGTTTCTAGTATTCTCTCTGCAATTGACGTTATCGATGACTTTCGTATTTTGATCGGTTATGTTTATTTTGGAATGTTTTTAACCGTGGAATCTATGCAGCCGATCCATACTCAACATTATAAACAAATTTTATAAAATTCATCTGTGCGAACGTATCTAAATGTTAAATTTAAGTCGGGCGTGAATGGCTATATAGTTTTGTAAAGTTATATTAAGGGAGGGTAATCTTAGGTTATTCATTTCGTAGATGAATTTGGTCAACGGATTGGATATATTTGTGTAATTAGTAGATGTAGTATGAGTTTCGCTATGTGCAGAATCACTGTACACGCCGCACAAACCCTTTTGCCTATGGATGGGATTGTAAGTCGGCAAAAAAGACCGCTGTCCCTTCCTATGGAATTTTTATTTTATTGTTCTTCTTGCCATACAGATGTAACATTTCTGTATTGGACAAAAGTTAATGTCTTTTCTAACTATACTGTTCAGATGTCCATTCCTGACAGTATAGTATATATGTGCTGTTGTATTTTCATGCTACATTGAATACATGAATGTATCAGATGGATTGACGCAAGTTTGACTGCGAACTTTTGGCCTAAGGTTAAATAAGGGATAGAATATTTTCTTTTCAAATGCAGATCTATGTAGTCTATTCATACTCGACCCTTTAAATAAAATATTATACTCATTGCAATCTATTTAAATGTAAAATTAAAAGTTAATATAAAAATCTAAATGTTAAATCTATTCCTCAAAATTTAAAATGATTCAAAATTTATATGTGCATAAATAAATGTTTGTTTGTTATTTACTGGCAGTGGCTTTTTATTTTTTTATATATATACAAACTAAATTATTTCTTATCTCTGCGTCTCCATGAGCTAGTGACATGGGCTAACGGTCTAAATATTTAAATAAAGTGGAATGTTAACAGCGCATATCTGCCTACTTTATCAATTTTTCTAGGCTCAAATGCCTAGATGGCGCCCCTGTAGTACAGATGAGGTCTTTCACTTTCTTTTGGATCGTTATAATATATTGATGAAATCATTACCCAATTGGAAAAAAACAATAAAAAGAACACAAAGAATAAAAATAGTTGTGACTAAAGTAATAAGCCATGCATGTATCAATAAACATAGAATATTGAGCAGGCAACAAGAAATTGAAAAAAAAGAGACAATTTAAAGAAGCTGCTCACATGAAAATGGAAAATAATTCCATATGTCAATCTAGTGTGTTAATTCATAATGTTTGGAATCCATTCATTACTTTGTCCTTAAAATAATTAAAAAAATGAAATTCAGGAAGATTTTCATAAATAAATATTGTACCGGTCGAAAATGTATGTCCATCCAACAAGATTTAGAATCTAAGCAAAAGTACCCCGAATCCAATCATGCGCGAGATACACAGGTTAGGAGCAATCATGAATTCTAACCTATTTGCCCATTCCCCAAATCTATAACATTATGAACAACACCTACGGTGATACCACATAACTTCATTACATCCCGGCCCGGTGCTACAACATTTTACATGAGACTCAACTGGTGATGATGATGAGAGATTGAGTGAAACCCAAAATATTAAGTTACGAGTATACATAAATATAATTATCAATAATGAGATTCGAACAACTGGATTAAGTTTAAAATATAAATATTTATTTTAACATAATTGATGATGAGTTTAGATATATATAATTGACTCTATGCTTATAAAACTGTTTTGATTATCCACATTAAAGAATATTATTTAGATTATATTGATGTTGACAAATATTAAGTTAGTGCGGTGGTTACAAGAGACGGATTTGTCGGAGTGGTTTGGTGGTCATTTTATACATAAACATACATTTATAAAGATATAATCGAGTTTCGCTAATTAAAAAAATTTAATACAAAAGTTTATTGTTTTTATTTAGATATTTCATTTATAATATTTACAATGCAGATACATTTTTGATCGGCAGTATGAAACATTATTTCTTTTATATTTTCAGCATTTAACGATGGGATATAGCGAAAACTCAATATTTGCGGGAAAAGTTTATTTCAGTAAAGAGGGAGGGCAGCTTCGCGAGAAGTTAGGTTTAAACACCAACAAATAGAGAGAAAACAGAATGTTTTATTATCGCATATTATTACGATTTTACTTTGCTAAACAGGCTGAAACTAACTGTAAGAAATGGCGGTGCTAGCATAATATCATCGAGAGGAAATGGCACGTTTGGCCAGGATAAGGTCATTCTCCAATTTTATATAACGATGGTACACGCCGGCTTTCTGCTGAGATGGTACAGGAAGAAGAGGGTGGGTAGGAAGATACTATAGGCCGGACCACGGCAAACTGTACATTGCTTCATCTACTCTAACCTGAATAATCTAGAAGTAAACGTAGACATCTTTTATGACGAGGATATGAACGACGAAGCTTTGAATCCCTGGAGTGAGGTGTAGGCAATTCAAAGCAGTATATAATATATATACTTGGAGGAGAAAATGACTAGCAAAATGATCGTGATTCCTGGCGAATCAGATTGAAGCGCTTATAAATAATTAGATATATGCTAACAATGCTGTCATAATAATATAAAATCAATAAATTTAACCATTAAAGAAAAGCCTTAAATGGTTTAATAAATACGTAATCACATGCGAGTATAATGACCTACGTAATATAGTCATTGATTATAAAGTAACTAGTATTAATAAAGCTTGCATTGCTCCCCACTTTCTGAATCAATATTTTAATATAGTAATAAAAAAACTCAAGGATGCAAATTACAAAATTAAGTCGCCAGTCTTTGTGGCGATAATGATCAATAAGAAATTTATAACACTAATGGATACCAATAGCCACCCCGGATTGCAAAATATTTATACGTTTCGTATAAATTTACGACAAAACATTTAGATAAAAATATTCATTTAAAATATAATCCAAACTTACGAAGTATTTAAAATAATTAATAAGAACTTATTTTAATTCCCCACCTCTTCCCTGTTTAATAGAAGTTCGTACAGTTAAGTTTTTTTTAGTGGCATTTATAAATAAAGGAAGAAAATATAAAAATATTCATAAACTTAAATCATAACCGCACTAACTAATAAAAATAATAATAAGCATGAGTTGGATGAAATAATAATTAGGCAGCAAAGAATTGATATAAACGGTTAACAAAGCGTTAAGGAAACATTAAATGTAATGAAATTATTAGCTCACAAATTAATTTACATAGTTAAAGGTGGATAAGGCGGTTATACATTCTTTTGGCTGATTACCTCAGGATTCTTTGGAAGCACCGGCGAATCTGCTGCGGCATTCTTTGGGGCGGCATTCTTTGGGGCTACATTGCGGCAAGGCTCGGCTGAAGATGGCGGATGGCAATTTGGTTCTCCCCAATTTCAAATGGACGTGAAGTCACCTAGCAACGACTGACCCAACTTCTACATAATAGATTTTTAGCTTTATTTATATCAGTTTTTGGCCCTTTAGGGAATATTTATTCTAAAATAGATTTCCTGCCTCTAATGGATCTCTATTCTAGGAGAATCTTTACTCTATTGTTAGTAAAGATTCAGTTTTAAGATAACTGTCTAAAATCAATTCAAATCAATTTCCTGCTTGGAAATGTATTTGAGTAAAACAATATTAATAGCTAACTAAAATGCATTAGCTTTGTTTTAGCTTTTACTTTAATTTTAATTTACAATTTCCTGGTTTAAAATCATAAAACAAACTCCCCACCCCTTTAATTATTTCAGACAGTTATCTTAAATTTACATTTTATTTTATGAAAAAGAAAATTATGTCTTGTGTTGTTAGCCGAGAGGTATTGCAGCTACCATGCAAGTAAGTAGTTGGTTGCAGACGGTTGTGGGTTCGCATCCCGGCCGATGCTATGACATATGAAAAAAAAAAAAAAGAAAATTATAACGTATTAAAATATAAAAATGGAATTTTTTTTAAAAAAATACAAAATTACCTGATATTTTTAATTACATATATACGCTACTATAATATACGTTTTACAAAAAAAAAAATGATGACACGTGGACAGTGGTAAAAGCGTGAAACTCGACCTTGAACTAAGATCGACTGTTTCAATATATAACATTCTGCTTACCGTTGGCATTGATAGAAAAGCTTAGGTTGTTAGAACATCATGTTAAATTCAGCATTCGTAAATCTAAAAGTCACTAGTTCACTTTTTATTCTAGCTGTCACTGGTCAGTCCTGAAATATTTGAAAAAGAATAATACTGCTTGAAATGTTGAGATTGGGTACTAACAGTTGAATGGATTTATCAGGTGTGAATTTTTAAAAAATATATATTTAACAAGTGAATTAAATGGTGGAAATAATCTAATGCATAATTATAATTTGCTACAGAAAGAATTTGCTGTTAACTGGAATGAAACATTTTAATTCTTCTTTGAAGTCTGAAAGGAATCAAATAGAGCAAATTCCTAATGGTCACTTCATATGCTTTTGTCATTGCAGCTCTTTATTACTATATGATTGTTTATATAGTAAATGAGAATATATCTGCTGTTTACCAACATGCAGCAGTCAACATGATGATTTTATGACTTTTTTTATCTCTGAGTTTTAAGTGCAAGAAATATCAGGCAAAAGATACTTCTCAATTGAAATATTGAATTTTTTTGAAGGTATAATGAATGTGTGTGAGTAAATGACTTTTTTTTTTTAATAGCCATTTACAATCATAAAGGTAAAAACAAATTATGGCCCTTAATTCCAGAAATTTATAAAGTTGCCAGTCAAAGCAGCAGGTTGCAGCTAAAGTTAGAGGGTGCTAAGAATCCCCTGACTGTGAATCCAGACTGCCATTTGATGGCAACCTTTTATTTAGATACCTACATTTGTAGGTCACTTTTAAGGAAGAAAGATTTCATGAAGTGAAAGACCATTTAATATTAAATGGGATATTGTTAAATTTTATAAGGAGAAAAAATTATTTTAAAAATGGATATATATTTTACTTATAAAGGCACAAATATTAGAACCACAAGTGGAATGATATTTATTAGGAATAAAACATGGAAGAACAACTTTGTGAATATTGACACAGTTTTCAGTTTAATGGGATATTCCAAATATAGATAATTCAGTTTGTAGTCCAATGAATTCTCATTGTTATGGAAAAATAGAGTGTTTTTATATGGATGTACTAAATGGATTTGATCAGATGAAACATTTTAAAATTATCATGATAATGATTGAAAAATTAAAGTATTGTGGTAAATTTGGTTATGATGGTAAAATGAGAGAAGACAGACTTGTGAGGATAATTTATGATTTTTTTTTTTTAAGAAAAATTCTGAATGTGACATTGAGCATTCAAATGAAATGACAGCATAATTGGATTATGTATTTCAAGATCATAATGTTCTTACTAAATTCAAACCAAGAATTGATCATCAATGGGTGAGATGCAATATATAAGATAATGTAAACTGTAGACAAAAATTAAGAAAAATAGTATTCACAGTGACTAGCAGATTGTTTAAATAGATTTTGAAGATGGTTTAGATTTAACTGAAGTCATAAAATAACTGATACTGTATTAAGAACAGCAAGAAAGGTAATTGGTATAAAAAAGCAATAATTTAGCAGTACATTTTCTTCTGAGAAAACAGAATTTATGAAGAAAAGAAGGAATATGAAAATATTTTTAAAAGAACTCATTAATAAGAAATGAATATCTAGAGTTTTGTAAAATAATACGAAAAAGAATTAATATTAATACTATAAGAAAATATAATTGTGAATTGGCAAGAAAAACTATAGAAAAGAATAAAAATCTCAAAAGAGTTATTTAATACATCTTGGTATTGGAAAGTTTTTCTGGAATAAGAAGAAATGATGGAACTAATGCTAAAAAGAGAGATGAAATCATGAAATGTGTGGAAGAGTTCTATACAGAATTATATAGTAATAAACAATAAGAAAAAATAATCTCCTACAATTATTATATCTTCTGAATTACAAATATTTTAATTAAATGAAGAAGTAAGAAGTGCAATTAAATCTATGAAGGATTGAATGCACCAGGAAATGATGGAATTATTAGTAATATTTTAAAAAAGCAAATGAGAAATTGCTAGTAAAGCTATATGGCATATGTTTACATGATAAAAATGTATCAGATGATTGGAAAGAATGCATTAATAATATAGATATTTAAGAAAGATGATAAATAAAATATTTAAAATTGTAATCACTTTTATATAAAAAATCTTTACTAAGATAATTACAATTCGTCTACAGCAAATTTTGAATTTAAACTAATCAAAAGAAAAGGCTGGATTTAAAAATACTTTTAACACAGTATATTACATCCAAGTACTAAAAGCAACTTTAGAAAGGACTAACGAATATGAGTGGCAATTATGTTTTATATTTGTAGATTAGGAAAAGGCATTTGATTCGATAAGCATTGCTATAATGATTTAACCATTGGCCATCAAGATGTAGACCCAGGATATTGTCATATTCTGAAAAATATTTTAGCTTAAATGCAACAGCATTGATCTAGATTACATGGTGATATTAAGAAGATTACCATTGAAAAAGATGTACAACAGAGTGATTCTATATCTCCAAAACCTCAGCTATTTTCAAGAAATATTTTGTTATTAAAATGGAAACTAAGGATGTAAAAGTAAATGAAGATTATTTAAGTCATTTGGATTTTATAGATGATGTGGTTGTTTTTATAAAATAAAAAAAATGCTTCACGGCTTCAGGAAATATTGCAAAGAGTTGTTAGGTGAAGGTAAGAATGTTGGATTAAAGATAAATGCTAGAAAGTCTAAAGTAATGTTCAATGGATTTTATCAGAAGTAGAAAATAAAGATTGATAATTATGAATTAGTAGAAGTTAACAGCTACAAATACTTTGATCAGATTAGCAACACAAACAGTAATAAAATGAATGAAATTAATCATAGTATTAAAATTACATGTGGTACTTTTGGTAAAAATAACAATACCAAAAGGAAATATTTTTATGTGTTTGAAAAGAAAAATTTCTAATGGGTGTGTTCTACCATTTCCTAATTATGGATCTTAGATATGAACACTAAATAAAAGAGCAATATAAAGATTTTGGACCATTCAATGAAATATTTAGAGAGATGTATATTAGAAGGTAGAAGGGATTGAAAGCAATATACATTTATGATATAATAATCAGACATCACTGATATCATTGAATGAATCAATAAACTGAAATGCAGCTAGGCTGGCCTTATTGTTAGAAGAGATAATAGATGGACAGTTGAAGTCTTAAATTGAATGTATCCCAAGAGTCAATTATAAAAGACTTGGAAAGAAACCAAATGTAAGATGGCTGAATAGATAAAATAAGGAAGCTCTGCTTTATTCTGGAGAAGCTAGGGATTGGGGTAATTGGATTGAGTGATCTACATCCGGTAATGTATTATTAATGGTTAAAAATTATGATAATTACACTAAAAAATGTCATCATCCCAAAACAAAAGAATATTAAAAGACATTAGTTTTTCATAAGACTATTATTTTGTTGAATTTATTGTATGAATGTGAGATATGAATTTTGTATTAATATAAAAGGATTTGAAAAAAGATTTTTTATAAGATTGTAGAAATATAATAGCAAGATTATAAAACCAATTGATATGTTTACCTTGCTGATGAAATATTAGTAAGTTTACTATGGTATAAGGATATCTTCATTTAATTGGATATATTAAGAGACTCCCTAAAAAGTATTTTATGGTAAGCATGTGCATGGATTTTGTAGAAGCAACTTCCATTAACATTATAAAAATTATCTCAAAGTCACTCTTTAAGAGATGAACAATTGTTTACTTTTTTTGAGTAACTATGGCAACATATAATGCCAATAAAGATTACAATTAAGTAAGCAGTTGAAAAATATTAATTTTGATTAGTTGATATATGGTGTAAGTATTTGATTTAATAGATCAAAAATTTGTTAACTAAAAGATTATATTTCTTTTGTAAAATTAGAATCAAGAAAATAAAAAAAAAATATTGATGCTTTTTGGTGCTGATGAAGTTTTTTGGTAATTTTATGGGCTGCAAAGAAAATAAAGTGGATAATTGGTCTGATTAGACTTGAATTATCAGGTTACAATTGTCTGATTTTTATCATATCATATATGATTTAATTCATTAGAAAAGTTTATAATGCTTGGAAAGATTCATGACGAAAAAAGAATAGAAGAATTGTGTATTGAGATTGATAGATTCCATCATTAAAATAATAAATGCGTCTTTGAGCAGCTTGAAAAACGGATGTCATTCTGAAGAAATGCTATTTATATGATTACTTGGAAATATTATTGACTTTACAACATTTATATAATAATGTTAACTAATTAGAATGATTTTTCTGGATATCAGCCTTCTTGGCCTTAAGAAATTGAATTTGAGGATTTTAGATTTGAAAATAAACCTCCATAAAGAAAAATTATAATGAGTTAATTATTATATTTTTTACCACTTAGTTTTCAAATGTCATAATAAATAGATTTGGGTAAAATTCATCAGTATATAAGATTATATACCTAAAATTAATATTATGTTGAATTTATTGTTAATATTTTAAAAGCCATTTATATATAATGCAATGTGATGATGAATGACTAGGATGATATAGAACTCGACTTTGTTGATAAATATCCAGATTATGTGTTTTCATCTAGAGTTCTGCATAAATTGTATTAGCAATCAAAAAATTATTGAGTGTGAATGTTTAGTACTTAGATGTAATTTTAAAATAATTTTAAGTATTTTTAAATACTTCTTTTGATTTGAAGTGTTTTACATTTAAAGTCAACTATACTAAATATTTTGATATTTTCCCCCTATGAACACTATATGTGTGTTGTTTGTGACAATCTTCTATTAAAATATGTTATTGTTCTATTAAAAAATAGTTTGAGTTATTCATAATGATATATTTCTCTTTATTTTAGAATCATACCATGTAAGCACTGATTAAGTCAATGGACATTAACTATTAGTATTGTTAGATTCCTATGTTCAGTTTGTCACTAATTGGTCTTATTTTGAGGACACTATACTTTGATGTCAAATATGTGTTTAAAACACTAAATATGTTAAAAATGCTACATGGGATTTTACTTAATTTTTATAGAATATATTAAAATTTTAATTGTTTAATTTATATCTTTAGGTGTATAATTTTATGCTCTCACACCCTCAAAAAAAATGTAAAACATATTTGTAATAAATGTTTTAAATAAAAACTACTATTGATTAAAAAATAATGACTTTCTATTTTTTTTTTTTTTTTTGCATAATTATGAAATTAAGATATTTATTTTGAATTAATTGTTAAGTTAATAAATTAAAATGTTTGTTTTTTGTCAAGGGATAATTTATATAGAGAGAATTTATAACAAGTTATGAATTTAATATTTATATACCTATATAGTTTGAAAACAAAATATGCAATTAGGTTGTCATTTGAAATAAAAAAGAGGATTTTGGAATGATTAGTTTATTCTAACATACTGCTAAAGTATTATTGAGGGAGAGACTCTTGAGTAGATATTTTCTTAAAGAAATAATATTCCAGATTTAGAAAAAAATAAAAGTATGCTGTTATAGTTATGAAATCAGATATTGAAATTAAGAAAGAGATGTATATACAATCTCTCCTTGGATAATGATATAATTAAATAGTAACACACTATGATCAATTGATAACATGATTAAGAAATGTAATTAAATGTTTAATACTTCATTGAATTGTTTAAATATCTCATAGAAATAGTGCTAAAGAAATACAAATAAGTATTACAGTGGGTAAATAGATTTTTAATAAAATCAAAAAGTTATTCTGTTTTTGGTATGGAGCTTTAAACATATAGGAAAAGAGAAAAATGATTGATGCTCTAAAAAATGTATTTCAAAGGAGAGTGGAAACATGATTTAGATGGATTTTTTTAAAATAAAGATGGTAATAGCAGTGATTAAAAAATTCAATAATAGCTAAGAAGAAAAAATGGATTGAATAGAATGCAATAATGTAAAGGCCTATTAAAGTTTTATGAAATAGCTCAAAAATCGAAATATTAAAATAAATCATGTTAAAAGGACTGCTTGCAATAATAGACTGTCAATTGGAATGATCAAGTATTTAGTTCTCTATTTCCTAGCCATATTACGTCCTTATTATCAGAGAACGAACTGTAAAGATGAAATGAAAAGATATAGAAGTTAATATAAAATATAATATATAAGATATAGAAGTTATTAAATATCTTAAGGAAAGGAATAGGTTAAGTTTTTCAAAAGCATAAATTGATAAACATGACAGAAAGCTATCATTTGGTGTATCAGTGAAATATTAATTCCTAAATAACTATTATCTGTGAATAATGAATATATGAATAAAACTAAAGAAATCATGTGTCAAAACGATTTAATTAAAAATCAATACAAAACTTATCACACAATTAAAAATTCATTTTATAAAAAATGAATTCTTAATTGATTTATAAAGAAATAATAATAATTCCTAGCTAAACAAACATGTAATCTGTCTTTCTTTCTCACTTTTTATAAAAATAAAAAAAAAGAATGGAAAATTGAATTTTTGCTTGATTGATTTTTTTAAACATTTCTATATTAGTCTTGCATTGGTGGTCGAGAGGTCAGCGCGACTGCCTTGCACTTGCAGGCAGTTGCCCAGGTTGCGGGTTCGCGTCCCGGCCAATGCTATGACACAAAAAAAAAAAAACATTTCTATATTAGTTATATACTTGTCAAACCCAGTAATTGCATATTCTCTTTACTAAATTTATATAATTTGCAGGTGAATTGAATTAGGATATGTAGACTTAGAACTGTATTTTGCCTATTGATAAACAGTCATCTGCAAACATATAGTGTAAAAAATAAAATTTGCATACTATATAGTAAAGATTATTATAGTTCATATCTAATATTGGATTGTTTGGGTGTGTGCACTTTTCTGCCTTTGGTTTGTAATATTAAAATTCAATTTTTTTTAGTTTTTATTAATTGTCAACTTTTTACCCTCTATATACATATGAATAAATATACATATGTGAGTATGCTTACAGAAATTTGGCATTGTTATTTTTTTTACTAGACAAACCTATAATCTCAAAATATTTGCAATGTATCTCATCAATTCACTTGAAGAAATTGCCTTTCATGATACTAAGTTTGAAAATAGTATTTCATACAAAAACTCAGTAACTTTATGATAGGAATTAATTATACTTATGCAAATGATCATATAAATGAATAGGCTATACATCCGTTTTTTTTTTCTTTATTAAATTAAAATTTGTTCAATAAAGGTAAATGTCACAACAAAGTCATATTTGTCATATTTTGTAAGACTTAAATTATCATTTTACTTTACTTGTCTTTTTGTTTGTAATTTTTGAAATGAAATTATTTTTGTATTTATTGTAACCATATTCTTGAAAATCGGTTATAAAGCTGATTAACTTTATTCATGAAAATAAAAAATTCATATTGAAAAAGCTCTAAAACTGCCAATAAAGTCAGTGAACATTATTGGCTGATAGGATATGCATGTGCAAGGTATTTCAGAGATTCTGAAAAAATAAGAATTTGAAAGCCAGAAACAAGAGATAGAAGAATTTATCAATAAAGAAAAAAATAATTTCTGAGAAAGTGAAGTGATTTTTATTAATATTAAGTTTGTTTACCTTTTTATTATGATGCAAAAAAAAAAAAAACACTAGCATCAAGAAAATACAAATAATTTTCATCTCAGGAAATAGAAATAAAATAATTCTTAATGGTGTATATTATTTAGTTTTCATTAAAATACTAGAAAGTGGAACATAATGTCAAGAAAAAAAAATTTCCAAATGTGAGGTGGAATTAATTTTTAATAGAAAAAGTTTGTTGATACTTTTGAAAAACAAGTCTCTTTAATGTTCACTATGATACCAGGAAAAAATATATGTAACAACTTTCCAAGCAAGAAATTTAACATAAAATAATTTATTATAAGTTTATTTGTATTTTTAATCTTTTTGCATGATGTATATTAAGTCAACAAATTAACATGTGTAATGTATTTTATTTTCAGATTTTTTTAAAATTGTATTGTTGAAATGGATAAAATCTAATTTTCTATTTCTAATTTTTACCTTTTTCATTTTAGACATGAATTCAATAAAAGAAATCAGTCTAAAAAATAAAATATTAACTTTGTAAATAAACAAAAATGATGAATGAACAGAATGTCAAAACACAAATAGCTGCCAGGTTATAAAAATATTTATGAACAAATAAATAATTATTCTTCTAAAATTGAATTTATTAAAAAATTAACAGAATATTTATAAAAATTCAATAAAAATGAACTATGTATCACCTACATATTTAGAAATGAAAATTTAATAATGTTATAAAAAAAGCAATAAAAAGATAAATAGATTTTATATAAACTTATTATTTTCACAGTATTAAAAAAAGACAATCCAATGCAATAGTGTTCTTTCAATGCTGTTCAATATGATTAAGCTCAGACTTTTTAAATTCCATTGGTTAAGGTCACTTTCTTTTCTTTGAATTTTTTTTATCCCCAGTAGCTCCAAATTATCTACATATTATAATTAGTACTAAAATTCACAATTTTTTTTTAATTGAAATTTATTCCACTATTAATTGAAAATGAATATCTTCTATCAGTTGCAGATGTAGCTATCAGTGCCTATAGCTATGGGAAAATTCTGAAAAAAGTTAAAAGTTTTTAGTTTGTCAATGTCAAGAATCGAATTTAATAAATCTATTTAGGTTGTTGGTTTTTTTTTTTTTTGCAAAGTTCAAATTTTATTAATTAATCTGATACTTCATTCAGTTCAATATTTTTTCCCAATGACTTTCTTCTATATTTTAAAAGGAAATCTTTGAAGATTGTTGAACATTCAAAATATTTGTTAATTAATAAAATCTAAACATTGCAAAAATAAATAAATATATGTATACATAGAATTGATTTGCAATTAAATAGTGATATTCAAATAAATGGAAGTTCTGTAATCAACAATGAATATTTATTAGGGTAAGTTTTAGCTGAGATAATTATTTCAAATCATGACCCCAATATGTATTTGTAGTTGTTGATGTTTTTGGACTATTTGTGCAAAATGCTTTATATTTCTAAGTGTGATAGAGAGTAATTGGGGGTATATTTTACTTAAACTTCAAAACATTGTCTTTTTAGAAATATCATGGTTTCCAGTGTCAGATTTTGTGGAATTGAGCAGTTTTCCATATTTATATATATAAGAAGTCAAAAAGTATAAAAATAAGAAAGAAGAGTTCTAATTGTGAAAAGGGGTAGACATATAATATTTTTGAATTATATGTCTTATTGCTTAAGAAATAGTTTAAGCAATGTCTAATCATTTGAATTTATCAGTATTTTGTCTCTAGTGAATAAAATACAGTAGTGAGTGAAATTTGATACATTTCAATCCTTTTTTAAAAAAAACTATTGTGCAGTATAAACATAAATATTCTTTAATTATGAAAGGAGTTCCATTCTGACAGCCAGGCCATAAGTTCAACACAGAAAATAATAAACAATAAATGTCAATAATGAGCTTATATTTATAACTAAATTGATAATAAAATATATCATAAATGTAATGTAATGTATAAATATTGTTAGATATATATAAAATGGCAATTATACTTCTAGCTATGCATTTATTTAGTTTTGATACTAAGACTGTGATGTTTTTGAAGGGCTTATGGAACCTCTATTATAACTTGCTAAGTAGATTCATATTGGGGAGATACAATCAAGATATAACTATACCATTTTACTTTCAGGAAAATATCACTAAAGTAATATATCTGATAATATCAAGAAGGTTATACACTGTTTAATTAGTATAATCAATTTAGCTTGTAAAAATAATATAGGTGCTGCTTGACTTTTACTAACAAACCAATCCATAATACTTTGTTCAGAAATTTGACATTCTTTAGTGATTCTGTTAATTATGTTTTTGTATAAGTTTAATATTTGATCAGTGAGATTATTTGTTAATGAATTTTTTTCCTAAGTTTAATAACAATGATGTATATGTTAGGTGAACGAAAATCATGATCCATGAAATAGCTTGTAAGGAATGATTATGAGTTATAGCAAATACTCATCACATAACTTACATCCTTCAGGAATCTGTTTTAACTTTCTTATAAATGTATACCTCTATCAAATTTATTATTCTGATTGATATTGAAAATTTAATTTGGAAGAGATTTCTTCTGAATAAACTTTTATATGATACTTCCAACAATATCTTAGAATCAAATTTTTTTTTTTCACTCTGTGGGGTAGCCCATAATAAGATTTAATGAAAAGATAATGCTGTGATTAAAAATGTTTTCTTTTGATCCAACTTCTGTATTTATTTGTGTAGTTTATATTTACATTCTTTACATGATGGGTTCATAACTATATGGGTTAAAAAATTTCCAATACTTGATAACTTATATCAGCAGCTTCATAAAAATCACATATAATGTTATAGGATTCCTGAAGGAGTGATAATATACTATATCTTGAATTACTTTGATATTTATTTTTTACAAGAACATCTATCACTTTACTTTTTTTTGGAAACAAGACAAAATTTGAATGATATTAGTTCCTAATGAAACTCAGATCTCGCCAGATATAAATCATCATTGGGATTTCCTTCTAGAATGAAAAAAATCACAGGAATTTTAAATTTCATTAACAGAAAGAATCTATTCCATCACTACTTTAGAACAATTTGCATAAGCACAAATAGGCAATGGTCATCAAAAATATTACCAACCAAAACCCTAGATTAGATCCTGTCTATTTGCTTTTGTTAAGGAGAGGCATGAAATCATAATAATTCAACAATGAACTTTACATATTTAATACCATGCAAGCTGATATCATGTTTCAACAATCACATTGCTTCTAAAGTATTTAGATTTTACACTCAACCATCTGCTCATTGCTACTAAAGGTAAATAGCCAGAAACTAATCTGGTATTTAGTTGGTTCTGCCACTTTGATACTTGTTGATTATTATATTTATGTAGATGGGTATAAATTAGTGATAGAATAGATTACTGCTATTAGTGCAGATGTTTAAATGTAAGCTTGAGAGAATTGAACTTTATTTAATTTAATTTTTGTCATACAATTCAATATTACTTCAGTATCTTCCATTCATAGTTGTTCTTCTAGTTGCTGATTTAAAAATTACAGTTTCATTTATAAATATATTTTTAAAAGATGGGTAATAATCTGTAGTTTATTTATTTATTACTGTATGGATTCTTTATAAAAATTTATAATTTTTCATTTTTATTTTCTTCTTCTAAGGCAAAATCTATTTCTTTTGATTTCTAATCATAATAACTACTATATTTTTTCCTGTTTCCATTTCATTTTACATTTGACATCTGTTTTAATTACAATACTTTTTAAAACAGAAATTAAGTAAATTATAAATTTATTATTGTCTTTAATAAGAATTTCTCTTTCATTTAGAAAATATTAGTCATTACTCCGATTATTTTCTCACAAATAATACTAACTTAAAGTTAAAAC
Source organism: Epiperipatus broadwayi (assembly GCA_028023455.1). Taxonomy (NCBI): domain Eukaryota; kingdom Metazoa; phylum Onychophora; class Udeonychophora; order Euonychophora; family Peripatidae; genus Epiperipatus; species Epiperipatus broadwayi. Next base: position 3,405,357 of record JAQFVV010000062.1, read on the forward strand.
TCATCAATTAACATTGCTATCACTCCTTACATAAATTACACTATTTTTTAAATGCTACCATAAAAAATGAAGAGTTTATCTTTAGAGCTAGTATATGACCTATAAATTCATATAATATTCTTTATTCTATTATTATTTTTATTTCCATTTTATTTATTGTGTGATGCATAACCTTTATCTATAAATGGGCTGCATACTAGATATTTTCTGTTTCATGGAAACCAATTATCAATACTCTTGTTGCAACAAAGCTATTATTTTAATTATTTCTAAATAACATTAAAACAACCATATTCACCTTCACAAAGAACACAAATATTTTGGCCTTAGTACACTTATCAAATTTTTGAAACACAAACACATTATTTCTCAGAAATTTCATAGTAAAGATAAAAAGTGTAAAATGTAATTAGCATTTTTTTGAGCTTAATATGAGCAGTGTATTTTTCACCTTTGTACATCTCTTTGCCAACTTAGCTCTCATTTCTTATTTTATTGTTAATCTTCCCGTCTTATTTTAGTCATTGGAAAAATAAATTTATATTTTTAAATAGTTTCTTACAATTACTTCAATTTCCTTGATTATTAATAATTAATTATTTGAAACATTTTGGTTTTTTATTTACAAATGAACATTTTATTATATTTAGTCTATTCTGGCTAGAAGATTAAATAACCATTTGTCAATTACTCTAATAATTTTTTTCCAAAAAATTATTATGGAAAATTATTTTGAAATTTGATTGTCTGATTATGTTATTTATGGCCTTCATAAAGTGATTATCAATATTATTCCTTGTGCAAATATGGAAATCAAATGTTTACTATCATACTCATGTTTGGTCACTGAAGTATTGTTAATCCAAATTTTATAGAACATGATATCTGCATTAGTTTTTATTTCCACTTTATATTAGATTAATCAATGAGATTATTTATATTTAACTTGTAAATTCGAAGTGATGATGCTAATATAAAATTAAATCATTGTACAATAAAATGTAGAATTTGTGTTAAGAGTGACATTATTGCTCTTAATTCTGTAATTCAGATAACTACATTTTGCATTAAACACTAGTGCATATACATATGCCTATGTATGTAATTAAAATAAGCTTAAACAGTTCTTTCCATAGTTGCTGAGAAATACTGTGGAAATAAACAGTACATATAGCTGCCATTTGGTTGATGAGGGTTTTATTGTTTTTCTACTTAATTACGGTTAAGAATAAATATTTATTTACTATTTATCTATTTAATGTATTTCACTAATCATCAGCTATCCAAAAAATTAAGTTTATTGAAAAAATTTCTGGCTTAATTCTTGACATGAATTCCATATTATAAGCAAGACAAAAAGTTTATGTACTATAAATATCATCATGATTTCCATATAAATATATTTGTATAACTAATTAAACTATTTTTTTTTTAATTGTGCTGTGATTTATTTAAATATTTATGTGGGAAAATAAAAAAGGCTAATTTTCATCTGTTATTGAAAAAAATGATATAAAATCTTTTTTTTTTTAATCTTCATGATTTTATTGTAAGTTTTATTTTTATTTTTTTTATTAGATTTAATTAACTTAATAAAATTTAAACAAATTTTTTGTATTAAATTATATTTAATACCAAAATTGGTAATAGATTTAATTTGTTTTTAAATCGATTTGAGTTTCAGTATTATATTTGTCTGAGTAGCTAGATCATCAAAAATTTAGTTGGACTGCTAATAGTTATCTGCTCTATTCAATTCAATGTAATGATAGGGTGGTGTATTTGAGAGTTCAAATTTTTTGCATTGATTCCCAGCTGAGTAAAATATAAAAAATCAAGTCAGATCATTTGAATAAAATTTTTATGGACAGTCATCCATGTTAGTACTTGAACAGTAGTACTTGAACACTACAATTTTAATTTTTTTTTTATGTGATTGATTATGTGCATTAATTGTTAAAATCAATTTGTTTAGCAATTAGTAGAAAGATATGTCAAAAACTCATTGAAGTTAAAAATAATAATCCATTTAAGCAGTTGGGCTTATCAATTTGTTACTACAAAATGTAGAATGTAAATTTCATTTTAAGTCATTATTGTGCTTACTTATTTTTTTTTTTTTTTTACATTTTACTAATTACTTTAAACTTTACAAATAACAATAGCTCTTATACCATTTACTGCTAATTGATATTAAGGCTAAAAACATTTCATATGTTTACTTTGAATAAAAATATAATTATTTGTGCTTTTTAATGGCCTCCTCTTATGACAAATCACATGCACACTTACAGATGAAATAGGCTCTCTTTAGCAAGTGATGAGCTATCAGTTTAACAAAGACTAATCAAATCTTAAGTTTTCTTAATTAAATATAATGGAGATTGAAATTGATGATGATCAAATCATATATCATAATTGTATTACATAAAATTCAAATTATATTTTCTGATAATCATACATCAAAATCATCTCTCAGAGGATCACACTTAACTTTCATTCATAAGAGATTTTTTTTTATTTTAATAGATAGGATTTTTGAACTATGTTATTTCTTAATTTAGAGCACCATTTTCTTTTATAAAAGAATAATTATGAATACAGTATCCTCTGGCAACACTATCCCCAGTTTCCATTGGTAATTCCCTCAGTTCGTGATTTCTCACTATCTATAGTGTATTGTTCATATAAACATTTGGAATGAGATTAATGAGCAAAGAATGGTGCTGATAACTAAATAAGTTAAATAACCAAAAATAGTTTAAGACAATTTTGATTAATAAATATTAAAAGTATGTATATCATTTTAATGCATTAAAAAGCACCTATATTGGGAAAAATAGGCAACACTAATTATTAAAATTCAAATAGTCCTCAACATCTTTTCCAATATCTTCACATTCAATATTAATAACCATTAATTTATTGATTAGAATAATAATAATAATATGTTAAATATAAAACCCACATAAAATATATATGTTTACATTACAATATTTCTATTTGTAAACATAAAAAAGTTAAGATGATATTTATATCAAAATATTAATGTAACCTTATATTTTACCATTGGGATTAATAGGTGATATAGGGCATAAATTGTAAAAAAAAAAAAAATTATTGACTTGCGTTTATTGTTAAATGAAGTAAGTCAATCACTGTTATTGGTGTTATGGTTGGTAACATGATCAAAAATGGAATTAAAATGCCTCTTATAATATTACCTATTTATAGTAGATTAGTTCAAAAAATTATTTAAAATGTTTTCTGGATATATATTGCAAAAGGTGTGCATCTCAATTTTTCCTTATAAAAAAGCACAATTTATTTTCATTATATCTGTGCAGACAAAATCATACACATAAATTTGACATTAGTGGAAAATATTCAAAATAGGAGATATTAGACCCACTACAATAAAATAGAATAACTTAAAACATTCATCCTATAATTATACCATGAGAATTATACATCTAATATTACATTCAGTTAGAATAATAAAATTTAACATTGCTTTTGAAATGTGTTCATGAAAGCTTTGTGTTAAAAAAAAACAACTTTAAGTCACTTTTTTTAAAAGAGTTGTAAATGCAAAATGATTAAATGAATTTGTTTTATTCTAAAATGTTATTTTATTAAATAAATTTAATAATTAAAATTTTGAGAACTTTAAAATTTCATAAAATAATTATTTAATATTCTAAAATAATAAATTATTTATTTGTGAAATAAACAATTATATATTTTATTCAGGTAAACAATCTCCATTTAATACTATGTCTCAAAAATTGGCATTTTTGAGACTCTACAAACAGTTAAACTCGCCTGTTCTTAAGAGTTATCATAACAACTAAACAGATTTTTCCCATACAAAATTGAAGAGCAATGTATTTTGGGCAATAATTAATGATGTCACAGACCTCATAATCGAAAGCTATAAATATATGAAATTTTAATAATATAAACAATTCTAAACCTATCAAATACAATATGGTAGTGGCAGATGAATAATTTCATACAGCAGTATTGGAACTCTAAAAGAGTTTATAACTTACATAATATAAAATGCTAATGTTTCAGTGATTGTTAAAACTTTCAAATAAAAAATTACTTTTCTAAGAATTTGTAACATTGGATGATCATATGGTAAAGTATTAACGATTACAGTTTGGTTGCCAATGTTTTTAACTTATACAGTAGTAAGATGATTTGTGACTGATTCTTCTAAGATAATCTGCAGCATCATCTCTGAATTAATGATTGTATTTTATAGCAACAGTTTAGTTTTTTGACACAAAAAGTTTAAGATACTAGTATGTCTGACTGACAAATTGTATTATGAGATGTGATAATGTGTTTTTTTTACCTTAATCCATAATGGAGTAGTAACACTCTAACATTAAATTTGGTACTTATGTAGTTTGCCTGCCAGAAACTTGCCATCCATTTTTTTATAATAATGCATTTTCAGGAGCTACAACACATGGTATAAATAATATGGTTCACTCTTAAATTATCTTGTTCGTGAATTATGTTTTTTGATTTATTAAAATGATAAAGAAACAAAAGTCTAAACGATTGTAATTGAAAAAAAAATCATTTAATAGACTAACAAACATACAGACCAACATCACTACGGGGACTATCCTGTAATTTTGACAATATTCCACTGCATCTTGTTCTGTCGATGAAATATTCTAAATTTTAGTCCTATTTTCAGTTACTGTCGTTGAAATATTCCAAATTTTATAATTTTACACATGGGTTACCGAATGCTTAAAGAATGACAATTTTAGCACTGCATGTTAAATATTGACTCAGCATGTGTTAACATTTGAATGTTATGTTTTATATGGAATTTATTGGAAAATGTTTTTGAATTTTTTTAAAATTAACAATAAATTTAGAATTGTGAATGCAATTTATTTAAAAAATTGTGATTAGCCCCTGTCATAAATTTCATTCACAAGATAATGTCAAAACATTAATTAACACTTGGTAAACACTTAAGATGAGGCTAATAAATAACAATGACAAATTATCATAATATTTTTTAACATTAGTTTATACATGGTTTTTTTAACATTCCTTCTTTACCATGTCATTTTTAGAAATTTGATTAAAATCTGGAATATTTCATTGACAGAAATGGCAATGTGACTAAAATTTAGAATATTTCATCGATAGAACAAGATTTAGTGGAATAAAATTACAGGATAGTGTCACCTGAAAAATGATGTCTGCTTACATGTTTGTCATACTTTGCTTATTCATGTTTTATTCTTATTTTCATTATTGCAATTACGTTTTACTTACAACCTTTTGGATTTTTATGTGTTTCAGTGGAATATTATCAAAATTATTGGATAGTGTTCCCCTGGAAAGTGATGCTGATTTGCATATTTGTTATAGTCTACTAAATTTTTTTTTTTTAATTTTATTTACTGTATTTATATTAAAATTTTTTTGCAATACAATTTTTTGAACTTTTGTTTTTTTTATCATTTTAATAAATTAAAAAAAAACCAAACTAATTATTGAATACGATAATTTAAGATCTGCCATATTGTTTATACCAAGTATTCTTAACCTCTGAAAATGGATTTTTAAAAAAAATGGATGGCAAACTTCTGATAGGCAACTATGTAAATACATTAAATTTGTTTTAAATTAGATAAAAGTGCTATTGAAACATTTGAAATGATGCAACTTATATATGGCAGTGAAGTCATGTGTTCTTCGAATGTTTTAAAGTAGTTTGTAATAGTTTATGATATAAGAAAGAGCTTTAAAGATAATCTATGTAGGTATGAAACACTGTCACATTTAATGTACTAACTCTTGATGCAGACTCTGTGCTACCTTAAAATTTTTGTGGTCAATAGTTAAACTCGGTATATAACACATACATTGATTCTGAGATGGCATTGCAAGCAACTTGGAGAGAAAACCATATAGTAAAAATGTTATTAGCATGTATATAACCTATGATACAATTTAAATATTCTGCATATTAGGAAATCACAAATATAATTAATAAAAAATGGATTAATGTTTATGAAATAGATAATAGAATAATAAATTGAGAGATATATTATGTTTACATTCTCTCTTGTTTTATTAGTGTTTTATGATGAAAATTGATGATGAAAAGCAAAAGATACAATGTCTACGCACTATATAGCAAAAGCCTGTTTTTTATGTGATGTTATTGCATTGGAACTGTAAATTAGAAAATTAAAATTGGTTTTAAAATGGTCCCATTTACAAAGATAATGATAGTAGCAATTCTGTCTAGTCCTTTGTTTTTAAAGTTCATATCAATTTTTAAATCTTCCAAGTCATTGGTTTACTTGCATTAAATGCTTATTATGTAACTTTTTATAATGAATCTGCTAAAGTTTTATAGATTTAACATTTTCTGGTGCACTATGTTACTGCTTATCAAAACAGATATAAATATTTTTCAGTCTTTGTTAAATAAATATCATACTATGGATATAATTTTAATTATTTGAGAAACACAAGGAATCCTTGTATTTTATTTTATTTTTTACTAATTTTGTGAAATTATGATTTGTTCTTATTTAATATTCACCCAGCTTTAACATATGACTTTTTTTAAAAGTAAATTAATTATTTTATTATAAAAAAGCAGTTTATGACTTTTTTTAAGACTTGTCAGAATTCTTAATACTATTAATCTTGCAATCTAGAATCACTTTAAATTTTAATCTCCAAATATATAGCAACAATACACTTTGCACTATCATGAATGCAAATGCTGGGACTATAATTCCAATTATCACAAGATAAGAAAATGGCTGCTGCTACATAAGTAAGTTATTTTTGCAAATGAATTATTAAATCAATAGATTTTGAGACATTGGATACAGAAGTGTTATCATTCTTTCTTTTTTTTTTTTTTTAGGAAGATTGTCTCTATATCTACTATACTTTCTAGAAATACAAACTAATGTTAATTGTTTATAAAAGTTAGTGTTTGTTGAGTTTTAAATTAATAAACTTTTATGATTTCACTATCTATTGATTAAAAATAGTTACTATATTTGCAAACAGATTTATATTGTCAATAATGTCCTTATGGTATAATATTCATTATTAGTAATTACTATGAAATTCAGGATTATGTTTTACACACATTGATGTTACCATCTATTATCTATGGCAACATCTATATGCGTATATTCATCCATTTACTCAGGCTCTGAACTGTTAATTACAGATTTAAGTAATTCAGATACCATAACTATATAAAATAATTTTTTCATCTAGATTATGATTCTCATTTTTTAGTGAAATTTGTATTGTCATTTTTTCACCTTTGATTATTCGTAAATAGGGTCTATATATCTTTTTTATCTTCATTATTCTTTTTTTGTTTCTTTGCCTTTTTGTTTTTATCTCATAGTGATTTATTGTTATCTATATTGGATTGCAACAATTTAATATATTGTTAGTTCTAGTTTGCTAGAATTATGTCAACAACAAAATACTTTAAACTCTATGGAAGAAAAATCATAAACTACTCCTGCATAATTAATATATTGAAAATTTTACAAAGGATCATCAGTTGTTTACTTGCCAGCATGGAGGAGGAGTAGCACACCAAATAAACCTGCTACTCATGAGTGCTTAGGGCTTTATTGCTGTAGATTTAGTGTCATTCTATAGACCTCACGCCACACTCATTGATCTCTGCTACTACATGTCAATGCTTCATCACCTAATCAACTTCCAATTCAATCCCTGCCTGTTTACAGACCATGCTGTCCAAACCATCACAATAAATTTCTTCAAACAGTATTCAATCATCTAGAAAAAACAATTAGACTCCTATTCCCCACCACCAATTCCTATTCTCAAGGACATATATCACACTAAATAAAATTAATATGCAACAAGATCCAATTCAAAAGTACCAATCATTCATGAACATACTTTCTTCAACATATAACACATGACACCTGTCTAATGGCCCTAGCAGATGAACTCCACAAGAAAATCATCATTGCCACACCCGCTCAACAAACATATCAAAACTAATACAGCTATATTACATGTAAACAATTACAGGATACCTTGCCACAATAAAAAAGAAAAAATATGCTTTACACAACAATACACATGAACTTGCAGATATATCCGCTGGACATTGGGCTATCCATCACTCAAGAAAGTGCCCATGGCAATTGAGATAAGCGGCATCATCTACTCGAGTCACAACATGCTGAACGCTATATATTAACATTTCAAACAAAAGCTCCAAACATATAAACATTACACACAACCACTAATCAGTTTGGAACACCTGAAACAGATATTCCTTTTCAGACTGAACAATTTACTGAAAAACTTGGAAAAATTCCTAACAGTTGCCATCCTGAAACCAACGGCTTACCAATGTTTGTCTTTTCACATTTGAGTCAATTTACCCCAGAGAACCGTTACAACTTTCCTAACTTCCTATCACAAAAAATATACAATACTAGAAGACTTTATCCAATAGCAATAGTGCCATTTAACTAAAAAAACAGTCGACATATCAAATCTCAGCAACCTTCAAGCCATCTCCATGGCCGTGTTAGGCATGAAAACTTTAGAAAAGGTAATCAAAGATAAACTAGAAGCATACATATTGCCCCTGATATCAATTCATTACACAAGGAAGGGATCCTCTACCACACAGGTTTCTCTTGTATTTAAAATGATACAAAGTGCAGTGCAACAAGATAAAAGTTCACCCCAATTCCAATCATCTGGATATACAGGCAACGTTTGATTCTGTCACAATTAGATGTTTTAATGAACATGCTTGCTAATATAATAATCCCACCCACCCTACTATATATCACCAATCTATTGCTCAATCAAGAAATACATCTCATAGTGGGAGAAACACAATATTGTTCACTCCCACATAGTCAATTTCACAAGGATCCCCACTCAGCTCACTGCTGTTTATTCTATATATAAATCCACTTCTAAATCAGATCGAAAATGAGTTGCCAGGAATATTAATACCACAAACTTCTCAATGGATTCCATGCATTGCATACATGGATAACATGACAGTGATTTTGACATCATGGAAAGAAATGCCAGTCTTGGAAAGAATACTACAGAATTACACAGCCACATGAACTACAATTCAATCTTAGCAAAACATCAGCATGGTTCTCTATGCTAATAAACCCTACATCTAACTCTATCAAGGAAAACTTATCTCTTCTCAGATTGGCTGGGTTCACATGGAATGAAACAAACACTGCAGAATAAGCTCCAACAGAAAGCAACCAACATAGCCATATCATTATCAAATGCTTACTTGTCTCTATTGTAATAGAAATGATCTTTCCCCAACACATCGGTCTCCATTTGTAATGGAAATGAGTTTATTGTGTAATGGAATGAACTATTTTCCTAGGCTCTTGTTTAACATTCCCACAGATTTGGCATTTATGATTGAGTTTGAGTCCCTAAAGTTTGCTAACTATAAATGTATTACATTTATAGTATGCTGAGTTCAACTCTAATACATATTATCATATGGTTGCTCTTTAGGTTGTTCTCATATTCCTGTCACCCCTCGGTATTCAAACTTCGTGGTCATATGCACTATCCTAATAAACTAGAGTGATGATTATCATACGTTTAATATAAACTAAAAATATATATCTCTGAGTTAGGTGTGTAGTATGGCATGCATAATGGAAGGTTGGATAAATGAAATGGCATGGGCAATGGAAACTTGAGTAAATGATGTGGCACGGGCAATGGAAAGTTAGATAAATGATAAACATACACAAATTCTAATTAAGTAAAATAAATCATTATTTCATTATTGGTGATTTACAACCTTTTCTAACAAATCAATTTGACATTTGAATAGATATTATTCTCCATTTGATTCACAATATTATGATTATCCCCTAACCTTGGACCCCATGTAGGATGGTCGTTCACTACCCGCTCTAAACATTTACTGAATTTAACAACATAATTCATGATTAATTTGATGCGGTCATCCTGTTGACCAACCCTTCTGTTCCCTGGTTTTAAGGTGGTGCATCATGATTTACTGTCATTTTTGGGTATGAAGTATTCCCCCGTTGACACTACTAATGTTTATGATAGCAATAGCCATTCATACAAGATGTTTAGTCAGTCATACAGAATAACAAATAATAATAATTAAGTTAATTTAACAATAAATATAAATTTGTCCTGTACTATTGTGAGTATGTAATGTTTTATAGATAAAATCTCACCTCAACACCAGTCAGTCATCTACTACTCCTTTAATGGTAGGTCTGGGATCAGCATCTATATTTTATTACATTCAAAAATTACAGTGATTGACCTATAGACCCCCCCCTTTACATAATTATGATTGATGTTTGTAGGACTGGATCATCAATTCTTTTCAAAAAAACATAACAAAGAGTTATACAACAAAGAAAAATGGGTTCTACATGATACAGATATAATTTGGATTAATTTAAATTGTTAGTCCATGTAAATGAGCTATTCTTCAATAGGTGGGTACATAGATGATAAGATGGCTGGTTCCTTCTAGATTAGGAAAATTCCTGGATCTTGGAAATGGGTGATCCATTTGATGTTGCCTGGTCATCCTCTAGGTAATCAGTTGATGTCTTGCCAGTGGATGGATGATATTCCTATGTTTTCTACTGTTTTTTTCATGATTCTGGGATTACTGTTTCATTCTGGTGATGATGAAGACATTACTGATGTAATTAGCTTATAACGTTGACTTATTAATAGGCATATGACTCGCAGTTTCCCATCTGCAACGTTTAATGAGGTTTCTACCCTCACATTCTTTTGTATTGCTTAATATTCATTAGTATTAATCTTATCTGCTATAGATTAGATGTATGTTGTTGTTTTTTTTGTTTTTAAGCCAGCTAATAATTAACAATTATTAATAATAATAAAACTCAACAGCCAAAATTCTTCATGTCTGCAGATTCAATATAAAATTATTAGCTTTTGGATATAATTTGTTCTTTTGTAACACAATCAAATTATAAAACAACATTAATTCATTTCTAAGCATAAATTAAATTAATTAGAAATAGCTTTAAAAACAATTATCTGTTTTTGTCTTGATTAAAACAATCAGTTTTTTTTTTCTTTGTCTCTTGAGTTGCATTCCCATTGTTTAAAAGTTTTAATTTTTAATCTCTTTAATAATAACAATTTTTTTAAGAAAAAAATTAATGTAATAATTTAATTTTAGATTCCATTCTTCTTTGTTACTCTTCTATATTAAATTCGGGAATTTTGTCAACTTCTCTCTTTGTAGTCATAGACTTAATACAACAAAAATGAAAAATAATAAAAAACAAACACAACGATATAACTTGTTTTTAATAAGTTGGGACCATACTCTTACACTATATTCAAAAATGCACCTATTTAACTTATTCATAACAATAAGAATTACATATTATTCACCTATTGTTAATTTTACAAAAAAATTTACAGCTGCCATATCATTTCTGTAGCAAATTACTATGGGGTAGGAAAACTAGTTATTTCAATCAAATAACTACGTCAACCAACTATTCGAAATTGTATAGGGATTCACGCAATATATGTGTTCCACACAAAAAACAATAAACCTATTGGGAAAATCACTTCATGGCTTCAGCAGCTTCAAAGGCTCCTCGACATAATCCGTACAGATTTTCCACCCCCTGCATATGGATACCTGTCATTAGCACACTCAGCACAGATTAATGTCAGTACTATCAACACTCACATTTGATAGCAAATACACACATTGGAAAACATATGAGTTGATCAACCCAGTCATAAACAGCCATAAATTTAGTTCAATGCTGAGAGTAAACAACAAGTAACTCCTTAAAAACTTCAGAAAATGATTAATGGAATGGATGTTCTTCTTGATCAAGCTAAACCTTCCTAGGCTACTGTCACCTTTATATGTCAGTAGATCCTTTCTGCAACTTATGCCATGCTGCTGAAGAAAGTCAGCAACACATGTTTTACAATTGTATAGCACTAAATACTACAAAAATCAATCAGAACACAGACTAAATTTCAAAATTTATGCGTGCCTCACTCATGGCTAAAATTTCTGCATAATCTGCTACTTGATATAATACCAACAAAGTTATTTCTCATAAAACACTTTAAATTAAACATAGATCCTACTTGCATTATATGCAATGCATTCCCAGAAAATACATCCCATATCTTTGAGACATGTTCATACTTTTCGCCCTTACATCGCTTTGTATTCCACAAAGACACAATTAATTTTAAAAATATGCTCATAAACAATATAAAGAAATTAAAACCATTCAATGCCTTTGTAACCAGTCACACTCAGAACAATATGGCTTGCCCGTTGTGCTGTAATCTTTGACGACAAAATATACAATGTACTAAAAAATAAAAAAACAAAGATTGGCGATATATGCTTAAAAATATATATCCAGTAATGTCACAAAAAATATGGCAAAGCAATATATTCCTTAGCTGCTCATTAATGTAATAACAGAAATCACCTCATTCCAATTTACTGTATTCTAAAAACCTAAGCAATGTAAAAAAAAAAAAATGTAAAAAGCTCTTAATGTAAATATACTAATTGTTGTAAATATTTTGTTACTAATAAAGTCTACTTATATATGTAAAGAGTAAATATGCTAAATAAATATAGAACAAGACAAACTGTACAGCAGTTAACACATTTTTCACACAAGCAGACAACCCCTACAGCACGAGCAGCAAACTTTGCACTCTACATATTTTGGTGCACACAATGTATATTCAGCCTGGACAGTAACACCAGATAACATTCGGCAACATTTTACAACAAACTACAACAAATAAGGAACAGAGATTGCAGATACAAGTATTTTTCTAGCTACCTGGTCGCTATTAAAATTACAAGCTAACTTATAACAACATGTGACTACTACCCATTACATAAATACAGCCTATACAAACAAAACCAATAGTGAATAAGAAACTAAAAAGATAATATGAAATATTGATACAAAGTTGAACCAATTAATAAAACTTGTGACCAATGAAAAGAGTCAATAATAGAATATAAATGAAAGATTGAACAAGGGACTCTAATCAATAACAAGATCAGAAACTAACAACAGTAAAAGTAAACAATGCTAGCAATGACAAGAATATCATAATGTGAAAAACTTTACTGTGTACACCCATTGTTTCTAAAATATTACAATTGAATAAGTTAACAGGTGTCGACCCTTAATCAGCAAATATATAAAAATCATCATGCCACTGTAACCAAGACATAAGCATGTATCGTGATCTTTATTGACAATAAAGTATATTATTGAAACATAATAATAATATATGACATTTTTTTGATTTCTTAATAAATTTTCTTTTGAAAAATAGTAGTAGTAGCAGTGGTAACAATTAATAAGAATTATAATAATGTAGCTATTTTTTTTTACCTCTTGAAAGCTTATGGAGATAAGTAGACTGTAAGATACCAAACAATACTTTTTGATCATCATTGGTGGTAGCTTGACATTGCTTGTCACTCTTAATATATTTGTGATTTTATTATTGTTTAACATTCAGACTGATTGCTAATTATGAATCATGTAGTCACTGAAAAATATAAAAATATTCTGTATGTATATAAATATTCACACTTGATGTATAAATTATAAGGGCTTTTTAATAGTTAAATAAGTTATTTAAATTCCATTTTAAAAATTTATTGATTATTTTAATTAAAAATTAATAGTCAATATTTAATTCTGTTCTGTTTTCAAATTAACAATGCATTCTAATTTTAATTCATTTTATGGGAAATTCAATGCCAGCCTTTAATTTATTAATTAGTCCCCATTAAAATTGATGCTATCATTTAAAAGATAATTTTAGAAAAGCAATCTTTAGCTTTTCTCTAAATTTTAATCAAAATTAGTGATATTTGAAAATGAATTTTGCATTTGAGTACTCATCATTTATTGTTAGCTGTGATTATTAATGTTTCTAATCAATAATTAGTTACTAATTTTTAATATATATAATTTTTGATTTAAAATTGAGGAACTTAAATATATAATTTCATTTCTGATTTTATTCATATTTTAACTTTTTTAACATAATTAAATTGTGCAAGTGGTATCAGTTAAAATTATTTCAAAAGCCTAGTCTTGTGAACCATTTGTCAAAATCACAAAATAATGAGTGATTATAGTAATGTGTATAGTTTTTTTCTGCTTTTTACAAAAAAATCATATGATATATTTGTTCTGGGAGTTCTGATGTTTAAATACCAAAGTGTCATTCTGAGACAACAACTTCATCTAATTAATTAAATTTTTTTTCTAACTTTTTTTATTGGGAACTGTTCCAAGAACTTTTAATTCTTGAATCTACTGCACTAAACTTTATAGGCAATGTCAGTGAAAAGATTGGTAGATACACAGAAATCGCTGTATGTCATTCCTTTGAATAGTTCATATATATATAAATAAATGTTAACTATTAGTTCTCTACATTAGAAGTAAGGGTGGTATCATATAAGTTTTAACATATATATATATATTGATATACAGTGCTAATAATTGTTCATATAAGTTTTAACATATATATATATATTGATATACAGTGCTAATAATTGTTCAAACAATATAATTTGATGAGGTTAACTTGTCCTTTTTATTAGGTTGCTGATTTATAGTAAGTATTTGCTAACACATATTTGATTTTTATTTAATGACAGGATCTATCTATTAAGCTATTTCACAATTGCAATTTATTTATTTGAGTGAAGCTTCATTTGAAAGTACAGCTCAGATTATGATCTTTAAAAATTTAACATGTGCATTTGATATTGTTTTAAAAGTTGGTCATCTTGGATTGAAAGTTCACAGTGAAAGCTATTTGTGCTTATAGGGAATACAGCTTCTTTATAGAATAATTGAAACAGGAAATGTTAAATTATAATAATGTGACAGCAAATCATGATTTAAATTCACTTTTTCATCAAATTAGCTGAATGTCTTTTCATTGAATATGATTTTGGACAGAAGAATAAAGAGCTATATTTGTAAACATTAAAGCCTATTAAAGTTTGTGATGTAAATCCAAATATGTGATGTCGGAATAAATTTTGAAAGTATGTGATCATTTAATTATAGTAACTTATTATCTTGTTGCCAAATTTGCTTTCAAACAGATATACATATATGTATGTATATTCATCTTTAAAATATTAAGAAAGACTATTCAGGATTTCATTTTAAAGAAATGTACTGTACATAGTTTATCATTATCATCTCGAGGAATCTTCAATTTATAAATTGTACAAGAAAGCTGAATATATTATATACAAACTATCTCGATAAACAGTCACTCATAAACATTTATGACCATTGGTAATTGGAAAAAAGGACAAAAATTAAATTTTTGTAATGACTACTTACCAAATAGTGGCCACAAATACATACATAATTATCACCAGCTGATCCTTTGTCTGAAATCTTACAATATTGTGTTAATTATATCAGTATCTTGCCTACCTATATTTGTTGCATTGTTTGACATCTTTAGGACGTATCTTTTTATAAAATGCAATTTATTTTGATTTTTTTAAGTGACTTTGAGATAAATATATTTAAATGTAATGCCATAAAATCTCATCTAAGCATATATATATAATCAAAATTACCCCAAATTCACAATTCAAACAGATTAGCCAAAAAAATAAACTCTAAATCATAACCAATAATTTCACTGCTATAAGCAGACTTCTCAAAGTGTTTAAAGAACTACAAAATAACAACATATTTAAACTAAACATTACCCCCAATTCCACTTACTTTCCATACACGCTTAATATTAAATGAACGTTTAAATAAGTTAACTGCTTCAGAAATCATAAATTTTTGATAATAAAGATTTTTTATTTTTTCTTTATTTCATTTCTCTCAAAGAAGACAACCTTAGCTTCATCAAAATTAATAGTGTGGCCTATATCTTTTTCATGGATATATAAAGCAGAACTAAAATATTTATTTCTAACCCTACTTTTATGTACTATTATTCTTTCATTTAAGTTCAAACTACTGTCACTTTTATATACTCTCTTACAAAAACAAGGAATAATATACACTATTCCGTAATCTTTCTATCAAAAATTTCCGCTGTATTATTTAATAAAATATTCAAAGTAATATCCTTTTCCAAGCAATTTTCTTATTTCCAAAAAAATTACTATTTTTATATACAATTCTATAAGAAGACAATTTAAATGGCAAAGAAATAAAATCATCTTTTTCTTTATCCTTTACATCATTACAAATATTATTACTATTAAATAAAATACTTTTAACAAATTTATTAGAGTAGCCAAAGTCAAATAATCTTTATAAAATTAATCTTTTTGAAACAAAGAATTATTCAATCTCTTATTTCTATAACAATAATTTCTTAAAACCACTACTTTATGAGATATAGATTGATAGTTATCAGATTTAATTATAGACCTTAAGTCTTTACTCTTAACATAATGACTATATACCAAACAATTATCTTTACATTTCTAATCACCAATACATCTGATAAGTTTAATTTAACAAAATCTAATGTCCCTCCTTCTACAACATATTTTATAGAAGGATCAAAACAATTAAACTCATTTACCAACTCTTTCAATTTATCATTCTCAACTACAAACAAACAATCTATTTAACAAATAACTTTAAATATAAACAATCCTTCTTAATAATAATTTCCTCTTCCAAATATAAACTGAACAAATTAAAGGAGAAATAATATAACCTATTATCCACCCTTCCTTAATCTTATAAAAATTACCATTATAAGCAAAATATATAGAATCCTCCAATAATAAAAGCAGATCTTTAATAAGTTTAATCTTATTCTTTGACAAATATTCATGTTTATCCAACACAGACATAAGAACATCAACACGGCTTAATCTTTTAACAGATTGATACATATTCTCAATATTCAAACTACCAAATACCCAATTACTTTTCATTTTAAAATTTCTAATCTTATTAAAAGCCTCAAAAGAAGAAGAAACTGTATAATGACCAAAATCAAATTGTTTTAAAAAATTATTTAAGAGTTTAGAAATACCCTCCACAACATTACCTGTAAAGTCAAAAATAAATCTTAAAGGAAAACCATCTTTGGGAGTCTTAATATTCATAAACTTCTTAGCTGATATGAAGTCATTAGGGTAATATTTTAAATAATTACTCTACTAAAAATGTTTATATTTACTATTTTTTTCATATCATTAACCTCCTTTTAATCACATTACCAGGATCTTTTTCTAAAAACATATATTTACCATTATTTAATTTTTTATCTATTTTCTCCCTAAACCCATTTCCTTTTATAATGCCAAACCAGCCAACTTTGCCTTCATTAGAAATGATCTCATCATTAGCAATTAACCTATCTTTAAGATATCTCACCTCAGCAGAATTAATAATTTTTTTTTTCCTTTTTAATCTTTTATTTAAAACCAATTGAATGTCAACTTTTTGCTCATCACTCAAATTAGTACTCGAGTATTAAAGCTGCAGCATGGAGCATGTATTAGACCTATTGCACCTGTTCACATTTGTACTAATCCGCTGATAACTTTGTAATCTTGTAATCTGACCAAAATAACATGTACATGGATCTTGTACATGGTATTTTGACAAGAATTACAAATTTATCGGGAGGTTGATATGACTGTCAACAGGCATAGTAGGTCTAATACATGCACCATATTGCAGGACTAAAAATAAGTAAAAGTAAAAAAATAGTAAAACTTACAACATTAACAAAAAACCTTTAAGAACAACATTTAAAATAAATGTGACTTTCACAAATATGTACGACTTTCAACATTAACAAACAACATTTAAAATAAAATTTCAACATTAACAAGTTTCCAAAAAAAAAAAATGCTAAACTCATAAATATGTACGACTTTCAACATTAACAAAAAAAAAAAAGTGACTTGAAAAAAAAGATGTGACTTTAAAAAACTAACCTTTAAGAATGACATTTAAAATAAAATGCGATATTACAATAATGATGCCATTAATCAAAACAATAGTTAGTTTAAATATACACCAAACAGTAAATGATTTTGATTTTTAAGTAATTTGGATAAAAATACATTAACTATATTTCTATGACATTTACCATGTAATATATTACAGGAATTTACATGTTAAAACCAAACCTTTGATATTTAGTATTACCACAGAAACTGGAGATCTGCAGTAAAAATTTTCGCTCCAAAAATGAAACCACATGATTGCAAAGTGTGCCGGGATTTTCACAAAACTGCTAATAAACGTCGTTTTTTTTATATAAAGAAATTAAACCAAAAACTACAAAAAAAATACCATCTTGCTGTCCCTCACTGGTACTTTGTCTTGTCTTCGATTTTTATAATAAAACATTATGGCAGAATGCCTTGTTGTTGGAAATAGAGCACTGCATCCATTTCAGTACTTGATAATTTCCAAAACAAAAAATAACTGAAAATGTCAAAGTATTACAAAAAAAAAACAGATCGCGTTGAAAAAAAAAAATCTCACTGGATTACTTACTTTCAATTTGATATCACCGTGACATCGCATATTTATTGTGGGTATGAACAGGCCTCCTATCTTCACTATATTGCAGCTTTTAATACTTAAGTACCCTCAAATTACTAGATGAAATTGTATCAAAAATTATATGTTTTGAATGAAAAGGAACAAAATTAGGACCTTTACCAAGAATTTCTAATTCTCTATCATTTAACTTATTATCAGAAAGATTGACAACTTTATTAATATTACAATAAACTTTATTCATTTTTTCAAACAACCATTTTCATTTTCTTTCACACTTCTTACAATAGAAATTTGACCTCTTTATTCTAAACTGCCTTATGAAAAAATTTGAAATTGAATAATTAAAATCGTATCTATTTCTTTTATATTCATAAATAAATTTGTTATATTCATAAATAAATTTGTAAAAACTTAATAAAATTTTCTTTCGAAAAACTATTCAAAATATACATTTGTAAAGTCAAAACTAAATTCCGATTCTTAAACAACTCATTATTTCCTTTGATTTTATATATGCACTATAAGTTTATATTATTTGGCTTTGCATAAATATATTTTAAATTTGAATGATAATTTGAAGTACGGATTTTCAATTTTACTCAGATACTATTTTATGAAGTAAAAATGTATCATTTAATTCTTCAAAATTTAAATGTATTTAATAGATCTATGTGTGTAATTCAAAATGTATTTTCTAAGGAATACTTTGATTCAGCGATTAAGTGTAAAAGTAAAGTGAATTTAGAAAGTAACATTATATGAGATTGAAAAAGCAGGGAGAAATGATCTTTAATAGAAAAATCAATTAATTAAAATATTTTGAAAGATATCTAACTTTACAGAGTATAATTTTTCATTTTAAGCAAAAAAAATCCCCCCAAAAGTCCATTATGTTTAAGAAAGAAACTAATTTGCAATAAAAGTCAATTTTGATCTGATTGTAAGAGGGGGGTGGGGGTGTTTTTGTTTTTTTTTATATAAAATGTATTAGTAGTAAAAGAGCATTTTAAGAAAATGATAATAGTTATATATTAAATATAATGAAGTACACTAATGCTTTTTAATGTTATAATATATGGTACATTACTGTGCTTACACTGGATCTATAAACAGTAATACATTATCATTTATAAAGCATTTCTCTTTATTATAGAACACCCCCCCCCTCCATGTGAGATGCATTTCTTAACCCTCTTTGTTCTGTATAATAATTTTAATGTTCATCATTTTAAATAGAATTTCAATGGTAGATATTAATCATAATTACATATAACAAACTTTCTTATACTTGTATAGTATATTAAAAAGATTGCTGAAAATATATATCATACGATTCATATTAGCTGTCAAATTCATGCTTTCACTAGTTAGGTTGTATAGGTTTAAGTATCTAAGAAAATATATTTATTTTTTATTGTTTGGTGAATAGATATTTTTTCTAAATTTGTTACCTTAGCTTTCAGTGGTAGTCAAACTTGATTTTTAGAATAAAATTGAAAGAAATTTGGGTTATTTTTCTTTACCCCTTCCCTTCCAACCAATTCATAAAAAAATAAAAAAAAAAGAATTGAAAAAAATAAAATTGTAATAATAGTGCCTTTGAGGGGAGGGGAATCAATAGTCATATATTTTCTTTATATTTTGAACCCCTTTTCCCTTACTCCACTTATTTCTATAATTATTCATAACTGAAACACAAAGGCTTATTATATATTTAATTAAATATTTATTTGAAAAATAGGTTTAAATTAGTTTATTTTAAAATTAAGCCAATCCTTTTTTGTCTCTTAAAATCTTTGATTTTATATATATAAACTTTTCTTATGATTTTTAAATTTATTTATTAATAAAAACTTCTGTTGACATTAATGCTAGTTTTGATAAATGCTATGGTCCAGTAGCATTTTAGGCATGATTTTTAATTTTAATCAATGCTTAAAAGAATTTTTTTTTACAGATATGCTGGAGGAATCTAAATAGCATAACAATAATTATTTAACAAATCATCTTCATGACTATGGAATTCTAATTCATATTATATCACTTAATTCAATATTTTTCAGTTTTTTTAATTTTTTTTATTATGAATCAAAATATTTAAAGCTATGCGTATTTATAGTCCATTTGTTTTAAATGAAATCTTCATTTTCAGATGATTTAATGTTGTTTCATATTTAAATAATTAAAACTAATCAAATTCTTTGTTTTTTTTTTTTATTAGGTATGGCAAACAAAAACATGTGTGTTTTTTTTAAAATTCCTATTAATCAATGTATTTATATCAGCGGTCCCCAACCTTTTTGCACTTAAAAGCACATTCTATAATACCAGCCAGGTAGTGGGCACCATTTATTTTTTCAATGTAAATTTATAGTTGGATATTGTCAATGATAGGCCCTTTTATGCTGTAAAAGTATAGTATGAACTACAATTTGATTATAATATAATACAATAATTTATAAGAAATCTTAAAAATTAAATTTATTTGTATCAGATAAATATTTTTTATCGTGTTCGACCATGGGTGCCCGCGGGCATAGGGTTGGGGACCCCTGTATTATATTATAACAAATAATGTAAAGTGTTTAATACCACTTTTAATTTCTGTAAATTTGTCATTTCTGACTTTGGTTTTTCTGTTTACTATTATTTCTTTCCCAATAAAACCAAGAGGTCCAAATAATATTGTCAAAAATATCAAATATACAACCTTTATTTATAATTTCTTCATTTTGAAAGTACAGTGAGTAAAAAATCTATATATATATACATAATTTTCTATCTATTAACATTGAAGTGACTTTTACAATTAACAAATGAACATGGAAACATGTTTTAGAAAAATATTTACAAATTTTAATAATTATTTCAAATATAAAAAAGGTATTGGATTTTAAATAAGGTAAATACTAACTTTTTCACCATTGGTAGGTAGTGTTGACATCTTTGAGAAATTTAATGAATAAATCAATTAGATTCGACATGTGAGAAATGAAACATACAACAATGATTGCTTTGGTAAGAAAAAAATATGATTTATTAATTTTTTATTAATTGTAAAATTAATAATTTTTACTTTAAAAAATTATTATTTCCGCTACTGTTAAGTTAAAATCAGATTTATTATTAATTGTAGAATTAATATGCTTTGGCAATTGTTTCTATATTTATTCAACATGTGGATATGGGCATATAGTGTAATAAAATTCATATTTAGGAATTATAAGCTTTTAGTATTTCGAAATTATAAGTTTGGTTTGGTCAATTTTATGTTTATTCACCATGTGTATATGGGCATACATTGTAATAAAATTTAAATTTAGAAATTATAAGCTTTTAGTATTTTGAAATTATAAACTTGGTTTGTTCAATTTTATGTTTATTCAACATGTGGTTATGGGCTATATTGTAATAAAATTCATATTTAGAAATTATAAACTTGGTTTGATCAGACTTCTGCACTTTTTGGATGATACTTTGCATCATCAAAAACATCCTCCCCTCCATCATCATA
This sequence comes from Epiperipatus broadwayi, assembly GCA_028023455.1. Classification (NCBI taxonomy): domain Eukaryota; kingdom Metazoa; phylum Onychophora; class Udeonychophora; order Euonychophora; family Peripatidae; genus Epiperipatus; species Epiperipatus broadwayi. Next base: position 3,427,548 of record JAQFVV010000062.1, read on the forward strand.
CTTCATCATGAAGCGCCATCATTAACCATGTGTCCAGACTACCCCTTAATCCTCTGATGTTTCTTCAATATTTTGTTTTTCTTAGTTCTCACTTTCAACATAAAATTTAAGATTAAACCATTATTACTTATCAGAAAATGATGAATTTGACTTCATTTGATAGATATTTTTGTTTACTACTGAAATAAATTTTAAATGTTCACTTTTTTTTTATAAATATTAAAAAAGTGAGATCATAATCACAACTAAAAGTCTGTACGCCCTCATTTCTCAAAGTTTATTTTTATTTTTCAAAATCAACAAAATCTTTATTATTTGTCTTTAAAAAAATCTGAATATTTATCTCTCTTATATCTAATGAAATATACTTTAAAGGTTTAAATTTTTTCAATATTTATTGCAAAATTACATTGCTTATATAGAAAAATAAACTTCTAAATAGCTTTAGGGCATATTTGCATTGTCACTAATATAATATTATATAAAGTATTTCCATTCAGAATAAGTTATTAATTTATATTTTTTGATTTCTAAAAAATATTGTATAAAAATATCTAGAATTGTAATAAATACGCAAATAAACACATTTTTAGTTATTCTAACTATTTTCTTTAAACAATGTCATGAAAATGGTGACGTCAAAAATCTATCATAATATAATAATGGTATTTGCCAAGGAGGAGCTAAATTCTATTGTTTTGAGGAATTTTGTGATTTTCTTGCCATCTATGAAAATTTTTTGAACTAAAATTTTATAACATATACAAGAAAATATATATATTATAGTATAAAGCTTGCATTAATTCTCACTAGGGAATGAATAAAAAAATGAAGCAATGAGTTCAAAAACATTGTTTAATTAAGAAGGTTACTGATTTAAAGTGTGCTCTTGTCATTTTGAATTCTATGGATCACCAAAACCACTGCAGACACATGTCTGGGATGTATCAATGGTAGTTTGGGCAGTCCTTAGAATTCAAAATGGTAGGGAGCACACTCTAAATCACTATCAGTAATTCTAATATTTACCGAGGCTGTAACCTTGAGAATATGCGTATAAAATGCGCATCATACCATATTCTCGAGGTTACAGCCTCGGTAAATATTACTTACGTAATCAATGTGCGTTTAATAAATTTATCAATAATTCTCTAAGGTGAAGAACTAAGTTTTCTGAGATATTAGTCGAGGATATTAAATTTTCAGTCATTTATCAAAAACAACTTTCAGAGGCTTAGAAATATTCCAGTCAGATAATGCGGGGGGGGACGGGACTGGGATATGTATAATGTGTTCTCATGTCAGTTTTTATTAGATACATCTTCAGTAGTTTCATTGTATCTTTTTTTCAAGAATGATTCAGAAATACATGTGAAAGTAATATTTATATTTATAGCAAATTGGGTTTTGTTTTCATCCTGGTTTATTAATAAATCCATTTAAGTATTATTTTTTTATCTGCATTCAACTATTTTTATGGTTGTCATCAAAGAATTATTTGCTTTTCATATATATCCATATGTATTGTAGTCCTTTGATAAAGGTCATATAAAATGGTTGCAATATCAAGAAAAACGGTATTTAGTGGATTTGTTAATAATTCACTGACAGAAATAAAACAAGTTTTGGAAGAAACATTTGCACATATTATTTTCATATATACAATCCTTATGCATTTGAATTATCTTAGAAAATGATGATATAGGATGATTCTAGTCTGCTAAAATATTCAAATAGTTTGCAGCTTGATGCATTCATACAAAATAATTATATTATTGCAATCAAGATATAGCTACCTAAATAATGACAATTCCAGTACCATTAGATCAGACCTTCTGGTTGGTAGTCTAACACACATCAATTCTTAATGACAGTCAAAATACAATTAATTTATTAGACTATTAATGCAAAACTAGAGAGACAAAAATTATTAAGAAAAACAATATTTACAGTTGATATTCCTAATCTTCAGAAACATTCTAATGAATTTAAATTAGACCTTACAAATCCATTTCAAGTATTAGTAGATTTTGAACATGATTCAGGTTTGAATGAAATTTATATGAAAATAACTGATACACTTTTAAAAACTGCAACAAAAATAGCTAGTAGAAAAAAGCAGCAATTGACCAATAACATTTCTACTGAGACTAGAGAATTTATGAAGAAAAGAAGGAATATGAAGATATACAAAAATAATGCATTAAAAAGGATTGAATATCTCAAATTTTGTAAAATGGTGTGGAAAAGATTTGAAAATGATATAAGAAAGTATAACTGTGAACTAGCAATGAAAGCTGTAGAAAAGAATAAAAGTCTCAAGATGAGTGTAAAACAAAATTTTGGTGTTGGTAGGAAATTTATATCTGCTATAAGAAAACAAGATGGCATTATTACTAAAAAGAGAGATGACAACATGTAAGCATAAAGAATGATGATCATGTGATGTTTAGTGATTTAATATGTTCCTGCTTTCTCTAATTAAAAGTAATTAGATCAAATATCTATTTTAATTGCACTAGTTCTAGATTTTATTACTAATAAATAAAAATACAATTATTATGTGTGTTGTTCTTTATTTCATCAATCATATTCCAGACTAGTTTTTGGCATTAGATTTCTTAAATGAAGAGTTTGCTTTATTTTGGTGTATGAACATCTTTCTCCAGAAAAACAAAATGTCTGTAGATAATATGTTTTACAGATATCAATATATTCAGTCTGATCATTTTGTATTAAATTCATAATCAGGATGTTTGAAACTTTCAAGTCATTAACTTGATTAACATAATTGAAATAAAAGTGATTGTTGGATGGAATGTTCGCAGTTCAGTGCTCTTAATTGATGAAAACCAATAACCAAAAAATAATATGACAGGCATTATTATCTGTTTTCTATTGATTACTTATGCTTATATAGATAACTAAATACAACTAATGTAAGGAGCTGTTGTTAGTGGTAATCTGTTTTGACTTTTTTTTTTTTAAAAATTCATGATAATTATAATCCTAATTTCAATTATTTATTAAAATTTACATATTAATATGTAATACTAATGTTTATGACCCTGTATTCAAATCCACATAGTTGATGGTTTTAAATAAATATTGAATTTAGTTTAGGTAACTAAACCATAACAATCACCATTCCAATTCTTGATTGGTAAATGAGTTTGTAGATAAGAAACTGGAATGATTCTAAATTAATTTGGGTTTAAGGATGCAACTTTTCAACTGCGAAATAAGACGGGCTATGATTCTGGCTGTGTTCTGCTGAAAGCATAGTGCCATATAATTTTTAAATTTAAATTATTTTACTTTTTCTTAATACTTGTTTATAATGAATTCATAAAGATAATCATAAAATAAAAATATGACTGCAGTATGATATGGCCATTATCATAAAAGAGGTATACTTTTTAAAAGAGTCAAGCCCATGGTTTTTCCTTCATATTTTATTTTTTTAATTAAAATTTATTCAATAATATTTAGATTCAGAACTTTGTAAATTAAAAGAAATATATTAATTATCAATTAATTTTTTATTTATTTACAATTAGTAGAAAATTAGGAAGATATATAAAATTACTTGGTTGTAATAGCAGTTATAGCATATTCAAAAAATGTTATTTTTAATTAACCATGCTTAGATTTAAGTTAAAAGTAAATACCTGTATCTTCTTTATCTATTTAATTTTTGTCAGATATCCACTGAGTTTTGTTTAATTTAGAATTAGTTTGAGCACACTACAAAAGGATTTGAGAAAATTAAAATCTAGAATTCTGAGATTAAATGATTTTTTTTTTTATAATGGTACTTTTTATAACTTTATTTTCAAATGCCACTGTATATATGTTACATTCCCTATTTAGTACTGTTTATAATAGTTGATGATAATATCTATCTGTCTGTAAAAAAAACATTGAAGAAGAAGGGAAAAAAGTGTTTATTGTCAAGAATAGTTTCTAAAACCTAAATTTCAACTCCACACGTTTTAAATTTTTCATTGGCATTTTTATGGTTTATTTATTCTATAAATGTTTGTTGATGTTCCAAATTTGTTTTTAGGTACATAATTGCTAGTGATGAAATGTGTTCACATACTCATGCATTCATATATTTTACTTAAAATTTACCAGCCATACTATACAAAATTATTTATATATTTCAATAAAATTTATTGTAGAAAATATTTTATATCTAAATAAAAAGAATTGACTTTTTTAAATGTTAATTGTCTAGTGTGGTGTGTATATTTCAATTTTGAATAATTTAAGAAAATCGTTTGGTAGTTTGAAACCAAATTAACGGATTGGGACACAATACTAGTGTTTATATTTTAATGATCTAAAAAGTCATGTGATGTTTTATAAATATATATTGACAGTTTTGAATTTGCAAAATACTTGTTTAAATAATCTTAAATTATTTAAAACTGAAATTGTCTCATGAAAACACATTATTGATTATTTCTCATGTAATGAATACATTTAAACAAAAAAATATACTAGATGTAAATTGATTGCTAGTTTTATTTAAAATTCTGTTTTATAAATTGGAAAGTTATATATATAAATTGACTTATATCTATTTTTATTATCAGAATTCGCCATAAGTGAGTGTTTTTATATTAATGCAATTTGCACACCTATATTTTTTTACACACCTTTATTTATTACTTATAATCAGAAATACTAAACTGTTATGTATTTATTAATGGTCTCAGCTATTCTTTATATATTGAGGTTTTTTTTTTTAAAAAAAAAAACATTTTATTGCTGGTTGGTTGATATCATTGAAGCATAGAAAAAGTATTACATAAATTCAATTACTGTTTAGAAATTTTCTAAATACCGTAACTAATTTTCATAATTTCATTTTTGTGAATAGTTAAAGACTAAATAGGAATGAAGGTATTGGAAATTTAATGCCTATAATCTAATCAATTATTTAAATTTGAAATAATTTACTGCTGTTTGTAAAAAGGATTCACTTTTTTCCTTCTATATATGATTCTGAAAAACAGGTTTATAAGAGATTGTTGTATTATTGTAGTTTATGTTTTAATTGTGTATAAATTCAAATTAGTAATGCTAAATTTATCAATTGTCATAAACTACTAGACAAAAAAAACTTTTGCTTCTCAAAAATTTTTCAGTTGGACAAGTTCAACACTATTTAGAAATTATATTTTGTACACCCTGCATATCCTCATGTAACACTTCTGGTGAGAAGATTCTATACTGCATATTTATAAACATAAAGATTATATTGTACATTTATATGAGTAAATATAATTGAAAATAAATTATGGGGTCAATGCCTATGCGAAAATGAACTTTCCCCTCAGTGCTTTGAAAGGTGCATCATGATGTTAATCATATTTTTTATTTACAATTTTGATGCATGATTATCTGACCATTAGAAATATTCTGAGATTTACTCTTCATTTAATAATAATCAGGTGCCCACTTACTCTACATCATTTGGATTGGCTATGGTCTCAACTTTGATTCACCAACTTCTTCACAAAATCGTCTACAGATATACATGTTTGTTTTATTGTATATTATTGGTGATTATAGAATTCTAGATTTTTTCAAAAATGGCAAAAAAAAATCTTTAATTTATAATTTGACGGTAGAAGGGGTATTATTTTTGTAGTATTGTTTTTTATTTTAATAAACTTTTCAGTATCAGGGAAAAAATGGTAATAATGAAATTGACAAAAATAAATAAAATTTATATTACAATAAGTATATTAGACAAATTTTTTGAAGTTGTTTCAGGCTCCCTGTTCTATTCATCAAAGTCATAGTCCATTGTTGGATTCATAAAAACCAAGTTTACCAAAATGTAAGTGAATATCTGTTTTATTGTTTTTTCATCTTTAGAAGAAATTTTGAAACAGTTTTCATTCATTGATAATTGAAATTATCCATCGTTCTGTTTTATGCAAATGGATGCCATTAGAAAGAAACAAAAGCTAGCTTAAATAATTCTTGGAATCATTAAAATATTATAAACCTTTTAAAAATAATTTTAAATGAAACCAAATATTTCTAAAAAGAATAGACACTAGAAATCCTAATTTTATTAATAGAATAAACAGGAAATTCATTTGCACATCAAATCTCATAGAAAACATGGAATATAATATGTTAGCAATGATGGTTTTAGGAATTTTGTCTTTGCATCAGATTTTAGCAGTGTTAAACAAGTTTCAATTATTAATTCGATCTCAATTTTGGAATTGAACATTATAGAAAATAACCTAAGCTATTGCCCTGCACAAAAATCGTTTTTCTCCGATGATCAGGACAGAAGTTATCACCCCCTTCCGGTGGATTGCCCCCCCCCCCCCCAATCAATAAATAAAATTTTTTCAAATCAACACAGAACCACAATGAAGTGATTCCTGAGCTAAAAATAATGATCTAGGGACAAAAATGAGTCCAAATGATGTTTTAGACCTAAACAGAAACTTTGAAGCTACAAATTAATCATACTTTTTAAGCAATAATTATTGAAAATTTTCCAAAATTTAACAACAAACTTTCAGACTATACTTGAATCATTCATTACTAATCAAGACCTAAAATTCAATCAAAAAAAGCAGGATCCAACTAGTATCAGCAAATAAAAATCCTTGTGAACCCTGAAGGACTTTGGTTGGTGGGTTTAGCAGCCGCTGCGAACATTTGTAGACCCAGAAGTCTGATGATGATCAAGGACGAATGTTCATCTCACTTGACCTCAGTATGCAAGATGATATGGACAAATGATTTACTCTCATGGCATGCAAATAAATCCAGCTTGATTTCAAGACTACATGAATTAAATGTTGTATTGGTGGGTGTGAGTTTGCACTCCTTTTCGTCAAGTGATAGTGGTCATAAGGGGCTTGGTTCATTTGGGGGGATTGTTGACAATCATTGTCTAGCCTGGGAATATTTGCCGGGAGGGTGAAAGTTACTACCTTCACATGGACTTTGCCATGAAGGGCTACTGCATTCCTTGATGGATTATTTGATAGGTCAGTGTTGATTTGCACTCACTATCATCAGGTTTCATTTGTTAGCTTTAAATTTAATGCATTTGTAAAGCGGTTGGTCTGTTTCAAGCCACCACCATTTTTTTTGTAACATTGATGGAATTCTGTTTTGTGGGGATGGGTCTGCACTCCCCTCTTTTTCTTCAGGGGTGGCTGGTTATAGACATTAGGTATCTGGTTTATGGTGTGGGCTGCTAACAATTTTGCCACTGCCCAGAACACCTGACGGGAGGCTACATGGTCAAAGTTGGTGCTATTCCTGCTCTGGTTGGCTGCTGTGTCCCCTGATAGGCTGGTTTTGGGCAGTGTCGATCTGGCTCTTTACTTATTACTTCTTAGTTTTTACCCAAGTTGGCTTTCCAATTTTGGGCAGGTGGACCGATTGTGGTCCCTGTTCATTTGGACTGCTAATTGGGAGGCAGAGGTATTCAGAATGGTCTTGAAATGGCTCGGCTGTGGTTCGAGAGTTTATTGCTTGGTGGTTGGCACAATGCTAGACTTCACCTATTCAGCTGAAGCATTTGAATCTTCACTTCAGAGCCCCAGGGGTGGGTCCATTGGGTGATAGTTAACTTCTCGACAGCCAGGCCATGTGGATCCACATACAGATACATATTAATCACATTACAGCAATTTTTATGGATGTAATTATTTTTGAACATATATACATTTTACCTTGTTATATTTGTGTAATCTTCAGTGGGTAAGTGTACTTTAAAATTTTTGTAATCTTTTATTAATAAAGATTACTTTGAGAAAAAAAAAAAGAATACATACTATTGTTACTGTATCACTGTCCAATACTAACTCAGTTATCATGCATCATGAAGATGTAGTTTGTCCATAAAACTATATCATAAATTGATTTTATTGTAAATATATTAAAAAAATGTTTTTAATAATAGCATTTTATGTAGTAAATTAATTCATGTAAAATGGGAGAGTTATATACAAAGATAATGTTTTTTTACTTTTAATACAAAATTATGAAATTCTGTGCAAATAGTAATATAAATATATGATTTTTTCTTTTTTTGTTTATCTGAGTTAGATCCTGTTAGATTAATATTAATTCTTGGCACTTATATGAATAGTATTCTATTCTCAAAATTCTCAGCTTAATGTATGGATACATTGCTGATGTTTTGTTGCTGCCAGAATTGTGAACAACTTTTTTTATTATTATCCTTTATTATTGGTTTTCAATATAAATATTATTAATAAATATAAGAAAACACAAACAAAGGAAATAAAAGAAGCAAAGCAAAATAAAAATAAGTAAAAAATACAAACTCTTTTTATTGATAATTATGAGAAGTTAAAACTGATAGTTTAACACATAGTAGAGTTATGGATACTAAAGTTAATAGTTACCGAGTTCAAGTTCAAGCCTTCATTACTATCTTACCATTCAATTATTTATATATAATTTAAGATGAGAAGTATAATAAATAAATTTTAAAAAAATAGATTATGTGGTTTACCAAATCCATTCTCACAAATTATGTGTACAAAAGAAATTCTGGATTGGTAGAAGCAAATATTATTAAAATTATAATAAAAATGTTAAAATATAATGATAATATATTTTATAAATAATACAATAAACTGTAGAAGTACTTTCACTTAATTTCTTAATCTTTTTCAACTGAAAATCATTTAAATTTAATGGAAGTAAACAAATGTTATATCCCAAGATTCATGAATTATAAAGTTTGCACATTAATTGTTAATTAAAGACATCCTGTTTCTATTTATTAAAATTACTTTTTTTTCTCTCATGAAAAATATTCTCATTTCTATCTACAAGAAATGAAGGTTTATTAAATTATAAATTGATAATCAAATCTTTTTAAGTAATATATTGTTAATCAAAAGTACCAGTTGTGTATAAGATGGCTAATCTTAGATCTTTTCATTTTTCAATGAGAAATTATGTTGATATGGAAGTGATAAATCATTTAATGTAGAAATATTTATAAAAGAGTTAATTGAAATTGGGTATAATCATGAAAAAATTTATACTTTGCAATTAAAAAAATAATATACTAATTTAAAAGAGCAGAAAGTTGATGATAAAAAATAAATATTCTATAGGTTTCAAATGCTCAAGTTAATTTTTTTAAATATATAGTGATTTGTATGAGTTTTATTTTGTGTTGCACCTAATATTAATAGATTTGTTAAATAATTAAAAAATATATACAAGAAGGTAATATTGTATATCAAATTTTGGTGCAAAGCTTCAATACATAGGTGAATCAAGGTGTCATTTTGAGAAAAGATTACACAATATACTCTTACATAAATGTATAAAAAATAAAGAGCAGTAACTTAATAATGATGTCTGCTTTCTTTGATCATGAAAAAACACTAGTTTATTTTTAATTTTGATCTTATCAGTTAGTTTATTTTAATATTGTTGATATGTTTGTTATGATGGCTCTATCTGCATATATCGTCTATAATAATAAATCTAATACTTTTTAACAACTAAATTGTTTTTCATCCGAAAAATATTATTTTATATTAATTCTACAACAGGATGGCAATTTGTGGTTAAAGATGCCCTCCCCCCCTCACTCTTTTCATGTTGACTTACAAAATTCATGCTTTAGAAAATTTCAAATTTTTTTACTATTAATTAAAAATGAAAAATCAAATTTATCTTAGATATTCTAACTATAATTTTTAACAATCATAACACAAATGGTAGAATGATCAGAATCATATAGAGTATTGAAGATCATTATTATACTCAATCATTATTTATGTATTCTTTTTATTTTATTACTTCTAATTTATTAATAATTTTATAAATTATTCACCTTTTTTTTTTAAATTGATTGTAAAACTTTAATTTAAAATTAAAATAAGACCATAAAATTCAATTTTAGAATGGCAAACAAAAAAGAAATGTGACATGCTTAACACATCATAGTTGTAACATTTCATTAGCTAAAAACAAGTCATACATCACATGACTTAATTTAATAAGCTTGTAATTATAAAAACTAAAGAGCATGCAATAGCTCTAACAAGCTTTATTAATAAATGCAGCAAGACAAAGCATTTAAAAATTTTCTATCTAGAAATTATCTCTTGTCTTAAGACCAGTTTCATATTTTTGGCATTCCTCAGTGAGTTGCTAGGATATTTCAGACACCAAATTCAAAATACTAACTCAAAACCAGCACTTATCTAATAGTTAACTTTTAAGTAGTCAATCTGAAATTTTCGGACACCTATATGTCTTCAACTCCAGCTATCCTACTTAAATAGCTATATGGGGCTGAGAATTATTCAGCCATACCATATATTACTAGTCTTAGCAATATAACATTGCTTAAAACTTAAAGGCAAAAGCTAACTAAAAATGTCATACATCACGTGCATTCCAATATTTTTTAAAATATATTTGAAAATAAATTTTAGCTGAAGTATTTAGTATGTAGGACTATTATAGTAAATGGAAAGAAAATTGAAGAATATAATTAGACCTACTAATAGCAATGAAAAGAAAAAATTGAAAAAATAACCAGAAAATTAAAAGGATCATACATTAGATACGCTTAATATTAAATTAATATATTTTTTAAAAAAAAAAAAATATTTATACTTGGAACAAAAAAAAAACTCTTTAATAGATATGTTTTGCCTGTTTTGATTTTGATTATGAATCATTAACTGTGAATTCTAAAGTAAAATTAAGATTGCAAATGGCACAGAGAATTAGAGCAAAAGAAAAAAATAAATTGCTGGGAAAAACAAACAAATTTAACATATTTTTATAACAGACATTGATTGAAAATCAAATAGTATTTTCAAATAACATAAATACAAAATAATTTATTTTGAAAAGGAATCTAAAGTAAGCATCCATGGCAAAATGGTCCAAGTATGATTAGAAAAGTTTGCAATAAATCCTTTTTTTTCTTCAAAATTTTGCAATCAATTTATAGCCAAGAATATTCCATGTATACTGTGTGAACTCTTGTCACTATATTGGCATCTGCTGGTGATTGACAAATTATTTGAATATTTTCCTGTAAGCTTCATGACCATCACTATAGAAATATTCATAATAAAAAGAAACAATGTAAAAGTTTACACATCAGATTGTAATGTATTTTTTTTTATATCACATTAATTGGGATTGGGGGGGGGGGGCATTACCACTTTTGACTGAATGATTTATCTGATAAATTTTCCATGGACACGTCAAAATAAGTGTAAATTTTTCTTTGAAGTTTTTTCTCTTTTCTAGCATGTTATATCTATATCAGCCACAAAGGCTCTGTGATGGTATTGTAATCCAAGGTATTATGTTTGGAGCAAAAATATCAACTCTCTCTTTTCACTTTTATTACCTGTAGTAGAATATTTGAACAATATTTTACCATGAATTTTATTAATTATATAAACTATTAAAGAGATGTAATTATATTTTATAGATTGCACAGGAAGTATATGTAAACACTTAAACAGGCTTTAACCTGTAACGAATGCGCCTTAAAATTTCTAATAGTCAAGCAGTATTATTTTGCCCATAGGGGGCCCTCACAAACCACGACACATCATCAAAATAATATTGCTTAACTATTAGAAATTTTAAGGTGCATAAGCCTGTTTAAGTGTAAACTATTAAAGTAACTGAAGCTATGTCATATCATATATGAACAAGCATTTGTTATGAATTCTAATGTTATTGCATGATTCAGCAGTGCTGCATGGAAATAATGACTCAAGTCTGCATACAATTTTTTAAATGAATGTTTTTATACTTTTTATGACTAATGTAAATAATTTTCCTTGCTTTGTGAATTATATGCTTTTTTATTTTTTAATTCAATTTATTATGGAATTGTGTTTGCTATCATCAAATAGTGTCTGTCGAGTTCTCCCTGTAATTTTTTTAAATGAACATATTTTTTGCTAAACAAAATTAATTTTTCCTGCTTTGTAGATTTAGAATTTTTTGTTCATTCTTGCTTATTATCTACCATTATTACTATATGTAGTCAGATACCTTTTTATATTTAATTTTTTTTTTTAAATTTATTGCCAGCAATTATAATTTTATTATGGAATTGTCATGATTAATTTGATTTCTTCCTAAAGATTTATTTTTTAAATAAATTATATTATTTTCATATTTCCAAACATGTTATTTGTTTGACAGACATTGCTTGATTACAAAAATGTATTCATTTCAGCTTTGTTTTCTAAAACAATTTGCATTACTTTCATGTTTTCAAACATATTACTTTTTTTTGGTTTGTAGTTTTTCTCACAGTAAGTTATTGATTAGTTTATTTTGATGTGATGTTGATGTGAAGTGCTATGGCTTCTCCTTTATCGAAGTCAGGAATCTCTTAGCCGCTATGCCAGAAAAACCTTGTAGCCACCTTACTTTCCCTTTCATTCTCCACCCTAACGTTTTCCCATATTCTTCTCTATCCTGCTCCATCCTATTTCTACAACATCATCCTTGTCCACTCTACGGCCTTTATATCTAGATCCCTCTTATCTTTTTCCAAACCAGCATAAAAACCAAGAACCCACTTTCTGTATAATCACTTTGTTTATATTTATTCTTCCCTTATTCGTACCCTTTCTGCTTTTAACCATAGATAGCTAATATTTTCCATGTTCCTTACATAACTTGCAGACTAAATCACCCACATTTCTCCATTCCTTTGTTTCTAATGATCCTGTTTGAGTCTTAAACAGTAAACTACTTTTCTTACTATTATCGTAAATTAACTCACACTCAATATTCTCTTTACTTTTATATTTAAACTCGTTTTACTCTCCTTACTAGTTTTTTATCTCTCCAAATCCCTATTTTTTCTTAATGTATCTATTCTTCTATTCCATTCCTTGCCACTATAACCCTCCACAATTCTCCTAACATAATCATTTCATACTTTGGATGTGATATGATGTATTATGCCTTCTCCTTAAACGAAGTCAAGAATATCTCGGCAATTATGCCCAGATAAACCTGGTAGCCACTTTATTTTACATTCCCCACTCTAAATTTACTCATAATCTGCTCTATCCCATTTCCTTAACATAATCTTTGTCAACTCTATAACCTTTATATTTAAATCCCCCTTATCTTTTCCCAAACCAGCATAAAAACCAATAATTTACTTTCTGTATAATCACTTTTTTCATATTTATTTTTCCACAACTTCATTATATGTATGTATTGTGGCTCCACCAATAGAAAGAGTGTACATACAATGAGCTCCATAAAATATTTTATCCTGCTTATAGTCATATTTATATTAGCAAAGATAAAAGAAAACAGTTTTTAAATACTCATTGCAGAACAAAGGTATCTTCAATAGTTTTCTGAAGAATCGGTTATGGTTTGACTACCTGGAAGAAAAAATTTAACTTATTTTAAAACCTGAAAAAAATTCCAGTTTTATAGACTTAGATTTGAATCCCAGGTTATTATCATATCTTGTCATGAATTGTAAATTATTTTTAAATTACAGCTGCCCTTCATATGTTTACAAGTTTATCATTCATAGTTAAATAACCCAAAATTTGAAAAATATTACATACAAAATTAAAAATTAAAAATATATCAGTTTTAATTCATTAATTTCTCACATGCATTAAAATCATTTCATCATCTTGTATAGTTTATATTAAGTATTGTTATTGATATTTTAATGATTATAAACATAATTTATAAACTCCACATTTTTAATAAGCATTTATTTCAAACATCATTCATTTAATAAATACTCAAATGAATTTAAATCGTTAACAGCTCTGTATTTGATGTAAATTTAGTGTTAATAATAATTTTTAAAGATGTAAAATATGTATTAAAAACATATATTGGCTTAGTATTTGTTGCAAATTCAAGCAAATAATTGTGTAAATTAAATGCTTGGAGAACAGTATATCCAAAACAATAAATTTAATGAACGAAAAAAGGAAAAGGAAAAAAAAAGAAGTTATATTTGAACAGGAACAGCAGTGACCTATATTTAATGTTTTAAAATAAACTTATAATTTGACATAGGGATTGCTGGTCAAGTTTAAAGGGCTAAATTCTTAAAGTTTTTATTTGTATTTACTTTTCATTAGTTTTACTAATTTTTTTTACTTTGTTGTTTTAAGGTTGATAAATTTATTTTATATTTGTACACATATTCACAAACTACTTTGCACATTTTATAACAAAAAGATAGCATTCATAAAGTTGAAAAATGAAAATATTCTTGATGATTGCATAGTAATTAATTTTCACTACACTAAATCTTATATTAATTAATGCACATATATGATGCACAATGGAAGATAATCCTCATTTTAAAAGGGGGAAGTGATTAAGGAAAATTATCTTATCTAAGATAAAGATTTTTAGATATGCTCACAATTGAAATCAGGATATTTTCCTGAATTTTAATATTATATGTGTGCTTTTAAATTATTAATGGTTCTTGATCTATAAAACATTTTCTGTGCTAGAACATTTTTCAAAAGTTATATAAACAATAATTGATCAAGTTTAAAATGTGCCAAACAACACTAATTTTATTCAGATTTTTTAAATGCTCAAATTTTGTCTTTTTTTTAAATTTTGTATATATGTATGTTACTTGAATGTAGTTGAATTTTACTTGAGAAATGTCTATTTGTTAATAGATGAAGCTATGATTGTGGGAAAATTTTAGTAAAATTTTGTTTTCTGACTAGTATTTTAATGTTATATGATTTTCTGTTTTATTTATCATTACTAGTATAGTTTTAGGCAGAATTGAATTTTATAAAAATTTACATATTTTTAAAAACAACCACTTTAAATTACATATACTAATATATGATCAATCCATAATTTTTAATCATATGCCATTTCATTTATTATCCAAATACTATATATTAATAATTCATCAACTATATTATCCCAAATTCTCTTTGTTGATTCATTATAATTTTAATTTTTGTTATAAAATTTTACATTAAAATGACGCGTTCTTTATTTAATGTATATAAATGTGTTGATAGTGAATTTAAAAATATGGCAAAAAATGAATAGATTTTAATCTGAAATTGAGAACCATGTTTCAAAATATGATTTAAAGTATTAGTAATGTTTATTAACAATTAATTTTCATGATATGAAATTTCAGGAAATGTGATAACTGATTGCATGGATAATATGTTTTAGTTTAATTCCCTTTAATTTATGTATAATGGAACTGTGAACTAAAATATATTTTGTTCCAAGAACCCATCACATTCAAATGTATATGGCATATTAATAGCTCACATTTTGTTGATAAACATTGATTAGAATAGAAAATGTATTGTGTTTATTAAACTGCATGTGTACAGTACTTTTCATTATGCACATATACCTAGATAAACAAAATTTTAAAATAATAACAATATAGTTATTAATAATAGATTGAGGGAACTTATATATATATTATAGAGTGTTCACTCATACATTAAGTGAAGTAATAAGAGTAAAGGGGGAAAAAACCCTCATTTTTATTTTTAAAATAAAGTGAATAGCAAAATGTCTGTCTTTTATTAAATACTCTCTGGGCAATTTTATTTTTTCAATACCATTTTTCTCTTATAGAAAAATAATTAACTAATCTCTTACAATTTCTAATTGTTTTAATATTTTTAAATCAGTATTAATTAACATTTAAGTATGCTCTAAAATTTTGTAAAACTTTTAGCAATTACTCATAGAAAATATTTTATTAGTCATATCAAATTCAGAAAGGGTAATAAAGGTAGAATAGAATATATGTGCTTTCAACATAAACGGAAGAAATTTTTTAAATATTATATATATAATTATGTATATTTATATAATTATATGTAATATATTGAGTGTATCAATAGTTCTACAAGCTTTTATTGATAAGTGCTACTAGAGAAAGCATTCCAAATCTCTGTCTAGAATAATCCATATCCTCAGAATGATTTTGAGTTTTTGGCTCACCTCAGTGAGGCGCTAGGACATTAAGACATTATATCTAAAATACCCAACTCAAAATCAGCACTTATCTAATATATAACTATTAAGTAGGCAATCTGAAATTCAGACATGTAAATGTCTTTAAATCCAACTATCTAACAAATAGCTATATATGTCTGAAAACACTTCAGCATCACCTTATATTAATAGCCTCAGCAATATAGCTGTTTAAGTTTGATAGTTGGATTTAAAGACATTTACATGACTGAAAATTTCAGATTTTATACTTAATAATTATGTATTAGATAAGTGCTAACTTTCAGTTGGGTATTTTAGATCTAGTGTCTGAGTGTCCTAGTGACTAACTGAGGTGAACCAAAAGCTTGAAACCGGTCTGAGGATAGGGATTATTCTAGATAGAGATTTTGAATGCTTTCTCTTGTGGCACTTATCAATAAAAGCTGTTTAGAGCTATTGGTACGCTCCCTATATTACATATCTGTAATACAAGTTTAAAACAAGTCACGTGATATATGACTTGCTTTATTGATTATTATATAATTATATATATAATTGCATACAGTCCTCAGAAAAAGAAAAATGACTATTAAATATTATAATATTTGTGAATTTTAATGGTTTTTGTTTGTTTATTTACATTTTTCATTTAGATAGCATATACTTGTAGTCAAGTAATTAGATCCAACATAATTTGTGGCTTCACTGTGTATACATTATATAAATATAACTAAGCAGATAAAAATACATTTGATACTAGTATAGTGTATGGTTTGCAGTCTGATGGAAGTGCATAGTATTTAATGAGCAAAACAATAATTGATAAAAAATAAAATCAAGAAAATAATATATTTTGTATTAACAAATAATTTATTTACCAAAAGAATTCCGATTATTTACCAAAAAATATATCAATGACAAATAAAATGTAGTATGCAGATTTGCTATGCTGCATGAGAAGAAAGTTTACTCTAGTTTTATGATATCAAGATCAATTTCATGGTTTTATTTTAATTGTTTTTCTGCCATGATAGTTTTATTTTTGGAATTTCATTTTTTCTGGATTTGCATTTGATTTTAACACCTGTGTTTGAATTGCTATTTTTGCTAAAAACATCTATTACCATGGACTACCTTTTTCTTTTTAATTCAATATATATTTTGTGTTTAAATTACATTTTGATTTTTTTATATATTTGTAGTTATAAATTTAATAATAAATGAGAAAATTTCTCATGGATTTACATTTCTGTGTACTTTTTGTTGCTATCAATATATATATTTGTTAAATAATTGATATTCTTTTGATTAAGCAAATTATTTTTATTACAAAATATATTATTTTCTTGATTTTATTAAATATACTCTTACAATAGCAATAAATTCAAGAATTAAAGCAGTCATTTTATATATATATTTATAGATTATTTTTTAATAGTTATATAAGTTTAAATATTTCCATTGTTTAATATTATTGATAGATATTTTTGAGTGGGATTATTCTCTTTTCTTTTTCAGATGTTGCTGACTTGATTAATAAAAGCACTAACATGGGAATTGAATCTGGGACTTTTAGATTCATTTTAATATTAAATTTAAGTGATGCTCTAACTAACTACTCCATTATGTTAAAGGCAACAGTGGATAGAAATTGTATATAAGCATCTGTGGGGACTCTTTTGATTTCTCTATTTTTTTTTTCTTAAGGGCAAAATTGTGTGATTTCCAACCATGAATATTAAACTACTTTGTTTGCCATTATTATGGGCGCAGCTTCTTTAAATTTTCTTCTATGTCCAATATTTTTGTCTTTTCACAATTGAATTTATGTTTATTGGTATATAATTGGTCTACTACTTTAGATATATCTGATTGTTAATCTTGCCCTTAATAAAAAAAAGTGGAGAAATCAAAAGGAATTTTATAGATAAGTTTATGAAATTTCTATTGACTGTTGACTTTGACAGAATAACCCCAATTGTTTAGAATGATAATAAATTCAGCATTTATGCATCTAAAGGATACAGAGTTGATTCCCATGCTAGTATTGTCATTGATCAACCTGCACCACCCGAGGAAAAGATGAGAATACCATTCAAAATGTTGTATTATATACTAACCTGTATGTTATTACTAATAGTTGAATGTGTTTTGAAAAATTTAAATAAAGTTTGGATTTTTCTAAAACATTTGAAAATAAATATTAGATGATGGAAATAGTTTTAAAAAATGATACTTTTTAGGTCTACTGTAATGACATAAGTCTAAGTATATTGTTTATAAATATAATAATAATAGAATAGAAAAACAAAATATCTCTTAGTACTACTGCATCTGTTTTTTCTAGCATTTTAAATAAAGAAGTGAAACATACAATTAAATCTATGAGGAAGGGAAAAGCTCTAGGAAGTGATAGAATTATAATCAGGTGAAGAATTGTTGTCAAAGTTTTTTACAAAATGTCTAAATGATAAAAAATATACTAGCTGATTGGACAAGTGCAATAGTGATATTGATATTTAAGAAAAGTGATAAAGAAAATATTAGAATTGTAGACCTATCAATCTTTTATCTGTTTTATTGAAAATTTTTGTCAAGATAACTGCAATTCATTACAACAAATTTTAACAATGAGAATTTAAAAGTGGTTTTAGCACAGTGAATCTTGGCCAAGTATTGAGAGAAATTATAAAAAGGACCAATGAATATTGGATTTGTAAATTACAAAAAGATATTTGATTCTACAAGCATTTCTATCATGATTAAAGCAGTGACTCATCAAGATATAAATCCAGGATATTGCCTTATTCTGGAGAACATTTATCAAAATGAAACAGCAATGATCAGATTACATAGTAATACTAAGAATATTAACATCGAGAAAGATAAACAGCAAAGAAATCTCCAAAAATTTTAATAATAGTTTTACAAGAAGTATTTTGTGGATTAAAAACATAATGCTTCAGAGTTTCAGGAAATGTTTTAAGAGGTTTTTTTTTCCATATGTCATAGCACCGGCTGGAACGCGAACCCACAACCGTCTGCAACCAACTTCTTGCTCTCGGCTAACAGCGCTTGACATGTTTTAAGAGTTATCCAGTGAAAATAAAAATCAGGTCTAGAAAATCTATGGACTTCAATTTGAAAATATTTAACAGTATTTGTATTAATAGAGCTCTATTAGTAATCAGTAAGACCCTTAGGGATTTACCTTCAATACTTTTTAGATTGCCTTTTAGTAAAGTATTTTTGCAGCAAGTTATCTCATTAGTTGCAAGATATGTGGATTTAAAAAATGAGAATTGAGAAAATATTGTGAAATGTAGATTTAGAATATGGTAAGGTGTATCGGCTTTCTAGGTAACAAGGTTTAAATAAATTTTGGAAGCTAAAAATTGTTTTCATGATTTTTTAGAAGTAGAAAAAAAAGATATACTGTTTGAAAGAGACTTTATGTGATAATAAAGGCTGTTTAATTTAGCATTCTTAGTTGATGTAATCAGCCTTTTGATCTAATTCTGAAATTGCAAGTCTAAAACAACTTAAATTGACATTAAGGCATTTGAATTGAGAATAAAATGGTTCATTTTAGTTTTACAATGATAGTTTGATCCAATTTCTGCAGTTAATGGGCAAAGTGAGTGTGCTGAAAATAATGTCAATTTTTACAAAATATGTTTATAGAAATCAGATTGGTGAATAATTATTTGGACACTTTTGTGATTTTGCTTTAGATTACTTACATCGTATTTCACTCTGTAAACATAAATCGTGAGATTGCTTAGTAACAAACAAACCCAAAGTAAGTTCATTATTGAAAATGAAATTTTATGGTCTTCTCATACAGTTTGGTTGCCAAGGTATATCATTTTGGAATAATATACATGAAATTCAATTGACTGATTAAAATTTGAAAAATATTCTGTTGCTTTCATATATAGGGTATATGAGCACATACTTTCACATGACCCACCATTCTTCACACTATCTCATAACACTGATACACTTGAACACATATATGTCGAAAAGATAAATAATCACCAAAATACGTATTTCATGCTAAACCAGCAATTATCAGTTGATCCAGATTACCATCTCCACACATATATGCTATAAGGGCTCAGATATATATTAAGATAGCCAATCCTCATACTTTAATGGACAGATTTCAATCTACGCCACACTCCAACTCTTCAACCATCCATCCAATTGAAAATCTGTCTCCTGGTGATGGAATGCTCAAAGGCCATCCCGAGGCCGAGATTCTTGTCACACCCATGTTGACTTAAGATCAATCTGACCCCTCATGTACAGGACATAATCCATTTAATACATATACAAGGGATGGACAGACATCTCTACTATATAAGAACTGAAACACACAAGCTTATTATATACCTGTGTCTATATGTGTAATATATAGGGTATATGAGCACAGACTTCGCATGACCCACCACTTTCCACACTATCTCCTAACACTGATACACTTGAACATATATATGTTGAAAAGATAAATAATCACCAATATACGTATTTCATGCTAAACCAGCAAAAATCAATTGTTCCAGATTACCATCTCCACACATATTTGCTATAAATGCTCAGATATATATTAAGATAGCCAATCCTCATACTTTAATGGACAGGTAGAAAAAGCAATTATGGAAAAGATAGTACAATAATAAATTGTGTGAAGAGAGCAATCACATAACTGAGCATACAAGCCAAGAAAATTTTTGGTAAGAGAATTAATTTATGATCTCATAAAGACAGGCATCTGAATAAAATTTTGACTTTCTAATTTTTATTTTACACTTTTTTTAAAAAAAATTGAATGAGGTGATATGTGTGTGTGGTTTGCTTTTGCATTTATTTGATGAAATTAGGCTTTATGAGCCAAAGCTTTATTTAGATGTTCAGCATCTCTTACACAATATAATTATTGTTTTACTCTCACAATTCAACCTTATAACTGAAGACATTGAGAAAAAAAAAAAAGGTCATTGACTTCTAAAATCCATTTTGATTAACTAGATTTCTTCAGTTAAGCCAGGCATACTTGCCACAAACTTACCTTTTTTATATGCATGTGTTTGTTTGTGTGTGTGTTTTTAAAAAGAACTTGTTCAAAATAGTCATCTTTTAATAAATTTCTTGGACTAGAAATTATTAAATTTCATTTAGCAACAGTTATAACTTTAAATTGAATAAAGTTCAAATATTTTTTATATAAGTGCATGATAATTTTCATCTTTAGCATTTTATCTTTTTCTAAATCATGTCATGATCTTATCCTATAATAAGTGGCTTATTTTTACATTTCAAATATGTAGCTACATACATTAAAAAATGACGACTAATAGAACTTGAGGTGTATTTTGATCAAAAAAATTACTTTATAAGATCTAAGTAGATCTTGGTTGGAATGAATATGCATTATGTACATCAACAATAACAAAATGGTGATTTGTATGTGCTTTTAAAGTGTCCATAAGAAACTTTCATAATTGCATACAGTACTCTGAAGATGGAAAATTGCTTGCTGCCATATAATAAAATATATTAAATTTATGATTTTAAATAGTTTTTTATTTTATTTATAATTTTTATTTATTTGCATTTATATATATTATTTAATTGGTTTGCATTGATATAGTGCATATTGTGATTTCACTACATATTAAATGCTTATGATCTATAAAAAAAGTTGAATTTATTTTTATTTTTTATTTATAATTTAAATTTTTTTAATTTATAGAAAAATTGAATTCTTAAAATATATGGAAGAATCTATCAGTTTTGCAGACAAATGTGAATTAAAACATTGAACATCAATCTATTAATTTAATGGCAGTGTAATTTTCTGGAGAACAAAGATTTCTGATTAATTTTTCAGTTTATAAAAGTGAAATATATATATATTTCTAATTATTTAAGATAGAACTGATTAACTACTTCTTTCATGAGAAACTAGCTATTCATAAGAAGAAAAAAAAAGAAAACTTATAATAGTTATTAATCTGAATAAGACTATTGTAATGTAAACATGTTTTTGCCAGTCATTGGAATGTGTTCCAGAATGCTATATGCAAACTACAGCATTATATATTTTCAGGGATAAACTTTGTTGAATAATTCAAACTGATAAAAATTGGTGCAAATTACTAAAATTATGAAAATAAACCACTAAATGTAGTTGGTTACTATATTTAAATAAATAAATAATCAAATACTTTGTTGCTTGAAAAGTTATGTGGTGTGTTTGTATTTTGATAGATTGAAATTGGATCAAGGAACCTTTAGCTTTCAAATCTGTAACTCAGCAAAGCACTTAATTATATCATCCATTTAATATTTAATAACTACTGTATATGCCAATTCAAACTAGAATAACATTGCCAAGCAGGCAGTAAGAAACATTTTAAGGTCAATGATTTAGTGATGAAAATATTATTTTGTGTGGACTCCGAAATATGGGATGATTAATAAGGAAATGATTGTGTGATTTAGTACATTAGTAGAATGCTGGATTCTGAGGTTAAAAGTTCCTGAATTGAACTTGAACCTGTTAATTCTGATGGAGAACATCATATGACCTTTGAACAACTAACCAATTATTTATTTAATGAGGGGGAAAAAAAACTGGGATTGCCTGTGGACAAAAATATTTTGAAAGTTGTGTCTGCAGTGTATAGGAAAACCAAGGGATAGAGGAAAGTAATGTAATTATTTTATCTTGTGACTTTTAAAAATTAAATAATTTTATTTCTTCCTTATCTGAATAGGAATTTTTTTCTTTTTTAATAAAGTGGATAATTGAAAATAATTATGTATTTTATCTTTAATTTGAATGTTTTTAATCTTCAGTTTGTAAATAAATTTTTTCTAGTTTGTTTTATAAATATGTACATTCTTAGTGTTTATACTAGTCTTATAGTAATTTAATATCTTAATATTGAAAAGATTTGAGTTGAGTTTTGAATTTTAATTCATATTTGAAGAAAAAAAAAAGAAGGAAAATGGCAAACTATTTTGAAGCTTTGTTGAAAAGTAATATCGATGGATTTTAGAAAAAATATCTGCATTGAGTTCTTTACTGTGATCATGTTATGGTTAGACAATAAAATATTATATTATAGAATAGAATTTGATCATCATTGATATTCGAAGTTGTTATCCTTTTTTTTAATCTTGTTTTATTTTTAGCATACTGGTATGTATATATATTCGAAGTTGTTATCCTTTTTTTAAATCTTGTTTTATTTTTAGCATACTGGTATGTATATATATATAAAAAAAAAATTACAAGTATTATACAAAAATAAAATTTCTTATGATTATTAATTAATATCAAGTATTATAATTGAATTTCATATAAAAAAAATCTCATTAACTACTATAAAAAAATGTTAAATTTATCTTTATAATGTTATGAATGTATTGTGAAGTCAAATTGTCTAAAAATGAATCGAATTATTTTTTCTGATAAATTAAGATTAGATAGGAGGCTAGTTATTTAAAGTGAATATCATTTTTTTAAAAAAAATAGAATTCATTTTAGTCTTTTTAATCATTTATTTAATAATTATTTTTTTTTGTTAACATATATCTCATGTAATTATAATGTATCTAAATTAGCCATAATTTTTAAACTAGGGATTAACAATATATCTAGTGGTTGTTGATGTTCCTTTTCAATCTGTTTGTCAAAAATGTTTGAGATTTGATTATAATGAATATTTTACTGCATAAAAAGTTGCTATATAAATTATACCAATTAATATGGAAATTATTTAATGGCTTCTGGATTGGAATAAGTCAATTCAATAGTTTTAATGTAAGGGCATAGTTTATCACATTTGCTATATGCAAATAAGATTGCATGCAATGCATTTAACATATATTAGAAACTGAGGATGGAAGGGAAATGCCATCTCTTCAAGTTTGCTTTAAGAAAATATTGGAAAAACACAAGTATTTTTTTGCTGAAAGTATATTTGGTAATTAAAAAGGATAGAGAAAAGCAGAAGTAAATCTAAATGTTTGTTAATGATTACAGCAAGACATTTGATATGCTTGATCATACTAAATTATAGAATAAGGAATAACAGATATAGTTAATAGTGAAATGGATTGATTTTACTTTAGTAATAAATTAGATCAGACTGCATATACATACTTGTTTACTTTTTTTATACACTGTATAATGAAGAAAACTAATTAAGTAAAGACAAGGGTAGATTTCAGGATTTGTAAAACATATAACAGAAGTTTTAGGTATTTTAATGAGAATATATTAATGAAAATAGGAAAAACCTGAAAAATTATTTAGTAGGAAAATTAAATACACTGTGAAAATATGAAATTATGATGAGATAGTAGCTTATTTTAAAATTAGTGAAGACATAGAAGTCAACAATTTTTATCTCCTTTTTAGTCACTCATCAATAATAATAAATCTGAAGTTTAGAAATTTGTTGTATTACATACTGAGCAAAATTCCAGTAAAAATAAACTTAGAAAAAGATTCTAGATTTAGATGCTCATCTTTTAAAATTATGACAATTATTCAAATGAAAGATATTTACTATTGAAGAATGGGGGGGGGGGGATTCTTTTAAATTACAATACTGGTTAGATTATAAGAATATAAAAGATACTATGCAAAATGAACATTCAATTTAATTATATTAGAATTTTATTTAAAAAAGAATAAATATGTTTGAAATTCTGTTATCGTGCTCATATTCAAGGCAATTTAATGCTGAAAGAACAAAAGAAGATTACAATTGGATTGGTACTGAATAAAAAGTCATACTCTTGATAGGTTATGTTAGAGAAATTCTAGTCGTATGATTGTGAGAAGGCAATTTCAACTGGAAACAACTTTTAACATGTTCAAAAATCTTAAAGATAATGTTATTTTCAATCAGATTAATGCATTATAAAGTTTGATCAACTCTGTTCTAGAATGTCAGACTGGAGCATAAGATCTTTAGATTTATTCTAGTTCTAAATCTGAATATAAATAAATAATGTAATTACTTATAAAGTCCTAAATAATCTTTAGTTGATTGAATACAAAATGTTATTGGAAACAAGGTAATAGAACTGATTAATTACATTATAAATGTTTGTAATTAACTGACTATTCAATAGCGATTTCT
Source organism: Epiperipatus broadwayi (assembly GCA_028023455.1). Lineage (NCBI taxonomy): Eukaryota > Metazoa > Onychophora > Udeonychophora > Euonychophora > Peripatidae > Epiperipatus > Epiperipatus broadwayi. The sequence goes on from JAQFVV010000062.1 coordinate 3,452,756, forward strand.
GCAAACATTGATTGTTATTACTTGATTGTAATAATCTATTGCATGGTCTTCAATTATAAACCTTTTTATTATATATTTGAAAAGTTGTCTTATCTCCATTAAATCATTTTAAATACTTAATAGTTTGATTGTTTTTTCAATCATGTTTATATTTTAAAAAGTAATATATTCATTACCATGTATTTACTTATTTTTATCAGTCTTCACATTTTTCTTCATATTATTATTGCAACATATTTTCTTTCTTCTTCATGAATGAAATAATAGATGACTTAATTTCTGATGTAAAATCTATGAATTCATCAGTTCATCCTACATCATTAATTCTTAAGATATTATTAATTAAGAATTCTATTTTCACCACATTCAAGTTTTCCAAAATTAGACACATTGTATACTCTTATCTTTTAATGATATAACTACATTTTATTGTGATGTAAAACTAGTTTATCAGCAAAATAAGTTTAATAGTTAAGATGAAAAGAGAGGATAAAGGTCTTCCAATCTTCTCTGATCTTTAGCTTCTCTTCTCTACTTCACCCCTAAATACTTTTTTATTTCATCCATCCATCCCATATATGGTCTCTTTCTATGTGTTTTACAATCTCTTGGAATCCATTTTAAGATTTCAATTGTCCATCTATTATCATCTCTTCTAGCAATATGTCCAGCCTAACTCCACTTCAGTCTTTTTAATTTTTCGAATGAGGTCAATAACACCTGTTTGTTTTCTTGCACATTTATTGCATTTTCAATGTCTTCTTATTACTCCCAACATGCATCTCTCCATACTTCTTTGAATGGTCTAAAGTCTCTGTATTACTTTTCTATTAAATGTCCAAGTCTTGGATCCATAAGTAAGAACTGGTAAAACACATTTATTAAAAACCTTTTTTTTTTTCAAACACATAGGCATATTTCCTTTTAGCATCAAGTTATTTCTACCAAAAGCACTTCATCCAAGTTTAATTCTATGATTAATTTCATCCATTATGTTTCCATCTGTATTAATAATCTGACCAAGGTATTTCTAACTGTTAACTTCTTCTAAATCATCATAATCAATCTTTATTTTCATATTCTGAGAAAATCCATTAAACATTACTTTAGTCTTTTTAACATTTATCTTTAGTCCTACTTTCATCTGATAACTCCTGCAATATTTCCTGCAGCTCTAAAGCATTATTTGCAAAAACAAATAGGCCATCGGCAAAATCTAAATGACTTAAATAATCTCCGATTACTTTCATTCCTTTAGCTTCCAATTTTAATCCACAAAATACTTCTTGCAGCACTGCTGTAAAAAAGTTTGGAGATATGGAATCACCCTGTCTTATTCTCTTCTCAATGTTGACTTTCCTAGTATTATGTAATCTAATTGTTGCTGTTGCATTTTTATAAATATTCTTTAAAATATGACTATCCTGGATCTATACCTTGATGATCCAATACTTTAATCACTGAAGAAATGTTTATAGAATTAAATGCCTTTTCATAATCTACAAATCCAAAGCATAATGGCAACTCATATTCATTTGTTCTTTCTATAATTTCTCTCAAGACCACTTTTAAATCCAGCTTGTTCTTTTGATTATTGGAAATCCAATATTCTCTGTACACGAGTTGTAATTATCTTGGTAAAATTTTGTATAAACTGATAAAAGGCTGATAGATCTGTAATTTCTAATATCTTCATTATCATCTTTTTTACATATTAGTACTGCATTCTTCCAATCATCTGGTACATTTTTATCATTTAAACATTTGGTATATAACTTTGCTAAAAGAATTTCTATTTCTCCACCTGCTTCTTTTAATATATCAATTATAATTCCATCATTATCTGGAGCCTTTCCTTTCTTCATAAATTTAATGGCATGTCTCACTTCTTCATTTAAAATTCTGGGCAATTCGGAAGATATAATAGATATAGGAGTTTGCTATTAACTAAAAGGAGACTCTTTAATACCTCTTGGAGGCCTTAAAGGACAAGCAGGGCAAATTCCTATTATCTACTCCATACATTCTTATGTGATTATTTATATAGTAAATCAACATGGATGGGTTTTTACCAACACGCATTTGCCAGCATAGTGAGTTTATTGGCTTTTTACTTCTGAGTTTAAGATCAAGAAACACCATGGTCTTTCTTATCACTTGCCTGATAAGGCAGAATAAATGTATGTGCAAATGATAAATATTTTTCCAATAGATATATACAATCATGACACAAAAATAAATCATGGCCCATATTCCCAGGAGGCTATAAAGTTACCAACCAAGGCAGCGGTTGGTGGCCGAAGCCGGAGAATGCTAAGAATCCCCTGATTGTGGATCCAGGTTGCCATTTGATAATGATTTTTATTTAGGTACTTACAACTGCAGATCACTTTCAAGTGAAGGAAGATTGCAAGAATTAGAAGAACTATCTTATATTAAATGGGACGTTATTGTACTTTGTGAAGTTAGAAGAAAAGGTGAAGAGACAATTGATCTAAAAACTGGACATGTACTCTATTATAAAGGGTCAAATATTGGAAATACAGGTGGAGTAGGATTCATTATAAATAAAAAGTGGAAGAACAATATTGTGGAGATTGATGGTGTATCGGACAGAGTGTCAAGATTAGTTATACAACTTAATAGCGGATACCAAATGCAGATAATTCAGGTTTATGCCCCAACAAGTTCTCATAGTGATTATATGGATGTACAAAAGGCTTTTGGTCAGAGTAAACAACATTTTAAAATTGTTATGGGAGACTTTAATGCTAGAATTAGTAAACAAATAAAAGATGAAAAGTACTGTTGGTAATTTTGGTTATGATAATAGAAATGAGAGTAGACATAGACCTAAATTAAAATAGACAAAACTCTCCATACAGTAGTGCCACTCAGTGCAAGCCAGAGTAATCAATGGATGCCAGAAGGCTTGTGCATAAAATCCCTATCTAGTGCCTACTCATCCAATATCCCCATAGGGATTTTATGCCCAAGCCTTCTGGCATACATTAATTACTCTGGTTTGTACTGAGTTGCACTACTGTATGGAGAGATTTGCCTGTTTTAATGACAGTTATGAGCAAGCATAAGAAATGGTGATCATGTGATGTTAGGACATAGACTTGTGGAATTTACCGAAAAAGAAAAACTTTATATTATTAATTTTTTTTTTTTTTTTGAGAAAAATGTTAAAAGGAAATGGACATGGAAGTATTCAAATGAAGGTACAGCAGAATTGGATTATATTTTGACTAACGGAAAATATATATTTCAAGATTGTAATGTTCTTAATAAATTTAACACAGGAAGTGATCATTGATTAGTAAGATGTAAGATACATGTTAACCTTTTCAGCTTTGTCGGCGTCCTTTGCGCACTTTGGGTGGTCATTTGATGACATGTTATTTTTTTTCTTTGCTGACGTAAAAAGTATAATCATGACGTCGAAGAAAATATGGCCATTTTTAGCTGTATATGTTAGCTTTCAAACGATCTTTATTTCAAAAAAATCGGTTGAAATTTAGATTATTGGCGAATTTTTTAATCAATCACAGTATTTATTTTTTTTGTTTTTTTAGTAATTTTTGTACTTATCACGAAACAATAAAAGACATAAAATGTTTTACGGGCTGGAAGTGAAATTTTCTCCGGTATTAAGGCCTACAACAGACTATCAACATAATTATTCGTAAGTAAAAATTTTTAATTTTTTTTAAAATTTTTGGAAAAAATATATTTTTTATTAATTTTAGTTTGTAATTAATGTGTGCTAATTTGTAGTTATATATTTATTTATTTATGCTCATATACAATTCATATCTATCGAAAAATTGGTGTGTGTGTAATTATGTATTTATGCTCGTATATGCTCTATAGAATTCATATTTATCATAATTTTCTAAAGGTAGTTTGTAATACATTTATTTATACTCACATAGAATTCATATTTATCGAAAAATTAGTGTGATTTAGTTTGTAATTATATATTTACTCGTATAGAATTCATATCGTAATTAACTTATTAGTATATAATTCATATCGTGATTATCTAAAGTTCTATCTACACTAATCCTCTTATTTTTATAAAAATAATGATTTTCAAAAAGTATACTTTTTGAAAATCATTAATTATGTTTATATAATATGTTTTACAAGCAATGGGTTATAAAATTAATATACAAACTTTGTATACACAAACATATAATCCAATTCTGAAACTTGTTTATGTTTATGCTTGATCATGCTTTGCTTTTGCTATATGTTTCATAACATTATTTTCAAATCTATAGACTATATGCAAATAAATTATATCTGTGGTACAATAAATATAATAAGATAGCATCACTTCTGTATATAAAGAATATAAACATCACTTGTGCAGTACATAAAGAATATAAACATCACTGGGACCACAAGGAATATAAACATCATTATTGTACACAAAAAAATATAAAATGAAGAGATGAAACTCATTTTATCAGTGGTATAGAAAGTATTCTACAATTTCTAGTTTTAGATAGACAAGAAGCCAATTGCTATGATGATTTCTTTTGTATCTTTTATTAGGATGAATCTTTTTCTTTATAGACACCTTTGACATTTAGAACATTTGGGGTACAAGATAAAAATGAAGAAGTCATATCCGACTTCTTTTGGAGATTGTGAAGCTGTGGATTATCTCAGGTAAGACATATTATACATGTTTAGAAGGATAATTTTGTAAGGAATAGAAAGAAATTATCACTGAAGATGTATTTTGAATTTTAGTTAATGTTAATTTCCAAATTATGAACAAACAATAAAATAATAATTATTTCGGATGTGAAAATTTCTTTTTTACCTTATTTTTTATATAGTTATCGCTATTTATTTTATGCTTATTGTTTTCATTAATTTTTCTAGTTTCTAGCAGTGTAATTGTTTTTGTTCTAACATAATTAAAACTGAAGTTATTATGAAAATTATGTCTCAGGCCAGTATTTTAAAAAGTTCAATATGGCGGCTTGAAGCCGAAGTTAATGCAAAACTAGAGAGAGAAAAATTATTAAGAAAAACAATATTTACAGTGAATAATCTTCAGAAACATTTTAATGAATTTAAATTAGAACTTAGAAATGGGTTTCAAGTATTAGTAGATTTTGAACATGATTCAGATTTGAATGAAATTAATATGAAAATATCTGTTACACTTTTAAAAACTGCAAGAAAGATGGCTGGTAGAAAAAAGCAGCAATTACCCGATAAAATTTCTACTGAGACTAGAGAATTTATGAAGAAAAGATGGAATTAGAAAATATACAAAAATGATGCATTAAAAAGGATTGAATATCTCAAATTTTGTAAAATGGCGTGGAAAAGAGCTGAAAATGATATAAGAAAGTATAATTGTGAACTAGTAAGGAAAGCTGTAGAAGAAAATAAAAGTCTCAAGAGTATAAAACAACATTTTGGTATTGGTGGGAAGTTTATATCTGCAATAAGAAAAAAGATCATGAAATGGCTAGAAGACTTGTATCAGGAATTATATAGTAATAAAGATCAAGTACCTCCTATATCTATATGCTATATATATATTAAAGATCCTTGGTTCTGTAAGTTCATCCACCTGCCATGTTTGTGATCTGAATTTGAATATGGGCTGGGTAAACTTAGAATTTTTTTCTAGTAGCCAAACTAACTCCCAAAACTAACAACCCATTATGGTTAGTAAATGGTTGTCTAATTATTGTTATTTTGAGAATAAAACAAGGTTAGAAAACTCAAACCTCACTTCTCTGCAATTTGCATGTCTGACAAGTATATCTTAAGAGGGGCTATTGGAGATAGATGTCTTTGCCTTACAGATAGCTATTTAAAGATAATTGTCTTTTATATACTCTATGTATATATATACTGAATATTTTTTGAACAACTTTAATGTCAAAGGCAGTTAGTTGTATTATAAATACTCTGGTATAAATGCATATTTGTAATTTTACTATTATATAAGTTAATTATTTTGGAAGAATTTTTACCTCCTAGCATTAATTCTTTCACTACTTCTATTTATTTTACTTGTTCTATTTTAAACCTAGTGAAATTGATGTTTGTTTCCAGTTTTGTACAATAATTAATAAAGATGTCAGAAGTAACAAACTTTGAACATTTATAATTAAGTTGAAATTAATTTTTTTAAATGTAATATTAAAAATAACATACTGATCTGATTATTGAATAAAAAGATATTTACTTATAATTAAATTGTAATTAATTTATTAAAATGTTTGCTGCACCGTAAAGAGTATTTGAATAATTAACCATTAGGAGCAAAATTATTTGATAAAGTAAATTTAAAGCAATGTAACAAACAACTCTCAATTTTATAAATAGAATAAGATGGTAAGGAGAATCTGAGAATAAATTGATATGACTTTAAGAAATATCACACTAATCTGTAATCAAAACATTCAACTATTTAAAAGTATTAGTGTTTCTTATTAAATATTTAATGTTTTTTAATTTAAAATCTCATAGTCAATGATTATATTCTTTAAAAACAAGAGAATGAAACCAACTACAGTCAGTTGTCAAAATTATTGTTTATTGAATGTGAAAAACATTTAGAAGAATTATAAGTAGAAGTCATTGATAGAAATCATCCCATAAAGTGGTTTTTTCAATTCAAGAAAAGAAGAAATAGCTAGAATAGAATTAAGATGGAAAAGGAATGCACTTAATAAGATAAGTGAGAAAATTAATAGTATAGGAAGGGAGGAGAATGAAATTTACTGGAATTTAATAATAGGAGAAATAAAAAACTTTATATATATAAAAAAGTTCATATATTTTCTATTATAGTAAATTGGAGTTAGTAAGCAATTATAATTTATCAAAGACTTTATTTCTGGGTAGGATAGAGCAACAAATTCAGAATCTACTAGAACAATAGATAGATTAAAAAATGAGGAAACCATGAGATTTGGTGCTAAATTAATAGTATGCATTGGATAATGTGCAAGGATTGATTTAAAAGAAAATTTCCAGAAATTGTGCATGATAATAAGCTTTCAGAAGAATGGATGTGAGAGGTTAATGTTATATAAAGATAACTAAAATATTTTTGATTATCCACTAGCTATAAAGTCATTAGTAGTAACTTCTGTAATTCATAAAGTATTTACACATATTAATTAATGGATGGTATTAAAACTTATATAGGAGTGTAAAATTTTAGCTTTAAAATGGATTCTGTTCACTGATAACAATGGAGGATAGTAAACAATTATTTTTAGCATTTTTGGATTTAGAAAAGGTTTATGATAAGATTTATAGGAATAGATTGTTAAGAAATTTTGAAAATATAGAAGTAGCTTTTTAGTTGTTAAAAATGGTTAAAGGTCTTTACAAAGATAATGATTATAAACAATAATTTATGAGTATAGAATTGGTGGAAATTAAATGTGAAATCAATTTGAAACAGGGATCTCTTTCTTTATCTTTACTATTTAATTTGTTTTTAAGAGAAGATTAAGATAGAAATATTGAGGATACAGGTGCGAATTCCTATCAGCAAAATAAAAAGATTACATAATAGGACAGCTCCCTTTTTACACATTATATAGCATTTTTTGCAGGTAGTGTAAAAAATATGAAATTATTTTTAAAATAGTGAAGAGACTGGAAGAATTATGAAAATTCAATGAGAAAAAATATTATGTAAGAAGAGTAAAACTGAAGAATTGAAATTGGAAGACACTTGTTTTGAACAAGTAAATACATACATTACATTTAGATACTTTATTAAATAGATGAATAGATTATGTAGACAGTTTTTTTTTTTTTTAAGTGTCATAGCATTGGCCGGGACGCGAACCCGCAACCCGGGCAACTGCCTGCAAGTGCAAGGCAGTCGCGCTGACCTCTCGTCCACCAATGCAAGACTTATGTGGACAGTTGGAAATTAAAATTTTAAGAAAAGCAAAAAAAAATGAATAGGACTAATTAAAAATCTAGTGTGTTCCTCATATGACTTATGTACAAATGTCCAACTATTTGCAATGAAAAAAAAAACCAGATTTATTGTTTTACAAAACACAAACATTATTACAAATGCTATTTTTAGAAACATCTGCTTATTATTTATTTAATATCATATTAAACAATGCAGAAAGTTTTTTCTTTTCTTAAAATTGTATTTTTCTATAGAATGTATTTGTTTTAATAATTGTTCATTTTCTTCTAACAACTTACTAATCTCTCTCTTTTAGAAAAAAAAAAATTACTAATCTCTTTAAATTTACATTTTACAATATAACAAATGATAAAGTCTTCACAGATCAGAATAATTTTTCACTGCTCCAGCAATCATTTATAATTGAAAACTATCAACAGATGCAACACAATAAAAAGATTTTTATAAGAAATGTTTTGTCTCATAAAATGGTAAATATTTTTATTTATGTTTTATCAGCATCAATCTTTTTATCCACCCATTTTTTAATTTTAAGTTTTTTGGTAATAAAAAAATATTTACTTCTTATTTCTTCAAACAAAAAATTATCATCAATAACAATATCTTTTAGATCTCATAAATTCAGTTGTAAAAAAAGCTGTTAATTCCATTTTACTTTTTAAAAGAATCCACTGGAAGTTATTTATTTCATTTAAACTAGCAGCCTATTCTTCAATGTGTTGAAAATGTCTTATAAAACACCACAACTTCTTTAATACATTTGTTTTTTATACCTGGATTGCATCCTCCTAGTTAATAGTTTATTTTTTACAATTTGGGGCAGAAAACCTTCTTTAAATCTTGTCTTATATTGTAGAATAATATTATTTAAAATAATGGTAATTTCTGTGACTGAAATATTGTCAAATTCTATTTTTTCTACAGCTTGGTAAAAACACATCTGGTTATGTTCAAAAACAGGGATCAGTTCAGAATATTCAATATTGAAAAATGTTTCTAGTATTTTAAGATATTTATTCAAATTCAAGAAATAGAACCAAAGTGGTTCATATAATTTGAAATGAACTAGCAAGCCACCTTACTTTTGAATAACCAAGGTTTTCATATGCAATATTAGCCTCTTCTCAAAATTGTTTTAAATTTGCCACATGAACTGTAAACAGTTAAAATATAAATATATGGTTGTAATTATAACCTCTATATCAATTCGCATGGAATTAGAAGCTATATAGCATTTGAGAATATATCTACATTGCAACCAATTCTTAATACATTTCACTTTCACAATTCTTTTAATTTTGTATAATATAGGGTATATGAGCACAGACTTTCACACCACCCACCACTCTCCACTCTATCCAATAACACTGATACACCTAAACAAATATATGCTGAAAAGATAAATAATCACCAATATACGTATTTCATGCTAAACCAGCAATCATCAGTTGGTCCAGACTATCATCTTTACACACATATATAGTATAAGTGCTCAAATATGTATTAAGATAGACAATCCTCAAAGTTTAATGGACAGGCTTCAATCTACTCCACACTCCAACTCTTCAACCGTCCATCCAATTGAAAATCTGACAAGAATCTCAGCCTCTGGGTGGCCTTTGAGCATTCCATCATCAGATTTTCAATTGGATGGACGGTTGAAGAGTTGGAGTGTGGAGTAGATTGAAGCCTGTCCATTAAACTATGAGGATTGTCTATCTTAATATATATCTGAGCACTTATACTATATATGTGTGTAAAGATGATAGTCTGGACCAACTGATGATTGCTGGTTTAGCATGAAATACGTATATTGGTGATTATTTATCTTTTCAGCATATATTTGTTTAGGTGTATCAGTGTTATTGGATAGAGTGGAGAGTGGTGGGTGGTGTGAAAGTCTGTGCTCATATACCCTATATTACATATATATATATATAGATACAGGTATATAACAAGCCTGTGCTTCAGTTAATTTTGTATGTAAATTATTGTTGCCTCTTCACTTGTGGCCTCCAAAATTCATTTTTCATGTTACCTGTTTATAGAGCTACAAATTTAGAAAAAGATTATTTTCATTGATGACTGGAAATAAATGGTTTGACAAAATTTCCAGTTTCTCCTTCAACTGAGGCTAAATTAAAATTTTTTAATTGGATGTCATTTCTAACATCAAAATATCTTATTAATGTTGGGTATAATTTTATTTCCCCTTGTGATTTGATACATCTGATAAAACAAAGACAAATGATAATTTTGCAATTCTTGTGACAATTTTTCATCACAGTAATTATTGTTGACTTGCATTTAGGTCTTACACAAGAAAATTGAAGATTATAACTTTTTTTCAGTAATTAGTACTATCCATACTTCTAAAGCTGTGTTTATGGACAGTAGTATGAAAAGTAAAAGTATCATCCGTAATTGTTAATTGTTTTTCAACCCATTCAAAACTTTGAAATTTGGAAAAAAATTGTTACTTTAGATGTTGATGTTATTACATCAAGGTGTTGTTTATGCTTTATCTGTACTGATTTTCTTAGTAATAGGTCTTCTACCCATTGCTATGAAAAATTCTGCTCTACAAATTGTAAATTTTATAATTGAATCATTGTTTGCTTTAGATTAATATGCTATGAAAGAAAACTTAATTTTACATTAAAATAATTTTTTTATCTATTTGAATTCTCCATTCTTCATTCTAAAAATGTAATAATAATTTTTAGTTAAATATTAAAAAGGAAAAAAAAAATCTGAAATACATTTAAAATGGCCATTTGTTACTAATATCAAACATTCAAAAAGTAATGGATCAAAGGATACTTTGAAAAACAGATGTTAAGTATGTATTAAAGCCATCAGATTCAACAGCTTTCTCAAATTATCATTATTTTTATCTCATTTTTATTTTTTAAGAATTTTAGTAATTGATAAATTTTAAGAATATTATTAGATGATCTTTATTAGCACAATGTTTAATTTCAAGACTCACAAAATTACTGACTTGAATACTCAGCATGACAATAATTAAATATGATTATGTAAAACTATTACTAATGCAGAAATTAAATAATTCAAAATCACTTAACTTTTTTAAAAGAACCAATTTAAATGATTATTATGTAAAATAAATGTTAAAACACAGTGAAAACTATTGTGGAAAAACAAAGAATATGCACTTAACAATAATGTGAAAAAAGTAAGAAAAAAATAGGGAATACTCAAACTCATACTATCATCTAGTGCAGTGGTTGGCAACCTTTTAGATATTGTTGATCACTAACATAATATTTAAACGTATGAATTAATATGAGCATTGATTGTGATATACATATATATTTATTTATATATTAATAATTTTAATTTTAACACAAAAATAATAATTGCAATACAGTATATATTAAAAATTAGTGTGACATTTGCTGCTCTTGGTTTAAAATTATTTTACTAATCCTTTGTTCCATTGATGTCAAGCAACATACAAAGGAGCTATTTTAAACCAAGAGGATACTTGTTTTTAATAGCTGTTACAGTTGAGGAACATTTTTTTCACACAAATAAGTCCTTACGAATGGAATGAGATTTATTAGATATAAATATAAAGAAATACTTAAATGATTGTAATACTGAACTTAAAGTACAAAATAAATTAGAATATTATATTAATATAATTTTTGCTAAGTTTTTTTGTAATTATTTGTTTTCATTCTGAGTTATATGAAAGTAAAACTAAGTTTGTATTTATAAGTTTTATAATTTGTTAAAGAATTTTTTTGTGTGTGTGTTTTTTTGTTTGTTAATATAATGTTCATTTTATTTCATAAAAATAAATGAATATATAAATGCATATTTGTTACATTTTATATGTGTAATTTTCTAATTCATATCTACAAAAAATATTTAAGATTAATAACAAATAGTATTCTATTCTTTAATAATTTTTATAGATGTGTTTTCCTTCAAAATTCTTAAAAAAATTTTTGAGTTTTAGTCCACACAATTATCAAGGGTGCCTGTAGTCAAATTTGATGCCTAGTCAATTGTACAGAATTCAGTATTCTCATTTTGGTGCTTTTTCTGTGCCATTGACCGAGTAGGGGTTAATTAAACACTTTTGTGTTTCAATAATATACTTTATTGTATGAATTAGATACATGAATTTGTTGTTAACCAAAGTTACATTGTTGAAAATACATGGTTTAAAACTATATAGCTTTAGAGCAAACAGAAAGAATAATTAAAGAAGGGGATATGTTAAACAAACAACAACAAAATAGTTGTTCTTGTTACTGAAAAGTCATAATTTGTTTTTTAGGTTATGTTTTGTTTCAGGTTTTTAATATCGACCATGTAGCAGCAAATATATCTGGGTGTGCAATTTTGCCATCTCTGGCCTTTAATTGTTCGAGCTTTTTTGAGTATGTGGCTGGGTGCTTTGTGGTATTGTCTCCAAGGCAGAAAGTACATCTGGTGCACCAGAAACTATATGAACAAAAAGTTGCTGCACGAGCTGCTGGTATTGAGCCTTTACTGAGTACCTCTAATAGGCTATCAAGTGTGATGTTATTTTGTCTATATGTGTTAATCATAATTTCTCGGGTATTTGTTAGGCCTAGGCAGGTGTGATATAGGTGCTGTTGTGTTTCTTCTTCCCTGTGGCACAGGGAACAAACAGCATCAATTTTGTTGTAAAATCTGTGGTATTTAAGGAAATAGGAAGTAGGTAGAGCATGAAGATTTACCTTTAAAAGAAAGTCAAAAAATTTGAGTTTCATTTACCACTTTTTAAATCGCTGCATCAAAAGACTATTGTTCATATTTAGCACGGGTGAGTGAGGATATGTGGTTATGTCTGGGTATAGCATATTATAAATAGTCCAATATGTGTATCTACCAACACCCAAAAAAGACACCTGATCATAAATGCTTTGAAGTTGGTTTACGAGCAAAGACAAATATCCGTGTGAAGGTGGTGGTCGGTCTGTGGGTGTTATTTGAAGAATGCATTCAAGGGCTGGAAAACTTCTTATCAGTGCAGCTAGGAGATTAATACTTTTTTGTTTGTGAAAAATTTGTATGGAGTGAAGACCTAATCCATTTCTAGTTGTTGGAAGACTAAGTTGTTTTACAGAGATGGAGACTACTTTTCTGCGCCATAATAGCTTGCTGCAGAGTGAGTAAATGGACGACGTGAAAGATTTAGTGAAATTTATGATTGGTGAGTAATAGGTTATTTTTGTAGTTACAAGCTGATTGAATAGGCATATTTTTGCATATAGTGAACGGTAGGTTTTGGAGAGAGAAGTGGTTGTACGTTCAGCATCATCTTTCAGTTTTTTTTTGGATGTTTTGTCTCATTGCAGAGGGCCCTAGGTAGGAAGGAAAACCAAGGAAATTAGTTGCTTTCCCATGATAAACTTGTGTATTTATCTTGCCAGTGTAAAGAGACCAAGCTGATGTTTTGTTAATATTGATTTTGAGTTTATATTTGAGGGTGTATTCATTAAGTATTTTTTCCAGAGTAGGTAGTTGTTTTTTGGATGTAAGAAAAGCAGTAAAATCATCCATGTATGCAATACATGGTACATATTGTCCAGTGTGTGGAATTTGGATTCCTTGTAATTTTTGTTGTATTTTGTTTATGAGAGGGTTAATGTAGAACATAAATAATAATGAACTGAGTGGAGATCCTTGAGGTATGGATTGGTGGGGAGAGAAAGAAGGTGATGTTCTACCATTAATTGTAATATGGATTTCACGACTAAGGAGTAGATTGGTTAGTAGGTATAAGAGATTGCATGGTATTTTGGTGTCTGCAAGTGTTTCAATTAAAATTTCAATAGGGACTGAGTCAAAAGCAGCCTCAATGTCAATTTGAACAGCCATGGGAGCATACTTTTTCTGCTCTCTAACTGAGTTTACAATGGTTTTGAAAATGAGGGCAGCTTGGCCTGTTGAGGAGCCTTTTTTTGCATGTTACATTGGTGATAATAGAGGGAGGAGATATGGTTTGATTTTATCTTTTAGCACCTTTTCCAGAATTTTAATACCAAGGGGGCTCATGGAGATTGGTCGCAGATTAGATAGATTGGATATTAAAGCTTGATTTTTGATGAATGGAACTAAGGAGATTGGATATAGATCTTTTATGTTAAACAGCCTTTGTGATAGATAATTTGCTAAATCACATAGATATATGGTGGTAAACTGACTGAGATGTGAAAATACGAATTTGGAGATTCCATGTGGCCCTGGATGACAAGAGTTTGGAATTGCGGTTAGCTTCAGCAAGAATTCAGTAGCATGGAAAGGTTTATCTAACTCTGGTTGGCCAAATAGATCTTCAGGTGGCATGAAGGCACAATGTGACTGCAGCTTTTGTTGGAAGTATTTGTATATTGGCTCTATCATATTGTGTCTGGCTTTGGTAACACCATTGGTTTCAAGTGCTTGTGGAACTCTGGCAGTAGAAGGATATCCCAGAGCCCATCTAATATATCCTCATGTCCAGGTGTGTTGTTTTGTTAGACAGATTTTTTTTTTTTTTTTTATGGCAAGGTACTCTTTTAGTGCATTGCAGGTGTCATTGTAAATTTGTGTAGTCTTTTTATATGTGCATAGGAATCTGGAGCAGATTTACACATGGTGATTCTTTTATGTAGCTCATCGGCCAGAGTCAGGAGTCTTGAGGGTGGTGGTGTGGTTTGGGTAATATGATTCATATTAAATGACAGAATGTTGATAAAAGAAATGTACTGTTGAACAGGATCAAGTTGCATAGTGCTAAGTTCAAATAACATAATATATGTTTCAGAGTACAAAAATTCAGAAGTGTGTGCAGGAAGAATTATTCTTATTGTTTTATGAAGTTGAATTGTTGATGTTTGCATTGTACTTAGATTGAGTTCAAGCATTTGGCTAGAATGGTCAGAGAAAGGTGAGGGATTAAGTGTTAACTTAATTAAGTGATGAAGCATGGGTGAATAAAAACACAGATCAATAAGTGAGGTGTAACGACTGTTGTAGAAAGAGATGGAGTTGGGTGGTAAGAAACCTTCACCACTCATTAGTGGTATTGCAAGTTGATATAGCCACTTTGAAACAAAAGTGTGATAACTCATGTTAAAATCACCCATTAAGATAACTGGGTAAGAAGTTGATGATAGTATTGAGCTGATAGTAAGCAATAATCTCGAGGTAACAGCTGGTCCAGGAGGTATGTAAACAAAAATTATGTTGAGTGCAACAGTATGGTGATGAAAAGTGACTATAAGTAGGTTTGAGTCGATATATAAAATTTTAAAGGATGAAAAATGGCAGCTTCTTGTGATGACCAGGCCAGTGCCTCCTGAAGGTGGTGATGAATCTCGTGAACAAGTGGAAAAACCTTGGGTCCTTAAGAAGGTTGTGGGGTCAATATGAGAACCACTATATATTTTCATTTCCAGCAGACCCAGGACGTATGGCTGTGTAAATTGAATCCATTTACTTAGCTGGAAGTTTTTTTTAATTGAGTTTAGACCTCGAACATTGAAAGCTCCTATCTTTATTTTCATGTTGAAAGTAAATGTAGAAAAAAAAAAATTAAAGTATATGTTTAAATCGACTGGATTGTGATTTCATTTGTTGCCTTGTTTATAAGATTTAGAAAAAGTATTGTATGCAGAAAAAAAAATCAGCTACAGCTCGAAATTAAAATTTTCAGGGTTGGCATCTAGGGCATCAAAATATTTAAGAGATGGTTTGTTTGCTTTTTTTTTTTTCAGAGAATGTGTAATATTTGTTGGTATACTAGTGTATAAATGTTTATCTTCAGGGTTTGTTTTTGATTCGTTGCTTGAATTTGAGACTTTGGTAAGTGAAAGATGAAATTTTTTTGGCTCAGTTAGAACTTCCTGTGTTTGTTGAGTGTCTGTTAAGTGGGGGTTACAGAATTCTGGGTTATGAATGCTATTATTAGTGGAACAAGTTTGGTTAATTTCGGTATCAAGTGTTTTTATTTTTTTTATTACCTTAATCTTTTCGTGGTTTCCCAAGTTTTCTTTTGGCAGTGTAGTCTGTGTCACAGCTTTCAATTGTTGGTAATGATGGTGTCAGTGTATCCATAACATCTATGCTGGTCTTATTTATTATAGGTGAAAATTGGCTGATATTGTCATTGTGAATAATTGAGTGTGGTACCTTAGCTGTATGAGTTGGATCTAACTCTTTACATGGTTTGGGTGATGAGATGAGAGTTTCATTATTATTGGCCTGAGAAGTTTTGCTGCTGATGTTAATGGTTGTGCTGGGGACTTGATTAGTCTGCTCAATGGAGAGTTCAATTGGTGAAGCATCTTTGTTTGTGGGAGAGGTTATGTGTGGATTAGATGTTTTATCACTATTGTCTTGATTTTTATTATGAATGCATTTAGGTGTATGTTTACCCACCTGATTACATTGTAAGCATTGAGTTGTTGTGCAGTTTATCAACTAATTTACCTAAAAGACACTCCAGTTCCAATATACAGCAATAGCTATGAATTTAAAGTCAAGCTAAATAAATAAATTAAACCCTTTTGAGATAGATGTTTTGCAAGTCACAGTAGTATTTTGTAACTAATCAATTAGCAATATAATATTCTTGATTTATTATATAGCTTAAACAAACTTTATTTTTTATTTAAAATTTTTATTAAATGCACTTAGCAAATTTAAATAATATCTGAATTTCTTTGCAGACTATTAAAATTGTATCATGGACCACCAGTTGACGACTGCTGATTTAGTGTATAATCTTGAACTATGAACCATTGTAATCCAGCAAAATGATGCTAAATTTATCAACAAAAAAAAGATTAAAATTGCTGGTATGATGAACTAAAAGGAGTACAAACATGTAAAAGGTGTATTTTTGGAGTACACGTTTCAAGGGAAATATAACAACTAAAAAAGGAGTACAAAACTCCCAAAAAGAGCATTGTTGGTCACCTTACATAATTTGATAAATAACTAATGTTAGGTAGTTGATATTGGATCTTTGTCTCTGAAGACATAAATATTGTTAATAACTTAACAAGTATTAGAAAAAGAGATTATGACCAAAAATTAATTGCTTATATTTTATTTTTTAATAACATCTATTATTGAGATTTTTTGAAATTATTATTTAAATGTAAATTATTATTTTATTACAGAAAATTGTCCATTTTAATGTTGAATGGTCTTGGTTATGTTATAATGCTAGCTTTGAATATGGCAGATCAAGATTTATGATGCAGCTGAATGTATAAGATACTATAATAACATACAATGAGGGAGTAATAAGAAATAAACTGCCACTGCTGATCAGATATTATTTCACTATATGAAAAATAGAAATTAATGCAGTTCATTATGTTGTTTTGTTCATATAAATAATAAAAATATATACAACTGCTATATAAATATAAATCATACAAATAAAAATTATTCATAAAAAGCCTTTTTGGTACATGATTTTGTACTCTTTTTAAATGTTAAATATCTTTAACATTAACCAATTATTGCAGATAGAACCTATCTAGTGTTCTATGATGGAACTAAAATAACAATAATAATAAAATAAAACAGAATAAAATTATAATACAGAAATTCAATAAAATTTCAAAGTATTTACTATATAACATAATAATATACAGAATAAATAAAACATACCCTATACAACTATATATACTAAATATAACTCTTAAATATAATAAAAAATGAACCTGGATAGTAAATAAATATTGGATCAAAAATTTATATCATTGTAAATATATAACCTATAATAAGGAAATACAAAATATTTTTATAAATCTAACTTCCTGTAAATTTTCTAAAAAGCAAAATGTTTTATTAAGTAAAGGACTATTATTGATGATGATAATAATAAGATAATTACTGTTGTTGAATTAGCTATCATCTAGTAGATATTAAATAGAAAATAAATTATTAAATAAATATTTATATGAAAAGAAAATTAGTAACTACGATTATAAATATAGAAAACTTAAAATATTAAGACCTGTAACATTGAAAAGATCATCATATTGTAAAGAAGATAAAAGCAATAGATTTGTTATTATGTATTATCAAGATTATATAGACAGAATATGAAATAAATAAAGGATATAATAAATTACTAAAATATTCTAGATATAATTGCTTAATAAAATGAATGATTATAAAATTATAAATACAAATCAATATAAATTATTGCATCCTATAGATTCACAACAAGCATGAGTACAAAAGATGGCAGTCATTAAAATTTGAAATATAAAAATGATAAATATAAAGATTATGCATATAATCCTAAAAATATATATTTTAATTGTAAAAAATCTATATTAAATAATAACATTTCCAGGTAAAATGATTATAATGATGATACTAACATTAGTTCAAATAAGAAATGGATTAAACTTTTCATATTTCAAAATTTATAATATGTTAATAAAAAACAAAAATTACATTGATAAATATAAATATTGGATGGATAAATAGTAAAAGTGTAGAAAAATTAATAGATAATTATAAATTAAGAGATGATATAAAATACAAAAAAAGGAATCATATATAAAATTGTGGCCATCGCCATATGATTTACTACGATCATACATGAAAATACTTAGAGGTAAGAGCTAAAGAACAACAGTGCAGTTAATAGACGAATTGATAACTTTTATTTTACACATTAAATTACTTAACTTATAGGCATAAAATAGATGCTACAAAAATATTAAACCTTTAAATTGCTTTAAAGATCCAAAAAGAATACATATATACAATCATATTATATTAAACATAACTTAAATAGTTGTATGAATAATTATAAAACTTCAATAAATTTAGTTAGTAACTGATCAATTGAAAAATGAATAGAAAATTGTATTATATATAAAGTTAAATAGGATATGTTTTATTTATTCTCTTTATATCGGTTCAGATATCTTTTGAAATAAAGCTAGTCTGACCTTATAGCCTTTTCACTCACACACTAACATAGCTATATTAAAAAGAAAGAAGGAAAGAAATAATATAAGCAATAGTACTGAGGTGGAATTTTTTTTTTTTTAGTCACAAGCTATTTATTTCTTTCCATCTTATTTATAAACAGTAAGAGATATATATATTTTTTTTTGTTATGAGAAAAAGAATGTAGTTTTTTTGTTGTTTAAATTGATTTACAATAATAAATAAAAGTTGATGAATTTATTACATGTAATTTGAAATACTGTTCATAAAAATAAAAAAATTGTGAGAAATGCCAATTTTTTATTTTTTTAAAAAATTTTGGTGTTTAGAAAGAAAGCTTTGGGAGAAAGCTTTTTTGTCTAAGAAAGGTATAGATCAGTTTAATCAGCGAAAACTGTTTAACAGCATCCCAAAAAATTAAGATGATTAAAATGAAAGAGCTAATTTGTGAATTATTAACGTAGTTAATATTTAAACCATGCAATAGCTGAATTCACAGTATGATGAGGTGAAAAGAAATCTAATTAGTGCACTATCCAATTAAACCTGGTATTATGTAGTTTTCTGCAGATGCCAATTTTAAAAGTGTCTTGTTCCAACATACAATAACAACTGAGGATCTAGAAATAGGATTATGTGTTGTTTTTCACATGTTTTTAGCAGCTTATTTATGATGAATGCATAATTCAGTCATAACATCATTCTATCCAGAGAATAATTCAAGAGAAGTATATCAAATGAAGCCTTAAACTTTAAAAACTGTCTTACAGATCATTTTTTAAAAGGATTTGAACCTATATTTTTAGTGAAGTGTAAAATCAGAATTCTCATGCTATGGTAAAACAAGTCTTTATTTAAAACAAAAGGCCTTTATAAAAGAAAAACTGATAATAATATTTTTAAAGCAAATATTAAATTTAATATTAACATTCTCTAAATAATTTTAGCATTTTGTTTTTCCTTTAAATATATATAAATATAGGGGATTTGAACACAGACTTTCAAGTACACTTCAACTATCCACACTATCTCATACCACTGATACACATGACTACACACACGTTAAAAGATAATCACCAATATATGTATTTCATGCTGAGCCAGCACTCATAAATTGGTCCAGATTATCATCTCACACATATACAGGCAGAACTCAATTTACATTAAGATAGCAAATCTTCATACTTTAATGGACATGCTTCAATCTACTCCAACTCTTCAGCCATCCATATCATTGAAAATCTGATGATGGAAAACCCAAATTCCATGCTGAAGCCAATATTATTGCCATGCCCATGGGCTTTCCATCATCAGATTTTCAATGGTATGGATGGCTGAAGAGTTGGAGGTTGGAGTAGATTGAAGCCTGCCCATTAAAGTATGAAGATTTGCTATCTTAATATAAACGGAGCACTGATTATATGTGTGTAGGAGATGATAATCTGGACCAACTGATGAGTGCTGGTTTAGCACAAAATATGTATATTAGTGATTATTTATCTTTTCTACATGTGTGTGGTCATGTGTATTAGTGGTATGAGATAATGTGGATAGTTGAAGGGTGCTTGAAAGTCTGTGTTCAAATCCCCTATATTTACAATTAAGCTCCAGGTATATGAAGAATGCCCCTATATTTCAAATCTTTAAATATATTGTAACAGGATGGGATAATAGTAAGAAGGGCTGAACCTGGGGTGATGGCACATCATCATACCCCAGTAAATACAAAATCAAATATCAATGATTATCAAAGTATATACAAGTATAAGATATTTAAGGGGAACATGAGATCAAGAATCTCTGAGAGATCAGCTAGTTAACTCAGAAGAGCGACTACAATAACTATACATAAATCATATATCAACCAGCATTATCAAAAAGTAATACTCAAAAAGAAATACCAAAAGAAACCATTCATCATCATCATTGATAGGAATAAACAAATCAGTACAATAAATCAACAGTCAATCTTGTGACTGGATTGGAAATGGGTCTTCTGTAGACCAGGTTAACTATTGAGCCTTTGCCAACTTGGGCAATTATTTAAACATAACTTAGATGCACAACTTAAGTGCTCATCCATCAGAATGCATAAGAATCAAATAATAATGCTAGAACATTAAAACATGCTGATCATCATCAATACTCAGGCCATTTGTACTGGCCAACTATAAACTTAACTCCTAATAAGGCTAAACTAAAATAAAAGATAGTGCATGGGCTTTAAAGAATATAATCTGTTGTGCCAACCAGGATGATTATTGATTATCTATGGATGCCCATAAACACTAAATACATCCCATTTATCTATTCACCCCGTGCTCGAATCTAGCTCAGAGAACATAAGCTCTATTACTGTATGTAACCGAGAGATGATGCAAAATAATTTTTAACAATTGAAACACAAGTTTATTAACAATAATAATAAAATGGAAATTAAGATCCATAAAAATAAGATTACTCATATATAAATTTTCTGATTTTGATTGCAATACAAAATTTCAAATAATCACATTGCGATTTAAATATTTACTATTCAAAATTCAAATTGTTACATTGATTTACATATATGTGCGCACAGATATGCGATTTCTAACATAATTAATATAAAAAAATGAATTGACATTTAATAAAAAAAAATATTAAAATTTTATATATAAGTTGTACTTGACAAGCATTGATCTATATACGCACAAATACATGTGTGTGTGTGTGTGATTTCTGAACACATTTGACTTGTTACAAAATATCAAAATCTTTATTATAAAAATTCAACAAATGATTAAAGTTTCAGTTAAATGATAAACATTTTACATACTAGGTTTACTGAAACGCATATATATATAATTTGTACAGACGTGCGATATATTAATTTATCTGCATAACATTTATATTTATCACAATAAAATTATTACAGATTATTCTCGCAATTTAATTCTCTTTGCTGAATAGTCTTTTTTCTTTAAAATAAGTACTATCAAATTTTTGACAGATGATTGTTGATTGATTTAAAATGTCTTTCTCTTTTTTTTAAATAATTGAAAGAAAATCGTTTTATAGAATTAAAAAATATATAAATTTCAAAATGTCTTTCTGCTTGATTAGTTAATGCTGATGAAGTAGGGAAGGTGAGATAGGAAAAGTGAATATGTGAATTGCAGCTTCCCATGCCATGATAAGTAGATAGCAAGCATGGACTATCAGTATACAATTTCCCATGACGTTGCGAGAAAATACCTCATCTTTAAGCACTACCTCTCTTGTACCTAGAGAGATCATCCACGAGGAGTATCCAGAGAAAAAATATCAGGCACTGAGCAAGCCCTGCTCATCTCCTGTGAGTCTTAGGGGCCTATACATGAGGTCTATCCATTGAGGCCAATATACGCTGCTGGACTATTCTAGAAGCTCAATCATCTAGGTCTGGATAGTGCTGAGCATATACTTTGGAGCATCATGAACACACTGCATCCAGGCAGCCTGTTCAACTATACCCCCACCACAAACATGAAAAGTACAAATTCATGCATCATTTTCAAAATGTAATTTTACTAAAGAAATTATTGAGTTTGTTATCATATATAAAACTCTACGTACCACAACTGTATATCTGTGCTTCTCTGCCTTTAGATATGTCAGCATATATATATAATTACTTCTTCAGCAAGCTGGGGTTCCCTGGGCAAGTTGGAAAATTTTTCTTGCTAAGTTTGGTTTTAGTGATTGTCATCATCAGGAAAAAGTATAATCCATGTAAAATGTTGGTCTGTAGTTGGTCTTTTTCTGTCTAGGATTATTTCAGACAAGCAGCTGTTTTGGTTTGATAGATTTCAGGCAAGCAACTGTCCTCTCCACGTTTAAGACTATGAATTTCAGCACAGAGAAGTGGATCATTTTCTCCATGTAAATTCCAACTCCTGCAAAGAAAAATAGTAGCAGTTCCAGAATCTACTGTCTTGCCTTCAGCTACATCAGTCCATGGTAGCTATTCTGCCAACTCTATGGTCAGCTAAAAACCAACTGATGTAAACTTCAACAAGCTGCAACAAAATATTGTAACCAACTCTGCAGCTGACCCATCTGAGGTAATAACAACACCTTGATTGAAAACACTTTTATTTTTATCTCTCTAATGCCTTGGAATCTACATACATGTTTTTTTATTTACAAATTAATTAAAGATTTCAAAAATAGACATTTTTTAAAATGATCAGAAAACATGCTTTTAAATTTCAAAATCAGAATTACAAATAATATTTATCAGACCTTTTTTAAAATATTAATTTCATAATGAAATTTTATTTTAAACCCAGATTTATTTAACCCTAGAAAAATATCTACAAAATTTATTGTCTGTGTTTCTCTCTCTACTTTTCCTTTCAACTTTATATATATTTATGCACACACACTATATTATTGTGTGGTATGTAAGCCAACTGGTTACAATATATATATTTATTTTTTTCTTAACATAATTTTTTATGAGTGCTAAAGCAAATAGATTTTAGGATTAATTTCTCATTCAATTATTAATAGTTATTATTTATTATAACTTTGATATATCTATTTATTGATTGATTGATATTTTTCCAATTTTTATTTGTATGATTAAAGTAATATTTAAATAATAATAATAATAATTATATGATTGTTTTGTAATGAATGCAAGCATATCAAAGCTCTTAACGTAAATTCATTTTAGTTAAATGGGTTTTCTTCAATATGAATGCATACTCGCCTAAAATATATGTTTAATTTTTTTATGCATTGGATTCATCTCCAAGTATCATATAATACATGTAAATATTGTAGATAAATTTTGTTTTATTATATTTATATTATTTTAAGTCTACTTGTCTATTCTCATTCCAAACCTCGTTAAATATAGTTACAGACATGCACACCCTGAGATGCATTGATATATTTTCTTTTAAGCTAGCAGTGGCTAACATTTAAGAGGCTACTGTGGGTTTGGACCTGACCTATAGATGTTTTTCATTTTCAAGATGGCACTCTAATCTGCTGTATAGCAAATATGTTTTAAATAAATAAATAGCAATTTATAGTGGCAAGGGATAAACCCTTTTTGTACTTAGACATGTTTGTTGGGAATGATGGTCAGTAAATATGGCTGGATAGTTAGTCTGACCATCATTAATTAGGATATTAACTTTAAAAATTGTATGTTGTTATTCCTAATATCCATATAACGGTAGGGTTTAAGTCCCCATACATTCTCATAAAAAATTACATATATCTAAAAAGTGGAGTAAAACCATAAGCCCTTTTCAATATATATTATATAGTCAAGGCTTTGAAATTTTATGGATTTTTTCATGTTTATTTTGTTATTGTTGTTATTTTACTTTCATCATAGAACTCTGGATAGTGTTCTATCTGCAATAATTGCTTAATGTTAAAGTAGATGCTTAACATTTGAAAAGGGAACAAAAACTATGTGGCAAAAAGACTTGTATAATTATTATTAATGTATATATAGTTATTGTATATTTTTATTATTTATTACATTTCACATAATATCCTATTGTGTAAATATCAGGTTTCAAGGAAATAATTTTATGTACAATTTACACAGGATCCTTTATATAAATAGACTTTCATTTAAATTGATTTTATGTATTAAAATGTGAATGGGTAAGTAAAAAATAAAAAAACTTTATAAATTGATCTTATACACATAAGTAAAAATAATAAAACTTTAAATATCTCAATGCAGTGATAATAAACAGCTCTTATTGGAATGAAAAAAGTAATATTCATCATACTTCCCAGTTGCTAATTTGTGATGATTTGTTTTTCTATCTATCCCCTAATTTAGAATATCTAGATATCTATTTACTCATTAATATTGGATGTTTTACTATCTACCTAAAAGAAAAATTTTAAACCTGATGAACACTTTTTTAAATTAACAATGCCTGTATTTAAATCCATATCATAGCCATGGTATGCACTGCTATTGTTCTATTGAGGCCTCATGTTATTATGTATGCAATATAATTCTGAGAAAAGGAAATTTTTAAACAAGTCTATAATGACCACCTGCAGATAAATTATTTGTGTAAACAATCTTTAGCCTCTCTCCTCCACAACACTCCTGTACACTTCCTTATTTCATTTATCTATCTTACATGTAGTCTCTTTCTGAGTCTTTTACAATCTCTTGGAATCCAGTTTAATATTTCAACTGTCCATCTTTTGTCATCTCTTCTAGCAATAAGTCCAGTTCAATTCCACTTCAGTCTCTTAATTCTTTTAATAATGTCAGTAACATTTGTTTGTTCTCTTACCCATGTATTATGTTTTTGATCTCTTCTTGTTATTACTAACATGCATCTCTTCATACTTCTTTGAGTGGTCTGAAGTCTCAGTTTGTTTTTCTATTAAGGGTCCAGGTCTTAGATCCATAAGTAAGAACTGGTAAAATACATTTATTAAAAACTTTCCTTTTCAAGCACATACACATATTTCCTTTTGATATTCAGTTATCTATCAAAAGCACTCCAACCAAGTTAATTTTATTATTAATTTCTTCCATTATGTTTTCATCTGTAGTAATAAAAGCACTTCAACCAAGTTTAATTCTATTATTAATTTCTTTCATTATGTTTTTATCTGTAGTAATATCTCACCAAGGTATTTGTAATTGTTTTTTTTAACTCATCATTATCAATCTTTATTTTCATCTTTTGAGAAAATCCATTGAACATTATTTTAGTCTTTTTAATATTTACCTTTAGTTCTGCTTTTTTACTTTCATGTGATAACTCTTTGCAATATTTCCTGAAGTTCTGAAGCATTATTTGCAAAAATAACTATGTCATCTGCAAAATCTAAATGACTTAAATAATTTCCAATTATGTTTATTCCTTTAGCTTGCCATTTTAATCCACAAAATACTTCTTGCAACATTGCTGTAAAAAGTTGTGGAGATATGGAATCACCCTGTCTTTCACTGTTCTGAGTGTTAATCTTCCTTGTATATTATGTAATAATTGTTGCTGTTGCATTTTTATAAATCTTCAGAATATGACAATATCCTGGATATAATGCTTTAATCACTAAAGAAATGCTTATAGAGTCAAATGCCTTTTTATAATGTACAAATCAAAAACATTCGGGCAACTAATGTTCCTTGGTCCTTTCTATAATTTCTCTCAATTCTTGGATATGATATACTAAAATCACTTCTTTTAAATTTACAGCTTGATAGTTCTGTAGACGAGTTGTAATTATCTTGGTAAAAATTTTGTATAAAATCGATGAAAGACTGTGATATGTCTGCAATTTCTAACATCTTCTTTATTACCTTTTAAATTATTAATACTGCATTCTTCCAATCATCTAGTATATCTTTATCATTTAAACATTTAGTATATAACTTTGCCAAAAAAAAATTTCTATTTCTTCACTTGCTTCTTTTAAGATATCAATTATAATTCCATCATTACCTGGAGCTTTTCCTTCTTCATAAATTTAATTGCATGTTTCACTTCATTTAAAATTATGGGCAATTCATAAGATGTCTTAGAGTTGTAGGAGGTACTTGTTTTTTATTACTATATAATTCTTGATAGTACTCTCCTATCCATTTCATAATGCCATTTTTCTTTTTAATAATAGTTTTATCTTTTTTTTATTGCACAAATAATTTTCTTACCAATACCAAAATATTGTTTTACACTCTTGAGATTCTTATTGTGTTGTATAGCTTTCCTTGTTAGTTTGCAATTATGCTTTCTTATATCATTGTCAACACTTTTTCCCACTATTTTATAAAATTCCAAGATATTCAGTCCTTCTTAATGCATTGTTTTTATATATTTTCATAGTCCGTCTTTTCTTCATAAATTCTCTAGTCTCGGTAAAAAATTTATCAGTCAATTGCTGCTTTTTTCTACCAGTTATCTTTGTTGCAGTTTTTAAAGTTATTTTTTCTATTGATTTCATTCAAATCTGAATCATATTCAAAATCTGAAAATATTTGAAAATGATTTGCAAGTTCTAATTTAAACTCATTAGAATGTTTCTGAAGATTAGGAATATCAGCTGTGAATATTGTTTTGTTTAAAATAATTTTTGTCTCTAGCTTTGCATTAACATGAATCTTACTTACATCTCACAAATTGATGATCACTTCCTGTGTTGAATTTATTAGGAACATTAATGTTAGTCAAAATATAATCCAATTCTGCTGTGTCTTCATTTGAATGCTTCCATGTCTATTTGCTTAACATTTTTCTTAAAAAAGGATTCTTAATATAAAGTTTTTCTTTTGTTGCAAACTCCACAAATCTATGATTTTTTCTATTTCTATCACCATAACCAAATTTACCTATAGCACTTTCATCTTTCAATTGTTTATCAATTCTGGCATTAAAGTCTCCTATAACAATTTTAAAATGTTGTTTGCTCTGATTAAAAGCCCTTTGTACAACAACATAAAAAT
The DNA here is from genome assembly GCA_028023455.1 of Epiperipatus broadwayi. Classification (NCBI taxonomy): domain Eukaryota; kingdom Metazoa; phylum Onychophora; class Udeonychophora; order Euonychophora; family Peripatidae; genus Epiperipatus; species Epiperipatus broadwayi. Next base: position 3,480,157 of record JAQFVV010000062.1, read on the forward strand.
CCTTTACTATATCATCATATGAGAACTTGTTGGGGCATAAATCTGAGTTATCTGCATTTGGTATCTGCTATTAAGTTGCCACTCCATTTGTACTTCCAATGTTTATACCTTTATAGTACACTATATGTCCACTTTAAAATCAATTATCCCAGACCAATAGTGTCCCATTTAATAATAATAATTAATAGTAGCATTTTAATAGGAGAATGCAGCTCATACTTATTTGCCAGTAATAAGTAGAAATATAATTTAATTATTTTTTTATTAATAATCTGTAGTTTTTCTTATTATCTATTTGTGTGTGTTTACATTAGCAGTAGATATAGTCAATATTGGGTTAAATATATTGACCATTGTTGAGTAAATTACTGAATTCAAACAATGTGATTTTAAGCATGCTAGAATATTGTACATAATTGCATTCTAATTTTTTATATTAGAAAAAAAAAACACTGCTGGTTCAATATTAAGGGGTTTATATGTTTTATTCATTTTATAAATCTACAGGAATATTTATGATTTTTCCCTTAGTTGTTACTGTTTTCTTGGTCGCTCACCAGATGTCACAATTTGTTTCAAAGCTTTGAATGTATTGTACTCGTACTATATAATGAATGTATTTAATCTGCCTAATATTCTTGGTATGTCTTGCAAAGCATAACTATTTATGGGAGAGGCAGTAAAGTAATATTAATTATCATATTCTTGATTGGTTAATTTGTTCATCATTTTCAGTTTTAAATGAGCTGAGCCAACAAAGAAATTTTATAGCAGTAATTATCAGTCAAACTAACTAACTGAATATATATATTAAATGGCACTGCTTAGGGGTTTTTTTATTTTTATAATGCATGCCGCGTAAGTAATTTATCTATATAAGCATGTAATATAGGTGCGCGCATGCATACACAGATCTAAAACAGATTTGTTTATTATTTGAAACTGTCGATGTATCCATATTTGTTTAATGATTTATCCAGTGTTTTTGTTTTGTTTTGTTTTTAAAAAAAAAAAAAATAGACGCCAAAAAATAATTCATTTTTATAGGAAATGTATTGATATATATGATTTAGAAAAACTTTTTTTTTTTTTAAATAAAAAAAAATAGTGATTTAAATGACGTTAATAAATAATTTTGTATGCAGTTTCAAGTAGTGTCTAAATTTATTCAGCGTTGAAACAATTATACTAGCACTTCACTATATTAATAAAATGGGGACCTGATTTTTACTATTAGTTAATAATTAAATATCAAAGCCACAGGTTATTATTAGTATATATAGTGGGCCAAAAGAAGCATTTTCATTGTATTATTATATTAACAGAGTTACTAAATTTAGGAATTCAAATAAATAGAATTGGCTCAGAAGTTTAAATGAGGTTCAAGCTTTGAGCTATGATCCAAGAGTCTTGAGTTTAGAAGTCGCTATTCTACTACTATATTTAATCATGCAGGGCATTCAAAATAACTTAAAACATTTATGATTGAAATTGAATTTAAAAAAAACAAAACAATATTATTGTACTACATATAGTTTTTTCACATATTGAAAGTGAAAGAGATAATTGTTCTGGTTTTTTTTTTTTAAATCTAAGAATCGGTCCTGACTAGCTTTGAAATTTTTCATTCCTCCATCAGATTTAATGAAACTTTAAACAAGCTTTAGTTTAAAAGACATTATTACTGATTTGATATTCAATACATACTAGTAAAAGTTTTCCTCTATATGTTGTATATATTCTCAGGAGTACTTTTAATTTTTTTTTAATTATAGAAACTTCTCTTTGTTGCTCACAGGAGGGTTTTTTTTTTTGAGACATTTAAAATAAGCATGAGAGACATTGCTTTCAAAATATTCAGATGCAGTATGTATCTATTTAATAAATAATAAAGTATATTAATGAGTGTCCACTAATTAATCCAGGGATGGGGATTCTCCATCACAGGATCCATGTTCAGTCCTTGGTAAAACTTTTAATCCAGCCCCAGACATTTTTACAAATGTATATACCTGTATAAAACTTTTATTTAAACATGCACATAGTGTAGGGTGTGTGCAAATATTGAATTAACAGTTAAGTAAAATGAAATATTTATTTTCTCAACTACATCTTTTTTTCTGTAACTTTTATAATTCTACTTCATTCTACCAGAAGTGCAATATTCTAACAATTTATCTATATTGTATGATTTATCTAAGTACGGATTTAATCTGCAGTACTGAGAGCATTTTGTTTGTTTTTATAGTGATTTTTGCAGAGGAACATACAACCAGCAAAAGTAAAACTCTAATTTTACTTTATTTTATTATTATTTTGCATTTATTTATTTATTTGTTTTTATTAAGATGACTACATCTCAGTAAGATAAGAAAAATTGACACAGCAAATCGCACTATTAAGAGATAATATTTATCAAACATTCTGACTACAACAAAATTAGGGGGGGGGTAATATTAAATAAAAAAACTTAAAAGGAAAGTTCCTTTTAAGTTTTTTTATTTAATATTACTCAAATAGCTGACATGTTTTATTAAAAGTATAAACAAGTCAGAAAATTTTGTGAGAGCAAGTTGTTTCAACAAAAAACAGAAAATTTGAAACCATTCTAGCTGCTATAGAATTAACTTGTCCAGGACATAAAAAAGAAATTGTAAGAATATATGTTGCAAGGATAAATTCAAAGCAAATGCGAAAAATTGTAATTAAATGTGGAACAGTCTTTAATAATAATGATGTTAAACCACTAAACATCACATGATTGCCAACTCCATACAGTAGCGCCACTTAGTGCAAGCCAGGGTAATCAATGGGTGCAGGAAGGTTTGTGCTTAAAATCTCTATCTTGTGTCTACTCATACAATAATCCCAGACTAATTTCTCACTGATGAAAGCCACAATCTAGAAACTAGTCTGGGGATATTGGATGAGTAGGCACTAGATAGGGATTTTATGCACAAATCTTCCTGCATCTATTGATTATTCTGGCTTGCACTGAGTGGTACTACTGTATGGTTTTGCCTCTGTGTTAATAATGATGTTATTTTATTTTTAATTCATAAAAAAATTATGGCCTCATTTAAAAAGGGAAAGTTGAAAATTAACCTGCCAATTGCTGTGTTAATGATTAGAGTGAAATTAATTAAATTTTTAATCTAATTTTTAAGTCAATAATTTTGTATGGCCCAGGAATAAAATATCCAAATAGTCCTTGGCAGAAAAAAGATTTCTCACCCTCAATTAAACAATGCACTATAGTTCATTTATGTGCATTCAATATGTTAATAAATCATATTGCTATCAACAATAAATTGAATTAATTAAGATATATTTACAACATTTCATATTAGTGTTTGTAATTAAGTTTTACATTAATAAAATTTGAAAATTTTATGATTTATTGACAAAAATTGTATAAACTATTTTTAAATGAATGTAACATTACTTTTCTTTTTTTTTAACAATATCAATATTTTCATAAATATACAATCAAGAGAAAAAAAATTTCATGAATAAATTTGTTGCAATTAAAAGTTAATATTTATTTATTTTGATATTATTCATGTAATATCTTTTTGGCAATTTTCACTAAGAGTCACTTAAAAGCAATTTTGCAGACAGATATTTAATAATATAAATCAGTAGTCAGCAACCAGTGGTCTGTGACATAATTTTAATGGTCCGCAAAGAAATTAAGATATTATTTAAATTCGTTAAGCTCGTTTAATAAAATTTTTATTATATGTAAAATAGAACAAGAACATTATATTGCTAATTGATTTGTTACAAAATTACTACTGTGACATCTACCTCAAAGTCCTAAATTTTTTTAAAATTTATCTTTTCTACATGTGAATGGTCATGTGTATCAGTAGTATGAGATAGTGCGGATAGTTGAAGATTGCTTCATAGCCATGGTTCAAATTCCCTATATCTACCTTAAAGGTGTTTAATTAACCCCTACTCAGTCAGTGGCATAGAGAAAGATACAAAATAAGAATAGCTAATTCTGTACAATTGATTAGGATTAGTAAAATAATTTTAAATCAAAAGCAGCAAATGCATTAATTTTTAATATATATTACTATTATGTATTATTACTTTTGTGTTAAAATTATTATTTTTTTAATAAATATATATGCACATCACACTTAATGCTTGTATTAATTCGTACCTTTAAAAAATATATTATTGGTCCGTAATATCTAAAAGATTGCCAACTGCTGATATAAATCATGCTTATGATTTCTTTTTTTTTTAATCACAAGCACTAGTTAACACAAAATTATCAAATATTAAACAATATACAGTTTAAAAAGCATCAGTTTTATGTGCAAATGCTGTAAACAACTGGACAATTATTAGTGCTAATACAAATTGCGAAGGAGCTGTTAATTAATAAACATTATTATGCAGTGATATTGCACCCTAAATTTGACTATGTATGTTAAAATAACTAGCTGAAAGTATGTTGAAATACTAGTCTAAAATCAACATTGTTTATAATATTAGTTTGTCATTGCTTGTCAACGCCTTAATTTATTTTAATATCTCAGTATTTTAATTATATCATAAAACTTAATGATTTAGTTTCAACATTAAGTAGCATAAATAAATAATCAAATGGTTTTATTGCTCCAGAATTTATAAGAAGTTTAAACCCCGAAGACACCAGAACTGTAATTGAACTGAGAAAATTGTATAATCCAAAATATGGCATTAAACACTGCAGTGTTTACTATAAACATATAGACATAATTTATGGGAATTTAAGAAGAGTGATTTTCTTGAAGAAAAAAAACAACAGAAATTATCTCTAAGATATTCCTATGAGATGGAGTATTGGATTGCTTTTATTAAGGAAAAATAGCTAAGGATGGAAAGAGAATGAAAAACTAAAATTAGGTAAAGTGTTGAAATCTTTCAAAAATAAAATTTGCTACAGAAGATGTTAAAAGCAATAATCGTAAAGATGCCAGATACCTATAATTATAATTCCTTATTTGTCAACAAGCTTGATATGCAATGATTGCAAAATTTAGTTTTATTACATTGTATTGTGGAGAAGAGGGTATTTATTACATTAAAAAAAACCCAATGAAACATTTATTTAATACCTTATTTTGTACAATATGTTGAAAATTAAGAAGTAATAAAATTAATATTACTATTTTTTTTTGTAAGTTTGTGAAGAAGTTGAATTATAAATTGACCTAATATTATATTTGCATACACATATTGCCCTTTGTCACCCATACACACAAAATAAATGATATACATACTGTTAAGTAGATAAAATTTAAGAATGATATGAGAGAAATTAGTAATTTTTAGTTAATCAACTTTTATTTGGTCTTATTATAATGAGTTAGCATTATTATGAATTTTAATTTATATAATTTGCATAATCCTTCTTTTGGATACATTTTTTTTAAATAAAAAATATATATTGTGGGAGGAGATATATAAGTTGGTATGCCAAGAAATTAGTACCAAACAACTTTGTGACAGTGTGTTTGAGTGTAAAAATTAGATTTTATCAATATGTAAAAAGTGAGGGCCACCAATTTGAACATGTAAGAGATTGAGCTTGTTTTGTTATTCAATAAAATATTATTTGAATTATACCTATTTTACATTCATCTACATATTGCTCATTATTTGTAATATATATATATAATTGTGTGCTTAGACATTTAGTTTCAAGGATTAGAATCTTAATATTTTCTTTATTTGTTGATTAATAAGTGATAAATATTCATTTTTGTCATAAAATGAGTGAATAAATTTAAATTGCATTCATTGCTTTTAAAATTGTTTTGTTAATCATGTTGGTTTAATATGGGAAGATTTTAATCTGTAACCTAACAAACATATCTTATTCTGCAATGAATGAATTGATTCCACAGGTAAACTTTATGAATATTATGTGAGATTTTTGTCTACACTATTCTTAACTTTAAGTTTTAGTTTTCTGATTGCTACAACTCTACTTTAAATTAGATCACTCATATTTTGATTCATCATAGAGGTCTAGAAAATTGATAGTAATCATAATTCTAATTAATATAGCTTTCATTTGAAATAATATAAGATGAAAGTATGAGAGAATTTTTTTTAAAAAATAATTCAGTTTTATAAAATCCTGTGCACATGAATATTAATAAGTGATATTAGAAATATGCAAAATTTATAATTCATATCAATTCTCATTACTCTCTATGGCAGCCATAATATCAAACTGACAGATTATTATATAATCACATTCAAATTCATATGTGATTAAATCCCTCATCAGTCTAGTAAAGTACAAGACTTAAGTCTTCATTAACAATCTTTGATATTTTTGAACTGTAATTCAGATGAAGACTATTATGAATTCTGTGGATGCCATGTGAATTCTTAGACAGATCAGACTAATACAGTTAGTAAATTTTAAAGATTTTGGGCCAACTCAACCTGTTAATATTTTAATAATTTCATTTTTTTTCTCATTGTGAATATCGTTTTCCTTTGATTAGAAATATAATCATCAACCATATGAAGCCACTGTCTTACTAAACCAAACCTAAACACAAAATCATCTTTCAACACAAACCTAGTTTTCTACAACCATCATGCTATACAAATTTAAGATTTAATTTTAAAAATATCCCAGTGACGATTCAATATTTATGATCTTTTTATCAAGTACATATTAGCAAAAATATCTATCTTGCTTTCAAATTAAACATCTCACTAATTTTCACACCACAAGCTTCAATTGTCATTAACTTTTACATTGTAAATTACATGTAATTCATAATTTAAATGTTATTAGCCACTCATTCCATCTTTGTTCTTTTAATTTCTATTTTATGTATTATATTTGTTAAAGCACTGGAGCCATGTATTTTAACATATTTATATTGCTTTATATTAAAGATTATAAAATCTGTATAATATTTTAATCATAATTATTGGATTGGATATAACATAACTGAAGCTATTTTGATGTAAAATTGAATCCTGCATGAAGGTTTTCTGTTATTTTTTATTCTGATTAATTTCTTAATATTGACTTTCTAATTTTTTATTTAATGTCATTTCATTATTACATATACTATTGTTTCTTATACAGTAATTGATTTGTTTTTAATTTTCTTTTTTATATATATAATTTTTTTTCTCTCTAAAAATCAATCAAGAAATTACTTTGACACTATTCTTTCTGGAAATATATTTTTTTAACCATGATTGGACTTGGTTCATTTATTTTATACTATCAATATGCAATAACTAAATTAACAATCCTATATTAGACATTTGTGTTTGAAAGATTCATAAATCTGTGTTTCAATGAATCAAACGTACAAGTATAACTTTTAAATATATGATTTAATATGTAAAAACAATTTTTAACACACCTTTATAATTATTCCTTATATTTTTGGGGAATATATTGAAGATAAGTAGTTAGAAATAATTGAGTCATATCTTTTAAAGCAATAATTATTTTAGTAAGTGCAAGGCATTTTCAAAAGTAGAATATTTGTAATAAAAATTTGTTAAATATTGTTATGGCTTTTGTTTTAAAATAAATTGTAAGTACAAGACCTACTATTCGTTGGTGAAAATTAGATATTGTATATATATATGGTCAATATAATGACATTTATTTTAACAACCAATTTGAAACTATCATATGAACTAAGAATAACTAATTAGATATTTATGTAGTCAACTTTTGTGAATTGACTATTACTGCCAACCTGAAAATTATTTCAATATAAAATTTTTTAATTATCAAAAACTTTTCCATTCACTCTGGACTTTTACAACCTATCATTATGTTAAGAGGCCCTGCCTTTATTTTATAGTCATTTATTTACAAATATGTTTGTGCATGGTTTTGGCTGTTAGAACATTTTCATTAATTTTTTTAGTAGTTTGAAATCACAGTAGTATATTTAATTCTTGTCAAAGATTTTGAACATATTATATTTAAAAGAAACATGCAAATATTTTTAAAAGGATTGAAAACTATGCTTTTTACATAATTAAATTGGAATTTTTAATTAAATGCTAATATTTTTAATATTTGTAAAATGAAAACTATATTAGATTGACAAATTAGATAACAATTTGTCATTGGCTTTATTTTTTTTAGATTTTTAAAAATTTATTTCTATAAACAGTAGTTTATCTTTTCTAATTCTCTATTACTCCAAGTGTTATTTTTAGTTTTTTACAAGTAACTTTTTTGTTTGTAATAGTAGTTTCTTGATAAGATCAAGTCAAAATTTCTACTTTAATCACTATCTAAATGAGTAGAATGAAGCCATTGTATTATCAGTCTAGTTTTATAAACTATATATATAGATGAATACACCATATAATCAATATAAAATTTTAATCTTTAATTTGCAATTTTAAATTAGTAATATTTTAAATACAAGTATACTTTATGTACCCAGAATCTAGTTATAATATAGGGGATTTGAACACAGACTTTCAAGCTCTCTTTAGCTATCCATTCTATCTCATACAACCATATACATGATAACACATGTGAAAAAGATAAATGATCTCCAATATAAGTATTTTGTGCTGAACCAGCATTCATCAGTTGGTCCAGATCATCCCCCATATATATATAATCAGTGCTCAATTTATATTAAGATTGAAAATCTTCACACTTTAATGGACAGGCTTCAATTTACTCCATCCCCAACTCTTCAGCCATTCATACCATTGAAAATCTGATGATAGACTGTCCAAATCTTTTATTAATGCTTGTCCATCTCTTTTCTGTATATTTATGTGGGCAGGGCCTATACATGAGGGGTCAGAATGGCTTAAAGTAGGGGTCCCCAACCCTATGCCTATGGGCACCATGGTGCCCACAGACCATTTTACATGTGCCCGCCGCTAACCGAATACGATAAAAAATTATTTATCTGATAAAAATAAATTTAATTTTTAAAATGTCTTAGAAATTATTGTATTGTAATCAAATTGTGGGGCTACTATACTTTATTTTTGAAATAAATATTTTTTTGTACATTGTGTGTATTATTAACAATATCCAACTATAAATTTACATTGAAAAAATAAATGGTGCCCGCCACCTGGCTGGTATTATAGAAGGTGCTCTTAAGTGCAAAAAGGTTGGGGACCCCTGGCTTAAAGTCAACATGGACGTGACAATAATATTGGCGGTTAACAAGGGATTTGGACATTCCATCATCAGATTTTCAATGGTTATGGATGACTGACGAGTTGGGGGGTGGAGTAGATTGAATTCTGTCCATTAAAGTGAGAAGATTTGCTAACTTAATATAAATCAAGCACTGATTATATATATATATGTATGGGAAGTGGTGATCTGGACCAACTGATGAATGCTGGTTTAGCACGAATTATGTATATTGGAGATCATTTATTTTTTTCACATGTGTTTGGTCATGTATATCGGTTGTATGAGATAGAATGGATCATTGAAGAGAACTTGAAAATCAGTGTTCAAATCTTCTATAATTTTAAATTAGATAAGTATTTCAATTAATGCTTAAAATGCAATCTGAGAAATTGGGGAACCAAAGAAAATAGCACCAAATGGATTTATACAATATTATAGTTTAAATAAATAAAACTATATAAAAAATTCTGTACATAAATTTATAATTATTGTCTATTTTAATTGAGAGATTGACTGTATTTTTCCTGTTCACATTGTTAAAGTTAATATTTGATTTTTTAAATATAATGATAAATAAATTTGTTAATCTGGATGGTTAAATGTAAGTCCTCATTAGTTATGATTATTTATGATTGCTAAATATTTGATAGTATATTTTATTTAACTAAGTAAATTTAACTTACAAAAATTTAAAGAATACATTTTAACTAAGTTGAAAATAACTCCACTTTCAGTATTAATTAATGTCAATTTATTTGCATAGCAAAAGATAACCATCATTAAAGCATAAGTAGGTCAGTGATAGCTAAAAGTTAATAAAGAATATAATAATCCATAAAGCAAGTCATATATAGCTTGACATTGCTTTTATGAGCTTGTATTTACAAATATGTAATGTAGGGAGCGTACCAATAGCTCAATCAAGCTCTTAATTGATAAGTGCATTAAGAGAAAATACTTAAAATCTCTATCCAGAACATTCCTATCCCCAGACCAATTGGTTTTGAGCTTATGGCTCACCTCAGTGAGGAGCTAGAATATCCAGATACTAGATCTAAAGAATGTATAATACATATAAAAATACTCTAGATCTTAAATAACTTCTCATTGAAAGTAAAATTTAATTAATTAAATAAATAAAACAGACTATCAAATATTTAACAATCATAGATAATCATAATAATTTTAATGGAGACTAAAATTTCATCACCAGGACTAATACTGCGTAACCTAGAATAATATTAAGAGATATGATTCCAAATAATATTGCCTAATTATTTGGATAAAAAATTTAAAGTATGTACTTTAATGTTTGAAAATATCTTTTATTCTAATTTCATTCACTGTATTTTTAATAGTCAAAGCAATTACAAGCTTTCTTATTATCTCTCTATATAGATTTAACAATAGTATAAATTTTCTCAGATTGGTTGTAAATATATTTTCATCATATTCATGTAGATTGTCAACAATAATAAAAAGTTTTATTATAATTATAATAGATTTGTTTTATATTGTTATACCATGAACTGTGCAAAATAGTTTGTTTTGGCTTTGTGTTTGCCACTTAATCTTTAATAAACTTCTTATATGTTAGATATGTATTACAAAACTATATTGCTTGCAGCATAATCACTCTTGGTTGATTTGATACAATTGTAACTATCACCAGTTGCATCTCAGAAAAGTTTGTAAAGGCTTTACAATTATGTGGTATTATAACTTGGAATGGATATATAAACAGATGGATAGAAGTTTGTTTGCATATTGTAATTCTAATTGTTTCTAAAATTCTGGTTCTTAAGACAAGTATTTTTAATGTTTTTGAACAATATATATATATATAAATAGTTAATATATTTTTTTTGGAAAAATAATAGTTGTAAATAGGCTTATTTTGTAAAATAAATGGTCAGTATATATATATGAATATTTTGATCAGTATAAATAATTATCAGCATCAACTTGCATTTTATCAGTACAATTTTACTTACAAATTTATTTTTTTGATCAATAAAATTTAAATTTTTGGTCAGAATTTTTTCATTAGTTAGAAAAGTAAAAGTCAAAAATTTTTTTTAAATATTTAATGCGTATAAATGAATAATATATTAAAAAAAGAAAGTATTTAATTAATCAACCAAAATAATTAATTTTGTGCTTTTTGAATGTTTCAAATGCTTATAGGTATTTGTTTGTTTAAAAAAGTTGGGCAAATGTAGCATCCATACATCTAATTTTCTATTTCTTTTCATAGATTATGTTTAAAGTGATTATATGTGTTGCAACATGTTTTTAACATGATTGACATTTTCTCTTCTGAAGCATGAGATTTCTGAGTTGTTGACAAAAATGTTCAATTATTGTAAATCACTAATGATATGTTCATGCTCCATTATCAACCTTTTGTTCATTAATGGAATTTAGTTATAATCAAAATCTTGAAGATTTGTCTTAGTTATATGTCTTTTTGACTACTTTTCTATAGATTTATTGGTCAACTCAGTAATTCTTCACAGAAATAATCATTCACAAAATATCTTCTTTTTTGTTAACTAAGTTAAGACTCAGATGAATTGTTTATAGAAGGAATATGGTATACGTCATTTTTATACTGATTTTGATGTGCTATAAATCATTACATCTTTATACGTTCCATAAATTTGCTTTGCTTTTTCTGAGGCAATTTCTTAATAAATAATGATAATGATTTTTCACATAGTTCTTTACTTGGAGCTTGTCCACCGATGATTCAATTTTTTTCCTAACATTGTATCCTATATATGCCCAACACATGATTAAATACTTATTATTAAACTATTTTAACAAAAACATTTTGACTTGGACTAGACACATTGAATATTTAATAATCTAAATCAATATGCTCATTTATTTAATTTGGACCATCAATAATTGATTGGAAAATAAATTGAATGTCTGCTGCTTTTTTTTTCATTTTGAACATACTTCAATATCAGACAGATGGAACCAATGTCCAAAATCTATTGTTAACAACAGTTATAACTGGCATATCTCCCTTTATCAGTTTATAAATGGCATCAATATGAATTTTGTTTGACATAGTCCAGTTTTTTAAGCAACCATTTTAATTGAAAGTTTTGAAATGAAGCCTTCACTTTAAACATCCAACGTATGAACATATTTTACTTGATGTGACACCACAAAAGCTAATTTATCAAATATTAGCATTTTATTAAAATCTGAGCACTGGTGTTCAAATTTGCCAAGACTTATTTTAGTTAGACCATACATTTGTTTTTGTTTTTTTTAGTTGCATTGAATAATTAGAAAATTTTGTTTTACTTTTAGATTTCAAATCTTTTTCAATTAAAATTTTATTATCTTTTTACTTTTAATTTAAAAACTTTTTAATCTCATTTGCTTTGATTTGACAGTTTTAATATTTGTTGCTGTAAATTATTATGAGAATGTTTTTCTTTGATTCTAAACATAATTAATTACACTTACATTTTCACTATTAAAAAAGTAAATGTAATCCTGTACTGCATTGTTATTTTCTTACAATAATAGTAAGCTTTACTTTCATCTGCCATATTTTGATAATGGACATTTCAAATTTCTTCCGCATTTACTACATTAGTTATTAAAATTGTATCCATGTGTGTTATTTTCTATCTTCAAATTGAGCTCATTTATTTATCTTTTCATGAGATATATAGTTTTTTTTGTATTTGATTTAAAGTTTTATAATTTCAGTATATTTATCACTACATCCAACTGATGACCCCCTAGCAACATTAGCCTTTACTGATATGTTATTACATACTGATATTTAATTACAAATACAATCTATTTAAAATATAGATATTATTATATGTACAAATATTTTAATTAATTTATATTAATCAATGTATTTTTAACCACCTATATACTGATATTTTATATAAATACTGTCTATTTATTTAAGACTCATTAAAAATGTCTTAAAAATACTGACCCAATAAATAGTAGTCCTTGTTATGTGAGATTCAAGAAGACTCGAAACATAAGAGATTATTAATCACTCGATAAAAATCCTTTTATAAATTTTATAATCAAAACCATAGTTTACATTCTACTTGATATAATGGACAAGCTTCAATCTTCTCCACTTTCCTACTCTTCAGTTATCAATTTCATTAAAAATCTGAGAATGGAATGCTTAAAGCCCTTGTTGATGCCAATATTATTGTCATACCCATGTTGAACTTGTCAGTCTGATCCCTCATACATAGGACCTTAATATATCCATTTAATTATACAGAAGGATGGGCAGAATACATGCTGAATATGTAATATTTTAATATATGAATATTGCCTATACTAAATTTAATGTAATTATAAGGGACTTTCAAGCTCCCTATGTCTATCTAATCCATTTTATACAACTGATACCCATGACCACATGTGAAAAAGATCAATGCTTTCCAATATACAAATTTCATGCTGAACCAGCACATCAGTTATTCCAGATCACTATTCTCCACATATATGGTAATAAAAATATTTTTATCTTAGTATATCTATCTGTTTAATAGAACTGTTTTATTTAAAGCTAATCTTTACATTATTTTCTTTCCTAAAGAATTTTTTTTTTTTTTACCGTGGTTTAGATAAATGTAAAAGAATTTATATTGAAGAAAGTAGTTGAAAATATTTGCAATTTTCCAAACCATTTATTTATAAAAATAATTGATATTTTATATATCTTATATATAAATTTTAATTTTTTTATATTTTTCTAGACACTGCCCCACAGCAAAATACACAGCTGTAGCGGATACACCAGAAATAAGGCGTTTGGCAGAAAATACAAAAATTCAAAGTTCGGTAAGTATTTTATTTTTATTGCAATTAAAATAAATTGCATATAAAAATGAAATTTATAGAATATTGATAATAGCACAGAATATTTCTCATAATGCAAATTGGAATTTAAGTTTTTGTTAGTAAGCTATTATATTGCCAGAAAAACATTCAAAGAATTGACAGTATGAGGACCAGATTTTAGATATTAAGTAGAATTTAGTAGTGAATTAGGCTTTCTATCAGTAATAATAATAATAGTAATTGAACAGTTAATTGCTCGGCATTCATAAGAGGTTTGAGCATCAGAAGTGATAGGATTTAGGCATAATTCATGGACCTTTAGCTTTAAAGACAACAACTGTTTCACAGCCAAACTACATAGAGCTCTGTATTAGATACTAATATATTATAACGTTTTCCATTTTGCTAGGCCTCTATACGCATTATAAATGCGCGAGTTGATCAAGTTATGTCAAAAAGAAGAAAGTTGTAATTCTATTTCTAAAAAAACATAGCTATATTTCTTGATCAACTCGACCTAGTAATTGTTCAGAATTATGCTATAGACAAAATCAGCTTTTAATTTATTTAATATGGGCGTCAGGACCTTTTATTCTAAAGAGTCCGCTGAAATCATCAAATAACGTCTCACGAATAAAAAAAGAAAAATACATCATACCGTAACAAGAATTATTTTTTTAAGATTATTATTCCTGGGCTTATTGAAACATATTGGCAAAGGTAAATTACGTTTTAAATCTTATTAAACTAATAATAAATTTAATAATAAAAAATAATAACTATTATTAATAACGTACAAATGAAAATTGATATGAGAAATATTTTATTATAACAGATTAAAAATCTATTTAAGTTAAAATGAGAATTCCTAATCAAGTAAATTAGAGAGAACACATATTAATTCAAACATGACGCAATTAATAAAATAAAATAATTAATTAAAAAGTTCTGGTATAAACAAAAGTCTCTTGTACAGAAAAAATGAAAGTCTCTATCGGGATTATTTTAAGACTTGTTTGCAAACACTTAATTTTGTCACAATCAGGAATAAGTAGTCTTACCAGTAAGTTTTAGTGAATTCACGATGGTTGTAGATAACTATGCATAGTTTTTCGGGGTTAAAATGAGCTCACGGTCATTGATTATAAATTGATCTTGGTGCTGAATCCATAGGCTAGTCGCGTAAGCTTCTCTGGTGTCCATCGGTAACGATATGAGCTAAAGCTCCGGTCTATTCTCGCATAAAGAACTTTTTCATCATAGAGTGGTCTGGATTCTTTAATCCAAAACCAACCAAAAGAATATCAGGCAACCCAAGACGTTCCTCCAACCGAACCCCTCCTTTTTATACTAGAGGTCCAGTTTTCAGACTTCTGCGCATGCTATTATCATGGCGTTTTTTGGTTCATAATCTTATACAGTCTTTATCATTTTTCACTTACTAAGTTCTCATTTTTCATCAAGTTTTTCGGCCATCTTTAAGTAGCTATACTTTTTCTTTTAGCTTACCTTTTTACTTTTTAGAATTCTTTTGTTCTCTCCAATTCTACTTTTATTTCTAATTACATAAAAAAAAATACGAAAGAATAATTTAACTTTCATTGTACGTTATTTTTTTAAAAAAAAAATTATAGTCAAAAAAAATATCTAAATTTACTTTTATTTTTTAGCTTTTACCAAATGCCAATATATTTGCAAAGTATATAAATAAACATTACAATATATATATAGCAAAAATAGAAGCTAAAAAGTTATTTTATTAAAATTTTTATACTAATATAGTTATATTTTATTCATTATTAATATTTTATTGATTATTTTAATATAACCAATTAAACATCAAAAAATTGAAAAGAATACAATAATATTATATTAAAGTAATTGTGGGCATTTATACAACTTGCTGCATAATTCAATTTAAATGAAAAAATATAAATCTTTATTGCATGATGTATTAAGGGCATCCTATTTGCTGATCATACTTATAAAACCTAGATTATTTATTAAGTTTTTTTAAAAAAGTATATATTTTTGAAACATTATATTTCTATTAGTATTTAAAATAATGGGGCTTTGTAATTAATATCTTTATAAATAATAAAGTTAATCTATGTTTTAAAAATAAATAAATAAATAAATAAGTTTATCACTTAACCAACAAAGAAACAAAATTAGTTTTTAAAATATAAATATAGTTTCTGTATTTATATTATCAATTAAGAAAAAAATTGGATTATAGCAAAATAACTAAAGTAAAAAAGTAAAATGTTTTAAGATTTTTTTATTTTGAGCATTAAGATAAATATTCTGAAATTTTATTTCCTTTTGGCAATCAAAGTCATTAATCGTATTACTTCCAGGACATAAAAAAAACTTGCTATATTGATGTTTGTAGTTCATTTTCATTAATTTTATTTTATTTTCATTTTCTTTCAAACGTTATTTTATTTAGGCCTTCTTTCTTTCTTTAGCTTTTTTATTTCGAATTTCAATATTTCTTCATTTTTCAATGATTATTATATCATTAGCATTCAGGCACTGATGTTTTTTTGTAATTTTCTTTCATTTTATTCATTACTCTTTCCAGATGTGTGATAAATATGCTTAATAAAATTTGATTCTTCTTGTCTTGTATCTTTTCCAATTTCTTAACAAATTCTTATGACTTTGATTTTTCAAAGTTATTCTTTACAGTATTAGTACAATTAATCCTCAAGATATCTTTTTTGGTCATCACTTCCAAAATTTTTTGAAAATCAATAAAACACACATATGTAGATTCTTCTCTTCTGACATTTTTGGAATAATAAGAAATTGTAATATCTATTGTTTGATATTCCTGTCTTGCCTAAACTCAGCTAATTTATCCCCAAGAGTTCTTATATGTAGTATTTTAATTCTAAAATTCAATAGTTTTATAATTTCATATTCTGTCTTACTTCATTTTTTGTAGATTATCTTTACTGATAATTTCATTAATTCTTTCTATGTATATTAAACAGTAACTTTTTCACAAATTTCATCATTTTACCAGTTATTTAATCTTTTCAAAGCTTCTCTCTTTGGTTTATTCATTGGGTTTTTTTATTATTGTTTTTATTAAATATTTTCTTTATTACAAGATAGTGGGTGTAATTTTAATTGGTTCTGTTTATAGCTGCATAATTTTATTCATGCTAGTGAATTTTTTTGTTTCATGTTCATCTTTTTTTACCTATTATTTGGTTGCCTTTTTATGTTTATATTTTTTAACTTGCATATTTTTCT
The DNA here is from genome assembly GCA_028023455.1 of Epiperipatus broadwayi. Classification (NCBI taxonomy): domain Eukaryota; kingdom Metazoa; phylum Onychophora; class Udeonychophora; order Euonychophora; family Peripatidae; genus Epiperipatus; species Epiperipatus broadwayi. The sequence goes on from JAQFVV010000062.1 coordinate 3,497,456, forward strand.
CTATATATTAATCATGTTAATTATTTGTACCTCTATGGAGCCTTCAACTGATTTTTTCTATGGCTTTAAAATTCACTTTGTCAGAATTACGACATAAGAGTATCATCCTGAAGGTTTGTGATGATGGTGTTCTAGTTGTATTTTTATATTGCACTATTTCCATCATCTAATATATGTATTGAATGTATTTGGAATATTTAAATAACATTAAATTTTTCTAAAGACATTCGATACACATATTAGATGATGGAAATAGTCCAATATAAAAATACAATAAGAGTATCATGTTTTATCAAAAGTGCAGAATTATTGCAGATCATTCTGTAAAGGTGATATGTTAACCATAATTCAAACAGTAATAAAAGTTAAACTACATTAGATTACAGTAGAAAATAATGATAAAAACAGCCAAGATTTAAAATGTAATTGTCCATCATATCATAGGATTAGTATCAATATTAGGACTAATATTTTTACTACTTTTTAGGTTATAATAATAATTGGAGCATTGACAAAGTTTTCCTACCATATTTCGTTAAAAACAAGACAGGGTCTTATATTAATTTTTGCTCCAAAAGACACCATAAGCCTTTCCCGAGAATGTTGATTTTTTCATGTACAAAAATCTATGTTTATTCAAATATAAAAATGTAAATTTATTCAAATATCTCTTTATGGAAAGTTGTACGATTTTTCACACCAAGAGCCCTCCACAATTCCTCTCTTGTACTTGCTGGACTCATTTTATCTGGTGATCAAAATATTATTCCATTTAAATTTATTATTATATTAAGTGTTAATTAAAGACTTATGAAACAGGAGTGATAACAAAAATGATTACAGTTAAGAATGATTTGTTCATACAAAAATAACAAAAAATTGCAGGCACAAAAAATTTGAAAATGTCTCTGTATTTCATACGTGGCATATCGAATTATGAAAATTCCTATATTACACTATTATGTCCAAACTACTCATAATAGCACTGCTTAGGTATTTTTTTAAAAAAATTTTCTTTAGGAGAAAGGTTGATGATTTAACTTAAGCTAAACTTTGATTATTAAAATCATTTCTGTTATTTAAAGTCTTTTAGGAGGAAAAAATGTTTAAGAAATCAAACTGATTTTTCTTTTCTTTTGAATATTTAGAGCCTACAATGATGTAACTCTAAAACTAAATCAAGCATTCTAAACCTAATTATTAAATATAAGTAAAATAAGTACCTAAAAATACATAAACAAAATTATAAATTGTCTGACATACTGGCTTGTGATAGATAAAATTTTAAAAGTTTTTTAAAATTGTTCATAAAGTCAATAAATTGATTATCTTAAATCCAAGATTTGTCTGAGAGGAAATTATTTTTCTGTACAGGTAGAATTGCATTTGTTGAAAATGTTTGATGGGAAATACATAAGTGACATAATTTTTACTACCATTTATTTAAAACATTAATGTCAATAATATTGTTTATTTGTATATTCATTAAATTTATAATTCAATACATATGTTGTGTGTTTTAACAGGCAAACAAAAGCTTTTCATCTGATTGACAATCTTAACTAAGGCTTATATTTGGGATAGGGATTATTTTATTAGCCTCCTGAAAAATTGTGCTCGGGCATATTTTCTGGTTAGGTCTTATTTGGGGGAATCACTGTAGTAGCTTGATAATTTAGTATACATAATTTGATCAATGAAAGAAAACTTTATGTGAAGATGATGATGAAGGTAGGTGGTTTCTAAATAAGAAATTATAGCGTTTCCATTTAAGAACAATAATTAAATCATAAAAACAAACTATTTATTAATATTTATAGATTTATAAAAGGGTTGAGTGTTGCAAGGCTTTGGATAGTCTAATATGCAGCAGTGTATAACAACATATTAGCAACAATTGTGGTAACATTTTACTATAAGCAAGAAATATTTCAGATTATAAAAATCAAATCATGATGCTGTACAGAATGTTTGCACTGTTAAAAATCTAAAAAAATTGGGTGTTATTTTTTTTACTTATTTCCATAAGAACTGTTTATAACTCAAGGTATTTGATTCCTTTCATTTAGAAAATTAAATATCTTGAAAGCTTGAGGTAAATAATCTATTTGAATTATAAAAAGAGGATTTTGATTCTTTAATTAAATTTTAGGTTTAATCTAACAACATGCAATTTATATTGTTAGGAATGGAGGTTTCTCAGAAATCAGAATGATCATCACCATTAATATTTTCACTCTTAATACAGTAGATGTCAACAAAGTTTCGAAAAAGTTATGAGAAAAGTGTAGTGGTTGTGGGCAAGATTATTCACCTTTATAGATTTTATATTATTAGGGGGAGACTATTTTTTCTGAAAGAAATGCACTTTTGAAAATGTTTTCTTAGTATGTGGAATAATGTTGAGTTCAATTTATTCCACATTTAGAAAAAAAAATTTCTACATTTATTACCAGGTTTGTTAAATTTATCTGCTTAAGTATATCTACTCTAGATGAAAGAAACGAGTAATGTACAAAAATTGTATGAAACATTTTTTTAATGTTCCTACAGATTATTTTAAATGTAGTATACCTTTTACCTATTTACCGTAATGGTAATGTTTAAGGATTTAATAGGATTAATTCATAACAGTATTGGATATAGATTCAGTAGTAATCATTTGATGTACTGTATAGTTTAAATATGTTTTTAATAAATCAAATAATTCATAGCTATCATTGTTACCATCATTATATGATATTCATAAAGACTATGCTCATTTTAACTTCAGAAAAAGAAAAGAAAAAGGAGAGATAAGGTAAAACAACAGCTAAAGATAAGTTTTGTAATGACAATATAAGCCAGGCCATGAATAACAAATTTATCCACATGTATGCAAAGTTGGTTCTTTGTTTATTTTGATATTTTGTTATGATATCTTTTAGTATCTTTAGTAACTAACTTTTTAAAATATTTTAGTATTATTTGTAATTGTAGTTCTCTGTTGCATTCTATCCTTGGCTATATCTTCATTGAGAATGTCAACAGACAGAAACGGTTCTGGAGATTTGAATATAACATTACTATCAAATATTCATTGATTATTTAAGTTTACAATAGATGGTTCTGGAGTAAAACAATTATTGCTTCTAATGCAACTTCCAAAATTTTAGATATTTTTAACTGCTTTCACAAAATCTTTTTTTAGTCAAAGTGTACCACACCATTAATTGATCATCCCTTTATTGATTTGCCTTATATTTCTTTTTTTACTTTTAGAAAATTTAATTACGATGTCTATAATCTTTGCAGAAAAAAACCAGAAGATTAAAAAAAATTCCTATATACTGTAATAATAAATTATTTAATTCCTCTTTTAACATATTACATAACACTAGAGTTTTTTTGTTTTATTTTCTATATAGTTTGTTAAGTATTTTATACAATAATGTAGTTTTCTTTTTTATTATTGCAATCACTTGATAACTATTAAAATTGATTGTACCCTTATTTATCTCCACAACTAATCTTTAAAAATATTGCCAAAAATTGTCAAAATCTTTTTCTAGCTAACTTACAACTTAGTGCATTGTGAAAAAACTCATTGAACAAAAGAACATCAGGTAAATCCCATTTTGGAATTAAAACCATGATAATAAATATTAAACCTCTTCATAAAAGAATTATTTTCTCTAGGTACTATTTACCTGTCTCATATATTGAAACCTCTGACCATTATGAGATTTTATCATTCTTCACTTGGTTATAATTCATAAATCTCTCTATTATCCAAATGAATTATTAATTAGTTATCTTAATTGAGCTGTCAACTGTATCTCATTTTTTATTAATAGATGTTATGATATAAAATTATGATTTTAAAATTACATAAATAAATAATAAGCCAAATATAAAATCAACTAAATGGAGTGTGAATTAGTTGGTTATATCTTGTCAACATAACATATTACCAAGTATTAAAACTAATAATATCATAATATCAATTAAATCTACTGACAAAACTTAGTGATTCTTTTACTTAAATGCAATAACCTGGTTTTGACAATAAATATGGATAAGTACTTATAGTAAATAATATTAGTATTATGATGTATAATTTTTTTGTACCAATACTTGATTTTTTGCTAAATAATATTATTTTGAATTGGATATATAAGATAAATTGTTAATAAAGTATGATTAAATATTTACTTTATCTTAAATTGCCTTCACCAGATAACTTAGCACATAGTAAAGTTTTTCAAAAAGTTTTAATCTGATTTTAATAAAACTATTTTTAATCATAATTATAAGAATGAAAATGTGAAATATAATCAATTGTATAATTTTTAATAATTTACTAAGAATCGATCCAGGAACTTTTAATTTGAATCCAAACATAACATGCTATACAGTAAACTTATTCAAAAAGTTTTAATCTAGTCTTAATAAAAATATTATTAGTTATATTTTAATGGTTCATTACTCTATATTATAAGAATGAAAATGGGAAATATACTAATAATCACACGAAAATTTGACAATTCACTAAGAATCAATCTAGAATTTTTTACTTGAATCCCCTACAATTATTGTTCTGTACATGATTATAATATACCTTTATATTGTAAACATATAATAATTAATTTAATATTTTGAATTTTTAGAGATCAAACTATTTATTTATGTAGAAAGTAATTTAAGCAATTATATACTATGATTAAGTGAAAGCATTTGTTTATCATAAGTGGTAGTTTGCCATTGCTTTTATACACACGTTTTTATAAAATTTTATATATTATTCATATCACACTGATTTTTTTTTCTTTATGTGTATATATATTTTCATATAATTTATTTTTATGTATTATGTATATTGAGTAGTTTGCTGGGAAATTTTTAAGTATTATATATGTGTAATGTAAATGTATAAATAGTTCTTTAATTTTAAAAGAGATTTAAGTTATCTAAATGAATATTTGTTTTCACAATTAATTTTAATTATTTGTTATTTTTAAATTATCTGTTATGTGATTATAATTGTAATGTTGTTCTGAGAATAAAGCATAACTATTAGAATCAATCTGCCACTTAATATTTGATATTAAGTTACCTGAGCATCTCTATCTGTTCATATGATTATTTTATTCATTTTGTTTCATGTTTTTTATTCTTTTATTGTAGATTGATGATGTCTCCTCAATACAATAAAAATGTTTTGCAATATTAAAAATTAAACCTTAAGGATAAAGAAAAAAGCATGGACTTCATTTAATAGAAATTATTATAAGAGAAATGCATTTTAATACTGTAAAGAGCTTATTAAAGTTTTATGAAAAATTTTTAAAATTCAAATATTAGAGTAAGGATTTATTAGCAAGGTATCATCATTGATAATCAAGTGCTATCACTTAGTAATCATAATCTATTTGCCTTTAGACAGATTGTCTTACAAACATGCAGTGGGATAATGAAAAAGCATAAAATATAGGCTTACAATCTAATTTAATAGTGCAGTTGTGATAAAAAGTCTATGTGAATAATAATTTTTTTTATCTAATCCTATATGGAATTTGTATAAAATGGGACATCTCCTTCAACAAGTAAGTATTATGTTATCATTTATTTAGAAAATCAAATAATGTTCATGCAAAATTTTAAGCTGAGCCCAATGTGTCTGACAATCTGCTTCTGAGCACCACTATGCTAAACTTTGTAGAATGGTTATAATGGGAACTCAGTAAAAGAGTTTGGGTCGGGTTCGCTTATAGTAACTTTATTATTTTTAAAATCAAATAGTCCATGTTATTTTTTATTATAAACAATGTTTTAAATACATATTCATGCATACATATAACCATATATGTTTGTGAATTACTAATTGATTTAGTGTTTTATTATGTGCATATTCTGTTTGGAAGCAAGAGGATTAAAATTCATGATTTCAAATTGTAAATTATAATTTGAGTATTATCTTTATTCATAGGTGAAATATCATGAAGATTATGAAAAACAAAAAGGTAAAGTCACCCAGGTAGCAGATGATCCAGAAACGATGCGAATTCGCCAAAACTCAAAAATTATAAGTAATGTTGCATATCATGGAGAATTAGAAAAGAAAGCAAAAATGGAAATGATGCGCCCTTTATCAGATGAAGTAAAACCAGGTATTATTATTTTTATTTTTAGTCTAGCACTGGAAGAAATCTTATGAAATAAGAATAATTTATAATTAAAACAAATAGGAAATTTTATGTAATAATATCAAAAAGAAAAGCTTTAGTAAAATAGAAAGATGCTGAAGTAATTTTTGCATTAAATTTTATTATTGGAAAGTTCATATTTATGATATATAATATGATTTACAAATAAGTATCATCACCTCTTAATAAATATTATAAAAATTCAAGTTTTATAGAAATAATTATTCATTATTCTATAGCTATTTCAAAATAGTTTAACTACTACCAACTTCATTATTGCTGGCTGGTAATTATCATTATTTTCATTTTTTTTAAAAAAAACAACAACCTCCAGTTAGTCTTTAAACAGCACTTCATAATATAGAATCAGTGCATTTTTCTGATAGTGAGTTGAATGAGAATATTTGAATCTTGGAAAACTTCTAGTCACAAGCAGGCTTAGAATTTATTTTTTTAAGGTACGGGTCCATAATCAACCCATTATTAGTTGCTTAATAGATCTCTAGTTATTAACTAAAGGTTGAAGGTCTAAGATTTTTTCTGGGTCAGACAAAGGTCTTTGTAGTAATCATAAAAACTAAAAATTATGATTTGTAATGCATGTAATGTGGCATTCACCACTAATAAATTATTACCATGGACATTGAGTTTATGGTTTACCATTATCCTTTTTTTTTTCAAAATTACGCAAATAAACTTTTTTCCCTGTTTTTGAATGATAAGTATAAGAAAGTATTTTTGTAATAGAAATACAGATTCGCACAGGTATTATATGTATTTAATAGCTTTATCTATGGAAAAGATTAAATTTATCATGTTTAGGTGCACTTTTTAGATGGTGTGAAGGTATTAAGGGTGCATACCTTTACATACGTTTGGTAAAAAACATATATGTACATTTGTCATATATAATTCTCATCAAAAGTTTATCATTTAATTGTGCAACTACTCTTTTTTTTTCTTTATTAGATAACAGTAACTTATCTTTGCCTTCACACTGTAATTCTAATTAAGTATCATAATCACTGAAAATTAGATAACATTGAAAGCAGATTTTCATAGTCTAAAAAGTTTTATATGTGCTATATTGATTTTCTCAATTATGGCAAGTGCTTGGATCTAACTTTTTTTTTTTTAATATCACTTTCATTATCTTCAAATTTTGAATGCGAGATATTTGACCTTAATTCTCTGTCAGAAGAATTACTTTATCTCTTTATTATATTTGAAATATTTGACCTTAATTCTCTGCCAGAAGAATTACTTTTTCTCTTTTATTATATTTTCATCAGACTAAAAAAATATTTGTGTGACTTAATTTCAGGAAAGTTGGATTTATTAGCTGTTGAAGATAAACTTCATAGAGAGAGGAGATATAAAACAAGGAGAATTTATTATTAGATGATTCTATGATTAGATAATGTGACAATGTTATAGGAAAAAAAGATAAAGAGAAAAATATAAGAGTGTGTTTGCTATGTGCCGAAGTTTAAAATATTGTTGGGATAAAATAGTAATTATAGTGATGATGGGGTCAAATGATGTTGTACAAGATTATACTGAAGAAATAGTAGGCACTATAAAAATAAAGACAAATAGTAGTGGAGTTGCTACAATGAGTTTAAATTTAAACAAAGTTTTTTGGGATTAAGATGATATTAAAATATCTGTATGAAAACAGTGGTATTAAGTTTATTTTAGATGTGTGGAATATATTTATCAAAAATATTGATTTTTTTTAAAGTTATAGATTACATTTATTCAAGAGAAGAGGATAAAGTACTAAGCAAATTTATTTACAGTTAATTTCATTATCCATTAAAATAAAGAAGGTGTAGGGAAAATAATAAAGGAAAATGTGAACGATGAATAATTGAAAGAAAATAATTTTTTTTACAGATAATTCCTCATAATTGTTTCAAGAAAAAATGTAAAAATAAAAACTAGTATTAATATAAAAGTTTCATGAGTATGTAAGAAGGTAAAGATAGGAATTAGTACTGAGATTTAGAGATTTTTGTAGAAGTTAGATTTGTTAAATTTGAGAAATGAAGTATCACATTTTTAGAAATATAAGCAGAGGAGGAATTAGAAGTAAAGAAGAAATTGTAAGGAAGTTGCAGATTAAATTGAAATTGTGTAAAGAAAATGGTATATGAAATAGTATATTTAGTTATTTGAAATGGGGAGGATGGGAAAGAACTGAGTGATAGTATTTATAAATCTTTGTTTAGAGTTGTAGATAAATTTAGTAAGAATAAATGTAAAATATTGATTGTAGATTATATGGGTGATTGTAGATTATATGGGTGTTTATATCTGATAAATTAATGGCATGGTAAATATGAATAAATAATTATTTAAAAGTGTGTGTAAGAAAAAACTATTATAATTGGAAATTGAAATAAAGGTGATAGCAAGTTTACATGATAGAGTCAGAATTTGAAGTATGCTGTTAATTATGTGTTGTCAGATAAAGGAGAGCTACAAAAGATAAAAAGAATTAAAAGATTTGATGAATAAGAGAAAAAAGTAGTAATGATAGAATTGGGAACTTCTGAAAGACTTGATACATAACTATGTAGAAAATTTGATAAATATGGATGGTAATAAAAGCTGAATTTTTGCAAAAAAAAAAAAATGAATTAAAAATTTATCAAAAAGTAAACTTGATATGATAAAGAAAACTACAAATGTGTACTTATTTACAATTAATAGGACCTATAAGAAACATGAAATAAAAAATATTAGAATGTGTAAAAGAAAGAAATAAAACGTATAGGGATGGATTGTAAGGATTATAAAGAGGCTGTTAAGTAAAAAGAGGAGAGAAGATAAAGTATTGCTGAAATAGTTATTCAAGAAAAAAAAATAACTACTTGGAATAGAATTAAGATAAAAACAGGATGAATTTAATAAAAAAATCCACTGGAAATTAACAATGTGGTAAGGGAGAGAAGATTGTGAAAATTTTTGAGTATATGTTAAGGGAGAACGAAAAAAAAAATTATATGCAGAAAGAGAATATGAGGATATATTAGAAATTAAAAAAATACATAAGTTTGTGATAAAAATTTGGGAGATGGGGAATTGGTAAGTTAATGTGGTTCATTAGAGAGATTGATTCAAAACAAGATGGTTAAAATAACAGATTCAGAATAGATAGATTGAAAAAAAGAAAAACCATGGAAACTAGATGGTAAAGCAGCTGATATGTTAATTGATATGGAAATATATAGAAGACTTATTTTAAAAGAAAATTTTAATAAAATTTTAGATAATAATAAGATTGGAGATAAATGGAGAGATATTTAGATTAGATAATTATATAAAAGAAAAAAAAATTTTAATTTGTTGTAATATCTTCCACTATATATTAATGAATATGATTAATATTTGGATGGAAGAACATAAAATGTTTGGGGAAATTCAGAATGGGTTTTGTTCAGTGAGACAGACATGGTTAATTTATTATTTGTTATTCAATTGCTTGAAATATATATAATAGAAAATAAACAATTATTTATCATTTTTAGATATAGAATTTTTTTATGATACAATTGATAGGAATAGATTGAGAAGAAATTTAGAAAAATATGAGAATAGATTTGATGTTGGTAAAAATGATTAAGAGTGTTTTATACTATAATTTTTATAAATATCTATATTAAAATCATTGAAAATTAATGTGAATTGGGTTGAATAGTGATATACATTAACAGCTTTATTTTATATTTAAGAGAATTTGAAGTTGAGATTGCAGTGGGAATTAGGAAAATAAAAAATATACACTGTACCCTACCCCCCTCTTTTTAATTTTTTTTTTTTATATTTTTGCAGATAACATGGCATTTTTTGAAAATAGTTTAAAAGATGTGAATATATTATTAAAAAAATACAAAGAGATAGACAGATGACATGGCATTTTATGAAAATAGTTTAAAAGATATGAATATATTAGAAAAATGCATAGAGATAGAAAGAAATATGAAAATTAATTTTCAGCTGCAACGAGTCCACAGTATTGCAAATATTCATATGCCTTAATTTCTTAAAATTTTCAAAATTGAACAGGTGTCCATCCATCTTTGAATTTTGCTCATATAGTGTTAGATTTATAACACTTTCGGCTTAGCAGCATTTCATACTACTTGTAGTCTAAATGTAAGTAATTTGTTTTTCCCTTTTTTGTAATCTATGGTTTTTTATACAACTATTATAATAATTATTGTAAATAATACTTACATTATGAACTATCTGTACACATATACATGATAATGTAAATGAAGTTATTTTTAGATTTATAAAAATATATGCAGACCAGTGCCTTGTTATTATTTACCTGATTGCTAAGTATTCTAAAAAAAAATTTTTATTAAGAAAAATGAATAATAATTATGTTAATTAGTGCATCTAATAAAAAGATGAACTGAGAGTATTAAAGGAGCAAGCAAGAAAGCGTCAGAATGGTGAGATAGTGGGTAAATTGAAAGAAACTGACAAGTTGTTAATAATAATGCATTTTTTGAAAAGAGAAATGGGAGTGTTAAGTTAAAGTAGTATTTGTAATTTAAAGACTTTAAAGTGAAATTATCAGTTATTTAAAATGATAGACTGAAGCGAAGGAGAACTCAGTTGTAATAGTGTTAATGGCTGATCTATGAGTAAAGGATATTCAAATATACACTTTAAAATATAAAAGTTAATGCAACTCTGAATTAGTGGACTGTAATATACATTCTCGGAATGTGAGAATGAAATATTCCCACACACCAAACTTATTCTAATGTTTGTCCCAAAGTTAAGGAATAATTATTATTACATTATTTTATTATTTATTTTATCATTTATTAATATTTTTCAGCATGGAGAAATAAATTTGTTGAAATATACAAAAGTTGTTTATTCATGAATTATTTTTGTAACTGACATGGCTGGGATTATAGATCCCCCCTATGAACACAGCACAACAAATAAAAATCAAATTTATTATAATAGCAGATTGTTCTTTTCCTAAAAGAGAGTAATCAATTGATCCCAGATAAGAGCTCCATTTTTCGCAATCTATTTTTTTTATACAAACATAATATTTTTTGTAAGTAATGCTTATCTACTGTTTCCAGACAGAAGTTATTCTAAAAGAAAATAATTTTATCTCTATTTTTTGTGATTTTATAGTTATAATTTTTTTTACATTTTTTTGTATAAATATTATAATGTGTATTATAAATAAAGCTTATAGTAAAAAAAAAAAAATCAAATTTGGAAGCAAGAGTTGTATTATAATATAATACTTTTCTTAAGAACAGTATAAGGTTTTGGTGATATCTTTTATGTTATAAAGTTTTTGTTAATTGGGAAAAGTAATTATATGGACAATTGGGAATTGGAGTAAAGACAAGGAAGCAAAAAATAGAATGGCAGTTGATTGCAAATCTAGTATGTTTTTTATATTAAAATGAATGAGATATGTATAATAATTTAGAAAGAGATGATAATGAAACTTACATTAACATATGTAAATGAAGGATTTGGGATTCAGAAATTTGCATTTATAATTTAAAAAGTAGATAGATGTATATTGGTTGATAAATTGGGGATTGCAAATGAAGTTTTAAAATAAATAATAAGTATTGTAACTGAACAAATATGATAGCAGTTTGAATTAGTTACTTCACAAAGTTGTATTTAAAAAAAAAAAAAAAATTAATAAAAACTCTTATAATGTGAATAATAAATGTATAAATTGCTATATGTGTATGTGTGCAATAATTTTATATATTTATCATTAATAAATTATTTTTTTAATTAATCCATTTAGTTTATATTTGCTTATTAAACTCAATCTAAATATCATACTATTAACATTTTGTATCTATTAATTTAATATCCACTATCCTGAGAAATTATGCAATCCACTGGGGACATGCAGGGCTGGCAGTAATAATCAGATGTTAATAAGTTTTTCATAAATAAACTTTATATTTAGAAGGTTTGGAACCTTAAAGTTTCATTTTTTTTTTAAGATTTATTTATTGAAACTAGCAAAACAAAAATACTTTTGGGAAGACTTATACTTTTTAATAATCTTAAGTGCTAGATTATACATTTGAATCCAATCATTTTTATTCAAATTTATATTAATTAATTAATAATATTTATTTGGAGTCAAAATAAACCATTACATGTATGAATATTATTGATTCACTCAAAATTACAGCTAAAATATATATATATAATATTTTATATATATATAAAACCCTTCTATTTAATTTGATGAAGTAATGCATTAAAAACAAACATTTTGTATATAATATTTTTTATGTGTATTATTTTTTATTTTTTAGTATTCAGATATTTGTACTGGTCTTTTTTTGTAATTATTCATATTCAAATTTAAGTGAAATTTGTGTGGTTTTGAAAGAAGCATTTTTTAACATGTAAGTTTTAGAGAAATTAAGATTTCATCTTTTTTTTTTTTTTTTTAATTAACTGTAAATATTTTTTGGTGAATTAGTCTTGAAATTCAATGAAAGCTTTATTTTTTTTAAAAAAAATACAACCATCTATTGCATATCACTGAAAACTTACTGAACTAATATCAATGGTTTGAAATTTGGCCTACAAACGCTGTTAGATTGGATAACCCTGAAATATTTGCTTACCATAATGTATTGTCATTGACAATTAACATGTGTACAAAATTTTCAAAAAATCCATTTGTAGAAGTATGTTAGAAATTGGTTACAAGATTTGACCCAAACAACCAAACTGAATTTTTAAGTTAAATGGAATCATTTAATAAAAATGGAATGGACATTTTTTCCTTTAAAAAAATGTAAAATATTTAAAAAAAATTATAATATATGAATGAAATTAGATTAGTGGGAATGTTTAATTGGATTATTATGAAGAGGATAACAGACATAGAGTCAGAAATGTTCTACAACACATAAAACCAGCTAATAAAGTTATTTTTTTGCATTTATATCTAGAAATCAGATAAATAGACTATATATATATATATATATATTGTAGAACCATAATGAGAAGTGATAAGTTGATTAGAGAAAAAGAGCTATGGGAAATGATATAAATCATATGTATAAAAATTATTTTATAATAAAAACTTTTATTTACTGTGCACTAAAATGTCCAAAATAATTGTTTTCTTTAGCCACAATTGAGGCATTTATATATTTAATTTGAACTAAAAGCATGGGAGTCCAAATCAGTAGTTGTAAAAATTAGTAATTGAAATAATTAATTTATGGTCACCTCACACTTTTATTTCAAGTTAAATAAAAAACTTCAATAATGGTTGAAGAAAACAATTATTTTTAATTTTTAGCTTACAGTAAATAAAATGTTTTGTTATAAAATATATTATTTGTGACTTTTAAGTGCATGGCAAATAAAAGCTTTTATTATAAAATATATATTATTTTTAGCTTTTTAGTATTTGGATATTTTTTGTAATTATTTCTATTTAAAACAGAGAATAAAACAAATGTTTCAGTCTGCATAATATTTGAAAAGAAATTCATGTGCATTAAAAATCAATTCCAATATTACTTTGTTTGTAAAAGAAGTGTTTTTAAAAAAATAAACTTAAGATTTTGCCTTATTTCTATTTTAACTGATTATTAATGCATTTTAGTATAATCTTTTTCTAAAAAAAAAAAATCATTCTCATGTGCATTATTGAAAACTTATTGAACTGATGTAACATGTTTGAAATTTGATCCACCACCATCATTACCTGAAACAAATGACAAGACAATCCTGAAATATTTCAATGTTGTAATGCATTATCATTGATTTCTAAGACATACAAAATTTGGAAGAAATCCATTTGATAGTAGTATTTTAAAAATCAATTACAAAATTTATTCTAAACAAATAAACAATTTCTAAGTTAAATAAAAGCATTTAAAAATAGTTGTATGGAAGAAAAAAATATTTAAAATATGAATTGTTGTATGCTAATGTTAGAAGTAAACTTAGGATATCATGGAAAGAGTGGAAAAATATGATAAGAATTTGGGACTATGGATATGGTTTATCTGTACCAGTTCTTTATCTTTTATTAATCACTATTTCTTAAGTAGGTTGTAATTATGGTAGTTGTTTCTGTACTGTATTTTTTAAGGCATTTTGTTGACTATTGATAACTTCTAATTTAACATTTAATTTATAAAAGTGCAATGCTTTTTTTTTTACAAGATTTGGAAAGTTCTGATGACATACTATGATAAATATATAATATGAAGTATCAAAAATAGCTACTGTATTTTTAAATCATTCATATATGTTGGTTTTTTACATTACACATTTTGAAATAGTTTTATTTTGGCACGCATTTTGTGAATTTTCAGAAACTATCAAGATGGGCTGCAATTATTTAATTAAAATTTTTGGGAAATTATAATGACTGAAGATATGATGAATTTTGATTTTCTATATTAGAATTAGTAAAGGAAATCAAATGTAATGTTAATGAATAAATTAGACATAAAGAAGAATCAATGGGTCAAAAATGTTATCAGTAGTAAAAGTGAAAGTATAGTTTTTGTATTGGGGGGGGGGGTAATTATAAAAGAGAAAAAAGAGGGATGAAGAAACTTAGTATTTTTCTATAATAGCTATGAGATGAGCAGGATCATGTGGAAAACTATGTGAGGGCTAAATTTCATATAGGAAATAATGTATTATATATCAAATCAGAATAATTGATAACATAATAATATTAAAAAACAATTAGAAAGATTTTGCATATGGAGAAAAAATTGTTGATATTGTTTGATGGTATATAAGATTAAGTTAGTTAGTTATTTCATTTGAGGAATACTTGAAGTAAACTGAAGATATTTGGAATATTACTGTTATAATGATCAGAAGTGAGAGTACATCCATTGTTACAAATATATTTCTTTTAAAAATGAATTGGACAACAAGAAATAAAACCATTAATATATTTAGTAATACATAAAATAATAATTTAACAACAATAAAGGTAGGGTGGTTATCACATTGGTAGTGACAAAGTTATAATAAATTAATTGATAAGTGAGAGGAATGCTTACAATACACCTAACAAATTATAATACATCAAAGATCAGCTTTTCAAGCTACTGTGCATACGGTTTTTACGAGTGTTAATAATAAATGAATACTTTATTACAAAACCAAATATCAAAATTTTATAATTGTTAAGCTACTTTACCATAAAAACTTCATGTTTACTTTTATGTTAATTTTATTAATAGTAGGAATCATTTCTATAGTAATAATATTGCTTATTATACGAATCATGTAAACATGAATGTGTACAATATGACTTAGTTCATATATAAAAATGAGAAGGAGATCTTTAGTCAGGGTTTAAAGCCAACGACCAAACATCTTGTCATATTATAAATGTTATCTGCAATAAAGCAAATTTATTACCAACAATAATATTATAACTTGTTATTATATCATAATCTCTATTTATTTATAAAGAGGAAAAGATAAAATAGACATGCAAAATACATTAATATAAGTCATAATATCTTAAATAAAATCTTGTCAGATATAACTAGGATTCTTAATATCAGTAGTTCATAACAATGATAAGTCTGTCTGCATTTGAATATATGAATAAATATATATGCCCGTAAAATTATTATGTCAGTCATCATCATCAACCATTATCAATCCACTGCAGGATGAAGGTCTCTCCAAGTTCAATTCATCTCTGATCTTTAGCTTTTCTTCTCCACATCATCCCTGCACACTTTCTTATTTCATCCATCCATCTCACATGTGGTTTTTTTCTAAGTTTTTTACAATCTTTTGGAATCCAATTTAAGATTTAAATTGTCCATCTATTATCATCTCTTCTAGCAATATGTCCAGCCCAATTCCACTTCAGTCTTTTAATTTTTTCAATGAGGTCAGTAGCCTGTTTGCTATTATTAAGTATGTTTTGATACTTTATTATTAAATAGTTAGAAAGATTTAAATTTATAACTCTTCTAAATCAACATTTGTAATCAATTCCTAAGTATATTTTTAGTGTGATTTAAGATGGTATTGAATAGTCTGATTAATTATCACTAGTGAATATAGGGGGAGAAGTATTAATTATATGCACACCATGGTGTCATTGGTCTATTTTTTTATCATAATTCAATTTAATAAAAGGTATAAGTAGTAGAGGGGGGACTATTAATAAAAAAGAACAAGAGGAAATATATTAACATCTGAAACAACAAAGCTAAATAAGCCAATAAGGAGCTGAAAAAGTAATAATACTGGATTTGAATTGACCAAAATCAAGATATATTATAACTCTTAGATTATGGAGTAGAGACTCTTAATTCCTTGTATGCATTATGACCTCCTTAACCATCGATCGACATTTGCCAAAATTTTACATTGAGAGAAAAATGGAAACCATTTTGAAAAATACGCATTTTACCAAAAGGGACCTTGAATTTGAAACCGGACAAGAAATCATAAGCATGAAATTTTATTCCACATATCATTACAATTTTTATCATTATAATCATTTTGTACATTTAAAAATCTCACGTTAGTTGTTTGAATGGAAAAAAAACAAGAAATATTATGTGCATTCATTTATAAAGTAAAAATAAAATATGTTTTGTTTTTTATGTCAAATAGTAATAAAAATTTGATTTTAAAAAAAATAATAATTTGGACAAAACTTTTAAAATTCAAATTGAACAAAGTAAAATTTACTTCAAATGAATAATAAATTTTACTACTTTTATAGGATATGTGAGTTTAGTTTATATTTAAAAATATATATATTGTTCTGATAAATCTTTTGGATACTAGCTTGCTTCGTCATTAAAAATGAAAATTGAAATATGTTTATTGTTCTGATAAAAGCAAAAGAAAATGTTTAACTCACAGTTATTAAAGATCTTCCTGATAAGAGAAAAACAATAACCATTCATTATATTATTAAAGAAAATATTTAATAATATTGATATAAAAACATAAATGAATAAATATCTGCTTCTTAATAACTGAGGTAGAACACTGGAATTAATATTAGTTTTAAGTATTAACAAACGATCTCAAAATGCTTTGAAATGCTGAAGTCGTCACCAACTATTTAAAATGTATTACCGTGGATAAAAAAAAAAGTGCTTTTGTGAAAGTTTTCTTTTGCTATCAAACTTGAAACTATTATTAAAACTACAATTTAGTCAAATAAGATGGATCCAAAATTCTGCAGAAAATAATTTTAAGTGCTATTTTACAGTGTTATTTTATTGCAATAAAGTCTTGATGATTTTATTTTACTATATTTGAATAAAATGTAAAAAAAAAATATGGATGCGTCGCTTGTAAAATATTTTACCCATAATGGCATCATTTCCCTCGTCAGTCAGCTCATAGTGAAGGAACTTAGATTATGAACTAGGGGTATAAATTAAAATATGATAATAATGATTTTTTTTGTTCATATTTATTATTATATTATATTAGTTTTGGATACGTTATTAAGGTATATATATATTTTTAATGGTATAAATTTGTAATGAGTCTGAAAACAGACAAAGGTAAAATTATATACATTTATTTATTTATTTATTTTCTTTACTGATTGGTCTAAAATTTAACTTTAAATTAAGTATGTTTAAATAGAGAGATATGCCAATCTCTTATATTTATAAGAATAATTTATTGATATTCTATTTATGGGTAAACAGACAAAATAATTTGCCAGAAGAATAATAGTATTTACTCATAATAACACAATTATCTTATTATATGGAGTTTTCCATATAAACAGGGATACACTCATTTTATATTATATTTTGTCTATAATTTAATATGTCCACTTTAGTTTATAGAATTTATGCTATTTTTCATTGACTGTGTGTTTCTTATTAATGCAAACTTTATTATTCTTTTAAACATGTTTTATAGTCATTTGGAGACCTTTAGTGGGTCCATACACTATTTAGTATATATATTGTGAAGTAGGATATTTATCTTTTAGCTTTTACTGTGGGAATTACTTTATCTTACTATTGTTTTGATGAGGTTTTGTGCTAGTTTCCATTTTATACTGTAACGGTCAGAAAACGTGTGATTCGTGAACATAGTGCAGAATTCGACCACCACACAGAACTGCAGCACCATCTAGGTAGCGAAGCCATCCATAGTACTAAGTTCGAACATAGTTTATCGGTTCCACAATACAATCTAGGAAACAACGCATCTGATGCGACATTAGTAAACATTTCTCTAGGCACGGTGGTCAGGGATGTTGCAAGAGATTCATGATTTTATTTTTGAGTTAGCCAATAATAACACTAATATTAATTAAACACTTATATTTACAAAATCGAGGAAATATTATATAGAATGGTTATCGAATAAATAAATAAAGAAGTAACGGCAGAAGTATAGTTTGACATTATTTATTGAAACATTTTAATAATAAATTATTTACTAATAATATTTGGTAATATTTAAATTGAGTAATGGAATTTTCTGATACTGTTATATATTCAAGAAATACATTTATTTATTTAGAAACATTTATACGAAATCATTTTACCAATAATACTTTATATTTAAGACCTCAGTAGCGGTATTTTCCGATACTGTTATGTTTACAAAGAGAAATACATTTATTTGATGACGTAATCTAGCTACCTAAAATTCTCGAGCAAGTATTTCTAAGGCATGCCTTTAGGGATTTATACCTTTGCAATGCAAGAGTCTAAAGTAAGATTTATAAGAGTAGCGGCGGACATATATTTATTTAATTAAAGATATTTACTAATAACTAGGGGCAAATATTTATTTGAGAGTGAATTATGTCACTAATGCAGGGACGGAGTTATACATAGAATAATAAAGTTAATAAAAGAAACACGTATTTCTAGAAAGGCGATTGGAAGTGGCAGTATATTGAAACTGCAAAGCCGTGAATGAGTTTAGAACGGGCTGGCATTTTTCCTAGGCCCAAAGAGATAAGATGTCACATAAGCATAACCAGGGACAAGTGGTTCATGCCACGATTGCCTGCTGGCTGCATGACGGTCATCAAATCCTATGGGACATTCATTTGTCAGCTTGTGTAGGACGACTGGGGTTAATTTCAACCCTATAGAATCCGGAATATTCAAGGCTCGTAATGGGTAATCGCGTCTCTAAAACGTAACACGTGTATAATGTATAGATGATTCTGTGAGATTTAAATATATTTTATAACTCGGCCCTACATTATCAACATTTAATAATGAACGTTTGCGACTCTCAAAGAAATGCAATTTTATGGAATTATTAATCAAGATTTAATAAAATGTAAAACAATATATAAACTGGGTGATTATTACACTAATACGTCAGCCATTTGCTAAGCAGTAGACCTTTGCATTACAATAAAGGAAGCATTGAATGCGTGTCGATTTATATGAAAATATTAAGTTATTTATGAAAGTAAACATTAATGAAAATTTGACACGCATCCACTGTTTCAAGCGATCATAGATTTATATTTAGAAAATGATAATTATATGATAAAATGTAGATTTTAGAAATACGTACCCAAGAAAGATAGAGTTAGGCAGGCTAGATTATTAAAGAAATTTACATATTAATTATTAAATTTATAGCATTACAAATGAGAATTTATAGTTTATAAGTTATATAAAGAATGAATAAGCTGTAGCGGGATATTAGTAGAGTACTCTAGAGAATTTGGATACACAGGTACCTGTTTTATGAGAAGTTTTCCGATTCAGTGATCAGTAGCAAATTGTTCATGATTCTAGCATTAGCAGTTCTTTACAGCATTTAGATGATTCATGTAATTTAACAGCAGCAGCCTTCAAATTATTTTAGGCAGCAGATCTTCGTGGTTGAATTTATGAAGGGCAATGGAAGGTTTGGCATACGATAGGCCATTCCTGGACGGAGAATAGTCTGGGCGCTTTCTGCTCGACCATATCATGGCAGGTAAAATTAATTTAAGATCTTGGAGACTCTCAACTGATTGAGAGCACAGCTAAAGTTAAACTGAAAGTTTCTAACCAGTCTAAAATGGCCTCTTTTCTTAGATCTTATCTTTCACATTTTTGTCGGTTTATTTTTGGATTCCACTTAATCTGCCCTGAGGATAATCAATGCATTTTGTTAAGTTTAATTATCAAGAAAGCTGTCTTTCTATTGTTTACATTTACATTTTACATTTACTAATTGCATTTTGGGGAATTTTTCTTTAATTAATCTATTATCTCTCACCGACCGTTGCTTTTAAAATTTCAAATACAAAAGGGAACATGATTATTTTTACTTTTAAATAAATATTACAATCTATTTCTAAAATTATTACTAAATGAAATTTAAACAAAGCAATAAATAACGGATTTTACACTTCAAAATAAATAGTTAAAATTATATTTTTTTTATATAACTAAAAGAAGAAATCTAAATTATATTATTTATCTTTATTTATTGCCTTAAATTTGAGATCGAAATGTGTGTGTGTTTATGGTGAATTCTACATATATCTATACATTTTTAATATTGCTACACACACAATTTGATACCACAAAGTTTAAATTTGGGTAGGATAGAGCGGTGAGTGAGAGACGATAAAAAAAAAGGTGAAACTTAAGATTCGAATACGAATCTTATTGTTTCAATACATGTGAGAAACATATGATTTTATTAAATATTATGTCATTGATATTGAGCATGGGTAGATGGAGTATACTCTCACATTACTTATTCCATGAGAGGATTATATTGTTGAGGCTGATAATTAGTTAATGCTTAATTAGCATAGTTTAATCCATAGAGAGGATTATTTTCATGGCATGCATTCTGTTCCCCTATGTTGAGACGATGTCCACACACTTTATACCTAGGAATCTGCTATAGTATTATACGATTATATAATGTTGTTTTGAAGAGCCTTTATTGTTTGATCCCTCATGATTTCCACTGTGTATGGTGAAGTTCTTGATGTTCTAAAAATTATATGGCAATGATGAGGTAGAGTTAACTTCAGGGAAACTTGTTTATCAATAGTGTTTAGTTAAATAAAATAGTGTATGTATTGTGCTGTTGTACTTTGTCAACAGTTTACAAGCAATCCAACAAAACTTACTAGTAATTTTAAAACTTATTTTATGTATAGCATAATAAGAGATACACATGTGCAATGTCATTTTATTTCCATCAAGCAGTAGTTCGCTGATGGATCGGGAAGACATTTCAATAATTAGAATTAGGCAAAATTTAATATCTTGTGTACATTTGACTTCTGGTGTTTAATCCCATATTTATCTAACAAATTTTTTCATGCTAAACAGTAATAATTTGTGCTTGATATGATAATTGCCATTATCAAATTATTGATTAATAAAGTTTAGTTATATTTTTAATGCTTTCAGTAGCATACTATAAATGGATATTATGTTACTAAACATATCAGTGCATCAAAACTGTTAGTAAATTTAAAGAGCTTTTACTTATCACCACATGAATATACCTTGTTCTAGATTGTTTCTAAAATATATACGTGTTTTTCAATTGTTTATATATTTATTTATTTATTTTTTAAAGTTGAAAATAGTGTAAATAAATCTTATTGTTTTGAAATTATATTTAGTTATCTGTAGTCTTATTGCTAATCATCATCCATATTATTATTGTTAATGCTGTTAACACATTATTTTATTGTCTTAAAGTCATCATCAATTAATACAGTATATTTTATTATGCATTAATATATCATGATAATTTTGGTAAACTTTTACATTTAAAGTACATTTAGAATTTATGGCTTATTGATTAGAATACTGTAGATCTTCAGCCCATGTCTTATTTTAAATAATATTTTAATGATCTATTGGTTTTGGAATATGAGTCATTAGATACATCATTCATTGATCTTGATCATATTTCTCACAATTATTTAATAAAAGAGAGTTTGTAAGTTATTGTGCTTACCTTATTAAGAACTTATTTGTACTTCATAAAGCTTAAAGTTCATATTACTGTTGGTATTGGAATTTCTAAATATTTTTTATTTTATTTTGTTTTATGAGCTGTTTTGTTGGTTATATTTGGATAGCTGCAAAATCCCTCTCACTGACCCAAGTATATCTGGAAAATGATAATATTTAAGTTATTTGAACCCTGAGAAAAATAAATTATTAATTCTTAGTTGTAATTTTGAATTTATGGTAATTTTACATCTAAAGTTATTTATTGTGCTTTGATTTGAGATATGTTTATCTTCACATTTTAATTGGACTTGTATGACTCCAAAATGTCAATTTCTTTTCTAATTTTTAAAACTTGTAGTTTATTTTAACTTCATAGTTAAATATGCTGGTTTCATCAAGCTTGGAATCCATATTTTGTTTCATTTTGTTTTACTGTCATTTAACACAATAGTCGTTTATAGCCCAGGATCTCATTCTCCATCATCAACATTGTTCTCATATTTCATCTTGATTTTTCTTTCTTTTACTTCTTCATCTTCACTTTATCTTAATTCATCATCACTATTGATTTATCCTTCATTGACTCTTATTCTATTATCATTTCAATCATTCATTATTCTAAAACATTTTCTTTCTCTTAAGCTCATTCATTTTCATTATTTAATTATTATTTGTTTCCATCATCTATTTTTTAATTCATAATTCGAATTCCACATTCATTTTATAGACCTGATTATTATTTATTTACAAATATTAAATTTATCTAATAGTATTTTGCTATGGATTTTAAATATAGTTTAACTGATGTTGTCATTAGAAGTTATTGTCTTCATGGACATGACCTTTCTTAGATTTATTGTTTCATGCTAGCTTAGTTGGTTTTAAGAAAATAATAATTTTATTTTAACATTTCTTTTTATGCACATATTCTTAATATTCATATAGTGAGAATTACAATATATATATATATATATACCTGTCTGGTCAATCTGCAGACAGATGTTTTATCACATTGGTGCTTGAATTTCATTGGCTTTTTGATTAACTAACAACATATTTAAATAATAAATTTTTGACTTAATTCAAAGTAAAATGCAACTATAAGCTTTTTAAACTATTTTATTTTAAACATAGTGACAAACAATGAACAATCGTTTGCTTCGTCATAATATCCTAAATCACTTTTAGCAGAAAAAATTATATATTTGTATATTTGTCTTTTAATCATTGCATTTTGTAGTGAAAACCCTGTAATAGAAATGTTATAATGATTCTTCAATGCTAGTCTATTATATCATGCTTTTATAAATAGTAATAAATCAAATAATGACACAAGATCTCAGCTTACATAATACTTCATAAGAACAAACTATTGTTCTTACAATCCAATTTTGCTATCTATTACAATCTTGAATAATCAATAGATACAAGATGATAATACTTATTTAATTCATATACAATGCCACCCAAACTAATTTTGGCTTACGGTTGTTGTTGAAGACTTTAGATAGAAATGTAATATGCTTGTATCTTTTAAATCTAATGCACTTTCCATCCAGTAGCCGCTATTTGATTTTTGCAAAATTTTGTAATTCTGAGAACTATCTAATATTTATTGAGAAAAATAAGGAAGGAGTAAAACAAAACAAAAAATAGAATTTATTCTTACAAAGCATTCTATAAACTGGGAATTAAAGATCATATGGTGTTTTTTTAATTTTATATCAGTCTTGGCTAAAGGATATTTATTTTAAAAAGTGAGAATATCAAAATATATGATTACTGAACTAATGTCAGTATATAACTATGCAAGCAAGTTTGTTTGGATTCAAAGTAATAAGATATTTTTGAATTTAAATGTAATTGCCTGAAATTCAAAGAATTTCTTGGAAGGAAAGTAACTAAAAGCGAGTATGGACTTAATTAAAGTCCAATGTCCTTATTGATGATGATTAACTAAAACTAGTCTTATGGTAGCACCAGACATAGTTAAATGCTACCATCTAATATCTACTGATTATTCAAGCTTATAATAGTTGACAATAGAGTAACAGAAAAAAAAAAAACGAAGAATGTGTATGGGTTCTTATCCAAACTAACACAAGCTTATGCACAGAATATTTTGGGGCCAGAATTTATGTAGTATATTTGTATAAATGTGTCTAAAGTTAAATTAATTGTGATTTCTAATTAAATAAAATAATAGAAATAGTTTTTCATTTTATTTTTTTTAACATTTCAAGACTATAAATACTTTAAAATAAAATTGATTTATTATATTTTTCTTTCTATGTATAACTTTTAATTTTAATGTAACTTTTTTCTTCCTAATTTGTTATTCATCTGTGAACTCCAATACTTTTTAAAAGCTATTCTAAATTTATTTTAAATGGTTACCTTGAGAAATATTGATTTTCCTTTCATAGTCTGTATTGCATTAATAATTTATATTAAGATCATTATGCAATATATATGTATTAAATATATATATATCATATGTACATATTTATGAATATCTATCATCATTTTCAAATATTGTTTATCTGAAACTGGATGCAGGTTACAAATTTAATTCAGTTTTATAAACCATAAGTTTTCTTCACATCAGCAAACTTCCTCATCTCTTCACCTCAATGTCCAGCCCAGTTTTATTGTATTTCATTTCTTCAGGGAAAACCAGCAATATCTTTTGTTCTACTATTTATGAATTTAACTCCCGAATTCAGTCAAGTTGTTAATCTAAACATATATTTGTCTGAATTTTGCTACATGAGCTGACCTTGTTTTTTTTATATTAAATATCCAAGTCTTAGATACATAAGCAATTACTTGTAATATATAAAAAAATCATTGATATTGTTGTCATTGTTTATTGTATGTGTTTATTTAAGAACCTAGTTAAAGATAAGAAGACTCATTTTTAAATTTAGCCTTAGTTAAACATGATACTAGGTAACATGAAAAATTGTGCTGAATCTGTCATCACATTATATTAAGTTTAGAAAAGCACATTTAATTTATATATTACTTAACATTATACATCATCATTTTCACTATTATCCAATGCAGAATGAAGTCTTTTTCTCCACCTCATACCAGTAAACTTCTCTTATTTCATTCATCCATTTTGCATATGGTCTCTTTCTAAGTCTTTTACAATATCTTGGAATTGAATTTAAAACTTCAGTTGTCTATTTGTTGTAATCTCTTTTAGCAATATGCTAAGCCCAGATCCATTTCATTCTTATTCATTTCCATCTCTTTTTATTCTCAACATATACCTCTATACTACATTGATTAGTATGAAATTTCTGTATTGCTTTTCTGTTAAGTATTCAAATCTCAGATATATAAGTAAAAACTTTTTAAAACATATATATTAAAAATCGTTCTTTTCATATAAATGGGCATATTTCCTTTAATATAAAATTATTTTTATCAAAAAATCCAAGTTTGATTCTATGATTAATCTCATCCATTATGTTTTCATCTATATTAATTATCTAATCAAAGTTTTTGTAATTGTTAATTTTTTTAATTGATGATTTTTATTTTCTTCTTCTAAAAAAATTCATGAACATAACTTTAGTCTTTTTAGCATTTATCTTTAGTCCCTTCTTCCTTTCAACTGATAACACTTTCAATCTTTCCTGGAGGTCTGAAGCATTATTTGTAGGAATGACTATATCATCTGTAAAATCTGTATGATTTAATCTCCATTCATTTTTACTCCTTTAGCTTTCTATTTTAATCTACAAAGTACTTTTTATAAAACTGCTGTAAAAAGTTTTTGAGATATGGAATCACTCTGTCTTCAGCCATATCACTATTAATTTTTTTAGTTTCATTAGTAATTGAATCACAGTTATTGAATTTTGATAAATATTTTTCAGAATATGACACTATCATGGTTTGTATGTTAATAATCCAAAGCTTTAATTAATGTGGAAATGCTTATAAAATCAAATGCATTTTCATAATCTACAAATTAAAAGTGTTAGCAACTCATATTTGCATTGGTCCTTACTAAAATTTATCTTAATATTTGGATGTGATCCACCATGCTAAAACCATGTCTAAATCTAGCTCATTTTTTAGAATCCAAAGTTTGTTATAGACATTATAGTTATTTTGATAAAGTCTTTGTATACAAATGATAAAGGACTGATAAGTTTGTAATTTTCAATCATCTAGTATTCTTACTACATTCTTCCAAATATTTGATTTGGATTATAATTTTGCTAGCAATTTTCTTATTTTTTTTATCTGCTTTTAAAATATTAATATTTCTTCATTTTCTGGAGCATATTCCCCTTCTTCATAGATTTAATTGAATGTTTCATCTATTCATTTAAAATATTTGGCAGTTTAGAATACTTTGTATTCTTTTTGGTATTCCTATATTTTATTACATCATAATCTTTATAGAATTTGTTCGTGTATTTCATGATGTTATCTTTCTTTTTAGTAATAATTTTATTTTTTATTTTTATTGCTGAAAAAATTTTCTTTGCAATATCAATATGTTTTACACTTTTGAGACTCAGATTCTTCTGTAGCTGTCTTTGCCAATTCATAATTATATTTTTCTAATATCATTATTACCTTATAAACCTCTAGATATTCAATTCTTCTCAATGGATTATTTTAAAAATTTTTCATATTCCTTCTTTTTTTCTTGCATTGTTTTGTCTCAGTAAAAAAATTTCTTGGTAAATTGCTGCTTTTTATAGCAGCTATAATTTTTGCAGTTCTTAATAGAGTAGCAGGGCTCTTAATTGATTTGAGTCAACTCTTAATCATCTTCAAACTCTGTTAGTATTTTAAAACTATTTGCAAGTCTAATTTGAATTCATTGGAATGTTTCTGAATGTTAGAAATATCAACTACTAATATTGTCTTTCTTAATAATTTTAATTTTGAAATTTTGCATTAATACACATATCTTACATCTCATTAATGAATGATAATTTACTATATTAAATCTACAATCCTGAAATAAATATTTTCTCTTAGTCATAATATAATACAATTGTACTGAACCTTCATTTAGATTCATGCCTAAATCTGTTTAGCATTTTTCTTTAAAAAAAAAAGAATTCATAATATATAGTTTCTTTTCTCTCTAAACTCCACAAGTCGATATCCTCTTTTATTTCTATTGTCATAACTAAACTTACTCATAACATTTTCATCTTCCTATCATTTACCAATTTAGCATTAAAATCTCCAATGTCATTTTTAAAATGTTATTTATTTTGATTAAAAAATTTTTGTACATCCATATAAAAATCCTCTACTTTTTCATCACAATGAAGGCTTGTTGAGGTATAAATCTGAATTGGAATGTTTTATATCTTCCATAATTTAGATAACTAATTTTGCCAATGTTTGATATATCAACAATCGATAATATTATTTTTTTCATTTTTTAGTTATAATGAATCCCATTCCTCGCTTTTTATAGTAAAGAACATGTCATTTAAAAAAAAAAATCAATTGTCTCTTCATCTTTTAACTTCACAAACTCCAATAATGTTCCATTAAATATTATATAGCTCAATTGAAAGTGATCTGCAACTGTAGTTGACTAAATAAAAAGTTGTCATACTAAAGGCAGCTTGAGATTCTTAGCACCCTTTTTATTTGGGCACGTACTGCTGCTTTAGTTGGACACTTGACAATAGGTGTTCCATAGGCCAAATCCAGTCCTCTAAAGCTCACAATCTGGCACTCAAGATATTTTCACAAATGTATATAAAGTGGCTTTATTTAAAACATCTATTTAAATATGCACATAGTATGGTGTGAATATACACACAAATATTGAATTGTGTTAAGTAAATAAAATATTTAATTTTTCAATTATATCTTTTTCTCTCTCAGACGTTTATAATAATTCTACATTATTCTATCAGAGGTGCAATATTCTAACATTATTCGACTGGATTTAATCTACGACATTGGGAGCATTTTATTTGTTTTTATAGTGATTTTCACAGACAAATGTATAACTAGCAAAAATAAAACTCATTTTATTATTATTATTTTGCATTCTTTTTTTTTAAGGATGCTACAGGAGTAAGATAAATAAAATTGACTCAGAAATTTGTGTATTTGAAAACAAATGAACCAATGCATTTTCTTTATATATATAGAGAAAGAAATAGTAAATCAATGTGTTTGATATATGTCTGGAAAGTATTTCAATTAATAAAGAACTCATTATTAAGAAACATTATTTATTAATCATTCTGACTACAACAAAATTATTAGGAAAGAAAAATATTAAAATAGAAAATTTGAAAAGGAGCTTCATCAAGTAAATAGTTGACATGTTTTATAAAAGTATAAAGAAATCAAAAAATTCTGTGAGAGCAAGTTATTTAAAAAAAAAACAAAAGGCAGAAAATTCAAAAACATTTTCAGAAGGGGAGTTTACATTAAAATATCAGCCTTTCAAGCTACACCGACATCATTCATTCAGACATCGTATATAGTAATTTAAAGTGACTTCCACCCTCACGCTTTCCTTGCCAGTACTTCAGATTTGCTCATATATAAGCATTTGAGTCGAAGGAATAAGTGGATTCATTTTATTCCTGCATAAATACTATATCTTGTATTGGAGAGAAAGTATTCATTTATTATTATTAACACTCGCAAAAGTGTATGCACAATTAGCTTGAAAGGCTGATATTTGAATGTAATACAATTGTAAACATATGCTATATAAAATAAATGCTTATTTATAGAAGGGGAGTTTATAAAAGACTGCAGCCTACCTTCTGCAAAATTAACCTGTCCAGAACATAAAAAAAATTTTGAGAACTGCAGCCTACCTTCTGCAAAATTAACCTGTCCAGAACATAAAAAAAATTTTGAGAATATATGTGACAAGATAATTCAGGCTGAATCGGAAAAAATCATAATTGTGGTTCAAGTCATTAATAGTAATGATACTTTATTTTTAATTCACAAAAAAATTATGGCCCTCATTTAAAAGGGGAAAGTTAAAATTGGCCTGCCAATTGAAACGGTTGCCCATCATTAATGATTAGAAGTAAATTAATAAAATTTTTGATTAAATATAGTAGGCTAATTTTTAAGTCTATAATTTTGTGTGACCGGCTAATAAGATTATAAATACCCACCACCACCACTGATTTATAGGCTCCTATAAATAGGGATCATAATTTAATTTTGTCATGATTATATCTATATATACACAGTTTTCTATCTATCCATCTACAATAAACCACACAAAAAAGCTATTATAAGTAATGGAGAAAACTTAATTTAGTCTCAGGAGATTGTCAGTTTAGTAGCAACTGATAGTTTTCTGGTAACATAAAAGGCAAAGCTTTATCTATTTACATGGATAAAATCTCCTTATTTCTGTTTTTTATTAGAATAGTAATCCATGGAAAAAAATTAACATATATATATAAAGATCATTAACACATACCTTCATCTTGCCTTCTGGTAACTAAGAAGAAAGTCCTATGCTATGTCTTAATCTTAAACTCAGAAATAAAAGTCAATAAACTCATCTGATTGGCTGATAAACATTGGTGAGCAACACTTCTACATTCATTTACCATAATCATATGTAATAACAGTTCCAATGACGACAACATTTTAAGTGGATATTAGGAATTTGTCTTATTTGGTAGTCCTTTAAGGTCTCAAAAAGGGATTAAACATCTTTAGTTTAACGGCAAACTCCTTTTTGCAGTCACTTTCATAATCTATTAGAAAACCATATTTTTATGCCTAAATTTAAAATCATTTTTGGTTTTATGTTAACAAAGACAGTAATGGACAATATATCATTGTTCTGTATGTGTATTATTCATTAGGATTTTATTATAGTATAGCATTATCTATTTAAGAATGAATAATTTTGAAATGAACTCTATACAATGAGAAAGAAATCCAGCACTTGCCAGAATATGAACTATTAATGAAAAAGAGGCATGGTATTTAACTCATTTTAATATATATATAAACATTACAAGCATAAAGCTAAACTAGTCAATATAAAATCAAAACTACCCCAAATCCAAAATTAAACCAGACCAGCATAAAAATAATATTAAAACACTACCTAAGGTTTCACTGCTACAAGCAGACTTCTCAAGTGTAAAGAACTACCAAAAACTACACAATATATATAATATTAAAAACTACCCACAAATCCATTCACTTCCCATCCACCCTTGATATTAACCCCTAGAGACCTGAACGGCCATTTTGAATTCACAGAAAAAATTACAGGACATACAATTTTAAATGAAATGTCTAATTTATTACAATAAATAACAAATATATATACATTTTTAGAAAGTGCAAATATGAAAGAATGTAATGAAGCTGATAAAATAGTCATTACCACAAAAAAATAATTAAAGAAAGGAGATTTTTCACATTTTTAAATATCTTTATTTTTACATTGGTTCACAAACTCTCAATTTTGAAAGATATAGCCTAAAATGACAATTTCATAGACAGCTTCATCACATTCGTCATAAAATGCAGAAAAAAATAATATATAACATGACCTACCTGAGTTACAGATTGTTGGTGTAATGTGGCAAAAGGTGACCATTTCAATTTCTTTTTTCTGCTTGACACTCTATATGTTCTATTTTTGCAAGCAGTTGTTTTTCTAGGCCCTCTATGCGGGATATCTATTAGAAATGCAAGGTTTTAGTGAGGATCAAAAAAAAAATAACAGTAATAACTTTAGTAAATTCTAAGTTATGGGGGTAAAAAATAATGACTATATTATTGAAAAATCAGGGGTGGGGCGAGATAAATTATGCATTATTTCATGGCAGATCATAATTGCCAAATATGCAAATAAATAATTTAAAAATTTGTTTCTAAAATAAAATGAATAACAACATAGTAAATTCTAAGTTATGGGGGTAAAAAATAATGACTATATTATTGAAAAATCAGGGGTGGGGCGAGATAAATTATGCATTATTTCATGGCAAATCATAATTGCCAAATATGCAAATAAATAATTTAAAAATTTGTTTCTAAAATAAAATGAATAACAACATAGTAAATAAAATAAAATAAATAATCAAAAGGAATTACAAGCAATTATTATATATGAGTGGGAGATGATGATGACTGTTGATTCAGCATTGTGAGGTATTTATTTTTTTCACCTTGTTAGTTTCACAGAACAGAGTGGATAGTTTGAAGACAGTTTGCAAATTGTTGAAAATATAAATGCATGAGCAAAATCAATTTCAAAATAACTGATGATGATGATGTGGAGCAACTGGTAAGGGTGAGCTAAATTATGCATTATTACATAGGAAACCATAATAGCAAAGTATGCTATCAAATAAATAAAAAGTTATCTATAATGAAACGAATAAAAATGTAGTAAATTCTAAGTTATGCATGTAAAAAATAATTACTACATTATTGGAATATCATGAGGGTAAGAGTGAGCTAAATTATGCATTATTACATAGCAAACCATAATAGCAAAGTATGCTATCAAATGAATAAAAAGTTATCTGCAAAGTATGCTATAAAATGAATAAAAAGTTATCTACAATGAAATGAATAAAAACGTAGTAAATTCTAAGTTATGCATGTAAAAAATAATTACTACATTATTGGAATATCATGAGGGTAAGAGTGAGCTAAATTATGCATTATTACATAGCAAACCATAATAGCAAAGTATGCTATCAAATGAATAAAAAGTTATCTGCAAAGTATGCTATAAAATGAATAAAAAGTTATCTACAATGAAATGAATAAAAACGTAGTAAATTCTAAGTTATGCATGTAAAAAATAATTACTACATTATTGGAATATCATGAGGGTAAGAGTGAGTTAAATTATGCATTATTACATAGCAAACCATAATAGCAAAGTATGCTATAAAATGAATAAAAACTTATCTACAATGAAATGTATAAAAACAGTAAATAAAATAAAATAAATAACCCAAAGGAATTACAAGCAATTATTATATATTAGTGGGAGATGATGATGATGAATGTTGAATACTTACAGGTAATGGGGAATACGAAACCTCAAAATCAAACACATCAACAGAAAAGTTCGTTAGAAACGTAATTACGTTTAGCGGCGAAAATAATTGTTTTCTCCGTATATTTTTTTTATCGGTTGATAAAATCTAGAAAGATAAAAAAAATTACAAAATTTTAATAATGTACTTTACAAAAATTGCTATAAAAAATCTAATTTTCATCGCACAGAAAAAATTTTTAGACGTACAAAAAGATAGAAAAATGGCGGAGAGAAAGAAAAAAAAGCGTAACTGTGACATATACGGTTTGCACGCTATTGCGGTCGAAATTGTAAACTTTTTTTAATGCGTAAACAAGCGGTTTTCGGTCTCAAAGGGTAAAGAACTCTTAAATAAGTTAATTGCTTCAGAATAATAAATTTTCAATAATAAAGACTTTAATTCTTCTTTTGATTTCATTTCTCTCAAAGAAGACAACCTTAGCTTCATCAAAATCAATAGTGTGGCCTGTATCTTTTTCATGGACATACAAAGCAGAACTAAGATATCTATTTTTAACTCTACTTTTATGAACCTTTATTCTTTCATTTAAACTCAAACTACTCTGACCTATGTAAACCTTCTTACAAAATAAACAAGGGATAAAATATACTACACCAGGAATAGTCTTTCTTTCAAAAACTTATTTTGTATTATTTAATAAATTATTCAATGTAACACCCCTTTTCCAAGCAATTTTCTTATTTCCAAACAATTTACTATTTCTACACACAATTTTATAAGAAGACAATTTAAATGGCAAAGAAATAAAATCATATTTTTCTTTAACCTTTACATCCTTACAAATATTACTATTAAATAAAATACTTTTAACAAATTTATCAGAGTATCCAACACTCAAGTAATCTTTATAAAATTGATATTTCTGAAACAAAGCTACCCCACTAGAATTATTTAATTTAATATTCCTATGACAATAATTCCTTAAAGCAGCTACTTTATGAGATACAGACTGATAGCTATCAGGTTTAATTATAGATCTTAATTCTTTACTTTTAACTAAATGACTGCACAATAAACAATTAGTTTCTACATTTCTAATCACCAAAAGATCTAAAAATTTTAACTTACCAAAACCTAACCCCCCTCCCTCTAACACGAATTTTATAGAAGGATCAAAACAATTAAACTCATTTACAAATTCCTTCAATTTATCATTCTCAACTACAGTCATTTAGTTAAAAGTAAAGAATTAAGATCTATAATTAAACCTGATAGCTATCAGTCTGTATCTCATAAAGTAGTTGCTTTAAGGAATTATTATCATAGGAATATTAAATTAAATAATTCTAGTGGGGTAGCTTTGTTTCAGAAATATCAATTTTATAAAGATTACTTGAGTGTTGGATACTCTGATAAATTTGTTAAAAGTATTTTATTTAATAGTAATATTTGTAAGGATATAAAGGTTAAAGAAAAATATGATTTTATTTCTTTGCCATTTAAATTGTCTTCTTATAAAATTGTGTGTAGAAATAGTAAATTGTTTGGAAATAAGAAAATTGCTTGGAAAAGGGGTGTTACATTGAATAATTTATTAAATAATACAAAAGAAGTTTTTGATAGAAAGACTATTCCTGGTGTAGTATATTTTATCCCTTGTTTATTTTGTAAGAAGATTTACATAGGTCAGAGTAGTTTGAGTTTAAATGAAAGAATAAAGGTTCATAAAAGTAGAGTTAAAAATAGATATCTTAGTTCTGCTTTGTATGTCCATGAAAAAGATACAGGCCACACTATTGATTTTGATGAAGCTAAGGTTGTCTTCTTTGAGAGAAATGAAATCAAAAGAAGAATTAAAGAGTCTTTATTATTGACAATTTATTATTCTGAAGCAATTAACTTATTTAAGAGTTCTTTTAATATCAAGGGTGGATGGGAAGTGAATGGATTTGTGGGTAGTTTTTAATATTATATATATTGTGTAGTTTTTGATAGTTCTTTACACTTGAGAAGTCTGCTTGTAGCAGTGAAACCTTAGGTTGTGTTTTAATATTATTTTTATGCTGGTCTGGTTTAATTTTGGATTTGGGGTAGTTTTGATTATATATATATTTATAAGAACATTGAAGCATGATTATTAACTTTTATTTAGATTGTATTCTTTTTGAATACCTAATTTGGTTGACTTGATGGAGTTCTAGACAATAAGTATACTAAAATTTGATGCGGGTGCTTTCAACATTTCTCAGAAAGTAATGCAGAAGTATCTTTTTAAAAGGTATGCAGAGATTTCTATGAAATGCCAAAATTGCTTATTCTAATTCAGTATATTTATTAGTAAAAGGCATTATAATGAAGTTATTACAGCAGTCTATTTATCATGCTGTGATCGTGAAGTTCAAATGAAATTGGACATTTTTTAAGATAGCTAAAAATGTTTAAGCAATTTTTTTTTTTTTTTTTTTTGGTGAATTTGCCAATCCAGGTTGCCATTTATTATTGATTAGTTAAATGGATATCTAGTTTTTTTTAAGAAGAAAATTATAAAAGTTTTCACCTTTTTATTTACATACTTATTGAACATGTCTTCACCAGTTTGTTAAAATGCTACCCTGATGAATTTCCTGCAGTAGGGAGAATAGCAGGCTTGAAAATTAAATGTTTTTGGATTATTTTCAAGTTAAGCAATATTTTAAAGAATCTCATTTTAGTCACTTAAATAGAATTGTCATTTTGTTGCTTAGATTTCTGAACACCTAGTTGAATCCTTATTATTATTTAATCATCTGAAATCTGGGCACGGCCGCTTGGGGCGTTGATGCTATACAAAAATCTATCAAATATATAACATTACCGGGCCGCCACAACTTTTTCTTATAGAACATGTTTTTTTTTTTTTTTTTGATTAAACAAATTTTTTATTTCATTTATAACATGATTTCTTTTTTATTAAACTAATTTTTATATTCATTTTCAGTGTTTTTTTAATCTGACATTTTGATTTATCCAACAAATTTTGGTAATGGGATGCTTTCATACTTTGTTTTTATTTACAAAAAGTCAACAAAAATAGTCATTTATTTTAACCCTGCTGCAAAAAAGATAATCCAAATACTTGTCAATTTCTAATGCAATGAAAAAAAAAGTACGCAAACTTTGGACTTTTTGAACTTATTTTATTGCTGTAATAAAAAGTATGGTATTTAGGATAACATTATGGCCTGAAAAAAGAATATACTCTCACACTTTCTGTACTCGGCAAATCTGAAAAGTTGAAAAATTGCATGTTCTCAGATCTTTTATTGGTCTCATATATTTTCCACGCTGAAATGTGACTTAGCGCATGAGCTTTGTCGAAGCATGTTCGAACATACCCTTTGCTAATTTTTTACATATTAACATTTTTTTAGGGAAGAGTGAGGACCATATGACAATTATTAGTAATTAACATTATTTAAATATAAATGACATTACTCTATTACGGAGATTTGAAAAGTTGTACCGACTTGAAATTCGAACACCCTCAAGCGATACGTTAATCAGCTATGAATAGAACAAATACGCATAAATAGTTTCGAAGCACAAAACAGGCCATAATATTTTAGTGCAATGTCATGTAAAGCGGTCTGCCAAATGGGTTAATACAATATTAAATGTTGTATTAGCTGTAAGGCCGGCCGCAGAAACGGCATTTTAATGTGTTTTGGTACATAAACAACACCATCAGGCGGCCGTGCCTGGATTTCAGTTAACTACAGTTATTTATTACGCTTTGAGAAATGAAACAGTTTATCAAGTGCATATATAACAAATAAAAAAAAAAGCATTATATTTGTATTGTCTAATGGTTGGTGCATTAAATTTTCTGTTTATGACTGTAATTTTGCCCAAAGTAAAGCAGTGATTTTTATGTGGATTTTAATTAAACTAAGGGCAGGATATTTTTTCAATTGTTAAACCAGTTATCTATCCATCTGATTCCAAAGAAGAGATTAGCTCAGTATAGGCTAAATATTGTTTTCATTTTCGTGTTCTAATCAACATATCAACTATAAAAATATATTAAAGATTATAATGTATGCTATGATTAAATGGAAACATATATAGCGAAAGAGAAGACAAGGAGGAATACTTTTTTTTTATTTCAAAATGAAATAATGAAATAATTTTTTATCCATGCATAAGATAGTGATATGATTTGAATGATTTTTTTAAAAAAATAATGAAATGACTACACAAACATAATTTACTAATAAAATATCCATAATAAATCAATTCAGAGTGTAGAAATAACTAAAGCATTAAAGCTTCCTAACTTGATATTTTGGAATTAAATTATAAATTTAGCTTTCATTCCCAAATAGCATTATTAACTCAAAGTTAATATGTTTTACTGGTATAATAATGATAGTCAATTTATTAAAAAAGTTGATGATTTTTCATTCAGCTTTCTTTTGATTATTTTTATCATGCATACAATTCTAAAATTAAAATATCTTTTATTTGAAAAAAATAATAAGAATAAAAAAAAGCTGTAGATGATATCTAAAGAATTGTATTTACCCAGAGATAATGTTGAATAGGTGTTTTTAATATATATATTGGATACTAAATTCTTTAGAGTGGATATTTTTTGGCCCATTTATTTCATATCTAATTTTTTAATATTATTCTTTCATTTATCTTATTCATATAAATACTTTACACTTCTGAATATTTTATCTTTCATAATGAAATAAGCAAAAACAAAAGAAAAGAAAATTTAAATTATAAATTAACAATAGACAGATGGATTTTTTTTAAACAATGGTTATGTAAATAAGCATTTATTTTATATAGCGTATGCACAAATAGCTTGAAAGGCTGATATTTGAATGTAAAACAATGGTTATAAAAAATTTTTAACTTTCTCAACAAAATTAATAGTAAAACAAATATTTCATTTTTTTAAGTTAACTACAATTACTATGACAGGTTTTTTTTATGTATGATATTTCATCTTGAAGATCAAAATTGAAGTGGGAAAGGCTTGTCATTAATGATTTTTTTCATAAGAGCTTTCATTGTATTGGTATTCAACAACTATTATTTCCAAATCATTAAGCTACTGCAAAATGAAAGTTGCTTCATGTTTAATCCAGTTCACTGATCTATGAAAACTTCTTTTCAACTACAAACTTATCTATCTTTTACAATCTTGTGGGATTCAATTTCAAACTTATCTATGTGTTGTCTTTTTTTCTGACAACATGTTCCTTCCAACTTTTTAAATTTTTCAGTATTGTTGGAGAAATTTGTTTTTTCATCTATGCATTTCACTTTTGATTTCTCTTTGTTAGTTTCAACATATATCGATCTATATTTTGCTGGTGTGCAGTCTGAAATCTACTGCTCTTTTAATTAAGTATCCAGCTCTCAGTTATAAAACATTTTAATTAAAAATCTTTTTTAAGCACATGGACATTTTTTTTTAATATCAAATTATTTCATACTAGAAGCAGTCAATTCAAGTTTAATTTCATAATCAGTTCAACCATTATAATTCCATCAGTATTAATAATCTAACCGGAGTACTTAAAATTGTTTACTTTTTTTAATTTATTAATATGGATTTTTGTTTTCTTCATTTGAAAAGCTATTTACTTTAGTCTTTTTGGCATTTGTCTTTCATCTTATTTTTAGCTTTTTTCCAGTAGTTCTTTGAATATGTAGTGAAGTGCTTATTACTCATATAAATGTGATTAAATATTTACTATTGTTTACAATATATTTTATATAAAACATCTGTTATATAGCTCATCTGATATGTTGTCTAGGCATAGTAACTAATTGTCATGCAACTATTAAAGGAAGAGATTGGGGTGCCTTTTTAGGTGTACATAACATTTCCAGCTATATCACGACAGCTTGCTTTTTTTGTAGGTAAGATGACACTTTTTCCTGATTGGATTGAGCATTCATGGCTACGGATACAGACTAATGTATATATGGATAGAGAAAATATATCCAATAGCAGAAACAAATCAAATAGGTGATGATGCTCGGTCTGATCAAGATAAGATGGAATCTAGATCATTAATTAGAGATAAGTCATGCTTAGAATAGTGCTAAAACATTATTTGAAAAAACTATCACATCTGCAAAATCAAAATGATTTTTGTAATTGCCATTTATTTTATTCCTTTATTTTTCCACATTAATCCACAAAATATTTTATAAAGACTGCATTAAGAAGTTTTAGAGTAATGTGTAATTATTATCTTCTTGTGTAGTCATATATATTATTTATTTACATATTGTGTTCTTGTTTAACATATATATATAATAAAAATAAGAATTTTTTTTAAAATTTAATGGCAGTTGAGGCAAGTTTAAGAAATTAACTGAAAGTACTTCTGCAGACTTAAGGATTGTTTATAATAGTTTGTTACCGTTAAATTTATTAATTTTATTATAATTACAATTTTGTTTTAATTAATGGACATTTTATTTATATTATATATATTGTGACCTTTGGTTTCTTTCATACAGAAACCAATGATTGGAACATAAATGGTAGGGTTAATTTCTTAACTATTTATAAGCAAAAAAAATTTTTTTTTAGTTTAAGAAAGATTGAAAAACTTTATTTGGAGAAATTAATAACTGGGTAGCTTAAAGTTAACATATATAGAGAATCTGTATTTTTTTTAAAAAATATATAGCTAGCATTATATACAGAGAAGGTGGAATTGGCTTTTGTACGCGCTGCAATATCTGAAAAATAAATATTTATATGTCTAAAATAAAAGGTCTTCTTGAATCATAATATTTATCAATAAAAATTTAGTGAAATTGAAATTGAGCTTGCTATAAATAGGTTTAAAATTATAGGAAATTATAACATATTTTGTACTAATATGAATCTGAACAAGCAATTTTCTATTTAATATTGTGCGTGCGTATGTGTGTGTGATACAGATATATAGATTTTTTTTTCTTTTGTAGAAAATTATATATTGTGCTCTATATTATTTGATAATATAGTGTATAATAAATTTATTTGTATGGGAATGATTTATTGTTTTCAGTTCTAAACTAGATTTAAGTTTTAAATAAAGAAATTTTCTAAATAATTTTTTTACAAAATTCTCAGTAATTCTATATAGATATTTTGAATGGTTTTTATAAATCAAAGGCAATGTGTTCACTAAAATGGAGCTGAAGATAATATCCCAGATCTAACATTTAGCAGGTGGGGTCAAAAGGTTAAATTTCTGAGAGAAGGTCGTAAATTAGAGAACCAGGCATGGAAAATAAAAATGACAGATGATTTTTTTTCTCTTCTCCTTATGAAAAGGAGAGGGAAAGTGAAGGGGAGACTGCTTTTTTTAACTACTTGCTCATTCATATCTGACTGTTCTCTGATTTTCTCTCTTGAAGGCAACAAATTGACTCAGCTTGTTAAAAGTGTATATGAATTATTTAAAAATGAAGGGCTAATTCCCTTATAAAGAGTGTGCATTTCTCTTTCTCCAAGATCAATTATGACCAAATTAGCTTGTAATAAAAGATTTTGTATTCAGTACTTCAATTTTTATGTTGGATTCTTTAAAGTTCATTTAAAGAAAACATCTCAGGAAAAGTATTGCATCCATTTGTTGTTAATAAAACTCCAAGGAACAATCAAACTTTTATATAAAGTTAAATGACAATCCATATTTTAACAGTAAAATTTGTTTGTTTTGATTGTGATTTGAAGCTAAAATGATAAAAGGAAAAAGCATCTAAATTCAAACCCAGGAAGGAAAATATTCAAAATGTGAAAGTAATCTGCAGGACTCTATTTTTAACCATTTTTAATCATCATGATCAATGTAGCTACCTCTTTATTAATGTACGACTATAGAGTATATATCTATTTTTCAAGATAAATGAACTAAAATGGTAATTGGTGTTGGTGGACAATAATATCAAGTCTTCAGGCTTAGCTTCGAAGGAAAGAGTCAATCCGTAATGTTTATTATTTATTTATTTTACTTTATTATATGTGTAGCATGATTGATAAATGATTTTAACCCATAAAGACCCATGTGTAGCATGATTGATAAATGATTTTAACCCATAAAGACCCATTGAAGTTAAGAAAAAAAGGGGGGGTTAAAAATTGTTAATGTGTAATAATGAAGTATAAATGCTTACGTATTTGTAAAAAAAAAGAGAGAAATTTTTTTTTATTATCAAAATTATCTGCTTGGTATTAGATGTATGAAGAGTGATTGGATGATCATGTGAATAGTCATTGCTATGCTATAATATGTTGATTCAATCTGTTATTAATATAAAGATTGGAGGGGTGTTGCTGTGTGCTTGATTTTTAAAATTAAAATAGTTCATGGTTCTGATTCGTGATCCAGTCACACTTTGTCATTGGCATTAAGCCTGTAATTGCCATATGTGTGTGCATATGTTAAACTATAAATGCTTATTATTACTGAGGTAGAGTTATCTTACTACCTCCTAGATAGGAAATAATTATCTCATAATTTATTCACTATGGCAGTAGGAGATCAGGACCAGTTCCTAGCTCCATTTGTTTTTATTTAAGTAGGGAATTATTGATAGAGTTGTGGAAAATGTTATGCACATCTATATAGAGTAAGTTTGTAGAGAAATATAGTTCCTCACATGATTCTAGTCTCAGAGAAGATTTCTCTCTGGCCAATGCAGACATTTGAAGTTGTGAGTTTTTCTTAATTTCCCTTACTGAGACATTGATGTGCGCATTATGAAGTGCTGCATAGTGCTATGAAATATATAGAGGGTTTTACCAGACAGGATAAAAGCTGTTTTGACAGGATGAAGAGGATGACAAAGAGTTTAATTTGGAAGCTGACCGATCGATCTGTAGTCAGATTTTGTGAAGGATTATAAAATTGAACATCGTCAAGCTGGGGCAACATGCTGACCTATCAAAATATATACAGTCACTAAAATGGAGAGCAATTGATATTTAGCATGCATGAATGTAAAATTATGGTTTTTATATTTAAACCCATTTGTTTGACCAATTAGAGATTTTACATGTCACATCATCTTTTCATAGGAAATATAAAGATTTATTACTTGTTGGAATAATTAAATTCAGAATTATTATAAAAATATTATTGACTGCTGGAATAGTTCAATTTGTAACTGTCGTAATGAAAGGGGGAGCAGAAATTTATAGGTTCTATGCAAGTTATAAGAGAATTTCATATTATACTTAAATACGGAATTCTGATTATGATTCCGTGCGTAAGCGTCTTAACATTCAATTAAAGATGGATCAAGACAATGATTAAGTTATAAAGAAATTTAGTTAATTTAAATATGTATTATTATTATTATTTAGCTAATTTAAATATGTATTATGTATCATTATCATGATTTAGTAATTTTCATATAATATTTGAGTGTAGTGATATTATAGATGTGTTTTGTTTTTATTTTATTTTATTATTATTATTGTAATAAAGATTTGTTTTTAGGAATTTACATGCATGTCTTGTGTTTGATATTTCAAATATCTCCAGAATCTATATCTAGCACCTATATCTAGAACTAATACCAGATTACATTTAAATTTACATAATTCATTTTTTATATTGATTGATTCCATAATTCATTTTTACATTGATTGATTCCATGATTAATTTATATAATTCATTGTTATATTGATTGATTTCATAGTTTATTTGCATAATTTATTTTATGATTGATTTCCATATTTCACTTACATAAATAATTCCTTGATTGATTTTCATGATTAATGTCCATGTTTACTTCCATAGTTTACTTTGGCAAAAATGTAATAGATTTAAAAGTACTAATTAAATTTGGGCAAACAGACGATATGAAATAGAGTAAGATGAGAGAAAATAGTCAATTTAAGTATATAAAATTTAGTCATTTGCTTCATTGCAATGTTATGAATTTTGGGAGCAGACATAAAATCCCTTTCCTGCTTTCGGTATTTAATATGATTCCCACTGGTAAACTCACATTAAAGTTTAATTTAGAAAATTTGGGATCATATCCATTGCAATGTAGTCGCTAATAATTGCACCTCGTTAGCAGATCAAGACCTTGAGAAAGAGTATTTCGATTATTAAATCTAAGAGCTAGCTTGGAAGTCAAGTAGTGCAGGTATTAAAATTCGGGAAATATTATTATAATAAGGATCATGAATTGATAATCGGTGGAA
Source organism: Epiperipatus broadwayi (assembly GCA_028023455.1). Taxonomy (NCBI): domain Eukaryota; kingdom Metazoa; phylum Onychophora; class Udeonychophora; order Euonychophora; family Peripatidae; genus Epiperipatus; species Epiperipatus broadwayi. Next base: position 3,539,895 of record JAQFVV010000062.1, read on the forward strand.
AGACTTACATGTGTGTTTAAGAGAATAGGATTGAGAGTTATCAGTTTAAAGGAGAACATAACACAGACATTCAGTGTTATATAATTGTAACTATTGAAAGTGATAGATGCTGAGAACGAAAAATAAAGTAGTGGAATTAAATGGGAAGGATTTATTTATAACATTTCTGTATCCTACTTTAAATTAAATAATAATCTTATAAGTTATGAGCTCTCCGCATCGATTACTAAGTTATTTCTAGTCATGTATGAATTAGAAATGTTTACAACATTCTCGTAATTACCACTCGAGATCATGTATTTATGTTAAAAGTTGTAGAAGAAAATTGTCTCATTATTATTTGATTAGTGGAAACATTTGCATAATTGTTCATAGGTTTGAAACCAAGACCACAATAAATTGAATTGGATTTATCAGCATTATATTTTTTTTTTGAGAGACAATTTAATTACTTTCTCCATTATCTTCTATAGTAATAAGCATGGATGATGATGATCTCTGGTGGGCATTACGATTTCATAGTTGCAATTTGGCACCCGGGTATACTTAATCTTATTATTAATATCATTGGATAAACACACTAGCCATCCTTGTTTGATCCCAAGGTTAATATCAATCGATTAGCTACTTGAAATGAAATAAAGTTGAGGTTACAATATATACGCACTAACAGCTGTCATATTTCATCTGCTATTCAGTTCTGTTGACAATCCATAAAATAGGTTGTGATAAATGTAGGTATTATTGTCTAATGGAATAAGTGATTCATGTAGTAATATGTTTTTGTGTTTATCAAATATTGCATTGCTCTTAATTACTTACTGTCAGTTGGTATATAAAATAATTAAAATATTTGGACATTGACTTAATTCAACATTCATGTGGCTTGACCAATTTAATGACTAGGTTCAAAATCATAGTATTTAAAGTTGCACAAATAACTTGAATAGTTTAAAAAGCATAAAAGGCTGCTGATGTAAGAAATCTGCAATCTTTGTTTATGTTGCAAAACCATTCAAGATATAACGTGAAAATAGTGAAACAAAGCTTATGGCTGCCCCCATCTTTAAGAAATTACTTTTCAAATTTTTTTTTAAGTTTATTGTATCTTGAATGACATTAGAAATACTTTCAGTACATAAAGTTTATTGGTAAATTCCAATTTCATAATTAGTATTTGCATGCTAAAATGTAAATTACTTTTATGCTTTTTTTAAATGAAAATGAATTATTTTTTATGAATTGCTTTTATTTAACACATTCCAATAAATTACTTTCTTATGGATTATTTTTTTATATTGCTTTGCTTGATAAAAGGCTGCTTAACAAATTCAATAATAAATGTGTATATTTTATTTCAAACATAAATTATTTTGATGCTTTTATTTAATATACTTCTTATCTATATAGAATATTTTTTGTATTGTTTTGCAGGTAAAAAACTATTTAATAAATTCACTAGTAATATGTACATTTTATTTCTTATTAATATCTCTTGTAGCACAGGGTTGGGGGTAGATTATACAAACTCTGTTAGAAAGTAACTTTATTATTATATCCAAAAATATATACCAGTATATATATATTTAATAATAAACTTTAGAATTGTGAAATTGCTATAATAAGATTATAATTTTTTTTTAATAAAAATAACTTTAAAAGTTAATTATTATTTATTATTGTAATTTATTAATTACTGACTAAAACAATAGTAGAAAATAGGGACTGCCATAATTTTTTTATAAAGGGGGTGGGGGTCAAAAGTTTCAGAACCATTAATTTATATAATTAGTTATATAATATATTTTATTTATTTGATTATTATGTCTATTTTTAATATATTATTACCATTTATTGTTTTGTTGGAGTTATTGTCGTATATTGTCTTTTTATTTTTGTATTTCAGAGGATGATGAAGCAATAGCAAACATGATTCAGGGTATGTATTTTCTTTTATAATTAATATTCTTCTGAGGTTTTTTTATTTTTAAAGTAGAATATTTAAAGCTTTTGACTTGGCAATTTTTACTAATTGCATGTTTATTTTTTTAAACTGTAATCTATTCAACTAATTTTTTGTAAACAAGTTTTAATTAATTATTAACTGTAATTTAGAAACTTGCAACTTTTTTCTCTGTCTGAATTTTTTTATTCTGTACTTAAAGATAACAGGTTTAGAATTAGTAATTCTCTCTTTATATATTTATATATTGTTTGCATTTATTTATTCATTTTTCAGTTATATATCATTTATTATACTTGGTTTTATTATACTAGTAAATCTAGTAATTATTTAGTTGTTACTATTTGATACTGTTTGAAAAAATGTTTTAATTAAAAGTGTCCAACTTAAAGTTTTATTTAGTAAGCTAAAATAAAATGATGTAATTAGTATATGTTTAATAACCATTATATTGACAGAAAAATAAATAAACTTCAGATATGTGGAAAGTGCTGTTAATTTAGTAATTGAAATAACTTAAAAGTTAAGCTTTTACTGTGAGAAAAAGTTAACTAAAATTTATATTTGTAAAAGATTATATTTACAATCTTGAGATCTTATTTAAAAACAAAAGGTATTTTGGATTAAGATAATGAGGAGAAATCACCAATTTGAGATTAAATAGAAACTACTAATTTTGAACAGTTAATTTCTAGTCAAATTGTATAAACACTATGGACTAATTAACTAGCTACAATTGATGATAGATCTGACTGGACATTTTTGACATGCATTATTTTTTTCTGCTATTTTTATTTTTTAAACTCTCATCTAAAATATTCATTTTTTTTTTTTATAATATTACCTTGGCTCATTTTCTTTTCATTTAACTTCTTTATTAGACACTTTTTTCATCTCTCTTTTTAGTACTCAAATAATCTTAACATTTTACCAATAGTTTTCTTATTTCTACATTAAGATTTAAATACCTACCTTTGAGTTGTTCTATTATTAATTATTTGATATTTCATACATTTGCCTAATTGCAAAAAAAAAAAAAAAAACGTTATTTACTAAATAAAGCTGTTGCTGTCGAAGCCATACAAAGTCTTTTGTATGCTAGTGTTGTGTTGAGAAGGGACACTGAAAGAAGATCTATAAATTAAAAGTGCTAAATGTCACATATGCAGAAAAGCCAGTCATTTACATGTTTGTTGTACAAAAGATAAAGTTAGAAAAAAAGGAATTACAAGTGGATTTCAAATTGCGGGGATGAGTTAACAATTAAAATTAAAGTAAAAATAATAAAGAATGTAGATAATAACCATATTTGTTTAAATATATGAATTCTTGGACAAAAAAACCAATATGGAAATTGTCATCAGCACAGGATTGTCCTTAATTTCGCTAAAAGATTGGTCTAAATTAATAAAGAATGTGAGAAAGTGCATCACTATGGAACAGCAGAGATTACAGCCACAGATATATATGAAATGTGATTATTATGTGAGAGTATTAGTATCAGTTGAACTGAAAGCCTAAATAAAATTACTGCCATTGTATATTGTAAAAAGAGATCCTACTACAACTTAAGAAGAATTTGGTTTTAACCACTAGCAGTTTGAATGAAGAGAAGAATACAGATGATTTATAATGGAATTATAAATCTCAGGGAGGAATCTGGGTCTTAAAAGAAACAGGAGTCACGAGAACTTGAAATTGTACAGATTGTCAAGGGTTGTAAAGTCCAATGCCTAATAATAGAACATTGATGCAAATTGACTTGAATGAAAAAAGCTATAAAGTTGGTGGTGCCAACTGGATATACAACATGTTAAAGAGAAAATGATTTCTGAAATAATAACCAGCATTGTTTCAAGACAATTATGAGAAGTGCAAACTACAAATGGTAGAAGTGTAAGGAGATACATTTGAAAGTTTGCTATCCAGAATCATTAGCAGAACCAAGTGTTAATGCTAATTCAATGATAAATGATACTACTTCACTAAAAAGAGATAAAAAGCACTGACACGGCTCAAGAACTGGAAGACTTATGCTTAAGTAATGAGAATCACATATCTGAGAAAAATGAATTAGAGACTTTGCCAGAAATAGATTTATCTCATTCAAAACAGCCTTTGCTGGAAGAAGTGAAATCTACTGAGCAGTAGGGGGAAAGATGTTTACCTCTAACAAGACCCACCTGGTCGTGATGGAAACTTCAAAGATTGCAAGATTATTTTTTTATAAATAAAAACTAATTTTCTAAAGTGAGGAGAGGAATTGAAATGTGTATAGTGTTATATATAAATAAGTGGTTGGGTGTGTATATATATGATATTAATGTAAATAAAATTTATTACAGGAACTAATTACCACAAATCATTTGCATAATTATTCACTGTAATAAATTTACAAGAAATAAGCATGGATTGGACTTAAATTAGTTATGCAAATTAACTATACAATTACTAAGACAATAAAACCAATTACTCCAGGCATTGATAGGTTTATAGATGTAGTTGACAACAAGCCTTAAACTATCAACAATCTCAACCTTTAGTCAAAGCACAACCTCCTTTACCAATAAAGATGGTACCACCTTTATTTATGGTCTGATTATAATTAATTATATATATGGTAACCAACAAAGTATCAGTGCCCTATGATTGATTGAAAGCCAACATGTTGGGCAAGCCAAAAACCACTATGTAATTGAACAAGCAACAATAAAGTCACAGGCTAACTTACGTTATCCATGGTACTACTCCAGAGTATGAATCCTCTTGTAGACAATCCCACTGCTAAATATATTTATTAAAATACAAGGTTCTTCAGATTTGCTCATATAAAAGAATTTGAGTCATAGGAATAAGAGGATCCTTTTTATTCCTGCATAAATACCATATCTTGGATTAAAGAGGAAAGTATTCATTTATTTAACACTCTCAAAAGGGCGCATGCTCAATTAGCTTGAAAGGCTGATATTTGAATGTAAGGTTCTTTTTTATAATTCAAAATATTTTATTTTAATTCTTAAAATATCTTTACTCAAATATAGGCTTTTTTTACAAATTTAAAATATCTTAATCTCAGGTTTTAAAAACATATTTATCTTAAATATAGTTTCTTTTACAAGTTTAGAATATCTTGATCTCAGGGTTCAAATTCAGGATAAAATGTACTTGGAACCAAATGTTAATGATAATATATTAACTTCTTAACAAAAATATGATGATTATTATTTAAATTAAATATGGAACATTTGATATTTCTTTTAATTTATTTTGGAATCTTAGTATTTTAAGAAAGTAGAAATGAAATTATATAATAACAGAATACTTAAATATTTAAATAATATATAGTTAATAACTTGGAAACATTTATCTAAACATTTTGCAATTATTAAAATATAATTATTTCACTTCTACTGACTATAAAAGCACAGAAATCTTGTATTTTCTGATGCAAATTTAAAGAAGCAATATCAAAAGAATGTAGAGGGCAGTCCTTAAGGATATATTTTATGCTATCAACTATGCAACAAATGCATTTGAAATGAAGCAAATAATATAACATTTATTTTGTAAGAATGCAGGTGAAATAATTATTAAGCAAAATGAATGTATAAACACTATGTGACCATTGTAATCTACTCTTAAAATAAAAAAAATTATTAATGTAAATATTATAGTAGATTTTCTGATAAATAGATGTGCTTATGCAATGATATTATAATGGAAACAAAAGAAAAACATATTTAATTAATAATAAAATGTTTACAGTATATAATTATTCAAATAATAAAATATTTATTTACAATAATTATTATTTTATTTAATTTACTATCTATAATTTACAGATATTGTTAATTAATACATTGATGTACCTGTCTGAAAACCATTTCTATAATTTTATCCTATTAGTAATATTTACTACCTAATAGTTCTCTTTCACAAAATTCAATCTTTATTTCAAAACCCAGTACCCATAATGTAAACAATATACCTCTATCTATGCCTTTGTCCAGGCTACTAGGAGATATTACACACTTTATTTAATCAAAAATATCAAAATATCACTGCAGAGACACTTAACAAATATTACTACAATACCAACCAATATTGTGCAATATAAAAAGAAAAACTTATAATGTGAACAATACCTATGTTGGGGTGAGGACATGATAAAACTCAATACTAATATTTGAAATTTTAAAATAATTACAGCGGAGCTAATAATAAATTGTAATGCTGCACATGCCAGTGGATATATACCAAAATATATTCTAACATTAAAATTCTAGGTATAATGGTCAAGGGAAATATAAGCTAGCAAAATATGATTGATTACCTGATACTATGTGCAGGCAGTGTCATTGAATGAACGAGCCACACTCTCTATCATGGAGTGGCTAAATACACATAAAAGTAATATAACATCCACTTAACATTGCCTCAAAAATACTAATAAATAAAAGGCATAGAGCTAATAATAATCATATTAATAAACATATGAATAATTGTTCATCTAAAAGACACATAATTTATTCACTCAGTTTAAGATTATATATTGTAACTGTTACATTATTTTAAAATTAAAATAAAAGGGAAAATAATTGTAAATAAAATTGATTCATTAAAAATGTAAAAGAAAATTAAAATAGTTATTTTAACATATATATAATCGCACAGATGGAAAACTATTTAAAAAAATGATTATTTAAAAAAAAAAAAATATGTAAAAAAAAAAAAGATCTAAAGATAAAGATTATATAATATATTTTTTTCATATGTCATAGCATTGGCCGGGAGGCGAACCCACAACTGTCTGCAACCAACTACTTGCTTGCAAGGCTGCTGTGATGACCTCTCAGCTAAGTAATGAAAAAGAAAAATGTTAATTAATTTCAATTTAAAAATCATGTTTAAATCTTAGTTGATGGAAATGATTGTTCTATTAATTGAATCTAAAGTAAACAAGCCCTTGGGCACTTTGTAATGTAAAGGTCAGATAGATAAAAAAAATTAAAGATTGTATTTACCGCTCTGAAGCAGATCAACCAATGCAAGCACCAAGCCACGCACAGGCCAGAAAGGAAAACATCAGGAACAATAGGAAAGAAAAAAACCATCATGTGCTATCGATCCGGAGAGTTGCGATGAGAGAGGCCAAAAAAATTATAAAAGATGGAAATATTAAATTATTAGAGCCTTTTTACTTACTTAGACTGTTGATTCATGAACTGCATTGCAGACCCTGAAATATAAGAGTCTCGCAATGAATTATTTTCCTGTTTTGCTCCAGCTGAGGCGGCCTTCCAAATTGATGAATAATGTGGTAGACATATTAGATTTAGCTCACAAAAATATTCCGCAAAACATTTAAAACCCTAATTCATTTTTGAACTGTTTTGAAACAACACCCAAAGCCATTCATTATTATCTCTATTAAACTTTTTTTTTTTAAGTCTTTTTAATATATATATATATTTTAAATCTTAAACCCTTTTTTTACCACCACCATTATTATCTATTCAAATTTTCAAGTATTTATATGCATTTATTGTCTTCCCTTTCATAATGTAATTTGTATTTCTCTGCCTAAGAAATAGAAAATTTAAATCAATCCAATCAGAAATATCACTAATGGCTGATATTATGTGATCTAATTAATGCAGAAATGATCTGAAAAGGAGTTGCACCGTTTCGTTTATTATTTATTGCATTATATTCAGAAGAAAGTAATTAATAATTGTCTGTGAAGCCAAACTCTTGAAGTACTTTTTCATTTGTACTTTTTCAATATTCTTTTTCTAAAATTGACTGTTATAATGCTGCAAGAGTTGATTTAGCGTATTATTATATACTTTTGTTTTTGGAGACTGACATAAAGTAGAACTTTTATTATAAAGATATGATAAATTTAACTCAAATAATCCCTTGTAGAATAGAGGCTTGGGTTAACATGAACAAAAATAAACTGCTAATGGATTTCTTGTTTGAAAATTAGCTTGATTAATTGCTGAATATTTTGACTTTATTAAATAAAGAATAAATGTTCAAAAAAATGTGCAGATGTGTATATATACTTTTAACTTAAGACTTCTTGATTTATATATATATTCTTATGAGTTATTAACTTCACAGGTGGAGCACAGAGCTGCAAATTTTTTTCTTTACAGCTTGGTCTTCTGTTGATTTTGATCTCATTTCATGATTTTCCAAAATCCTGGAATTTTTCTTAAATTTTTCTTTAAATTATTCTAAGTTTTGTTTCTACATCAATTTGAATATTTGCAAGGTTTTTAAAATGCCATAGTTTAATTATATATCAGCCAAATCTTGATAATTGTCTGTTTTATTTTGCAATCTTTATTTTATTTTTTAGTTAGACAATCTGTTTTTTTAACATAGATTTAATTCTAACATGCTAAATATATACCCTAACATTATTCAGTTTAGCTTACCAGAATATTTTTCTCCTAAGTAAGTACTTGCTGTTTTTGTTATTAAGGTTTCAATTTCTGAGAATAACAAATTTAAACTTATGAGTATGGAAAGAGAAGATTGAATAGTTAAATAGCTAATTGAATTGACTGTGGATTGCTTTTGACAAAAAAAAAAGTTAAATTTACTTTAAAATCTTTAGCTAAGTGAAAAAAATATTCGAATTGTATTCTGTTTAAATTATAAGCAATGGGCATATTAGTCATACAAAATAATCGCTATTTTGTGAAGGCCTATTTACATATACATTTTACTGTTTGTGGTGATATTTAGATATCTGACATGACTCAGTGATAGAGTATTTTGAGTGGGAGAAAAACCTGTTTTTGCTTCAATTTTTGGTTGAAAAAAAGCCAAGCAAAAAGTTGAGATATAACGTTTATGATAACTAGTTCAGCAATCCTTATTGTTAGTGGTAGGGTTACCTTATCTAGACAAATAATAAAGTTGAAATGATTCCTCCAAGATAAGGAAATTTCTCCAAAGCATAGTAATAGGTGGGGTATCACTACTGTTATTAGAGTTAAACTATAAGTGATGATATTGGCTTACATTGGTGAGAATTAGCCTTTAGTTCATTGTACTGTATTGCAGAAATCAAAAGGAGACTGTTATATATCTTTTACAAAACATTTTTTAAACCATAAGAGATGAACCAGAATATAAAACTGATTTAACCTATTATATGTTAATATATGTATTGTGTATGTATGCATTTATCTAATAATTAATATATATATATGTATTATGTGATTATTTAATCTAGACATCTTCATTTTTTAGTTACCCAGTCATTGGAGTCCAGACCACCACCACGTAAGTTGATATTATTTTATAATAATGGAATCTTTGTTGTTATTATCATTATAAATAAAACAGTGATTTTAAAAAATATGAATCAATATAATATCCAGTTAACAATATTTTAACTATTTTGTTTCATCGTTTTTCCACATTTATTATGATAGATGCAATATTTTTATAAGTATTGTTGACATATAAACTGAAAATAACTTTTTGATTATTTCTTGAAAAAGCTACTTATTTTTGTTTTATGGAATACTTTTATTAGAATTTTTTTTTTTTTACTTTATAAATAATTTGTAATAAAATATATTTCTTTAATTAATACTGTATGTAAAATGTCTGAAGTGACAAATGCATTATGATTAATAAAAGCATTTAAAAAAAATAAAAATTATTTAAGTTATGAAACAGACATATTTTTAAGAATGTCATCTCATTTATTTAAATTAACAAGTTATTTTAATAAATGTTTATATCTGAGGAATAGTCAAGTTGAAAATAGGAAATGGAACTATTACATATGTATGTAATGAGAGTTAGAAAAACAGATTTACATGTTGATTTTGAAAAGGTCTTTAACCATAGGTATTTGATTATTTCAATAGACATTTTGGAAAGTGAACACATAATGGATATATAAGTAGAGATATAAAACAAGATTATGGATGAAAGTATTTATTTAGCTGAGATACATAAAGAGACGGTTTTGACAAAGATGAAATTAATATTTGCAAACTATATAAAAATTTAAGAGTAATAGTTACTAGAAATTAAAGAACACTATTAAATATTTCTAAAGCAGTTCTAATGAATAGTGCAGTGACTTTAATTATTAATAAGAAGACATCATATGTTTCTTGGAAAATAAGACTATACAATGCAAAAATATTGACTTTTATAAAAATGTTTAACACTTGTCAGTTTTATAGAAAAGGGAAAAAACAAAGACTGATGGCTTATGCTGGAAATATAGAAGTATAATAAAAGAATCAGTGGAAAAAAAAGACAAAATAGTATTTGGATTGATTATGTTTTTTGAGATAATAAAATTATGAAGAATATGCTAGAGATAATAGTGAAAAAAAAAAGCAACTAAGATGTTATTAAATAATTTTTAAAAGGGCATTTCTGATAAATAAAGGCAATGATAATTATGTTCTAAAAATGGTATGTAGTATAATATTGTACTGCCTATTAGAAAATAATTTTTAATCCTTGTTGTCACTCCCATATTTTACATTCTTTATGTAGTCCCTGCAAATCATTGCAGAATTGTCAAGTGTTTCTTATTCTTGATTTCTTTTATCAAGCTCTCAATTTTCTTTTCTTTTTTTAAATCTTTTTTTTTTTTTAAACCATGTGAAATTGTTATCTTTTGTAAGATTTCTATAGTTAAATTAAAAAAAAAAAAGAATATTTATTTATTTAAATTTTATCTCAAACTATTTTTGCAATTATAATCTGTTAATTAAAATTTAAAAAAATAATTTTTTTAGATTGTAATTTAAATAGTAACAGTTTAATTTTATTTTTAAATTTATTAAGGATTTAAAGTAACAATATTAGTATTGTTATTTATTTTAAATGTACTATTATCTATACTTCTATATAATGTAATTTATTAATGAAATTTTTTCAAAATATAATGAAGAGGTCTGTTGCTTGAAAGATCAAATAATATCCATGCACTGAAATTTCAGGTTGAGCACAACAATTTTATGGTAGATCTGAATGTTATTTTCAATTCTCTCAATTGGAAATCAAACCAGGAAAATTTAATTCTTTGAGTTCATTTCTTTTACCACATAAATGCACAAACTTTAAGAAAAAAGTGATGTTTACTGATACATAAGGGATTTATTACTGTCATAAATACAGATTTTTAATCTATCTTTTTTTTCTTTTATTTAATACTTGCCGTACCCGGCCACGTGTTGGTGTTGCTCAATCTGGTTAAATGGAAAAGAAAGAAAAGAGAAAGCACACATTTCTAATATGTTCAATTTCACAATGCTTGTGGGTACACAATATTTTTTGTTGTTCCATTGTCTGTGCAGATATAAGAGATTGCCTGGTTTGCTGATTCTAGAACATGCAACATATAATTGTCCATGTGAGAAGCAATCCGTGTCTAGATCTAAATTGCACAATTCTAAAGATTGGCCCTGAGCTTTGTTGGTGGTGATTGCAAATGCCAATCGAATTGGGAATTGCAATCTCTCACACGAAATAATTAAATCAAAATGGAAATAAATCAAAATCTATGAAAATTCAATTTAACAATGCAATCGGAAACATTGAAATGGAATCGTAAAATATTTGGTATAGCGTGTGTTGCTTTTATGTCAAACAGATAGCGCTATTTTTTTTAAAAAAGCATGTTAATGAGTATATAAAAATACGCACGTATTCGAATGCAACATTGTGTCAAAATTTCAAAGCAATCGGTGGAGAACTTTCGGAGATTTAAGATTTTGAACAACGAACATTTACATTTTTATCTATATATATATATATTTGAAAAAGGTGAAAAAGAGATGGCAGAACAAAAGATATTTATCTCAGTGCTTAAGAAAAAAAATAGTTGTAGTTTAAAAAAATGCTGTAATAAATGGAATGGGAATTAGTTAAAGGGAAAAAGTGAACAGAGGTTGATAATATCTAAATATAATTGTAAATCACAATTTTTGTTTTTAATGAAAAACTTATTTATTATTTGATTTTTAATCATTAGTTTTATATATGTTTGAAAGTGTTATATATACATGAGGAATCTCTTGACAAAGGAGCCATAATATACAACATTAGAATTATTGTTTTGTAATGAATCTTAAGTAGTTGATGGATACTGTAGTGATAGATAATTTTTTTATAGATTTATACAGCACCAGCTGGTTATTGCAATTATCATAATTTTAAAAATCACTGACACATAACATTTTTTTTCTTATTGCTTTTTAATTTTTTAAAGGCATATCTTATATTTTATTTTAAATGGATTGTTTCATATATTTATTTGTTACGCTTAATTTATTTATTTATTTTTGCCTCTTATAGCTTTTGTCGCTTGGGTTTGCGTTCCATTCTTTTTATTCTTTTTTATATAAAATTCATTCATCACTTGTTTTTTTTTATTAATCTAAAAATTATTTATCTTGGTATTATTATATTCATGTAAATAAATGAATATTGAACACAATATCTGATTCTAATTTGTTTTATAGACATCCTCATATATTTCATTCAGAACATTGCAATGATCTCTTCTGAGTTCATTGTGAAGAACTTGGTGCAAATGATAAAGAGATTATCTTGGAATCAGTTTTTCATGAGCTTTATGTTTTTGTAGTTTACCATTTAGATATTGGTTATTGTATATACATCATTTAATATCTATTCCACAATGCATTCATAGAGACATTTCAGTGATCTGATTCATATGTTAGATTTTAGGTCTCTAATATAATATTATATATATAACTGGTGCTTGTCTTATAGATAAAGACGCCGTTTGATGGCGCTGTTTTCATGCTAAAACTATAAAATATGACCATTTCCGGGCCGTTGATTATAATAATTTTGCTGTGCTTTTTTGTAATGCGAAAATAAAAACAAAACAAAATCGTCTTTTTTAAATATTATTTTTTATTAACGTATACAATTTAAATGATAATAATAAATGTAAAATAAAATCAATAAATTACAATTTGATTCGTGTTTTTTATTTTGCTTTATTAGAAAAATCAATTTTCTATCGTATATTTTTTTACTTGTGTTACGACTTTTTTTTGTTGTTGTTGTTTAAAAAATAATAATCGTAATAAAAAGTAAAATTTCTTAGTCTATTTTTTATTTTTTTAGTCTTCGTTTTACTTTTTTTTTTTTTTTACAGACAAAGAGATATTACGGCTATTTTTTACTTCAAATAGAATGATAATAAAAAGTAAAACTTGTTAGAGTTAGGTTTAGGGTTAGTGTTCTGTTGTTTGTAATGCTAAAATAAAAAATATCAAAATCGTAACCATAGTCAGACAAAAGAAAGAAACTCAAACTTTTTTAAACAACAACAAACAAATATAAATGTCTTCTTTACTTATTAACCATGTTTATAATATTTGCTTTTTATCAAATTTACAAAAAATCGTGCATATTTGTACTTTTCTTACTGGATATTTTTTGTTACCGCTGTTTTTTACTTTAAAAATATACACATGGTAGAATCTTCTTTGTCTCGTGGAATGTTACGAACAGTACGCTTGACGCGTTACCTAATTGCAAATCACTAAAAACAGATCTTGTCAACATTTTCCCAATTAAAACTTCAATACAGTACATTGTAAAAAGTCTTATATTTATTACTTTACAAAATCTGAACATTTCAATACTTTAAAATAAAATAAAATCCAATGAAAACAACATTTCCATCCAATTCAAATACACACTCTCTCATCAAGCCGTAACTATTTTATAAACTATGCGAATTCGGACAATGTATTTTCTGCGATGCGACACGACATAGCGGCCTGCATTCTGTAGCACAACAAAAAAGTTGTATTATAGAAAATGCGGATTCGAACGTGTCGACTGCAGAAACAGCATTCTTATGTGTTTTAGCATGAAAAAGGTGCCATAGAGTGGCGTCTTTAGCTATAAGATGAGTACCATATAACTATTTAGCATATACACCTGGGTTTCGTTTTATGCGGATTATTTTAATGCGATTTTGAAGTTATGCGATTCGTGTTTCTTTTTAATATCTTTCATATTTCACTATATTTATTAGATATCAAGAAATTTAAATTATTAATAACTTATTTTGACTTGAAATACTTTTAGAATATTGGCTTCTATGTAAATAACCTACTTATACTAATGAGTAAATAATAATAATAGATTTATATTTACATGTAAAAACATCGCAATAAATAGTCAAAAATTTTAAACTTTTAAAACGTATTTTGTTAATTATAACAGAAATAAATAATTTTTTAGATTTTTAAAATAAATAATAATGAAGATTTTATTGATTTTATAAACTGAAAATAATCTTTCTAATGATAATTTATAATATTTTTGTTTTAATTACAATCTCATTTTTTAAATATAGAAACAAAAAACCATCAACGCAGCTCAAGGCTGAAAGTGGCGCTAGTTGTATGTCACATGACGAATCTGATTTCTTAACATTTCACAAATGAACGCATATTGTCAAATAGTCAAACAACCGCTAATGATTAAAATATGTATGAAAAAATGTAAAATTAAATACTGTAGTTAATAAAAAAAGTATAAAAAGTTTGTCTTATATTTTTTTTTTCAAATATTTGAAATTTTTTATTAGTCATACTTTATTTCCTTATTTTTTTTAATGCGAATTTTAAAGTAACTTTTCCTTTTGCTTTGCTTTTATGCGATTTCTGAAAATTATAATCTTCTATCCCCATTTTTCAAGGTAAGTTAAGTCTATTTTTGTGCAATTTCTTTTGTGCGCATTTTCTGAGGAACCTATCTACCGCATAAAACGAGACCCAGGTGTTCAGTGGAACTGTGCTATATTTGTTGCAAGTTTAAAAGTACAAAGCATATAAAAGTTTTTGTTGATAAATTTTTACTAGAATAGAATGTGTATTGTTTATTGAACTGCAAGTGTATAGTATTTTTCAACATGCACATGTATATAACAGACACTTTTTTATTATGTATAGTTACAATATAAAAAATTTTTTAAAAAAAATAATAATATAGTTATTAATAATAAATTGATGGGACACATTTACATATCTTTTATTGAGTGTGGATAGACTCATCCATTCTATGAAAAAAAATAACACTAGCATATTTTTATTTTTTAAATAATGAAATGTTTGATGACTTTCATTCAAATTAAATATGCTCTAGGCATATTTTATTTTATTTTTTCAATAACTTGTTTCTCTTATAGAAACATAATAGACTTGTCTCTTTATCAAAAAAATTATCTCTAGTTATTTTAATGTTTTCAGTTATAGGCTTTAAGTATATTCTATAATTTTGTAAAACTGTTAACATTACTCTTAGAAAATATTTTGTTGTGCAAAATACTGCAAATCAAATTTGGAAAAGATAATGGAGGAATATAATATGTGTGCTTTCAACATAAATTGAAGGAATTTTTTTAATAAACATGATTATTTACAGGTTCTGATACAGAAAAATGACTGCTGGTATATTTTAAAATTTATGTACAAGTTTTATTTTTATAAACATGTTCACACCAGACATTTAGAATCAAAAAATTGATGTTTAACTATCATGAAATGTATTAAATGTACTAATTTTAATCTTTTTTTGTTTGTTTATTTACATTTTTTTGATAGAATACAATTAAAATCATGTACTTTATTACAGTGTAGTTCATCTCTTCACTATATATTTTGTTACATTGTCTTCATAAAATAAAATTACAGTAATTATATGATCGCTGTTGCTCTTTTTGTAAATAAATAAATAAATAATATTTAAATAAATTATTATTTTAAATATATATGAATGTTAATATTAATTAAAAATTAAATACTGCCTACTGCTATACTATCAATTAAAAAAATAAGATAAAAATTCATATAACACTATAATACTAGCCAAAACAACAAAATTTTATTAAAATTCTTCCACGAAGAATTTTAATAAAATTTTGTTGTTTTGACTAGTATTATAGTGTTATATGAATTTCTATTTTATGAGTTTTAATATATATGTATAAGTGTTAATAACAGAATATTACTTGTAATATTTAATCTTTTTTAAAAAAAACTATAAAAAACGTGATCATATTACTTGTTCAATGTTATAACTTCATAGATAGATTGAAAATATATTTTTTTTATAATTTATTTTTACTATTTTTAAAATAGGTTTATTTGTGTTATACAGAATATATAAATACACATCCATGCATATTATGAAATATATATAAATTATAATGCATATTTGTTTACATATAAGTACACGTAAAAACATATTAGAAAATTTTCATCAATTAAAGATTCATAACAGGAGTAAAGTGCTTGAAAATCAAATATTATGCATTAAATGTTGTAGTAAAGAAAAAAGCATCATATTTATATATAAAACATCTACAATTAACTAATCATTTGTCATTTAAAAATGAATGGAAAAATCATATAAGATGTATGCATATTTATAAGATCATAATTTGTCTATGCAAGGGTATTTATGAGTAAGTATCACAAATATATGTATATACATATATGGGAGAGATATATGTTTTTATATTTTTTTGTCTACAAATAAGTCTGTACTAATGATAACTAATAAAAATAAGCTATAATAATAAAAAAAAAAAGTACTATTTTCAATCTATTTATATAATTATATCATTGCATAAATACTATTATTATTTTCAGTTACTATGTAATATATTATAGAAAACAAACAAACTATAATTCAGAAAACAAAATCTCTTTAGATTTTACTATTTATATGTAAAGCCTTGGTATGTATGTTTATAGCAAAATATCAAAAGAAGCTTTTTGTACTGAAACAATGTAATATTTGTTATTAGGTTTTTTTTTTATTTATATAGTGATTTAATGTCTCCTTCAGTTTTCTTTGATCATGAAAAAACATGTAAATATAAATTTAAATTTGATTTTGAAAATGTGAAAATTCTTCATGAAGAGAGTAACCATAGTAAAAGAAAAATTAAAGAGGCAATTCTTATAAACAGGAATAAAATGCATTTAATAAATCGACAAGCTGCTAACATTAAAATACGAGATTCGTGGGATTTGAATTGATGACATTTGCTTCCGCTTTTTTTTTTTTTAATTTAATGGCAGTTGCGGCAGGTTTAAGAAATTAACCGAAAGTACTTCTGCTGATTTAAGGATTGTTTGTAATAGTTTGTAAATCGTTAAATTTATTATTTCAATTATAATTACAATTTTGTTATTAATTAATGGACTTTTTTTATTTATTTATTTTATATAGTTACTTGTATATATGTATGAATAAAAGATAAAACAGTCTTAAATTAGCTACTGCAAGGCAAACACCTGGTTTGGTGAGGTTTTTATGACTTTCCTTTCTTGTTTATCCTTTGGTTAAAAATATTTAGGTAACTATTTATTGACTAATAATTAAATTTGAACCTTCAGTTCCTGTCCAGATTCAAAATGTAAATGGTAAAAGTAATAATGGTTTGAAATATCACAAGGCCTTTCAATTCTGTATTTATATATACATACATGTATTAGTTAGTGTGTGATTATGTTAAACTTAATAAAATCAGTTGTCTGATAAATAACCATGAAAATAAATATGCAACTTGTTTTATATTTTGAAGATGAAAATTAGGGTATTGCTTGAGATATAGACCGAGATAAATATTTTTATTTTTCTTCATTAATTATTCATTTGAATAAAAAGATTCTTATTATAAAAGTGAAAGATTAAATAACATGTATAATAAATTTTAAAATTTCCTTTCAAAGTCTACTTCTCCTTTATTAAAGTGTATTAATTATTTAGAGAAAATATGTTTTAATAGAAATAGCTATTCAAAAGTTGGGTTTTAAAAATTCTTAAATTTGCATAAGCAGCAGAATGTAAAAAGTGTGCATTTCTATATGTAAAAATCTATATACATGTAACATTACAAAATACATAAGTAGAGAAAATGACAAATTTGTTGAGCTTAAATATGAAAAATGTTAAATGAGGAACAAGTTTACCCATAACTATGATTCAGTCATCCTGACTATATTAGATTGCTTTTGACTTTAAAGAATTTAAGAAGTTAAATAGAAACTAAATGGATAGGTGAGGCAAATAATAAATTAACTAGAAGCATCATTGATGATTAGTAGCATTACTGTTATCACAGCCATGGCTATGATCTTCATTGTCAGTATTTATTTTTGAAGAATTCCTTGCCATCTTTGTTGATTTTTTATTTTCTTATTCAGAGAAAAATATTATAGTATGACTTCTTTATAAATAATTTGCATTCTCAACTTTTGAAGCAATCTTTATTTTTTTCAAAAATTGATTTGTTTCTCCATATTAACAAATCAGTAAGAATTTTACTGTTTCTATTTCAAACTATATTTTTTTATGAAATTATAATTCCTTGATTATTTCTCAGCAGTAGCTAATAATGGTTGTGGTAACTGATTGTAGTGTTTTGTAAAAATGGCAGACATGTTTGTGCACTCCGGAAAAACTAGAATGTATTCGAGAGGTTGTTTTTAGATCGCGCTCTGATAACTGAGGAATTTAATTAAGGCATTGACGTAATGGCGATCGACAATTCCAAGAAATATTTGCTGATTGCAAATATTTCTAGATAAGAGACCATACCTTATTGGACAATGAATTGATTGTTGCTATTATTAGAAAGCGATAAGAAGACTGGGTAAGAACTACGCAGTATTGGAGTAGCAGACAGTATTGAGTGCATCTACAGTAGAGTTACTGTTCAATTCCAGTAGGAGACATCTAGCGTCAGTGTTTGCGGTTAATGTCCAGTGCCTAGTGGAAATGTAGTTCACGGGTATAGCTGAAGGAGACCACAGCCTGAGGAAACCGTCTGGATAGCAGCTGAATAAAGAGTTGAGTTTCCAGCGGTTTTCAAATGAAGTAGACTGTTGCAGAGATGGAAGCTGTAAGGAGCTTAAGGTCAGTCGCAGTGCTTACTACGAAGAGTTTGTGTACAGCTAAACTGGACTGGGGCTAAGGTATGCCCATTGTGAACCGTTTTTGTAGCAGCCAGCCTGAAAGAACATTGTGGGAATTGAACTTTAGCGAACTGTAGAAATAGACTCATTGCAGACCATTCGTTGGAGAGCATCCGTTTGCAGACCATTCACTGGAGAGCAGTCGGTGCAGACCATTCGTTGGAGAGCATCCGTGGCAGAGCATTCATTGCAGACCATTCGTTTGGAGAGCATCTGTTGCAGAGAATACAGAGTATATTCAGAGCATTCATTGGAGAGCATCTGCAGCAGAGCATTCATTGCAAGAGAACATTGTGGGAATTGAACATAGTTATTTGCTGACTGCACAGTCATACTTGCGGATATAACATTTACACAGTCAGACTGGCGGATAAAACACTGATATAAAGACAACTATAGATTTTTAGAATAACAGTCAGAACATGTTTCATTCTGCTATATCTTTTTTTACTCATATGATGTTATCTGTTGTTGGAATTTACTATCTACTTTTTGGCTGTTGAATATCTTGCGTAAAGTTAACATTTTTTAATGCTTGACCAAGTTTTTATGGATTTGCTTGTACATAATTTTCTTTTTGTGGAATATTTGCCCAAGAAAATGAGGATGTGAAAAATTTTTATGATACAGTTGAATCATAGCATGAAAACTTAATTTATATTTTTATTTTTTTTTATTTCCTTTTTTTTATTTAAAGTGAATATAATATATAAAATCAAATTAACCGATGTTTATCTTAAAAATCAATGATTACTTCCACTGACTTGCCCCAAATATATATAATTGGTATTTGCATATTAGTCTGGGCATTAAAATTTTAGTCTTCATTACTTATGATTATTTGTAATGGCTAAATATTTAATAATATGTTTTATTTAATTAAGTAAGTAAATTTATCTTTCAAAGATTTAAAGAATCATTTTAAACAAAGTTGTAAATAACTACTCCACTTTCTATATTAATGTCAATATAAGTGGCAAAAGATCACTATCTTTAAAGCATAAATAGATCAGTTGTAGCTAAAATTTATTTAAAGAATGTGTAATAGATATAAAAGTACTCTAGAGCAGCAGTCTTCAACCCTTGGTTCATGGACCGGTGCTAGACCGCAGAAGTTTTTTGCCGGTCCGTGCTAGACTGGCAAGAGAGTTTGTAATAACAAAATAATAAGATTTTAAACTTTTAATTAATATAAACAACTACTGCTTAAATAAAATTAATTATAAATTAAAATTTTATTTAAATTATTAGATAATACTATAATTACTAAATAATAATTGAAGGAATTTATCTGAAAATGCAATCTTTAAAAGACAAAGTATCAATCTCATGATAATTGCACCACTCCTTACAAGTCAATTTCTATACCTAGTAGTCATTTCTGTATTGTGTCAGCTCATTTATTGGTCACATATAGCAAATTTCTTTATTGCATTTGTGTCATCTTTTTATTTTGTGTGTGACATTTCTTTTTGGAATTGTAAACTTCACAAAATGGAGACAAAAAAAAAGTCAAACAGCAAAACCTTTTGGCCTTCTTAAGAAGAGACAAGGATAATATTCTAGTAAAAAGTAATACTGATACTGAAAGTATGCCAAGTGCTAGTGTTTCAACTCTTGAAGAAAGAAGGAAAAAGAGATATGTCGATACTTCAGAATGTGCAGGAAAAAACAAAAATCATTTTATTAGAAATTACAGTAAGGAGAATTTAAAACTTGGTTTCATAGTTGCTCCTGACAGTGAACTATCACCGTGGCCTTTGTGTGTAGTATGTTCCAAAATTTTGTCAAATGAAGCTATGTGACATTTTACCAAAACAACATTTCAGCTCAATTTTCCCAGTGCTTTTACAGATGGTCCTCAGGTGACTTCAAGAGTAAACAACTAATGCAATCTGGTATTATTTTAATCTCATTTTTAGCCACTTAAAAAAAAAAAAGAAACAGCAAAAACAAAATCTAATCAATCACACATAACTTAATTTGTTTTTCTAGTTATCACAGATGTTTATGGGGGGGGGGTTACATTTTTTATTATTTTTCTAAAAAAAATTCAAAATTTAAAAAAAAAAGGTTTTTATTATACAAACTCCATATATATATAACTTCATCTTGTATATTTAAAATTAAATACAAATATTACATTTATCACAATCATTGTCATGTAATTATACTAGCTGTGATATTTCCCAACGTTCAGGTGAATAACACTTTATTCTTGCATGTTTTAACAGTGAAATAATAAACATAGCAATGCAGGCACATTAATAAGAATGACTGTTATTGTACTGTTTTCGGTAGCAGTATGACTGTGCAACTCGAGAAAGACAGTAACTAGTGTGTTATTTTGGTCAGTTATAACAATTATGCTCATCTAAAGCTAAGCAGTTTAAATCTTTAAGAAAATTTATCTGTAGACTTCTGCCGGTCCGCGAAATCTTATCTTTATTTTTGCTGGTCCGCAGGTGTGAAAAGGTTGAAGACCACTGCTCTAGAGATCTTCAACAATGTATTTTTGAAAATTAAATTTACTTAATTAAATAAATAAAAACTACTGTCAAATATTTAAAATTGTAGGTAATCATAATGATTTTAATGAAGACTAAAATTATGCCACACTATATTTTATATAGATTAAGCAGTTTTTAATATTCTGATAAAATTGTTTTTTTATTTTTATAATTTTATTATTTTTAGCATAAGTCATAGTTAACTTACTCATATGTAAAAAGTAATACATATACATTTGAAAATAATAATGAAGCAGTCCAGTAAATACCTATAAATTAATAAATCTAATGGACTTGAACACTGTGTTTAATTTCCCCCTATTTTAGTACAACTATTACTTTATATATTAAATCAATTTTTTCTTGAAGATAGCACTTGAATAACATGAATGCTAACTAATTTTATGTATTTAAGAGAAAGTAAGGGAAATAAATTACTAAATAAGCTGGAATGTATTTTTTTTATTATTATAATATAAAAATATTATTAAGATATTAAAATTAATAATTACAATAATATATTACTAACATTTATATTAAATAAATTCTGGTAGAAAAAAATCTATTCAATAAATGTTTATACATACTGCTGTAAGATTAAGCATTTATTTTAAAGTTTTATATTATTTTTGAAAATAAATTTAATATGTAGGAATGTATATTTTAAAATTAATAATTATTTAATATTAATATCCATTTTCTACAGCTATATATGATTGCTTTAAAATCATTACAAAATTTAAGGTCATTGTTGAATTATTACTACAAGTTTGCACAATCCAGCAAAATAAAACTTTTTATTTGATTCATTCATGGGCATGTATGTGTATGATATAGTAATAGTATTATAAGCTCAACACAAATTTGTTTTAAAGTATGTAATATCAAGAAAGACCATAAATTTGTCTTGTCTGATAAATATTTAGATATCCTTTGTACTGTAGTATGCAATGATATTAAGAGCTTATTATAATTCCTAATTCAATTCTAAATAGTAAGGTATCAGAATAAAGTGCTATTAAGGTGGCAAACAATAATATAATACCATCATTGATGATCAAGTGATATCGCTTGTCATATTTTATTGCCTAGTTATTTCATGCCTTTTAAGGCAGAAACTTAATTCTTAATATAAAAAAAAAATTAACAATGAGCATTATTATTTATTTTTGAATGACTATTTATTAAATTTTATATATTATTTTTACTAGATATTGATTTAAAATTAATTATGGAAGGTAAATGATTGTCATGTTTTTAAATTTATTAAAGAGAAATTTTTGATTCTCCTTTTAAATTATTACTTGATGCACTATAAGAAAATTTATGTAAAAAGTTTTTATTATATGATTTACATGCATTATCCATTTTCTTGTCTATACTTTTATTCCTTCTGCAGAAATTGATCCTGCACGAAGACCCATGGGTATGGCAAATGTAAACCCCACTTCTATGCAACATGGTCCCAAATCCTACCCTGGAAAACAGTCAACTATAGTTTATTCATCTGATCGTGGACAAGGTTTGTTACAGATATCATGGAGAATTTTTTGCATGCTCATATGATATATAATAAATGCCAGTACTTCAATTTATCAGAGCATGCTTTAATTATTTTAAAGATACTTTACAATTTCACGTTATTTAATGTGAATTGCTAAGTATTTTTATTTTAATAATGATATTAAAAAAAATAGTTAGCTAGTAGATGGAAAAAAATAAATAAATAAACTTGCACCAACAAATTTAATAACAATCACAGTTTTATGTATTACATTTAAGAAGTACCATCACATCTTTTAATCCCTGTTTTTTTCATTCTGCTTTTTGCATCATTACTGTCTAATATATTAACAATATTGCAATCATGCCAACTAATTTTTTCTTGGGTAACTTTTTTTTTCCAAAAGATAAAAAGAAATACGGTTATTGTGAACTGTAATTCTTATGAAATGATATTTAACACAAACTATAAATTACTAACGTAGATAATAGGCTCAATATTTTTTTTCCAAATTTAGTCGAGGCTCAACCTTATAGAATTGGATCCATTGCCGATTATGATCCTGTGAATGACAGGTATGGTTCATTGGCTGCAAACTACAGATCCAGCAACCCTCCTGGCTATCAATCAGTACCTCAGCCAGGTGAGATAATACTTGTTAAAAGTAATATTGAAGTATTACTAATAATAGATAATTTTATTAATATAGTTGGATTACAAAAATTAGCAACTTATTTATGTAAAAATATAAATGGTTTAGAATGAATCATATATAACAGATTTACATTTTGTTATTTATGTAATAGCAGAAAATTTACTGTTTATCTATAATGCATTTTCAATTCAAAAATTGTTTGTTAATTTTATTTTAAATATCAATTGATTTTTTAGCAAATAGAATTTGCTTTATTCCAAAATTAAATTACCTACTTATAATCGAAAACTATTTTTAAAATATTTTAATCAAGATGTTAATGAAACTTTTTGTTATAAGGATTTTTAATGCAGAAATTAAGCCTGGAAAGCTACTGGTTTTTTTTCTCATTATTTAACTTATAAATGAATGTGATTTAAAATATAGAAAAGTTATGTATTATAAGTTGAATATATATATTATAACGGTCGGATGATTATCAGAAGTTTTCAGTCTTACCGTATCTGCCTTACAGGGCGCCACCAGGCAATTTGAACCTGGAAAATTTATATAGTATGCAGATATGTAAGTTAAAGATTCACATTTTTACCCATATATTTTATTTCGACCGTCAGCCCTAGTCACTAGCTCATGGAGTAGCAGAGATTTAAAAACATTTTTTTAAGTTTTAATAAAGATTTATATTCTCAAAATATATTAATATTAAAAAAAAATAAAATAAACCACTACCAGTAATTAACACACAAAACATTTATTAACGCACATATAAATAAAATTGAGGAATAAAATTTCTTTAGATTTTAATATTAATTTTTAAATTTAAATTATTCTTTTAAACTATTCGTACAGATGGACATTTTAATAAATTTTACTTTAGAATGTTGAGTATAGATAGGCTATATAGATTATTCAGTTAAAAACATTTCAAAATAAACATAAACGATCAAAACATAAAGTCATTGATGGAATTGAAGAGGGAAACTTACAAGAAACCCAATGGCATTCATCATAAGATGCCGCATTGACACCAATAACTTAAAAGACACTCGAATAAATACATTTTTAGATACTCAACGTGAGGTATCATATTTACCAAATATCTATATATTTTAATCAAATATGAAAATAAAAAACATAATTAAACGTTAACGAATCTATGCAGTCATCTATACCCAACATAAATTTAATGCATTTAAATAATTTAATCAATAAATATTAAAAAAAAAATGAAAATGATTAAGTCAGCAAACTCAAAAGTATAAAAATTAAACATTAATAATTGATTTGAAAAGTCAGATTAAAGTTCATTTTAAAAGATTTAGGTTTAGCTTGTCAAATCTTGAAAGTTCTTAATTATTTTTTTTTTAAAATTTTTCAGTTATATCTCTTACAGTAGAAGATTTCCAGTTCCGGTATCAATTCCCACGAAATCTTTATTTGAAGACCGGTCTATCCGAAGGTGGCCTTAGCTGGTTCAATCCTGGTATTTATTCGGGTCTGCAACAGTACCACTCATAATTCAACAGTCATTTCATTTGAAATAAGTGAGAGAGGGCGACAAGTGCATCTTATCGCCCTTCTCACAAAATCAAGCTGGAACTGTCCTTAATTTCAATATTTTTCTTTTTATACACATCGTCCAGATTCACTGAACAATCAGTCAATTTCATTAGGGTCTGAGCGCTGATTTTCTGCTTCTATTGGACATTCTGCTTCAGAGCAGGAAACAATCTTTAATTTTTATCTATATCTTTCATCTGACTTTTTAATTATATAAGATCCCCAATGGCTAGTTTGCTTTTCGATAATTAATAACACAATCATTTCCATTTTGAGATTTCAGGAATTAATTAATACCTGTTTCTATTTTTACTTAACGTTATTTTTTTCTAAAATATTTTATATTTAGATCTTTTATCTTTTTTTATAAAAAAGTACGTTCAAATACTTTTTTTTTTATTTAAAAAAGAAATACTTTTAAAGTTTTGCATCTGTGCGAATATATATACATACATTGAACAACTCTTTTTAATTTTAGCTTTTAGTTTTTTATTTACAAAGTTAAAAAAGTCTTTATTCTAATTTTAAATTAATGTAACGGCATATTATATATCGTTACAATATATATATTAATTATCAACCACTCTTAGATAAATATGTACTTTCTAATTGCAGATAAAAGAGATGGTATGTAAAAAGTTAAAGATGAGTTTCGTAGTGATTGTATAAACTATTTTCTGAGGCCCAAATATATACCATTAAGGCTTTTAATCTATTTACTTGGCATCTTGCATTGTTGTATTTAATTTCCGTTGGAGCAAACTTTTTCCAAAACTTCAATGCCTCTCTTAATTCTAGCTCTTCATTGTATCTTATCTTCAAGCATGTCCTCATTATTGTATCTTAAATGTTTTTGAGATAATCTTTATACTGTAAACATTCTAATGATAACATGCTCTTACAATTAAGATTTACTTTCAGCATGCTAAAGAGCATACCAGTTGGTTCTATGCTTAGTATTCTCAAGTGAAAATTTTTTGGTTCCTTAATGTTATATCAATAAGAAGTCCATATCTCACATTTATACAACAATTTCAGTAAAGATTCCTAGTCTTTTTAAATGGAATTCCACTTTTTCAATTGTGATTTTCATAGTAACATAAAACACTTGCTTTTATTCAATTGATGAATAAGTCTATAGTTTCATGCAGTGATTAGAATCCAGATAGTTTCTATGCAACATTTTCACTATTGTTGGGGGAAGAAAATATAAACTATGTGGAAACAATTAAACATATATGAAGTAATTGCTCAATTTATCAAAATATTCATTGAATTTACTATCATAAAAAATTAATGAAAATCGAAAATAAAATCAAAGCAATATATCAAATTAGTAATGCACTATATAATAGTTAATAATGTGCTATGGATACAAATAATGTATGGTCTTAAACAGCATGAGAAAACCACTGCTAGGTACAATTTAAGTGAGTATTTATATTAGTATAATAAAATACTTTATCTTTTAATTTGTTTAATGTAGTAACTATTCATCTTAACATTCAAATCTACTTACCTAAAAAGCTATTAAGATATTTAAGCTAATCCACATTGCCTTATAATTTGTCAATTGCAACAGCAACACATTATAGTCTAATGTATGTCAACATCCAAGCCTACTTACTCAAAAAGCTACTAAGATATTTAAACTGATTTATAGTGTGAATTTGATAAAAAAAGTTTGTATCATTGCTAATAAAACATAATTAGTACATCAAATTCTTTATAGGTTATGTTCAAAACATTAAGAACATTCTATAGATTATTCTTTGAATTGTAAGAATAGATCAATCATTATCATATTATAAATATAGAAATTAAGAATACAATATTTTTGCTTTTACTTTTAATCAATTCACATAAAAAATCTCACATTAAAATTATTATATCTTTATGATTATTTCATGAAATGGCCTGCCTATACATGTTTCCAAAGAAAATTTGTAGCTAAAAAGAAGTCCCTGTTTGATTTCAGTTTTCAATTCACATTTTAGATTTTGCATCCTAATAATAATTATTCCTGCCCATCTTGATGTAGCAGTTATATAATTTGAATAAATGTGTATGGAAAATCATATATTTTAAATTAATTGAATCAAACACCTTGACCAAATCAATAGAAGTAATATGTGTGTCTCACATTGCTCATAATACTTTAAAAAAAAAAAAGAAATTGGCCTGACAACAAGTCTTGTTTCTAATGCTTTTTGATTCTGTAAAATCACATCGAGTATCTGGATATTATTCATCTGTGTCTGAATCAATCTATTCAGTAAAATTTTTATTGTAATGAATTATTCCATGATAGTTTCTGTAGTCTTTTCTATATCCTTTATTTTTGTAGTTTGGAAGATTAGGAAGTATTTCTAAAAAATTCCACAATTTTAATATTAATGTATTATTACTATATTTTAAATTTTTTTTTAGAGATTTTAAAGATTGCATAGAGTTATTTTATTTTATTAGATATTTATTCTAATATAAATAAGTCAATATAATGCATATATTATTAAATGCTATCATTATTTGAAAGTTAAAATACTTTCATTTATTAAAAAAATATTATCATTAATATATAGCATTATTGCCAACAAATTTAATACTATTATAGTGTTATTTTTCAGACTACATGTTATTTTCATTGTGCTAAAAAAATGATCAGTAAATGATTATTTTCTTTGTAATTTTTCATCTACCAATCATCTTTGAACATTTTTGTCAATTGTTAACCTATGGTTGTTAAATCTGCATATTACTCATGAAACCCCACTTTTATTTTATTATTCCATCAAGACTGCTCTTTATCTTTTTTAATCAAGTTACTAAAATAGATTCAGTCATTAAAAATTCTTTTTATAATAAAACCAAAGGTGAACTTTATTGTATCAACATTTTTTAAGAATTCCATGCTTTAATATGGCCAGCTTAAAAATTCAAATTCACAACTTTAAAATTTAATAATTATCACATATAGCAGGCACTCGAAAGAAGAACATCAAAATTTGTACTTGTTTAAGGTAAGAAGTTCTTTTTTTATGTGGTAGTATAAGTTTCAATTTGAATCTAGATAATCTATCCTATAATTGCTCATATAATATTGTTTTCTTTTTACATTCTGATTCTTAACTGTGATTCACAAGATACTATTATTATGAGTATGGATGTATCCATATTATATTGTATATTTATTGGTTTTTCTGTTTAACAGAAGTATTTATGATAATCCTGCAAAAATTTAATAACATCAAACAATTCCTATTTTCAATGGCAATAATTTTAGGCCAAAGTTTATTGATCTTAAAAAGTTGTACATTACTCCAAGAAGAAAAATGGTCTTTAATATTTAGGTGTAAGTACTGATAAAATGAGTACAAATACTATTATGCAAATCAATTTTTAGCACAATTAGTTTTCATTGATATATCAAGAAATTCCAAAAATAATGTAACTATCAGACTTCATTTTAATTTATCACCATATAGCTGAATCTTGATTATTCACCTTTAGAAAACAAATAGTTTTTTTTTTTGTATGATAGATAAATTTTACTAAAAAAAAATCTTGATAACTTTTTAGCTATAAGTGTAGTTCTGTATTCAGTTGTGTGAAGAATCCACATCAAGCAAAACTTACACATTTTATATATCTGGATTTTTTTTTAAAAAAGTAATACTTTCATGCTTTCACTTTCTTCTCTTTTGCTAAATATTATTACTAATGTTAGAATTATTTTCAGTGATGAAATCTACCACAAATGATAATCTAACCATATTTTGTAAAATGGATTACTTTCAGACAATTCTTTGTAAATCCTTAAACCTCTGTGAGAGGCAAAAGATTACTAAATAGATTCCCCAAGCATATATTTATTTGCCCAGTAAATTTTTCTCAAATTCAGTTCTGTAGTGATTTGCATTCATTGTATTGCCTTATGCAAAATCACAATTAAAGATTTTGTCTTCTACATTTTACCCCATTGTTTTTCTCTCCATACAAGGGTTTTCACATACTCATATATGTTTACATACAAAAAAAAAAAAAATAAAAGTCAGAATTATTGTATGTGTAATTAAATGATGTATTTGCACAAACATATAATTCTATTATCATAGTTATTTCAGAGAAATGACTTGTAGTGTCAGAAACTCTTGATTGCAAATATTACAAATTATAATTAAAAAAAAGTGAAAGAAACAGCACAGATAAGTCTGTTTGTAGTGGAAACATTACATAGTATTTGATAAACCATCATATCCTACAAAATTGTAGGAAATACTCGTGTTGTTCACTGCTTACTGATTATTCAGTTTAATCTCATATCTGATGATCATTTCACTATCTATCAACTACGAATCTTGTTAAAAAATTAGAAATAATCAAAATTAATATAAGAAATATATGTTTATATGCGTGTATGTATGTAATAAAAAACACACAATTACTTATCTATAAAGCTGCTTTAATAATTGTGTATTTTTTATTATATTTTTCCTTTAGTTAGTTCTTATATTTATTATTTTCATGTATGTATGTGTGTATATATATATGTACACATATATACAACCTTAAAAATAAAATGTCTATATTTGGTTTACTGTAATGTTTTCATTGTACAAGTTTATAAGATAGGATATTAAAATGCAGCACTGTCTAATTTGCAATGTGATACCACTGTTTCATAATAGTCTATTTTAAGTAAAGCTCCTAATTCTATGTAGAGATTTTTCATAAGTATAGTAAAATGCTTTTATATATCCACTTTCCAATGAATATTACATAATCTAGGATTATAACTGAATCAAAGCCTTGCAATTTCTAACACATATGTAAATTCTAAAGCACATTAAATTATTTTTCTATTTTCTGACTTTTTCAGTTGTCCTATCATAAATACTATTTCTTGTTCTATACCTGTTCTATAATTAGCTTGTACATTTGATAGTTCTCATATTGTAAAGCCCTGTATTCTGAGATGAATAAATTTCAGTATAATTTTATACCTATGATTTAGGAAATGTATGTTTGCAATCATACTTCTTTTAGTATAGGTATATAATAATTTTTTTTTTTCTTATCTATGGATTGTTAATGAATTTGCAAAATTTGATTGTTATTTATTTATTTTCTTCAGTTTTCTATAAAATTTCTGATACACTGCGATTAATTCCAGTGATTTTATCTTTTTGGCTTGAAGCAATTGACCTTATTTTCATTATTAAGGATTTGATTTTTGTATTATATACTTCTTCACTTTAGCAAAGTAGATTTCACATCATCATCTTCAGACTATTATCTCTTTGACATATTTTTTGTTGAGAAATTACATTTCAGGAAACTTGAATGGTACATTTCTGGCTGTGCTCTGCATATCTCATTAAAAATCATTTCATTGAAAATTTCCCCTCAATTAAAATTGTTTAACACTACAATTTCATGCACTCAGCATTATAACAGCATGAATTTATCTCTGAATTTGTGAAAGAATGAATTCTACCTCTAAGTAAAAGAATCTGAACTCATGAAAGAAGAAACCAATTGAATATATTTCTTTATATAATCTTTCTGATATCTGATAAAAGCATATTTTTTCTTTTACATCAAGCCCCTGATTTTGCTTATCAAATTTTTTTCTTTATGGATTGTTTTACTGTTTTCTTAGTGCTAATACCTTAACTATGATATTTTAATTAAACACCTTTAATTATATGTTTTTTAACTCTGCTTGTATTTTTGTCAACTCTCTATAATTGGATTTTTTTCCTAAAGTCTTTTTTTGTCTCTTAAAAAAAATACAAACCTAACTTTCATCTATCATTAAGTTCTTTCATATCTTTAATTTTCATAAAAATAGATTCATCTTTTTCTCTTCTATTCAAATATATATATATGTAGAACATATTTACAAGTAAAAAACAAAACTATAAAGCTAAATGCACGCATGTAGGATTCTCTAACATCTTACATATAAGTATTAAATATTACATATTTTGTACATAATAATTATGTATTTATTAACTTTATAGAATTTTTAAATGGTATAACCATGGTAATCATCAGTAAAATAAATTTTGGCCTGATTTTAAATATTCATTTGGTTATTATTAATATATATTTTTAATTCTTTATATAAATTTTTTATCTTTTAAACTTGATTGAACTCTATGTAATTTTGAGAGAGTCTATCAGTGAATGAGTTTATATAATCACAATAAGGTTTGTCATTACTATGACAAGCTTCCTATTAATGAGTGTTGGAGGATTTTTCTTGAAGAAAAAGCTTATTTGATTCCATCAGTGTGTATTTTTAAAAATATGTTTTTCACACTGTTAAGTAACAATTAGAGCAACCATATGAGCATGATATGGACCACTTCATTTTATATTATTTACTAGTCATTATTCTACCTTTTTCTTATTTATAGAAAATTTATATTTTAATTGTGAAGTATTGTTTATAAAAATTGAATTAATTTTTGTTTTGTGGTATCTTTACAGCTCAGTATACACCAAAGCCGGCCTCCACAGGAGTAAGTTTTTATATATTTACTCTAAAGAAATTTTGATAATAATTTGCTTTTTTTCAAACATATGTATAAAATGTTTTATATATATTATATTTGTATTCAGTTTTATAATTTACAAATATATATCAAAAAAATCATATTGCTTATTTTATTTTCAATTTCTCTTTGATTTGAATTTTGTGAAATATATTAAAGTATAAATCAATTACACAACTTAATTCTCAGAATCAAAACATTTCTTTATTAAAACACTACCAATATCAATTTTTTGTAAATATAGAAATTAAGATAGTTATGTCTAACTTTTAGGATAATTATAAAATATTTTCAGCCAAGATATTTTGAGCATTATCATGTTTTTTATTTTGAAGTAATTAGAATTTTAAAAAGATCTTAAAAAATACCTTTTTCATATAATTGCGAAATTAAAATAAACAAATATCATTTTTTGTAATGTAGTAATCCTCTAAATCAAATAAAATGGTAAAAAAAAATACAAAAAATTCACATAAATTTGATTCATAATATTTCTTACCGTATTATCACAGATTGTCTCTCATTCGATTATATTTGTTGATATTAAATGTAATTCTATAACCTTTAATTTCATTTCTCTTGTGCTAATTATAAAATTTAAGACTACATATTAAATGTGTAACAAGAAAAGGTATTTTATTTCCAATTATATATTATATGCTAGCATGCTTTGGATATGTGTACTATTTTAAATTGTATCAGATATATAGACTGCAGAAAGGAGTTTGCTTTTAACTGAAAGTAGATCCCTTTGATTCCTCTTGAAGGCCTTAAAGGAACCAAGCAGGACAAATTCCTAATGTCCACTCCATATGTTCTTGTCATTGCAGCTGTTATTACTATGTGATTATTCATATAGTATATGAACTTGGATGGGCTGCTCACCAACACACATTAGCCAACATGACGAGTTTATTGGCTTTTTACTTCTGAGTCAAGAAACACCATGGTCTTTTTTCCCAGTTGCCTGATAAGGCAGAATGAATGTATGTGTAAATGATAAATATGTTTCCAGTAGATATATGCAATCATGACAGACAAAAATAAATCACGCCCTTATTCCCAGGAAGTTGTAAAGTCACCAATCAAGGCAGCAGTTGGTGACTGAAGGCAGAGGGTGCTAAGAAACCTCTGATTGTGGACCTAGGCTGCCATCTGATGACAACTTTTTATTTAGGTACTTACAACTGCAGATCACTTTCAAGTGAAGGAAGATTGCAAGAATTAGAAGAACTGTCTTATATTAAATGGGACATTATTGGACTTTGTGAAGTTAAAAGAACAGGTGAAGAGACAATTGATTTAAAAAGTGGACATGTACTCTACTATAAAGCCACAAATATTGGAAATACAAGTGTAGTAGGATTCATTATAAATAAAAAGTGGAAGAACAACATTGTGGAGATTGATGGTGTATCGGACAAAGTGGCAAGATTAGTTATACAACTTAATAGCAGATACCAAATGCAGATAATTCAGGTTTATGCCCCAACAAGTTCTCATAGTGATGAAGTAGTAGAAGATTTTTATATGGATGTACAAAAGGCTTTTGATCAGAGTAAACAACATTTTAAAATTGTTATGGGAGACTTTAATGCTAGAATTGGTAAACAAATGAAAGATGAAAGTGCTGTAGGTAATGTTGGTTATGGTAATAGAAATGAGAGAGGACATAGACTTGTGGAATTTGCAGAAAAAGAAAAACTTTATATTATGAATTCTTTTTTTGAGAAAAATGTTAAAAGGAAATGGACATGGAAGCATCCAAATGAAGGTACAGCAGAATTGGATTATATTTTGACTAACAGAAAATACATATTTCAAGATTGTAATGTTCTTAATAAATTTAACACAGGAAGTGATCATTGATTAGTAAGATACATGTTAATGCAAAACTAGAGAGACAAAAATTATTAAAAAAAAACAATATTTACAGTTGATATTTCTAATCTTCAGAAACATTTCAATGAATTTAAATTAGAACTTACAAATCAGTTTCAAGTATTAGTAGATTTTGAACATGATTCAGATTTGAATGAAATTAATATGAAAATAACTGATACACTTTTAAAAACTGCAACAAAGATAGCTGGTAGAAAAAAGCAGCAATTGACCAATAAAATTTCTACTGAGACTAGAGAATTTATGAAGAAAAGAAGAAATATGAAGATATACAAAAATGATGCATTAAAAAGGATTGAATACCTCAAATTTTGTAAGATGGTGCGGAAAAGAGTTGAAAATTATATAAGAAAGTATAACTGTGAACTAGCAAAGAAAGCTGTAGAAAAGAATGAAAGTCTCAAGAGTGTAAAACAACATTTTGGTGTTGGTAGGAAATTTATATTTGCAATAAGAAAAAAAGATGGAATTATTACTAAAAAGAGAGATGACATCATGAAATGGGTAGAAGACTTCTATCAAGAATTATATAATAATAAAGAACAAATACCTCCTATATCTATTATATCTTCCAAATTGCCCAGAATTTTAAATAAAGAAGTGAGACATGCAATTAAGTTTATGAAAAAAGGAAAGGCTCCAGATAATGATGGAATTATAATTGATATATTAAAAGAAGCAGGTGAAGAAATAGAAAAAGTTTTAGCAAAGTTATATACCAAATGTCTAAATGATGTACTAGATGATTGGAAGAATGCATTATTAATATTTAAAAAAGGTGATAAAGAAGATATTAGAAATTACAGACCTATCAGCCTTTTATCAGTTTTATACAAATTTTTTACCACAATAATTACAACTCATCTGTAGAGATCATTGGATTTCCACCAACCAAGAGAACAAGCTTGATTTTAGAAGTGGTTTTATACAGTAGATTATATCCAGGTATTGAGAGAAGTTATTAAAGCAGTGGATTATCAAGGTATAGATCCAGGATATTGTCATATTTTAAAGAATATTTATAAAAATGCAACAGCAACAATTAGATTACATAATGATACTAGGAAAGTCAACATTGAGAAGGTGTAAGATGGTGACTATATCTCCAAAACTTTTTACAACAGTGCTGCAAGAAGTATATTATGGATTAAAATGGGAAGCTAAATAGTGAAAGTAAGTGATTACTTAATAGATTTTTCAGATGATGTAGTTGTTTTTGCAAATATGCTTTAGAGCAGTGGTCTTCAACACTTAGTCCGCGGACCAGTACAGGGCTGCAGAAGTTTTCTGCCGGGCCGCGGTAGACTGGCAGGAAAGTTTGTAATAACAAAATAATAAGAATTTAAACTTTTAAGTAATATAAACAATTTTTATTTAATTTTGCATCTCATTTTTACCCAATTAAAAAAATAAAAACCGGATCAAAAAAAAAACCTAATCAATCATACATAAATTAATTTGTTTTTTTAGTTATCACAGATGTTTATGGGGGGGAGGGGGTAGAATTAAATTTTTTATTACTTTTCTAAAAAAATTCAAAATTTAAAAAAAAAAGTTTTTTATTATACAAACTCCATATATGTATAATTTCATCTTGTATATTTAACATTATTGTTTTGATCAGTTATAACAATTATGCTCATCTAAGGCTAAACAGTTTACATCTTTAAAAAAATTTATCTATAGACTTCTGCCGGTCCGTGAAACCTTATTCTTATTTTTGCTGGTCCGCAGGTGTGAAAAGGTTGAAGACCTCTGCTTTAGAGCTTTGTGAAATGTTGCAGGAGTTATCAGATGAAAGTAGGACAAGATAAATGTTAAAAAGGCTAAAGTAATGTTTAATGGATTTTCTCAAAATATGAAAATTAAGATTGATTATGATGAGTTAGAAGAAGTTAACAGCTACAAATACCTTGGTCAGAATATTAATACAGATGGAAACATAATGGATGAAATTAATCATAGAATTAAACTTGGTTGGAATGCTTTCAGTAGAAATAACTTGATACTAAAAGAAAATATGCTTATGTGTTTGAAAAGGGTTTTTTTTTTTTATTAAATGTGTTTTACCACTTTTTACTTATGGATCTGAGACTTGGGCACTTAAAAGAAGAGCAATATAGTGACTTCAGACCAATCAAAGAAGTATAGAGAGATGCATGTTGGGAGAAACAAG
Organism: Epiperipatus broadwayi; assembly: GCA_028023455.1. Taxonomy (NCBI): domain Eukaryota; kingdom Metazoa; phylum Onychophora; class Udeonychophora; order Euonychophora; family Peripatidae; genus Epiperipatus; species Epiperipatus broadwayi. The sequence continues at coordinate 3,575,764 of JAQFVV010000062.1, forward strand.
AAGTGATAAAAACGCAATATATGGGTAAGAGAACAAACAGGTGTTACTGACCTCATTGAAAAAATTAAAAGTCTGAAGTGGAGTTGGGCTGGACATATTGCTAGAAGAGGCGATAATAGATCGACAATTGAAATCTTAAATTGGATTCCAAGAGATTGTAAAAGACCCAGAAACAGACCACATGTAAGATGGATGAATGAAATAAAGTGTGCAGGGGTGATGTGGAGAAGAGAGGCTAAAACTCTGAGAAGATAGATTGAACTTGAAGAGACCTTCATCCTGCAGTGGATTGATAATGGTTGATGATGATGATATTGATATATGTTAGAAATGTGCACTGTTTTTTATTAATCATAGATTAGGTACTCAGATTTTGTATTGAATGTTAGCATTGCATACATTGATGGATGATGGAGCATGTTTGTTTGTTTGTTTTTTTATATGGGGAACTATTGTATTAGTATTATTCTCTAAGTTGTGTAGTCTAATTTTATTGGAATTTGATTAATTTTGCAAGATCACTTAGAAATTTTTCTATTTATATTCGTTTGTTGTCACTTCAATTTTTATTAACCATTGGAATGATGCAATATATCTGACAAAGATTTTTTAAAAAATTATATAATTTTCAAATTATCTTATGAATAATGATAATATAGCAACAGTCATCTTGGCCAGACAATTTAAATTTCTGAAGAAAAAGAATTTTATAATGAAAGAAAATGGAAGACTTATCAGAGTTCATACAATGTTTTGATATTCCCACACGGTTTGTAATCACTCACTGATGATTACAAAGAAGATAAAAATATTAATGACCCTAAGTTCAGCATTGTACATTAACAAAATTAACATTTACTATATAATAAAAGATTAAAAATATCAAATAGTGATCTGATCAAAACATCCTGTTAAGACTATTACAGAATTTGTTTATGCTGTATATTCTATACAAGATATACACATATATTATACTTTAATTATAATTGTTTGTTGAATTAACTATAGATATTCATGTAATCATTAAATATTTTTGTACTTTGAATAGTACACATAGTTACATCTAGCTTTTGGTTGAAAAAAAAATTGTTCATATCATAAAGATAATTGCAATCCAGAATATGAAAATGGATTTAATATCTTTACAATTGATATATTTATTCAAATATCCATACGTGCAAGCAAAACTAGATGTGAGTATGCATCCGAAACTGTGATAATAAATACTATTGAAGAGTAGTAATTAATTTATTGAGCGCACAGAAAGCGTATGTAAATACTTTAATCAGGCTTTAACCTGCATTCAATGCGCTTTAAAATTCATAATAATCAAGTATATTTTGCCAATAGAGGGACCTTCCAAACCACGATACAAGATAGCAACTTTTACAAAGATAAGAGCGGTCGTCTTATCTTTAACCTAAATTTCCACTTATATAGGTGAATCTGAAGCACCTTGGTTCGGAAGCATGAAGTAGTTCTTTTCTTCACTGTTTAAGTCCACTATTTCCTTTACAAATTAACTTACGCCAAATTAAGGTTAAAGATAAGACAGCCACTCTTATCTTTATAAAAGTCGCTATCTTGTGTCATGAATTGGAAGGTCCCTCTCTCGGCAAAATATGCGTGATTATTACAAATTTTAAAATGCATTGAATACAGGTTAAAGCCTGATTAAAATTACCAATGCTTTCTGTGCGCTTAATAAATTAATTACTACTCTTCAATAGTTTATAGAATCTGCAATATTAAGATCGTAACATTAACTTGCTGTAAATCACAAGATTTCATGTAAGTTAATTTGTAAAGGAAATAGTGGACTTAAACAGTGGAGAAAAGAACTACTTCACACTTCCAAATCAAGTTGCTTCAGATTTGCCTATATAAGTGGATATTTAGGTTAAAGATAAGATGGCCGCTCTTATCTTTATAAAAGTTGCTATCTTGTGTCGTGGTTTGGAAAGTCCTTCTGTCAGTAAAATATGCTTGATTATTACAAATTTTAAAGTGCATCGAATACAGGTTAATGCCTGATTAAAATATTTAGACAATAAATACTGTAAAAGAGGCTTCATAAAATAGTTCTCAGTATATATATATATATATCAGATTATCTGAACTAAATTGTGATAAAACTAGTGCATTTAATGACTGGAAAATAATATCTAATTATAATTAATTTCAAAATACAAATTACACTTAGGACATTATTTTACATTTTAGTCTTCTTTCTTTTAAGCATATCAGAAATTATTTTGTTGCAGATTCTTCCTACATTTTATTCAACTAGAATGAATATTCACAGATGATTTTATATAATCATGATTATATAATTGTCATGTGTAGTAACAGGTTTTGCAAGTGGTGGATAATGGAAGAATTGCAGCCATAATTATCTTCTGCTGCCTTGTGAAACAATATTTTCTGTATCTATTTTGTTACCTAATATATTGTTTTCAATCACTTAAGTTAGTATAGTGTCCAGTCATTATTGGTTTCTTATTCCAACAGTTAACTTCCTGAACTAACTATAAGATTGGACATACATTTATTTTTTTAATGTATGTATGTGCACACATCATCAGCACTAAGAAAGGAATGATGGATTCAAGTCCCTTAGACTGAGTGTCCATAGTTGCACAGGCAATTAATCAATAATAAGTATTTTGAATTGAATTTGGATCAGAAGTTTCATTTTAGCAAGGATTGTATTTAAGTAGACCTATTAAGGGATTCTTTGTATATTGTGAAAGTGATACCTATAAAAAGTAATCTAAAAATGGCACAATATTAAAATGCGATAAATAATTGTAAAATAATAATATTAATAGTGGTGAAACAGAAGATAATGGTATTACTGAAGGTATTTTAATTTTTTACAAAATATATGTGAAATTATATGAACTTGGTTTGATGTGAATTTTTCAAGATAAGGAATTTTCAAGATTAATATAATAGCTCTTAATTAAACTTTCTTCCAGGGAATGGAATTTTAAATGAACAAGTAGATTGATTTTTTTTTCTTCTTCTTGGAAAAGCAGATCTTTAACGAGTAAAAGGAAATTGCATTCAATAATGATGACAATTAAATATTAATTTTTTTGTCTTTTTGAAGAATTGTCTGTTTAGTGAATCATTTCATTGATAATGTTGACTGTAGTGCTGCATGTAATCTTAATGTGAACTCTTTAGATTCAACACTTATTTTATTTTGGTCACCAGTAATCAAAATGATAAACAGTGAACTAAGGTTTATATTAATACATTATGAAAGAAACAAGTTATGTAATTTATTACTCTTACATTATTAATTTAGAAATGCATAGATCTGTAATAAAATTGCATATTATTAAGATATGAATCAATTTTTAGTCAGTCTTTTTATTACTTTGATTTGTTTGTAAATAAATATAATCCTATGGATTGTACCTTTATCTCTATCTATACTGAAAATAAATTTGTGTGTATGTATGCTAAAATTTGCATTCAGAGCAGTATTCCATTCTATTATCTATTTTGGAGCCTTTTTTGTAAACTTGAGTAATCAATGGTAACTAGGTAATAGTGCGAACAAAATGCCTAGACTAGTTTCTGGTTAATAACTTTAATGTGTGCCTATATCTAATGCATGCTAGTTTTTCTGAGGATAGTTAGAATAAAATAGTTAAAAACTAATCTAATTTTAAAGATGATCGTGCAAACTGCATTTAAATTATTAATGTATCATTACAATATTTATAGTTAGGTTAAATAAGTTTGTCATTAAGAAGCAGTTTCGATTTAGGAATGATAGAGGATCACAATGTTATTATTAATATATAGGGTTATGGATGAAATATAAAGAAAATATTAATATTCATTTCATTGATCTTGGAAAAGTATTTGATAATGTGAATTGGTTCTTTTGCTAACATCATCAAGGGAGATGTAAGTATTGGATAATTTAACAATGAACTAAACAAATATTTTTAAGATTAAATGTCTCCTTATAGATAGATAGATGGAGAAACATAAAGAATAAATATTTGGCTCACCCTGTTAGAAGAATTGATGAACAATTCAAAACAAAGCAAAACTCTCCATATAGTAGTGCCATTTTGTGCTAACAAGAGCAATAAAATGGATGCCAGAAGACTTATGTATAAAGTCCCTATCTATTGCCTACTCATCCAATATCCCCAGACTAGTTTCTGGCTTGTGGCCTTCATCAGTGAGGAGCTCTGGATCTGAGAGCACTGCACCTAGATCTTAGGATCTAATGCAACCCTCCAGCACCCACCTTTTAACTATTTAACTACAAAACTATGGGAATGAAATTGGAAAACACAATTAATATTTTCAATCCAAGCTCAATAGCTTATATAGTCATAAGGGTCTGAACTCAATTCAGCACCCATACATTTTGGTGTCTTTGGCTCTTTAACAACCATAGCCACCACTATCCTATTAGGCAGGATTGGTGTTAAACCACTAAACATCACATGATCATTATCTCATACTAGCACATAATTGTTATTAAATAAAGCAAAACTCTCCACATAGTCCATCTTGTGCTAATAAGAGCAATCAATGGATACCAGAAGGTTTATGCATAAAATCCCTATCTAGTGCCTACTCATCCAATATCCCCAGACTAGTTTCTGGCTTGTGGCCTTCATCAGTGAGGAGCTTTGGATCTGAGAGCACTGCACCTAGATCTTAGAATCTAATGCAACCCTCCAGCACCCACTTATTAATTCTTAAATAAACTACAAAACTATGAGAATGAAATTGAAAACAATTAATATTTTCAATCCAAACTCAATAGCTTATATAGTAATATGGGTCTGAACTCAATTCAGCACCCATACATTTTGGTGTCTTTGGCTCTTTAACAACCATATGTATGCATAAGCCTTCTGGCATCCATTGATTGCTCTTGTTAGCACAAGATGGCACTACTATATGGAGAGTTTTGCTTTGTTTTGAATTGTTTAACAACAATTATGTGCTAGTATGAGATAGTGATCATGTGATGTTTAGTGGTTTAACACCAATCCTGCCTAATAGGATAATGGTGGCCATGTTTGTTAAAGAGCCAAAGACACCAAAATGTATGGGTGCTGAATTGAGTTCAGACCCGTATGACTATATAAGCTATTAAGCTTGGATTGAAAATATTAATTGCGTTTTCCAATTTCATTCTCATAGTTTTGTAGTTAAATAGAGTTAAAAGGTGGGTGCTGGAGGTTTGCATTAGATCCTAAGATCTAGGTTCAGTGCTCTCAGATCCAAAGCTCCTCACTCATGAATGCCACAAGCCAGAAACTAGTCTGGGGATATGGGATGAGTAGGCACTAGATAGGGATTTTATGCATAAGCCTTCTGGCATCCATTGATTGCTCTTGTTAGCACAAGATGGCACTACTATATGGAAAGTTTTTTTGCTTTGTTTTGAATTGTTTAATAACAATGTGCTAGTATGAGATAGTGATCATGTGATGTTTAGTGGTTTAAGAATTGATGAAATTTTTTGTAGAAAGTTGGGCAGAAGATTTTAGAAAAAATTAGTACTTTTAACTATTTAAGAATTTTTTGTATGATGATGGAAACGGTGACAAAATATCAGACGAAAAATTGCAATGACTAGGCAACCTTTTTAATAAGAATGGGAACTATTTTGTAGTCAATTAAAAAAAAACTTTTAATGTTTTGTTTTGAATATAGCTTTATATGGAGCAGAAACTTGAACAAATAGAAAAAAAAGAAAGTTTTTGATATATATATATATCTTAAAGAGAGCAGAAAAAATAAAAAAAATGTATTTCTTAAGAAAATTACAAGGAATTGGATTGGACAGGAACTAAAATTAGAAAAAAAATGAATGGGATGAAATAGAAAGAGAGAGAGAGAGAGAGAGAGAAAAAGGTGGATGATTTAAAAGTTGTAATTATGAATATTTACACAATATAATGAATAGAGAACTTGGAGAAGTTGGTGTATAGGACCTTTGTATGTGTTCATCATAGCTAATAAAGATAAATATATATTGTGCCATTACAATTTAGTCATTAGCTAAATTTGTAGTAATGTGCATGAAAGAAAATGTGGAACAAAAATCATCATCACATTTTTATATAGTAAAGGAAGCTGTAGGGCATCCAAGTTTAAACCCTACAAGATCCAGTTCTAAAAACATAAGACAGAAAGAGAGTGGGGCAACAGTTATGCTCTTTATTTGTTTGTGTGTTGATAAAAACTCAAAAAGAATAGTACACACATTTAATTCAATATTTAATTTTTTTTATTAAAAAGGTAAAGTAATAACACATATATAGGCAGTGTGTGTGTAAGCTATTTAATTATCATTGCATATTTCAAATATTAAACTCTCTTCAAAGCTAATCTGCATTTGCTAAATTCTAATATTTTATTCTATTTTTTTATGATTATAATTTGGTGTTTGAAAGTTAAGGATTTAATTGTAGATATTAAAACTATAAATTTCTAAAAAGCATTTAAATTATTTTATAGGCCAGTTTTATAAATGATTTGAATAATAGGGTGTGTGTGTACATTGCATACATAAATCTACATTTTTTTTATTACATATTAAAAAGAAGAGTTAAAACTGTTAAATTATTTGCTTCACAATTTTGTGTTAAGGGAGAAAGATTACTTAAGCTTGGTGAGAACTTTAATTTTAAGGTTGTCTCATCTTAGATCAAAGAGAAGAGATGGAATATTATAGGAGTGCGATTGAGAAGGGGAACGTTTAAGATAATTTTACTTGAAAAACAAATTAAACTTTCCAAAAATCATGTAAGTGCAAGTTTCTTATATTGTTTGTTACTGATTATCTTGACTGAAAAAATAAAGTATAAAACCTGTCTGGAAAGTCAGCTGAAAAAAAGAGATTTTAAAATATTGAAACTAAGGAAGACAAGCATTTTTAATTAGGCCAGATATCCTTTTTTTTAAATCATATTTTTTTTTAATATAAAGTTTTTTGAAGAGTGAAAATATAAGGATGACAGATTAGAAAAAACATGTATATGTCTCCTCTGTTTACCAGACTATCAACTAGCACATATAGGAAGGAAAAATAATAATAATGACTGAAAGAAATGCGATATTTTCAGTAAGAGAAAACATTCACCTGCATTTGAAAGCTGAAGGAAAATGATTAATCAACTGATAAGTATTAAATCATCTAGTACAAATTGAATCATCCAGTACAATTATTCCAGCGACTGAATTTAAATCCAGTAAAAAAAAATTGCAAATGAAAGAACAACTGATGTACTCTATTGGAAGAATTATGCTTAACAAGGAAGAAAAAAAAAGTTCCAGTGCCATATGATTCCCATCGAAACAAATAATATCACCATCACCATTAAATAATTACAAGCCTCAAAGAAAAAAAAACCGTTCTAGCAAACTGCGGAAATTGATTGCTGAACATTAAACAAGCTAAGTTTGAACCCGAGGGACTGATAATATGAATTTTCATTATCTATTTTCTTTTTATGATCTCAAAGACTCCGTAACATTTTAGAGATGAAGTTTTATATTTTTTTTTGAGAACTTGAAAACAACCATAATCGATTGAAAACAAAATTTTCTTCAGTAAGAATAGTTATAACCTTGAGTAATAATTTTATGTATGTTAAAACTATTATACCCAGCTTATTAATGTTTATTTTCTAAAGGGTATTATTGTATGCCAATCTAAAATTATGAAATGTTTATTAATATGCAAAATATTTTTTTTTGTATTATTATTATTATTGTTTTTAAATAATGTCTAGTTGTCATGGGGATAAACACACACATTCACAGTAATATATTAAATTGTTACATGTATATCGTGTGTGAATGGAAGAATAATAGACATATATAGCATTAAAAATATTAGATTATTTTTGTTTTGACTTAAAGAATAGCGATCTCCAAGTTTAACGGGAAGAGGGAGAAGCAATTTAAAAACTTGTTTCTGGAAATCTTTTTCTTTTCGATTTAACTAACACTTTTTCTACTTCATTCTATTTTATATGTTAAGTTTAGATGTATAAAGATCCAAAGTATGTGTGCCAAAGAGTGAATTTTTTTTTTTAAAATGAAATATTTTCTTGTGAAGAGAAAACTTTAGTAAACTTAGTATCCAATTTTATATACATTATATATTTGATGGGAAAGGGGCAAGAACTCAAAATTAATCTTATGATTGCCAAATCATCAAGTATTGTTATTATCATTATTATTCATATAAATTCTTAGTTTTATCTTTAATTGTTTGTATATGTTGGTAATATATTAATAAATGTTAAATTGTTTTATTAAACGAGACATATATATTTCATTGAGAGTATTCTTTATTAGTTGTGATCATTCATCATCAATGGTTAATATTAATTATTTAAGATTTAATTAGATATACTAAGATTAAACAATAGTTATGAATTTCTTTAAAAATTAAGTTTTATGATTAGGCTTAGTCCTAAAGCTGTAGCTGGAACTATTATCATTATCGTCGTCATCATCATCCCGTTTTGATTAATGAGCTAGATAAATGTTTAAAGGCCATAAATAAATAGTGATTTCATGGTATTTAGTTGACATTTGTATAATTATAACAACCACCATTCCATCATCTATATCATGCAAGGATGAGTGAATTGCCATCCTATATTAATAGTATAATCTGAGTTAGTAAAACTTATAAAGATATTGAAATGCATTTATGTTAAGATCTAGGAAATGATTTCTGTCTGATGAATTTTATATACTCCGCTTTAGTTTAAGGATGTTTTATGTTTACCTAAATGTTAGTGCATATAGTAATATGGGTCTAAAAGCAAAAATCCTCTATTTTTGTTAGAAATAAAGTACCAAAAAGGGATTCAAACTCGGTGCATGTGAAAAGATGATAAGATATAACTGTGTCTAGGTTCAGATAATCTAGTGGCGCCCTGCTAGACCATATTCAATTGTTATTTACTTAAATATGCACTTGACATCAAACCAAGAGATGAAAGTGGATAAAATCTACTGTCTGTATACCTGAGAAGATATTTTATTGAGTTACCAGTGTACTCACCCACTTGATGTTATTTCCTGAGTTATAATAGTTTGTTCTTAATTTGTTTATAGTTTCTACTTGTTTATTGATGATACAATGCCTGCCTAACTAGTGTTTGAAATAGGCCAGACACCTTAAATGACTAGTCTCCAGACATTATTGTTTCTAATTATTGATATTATATCTTTAGAAATCTTAAGTAGAAATTGATGAATTTAAGCCACCGATATTTTTATTGATAATTAATATTTACTTGAGTATTGAAAGTAATAAATTTCGATGATCTCCGTAATATATTTCATTTAATCCAATGATCCTTAATATGTTCTACTCATCATTTTCATTGCTATTGAATCATATTTTAAGTTGCCTTAATATGATTGATAACTCATCAGTCTGATCTTTTGATTCATAGCTTATACTCCGCTAGTGGTAATATTTAAATCTTTTCCATCTTTTATTAAGTTACGATCTTTTCATCGTTTATTAAGTTATAATGAATATTTAAAATAATATTTTAATATTATCTTTTGATATCTTTTAATTATGTTACAATATATATCAGTGATAAGAATAGAATATAAAATTTGTTAAAATAAAAATAATAAATTTAAGAACAGAATTATAGATAAAGAAATAAATTTTAAAAAATCAATTTTTTTACCCCCAATGCCTGTATATGAAATAAAAAATAAAATAAAAACTACAGTTTATCAGGAATCCAGATTTTCAAAGATTCAAATTAATGAACCAAGGAGTATTACTAATAAAATTTAGAGTTTTATAGAATTATTAATTTAAAAAAAAAAAACTCATTGAAACCTATAATTTTTATTTTTTAAAAAATTACAATCAAATTATTAGCAAATATATTGTTTTCTCTAGATTTTTGAACAATGCACATTCTTCTAAAGTTTTGATTGGGATTCAAAAAGACTTGCATTGTACAAATAAATTTCTTTACCAAAATTAGATTGATTTCTCCTATGGTGAATTTGATATTAATTTGTAGAACTCGTATTTATATAAAGAAGAAAAAGAAAATGTGTCTGTGTAACAATCAATAATCAATGCACATTTCTTTAACAAAATATTAAGAAACTAATCCGGTAATGTTGAAATCCTGTATCATTTCTGATTTATTAACTATTATCAAAATACAGTATATGGACATTTTAAATATTAAGCTTTTAATAATAAGCTAATTCTCAATAGAAAGAGACTATAAAAATATGATTTGGAAATGCTTCATTATTACTAGCCAGAAAATAATAATGCATCACGTTTGGATATTTCTGTAGAGTTTCTGACTCCTCTAATTCTAGTTCAACTGATGAATAGATGATTTAACATTTTATTAGTCATATTCATTTGCTTAGAAAGTGTCAGAGTTGAGGGCACGAGTGGATTCAATTGATCAAGATTTTTTTCAAAATCCATCAGTTATACAACAATATTTTATTTACCTCTTGATTCAGGCACTCTTACCACTGAATTAAGTCATTTAGAGAATTTATTAATTTTTCATGCTGTACAGAGATATGTGCATCTGTTATACACAATATTTGAATAGAAATTACATACTAATATGTATAAGTATCTGATTTCCGCCAAGAACAAGACTTCTCAGCAATGTTCCAAATCACTCGTTGCATCTACCAAATTGCATTTTGTTTTCTCTTAAAATATTATACTCATGATTAGTACAATGTACATACAAAATATTTTATAGATTATTCTTCTATTAGTTAAAAGATTAGGTTTGAAATAATTTGTGGCTCCTTTTGATATTTAAAAGTAGAATTATATGTGAACTCACTGATCCTGAAAAATAGATAATTTGCACAATTAGCTTCAAATTTTGTATAATCTGTTTAAAATATGATAAATTTTATATCCATTTAATTCTAACTCTGACTTAAATATAAAGACAAGTTGCTTTTTGTTTGCATATCCATTGCCTTTTATAAAATACTATTGTATATAGATGTCTTACATGAACTTTTCTTAATTGGTTTAAGTTTTTTGAATCAAGCTCAAGATGTAAATATTATTAATTTCTATATTATTCATTGTTATGAAATTTGGTTAAATTTTCTGATTTAAATTTTATTTTATTTTATTAGGCTAAATTTAAAGCAATGTATGAATATAATGCTGCTGATACCGATGAAGTGAGTTTTTTGGATGGTGATGTCATTATTAACTGTCAGCCAGTTGATGAAGGATGGATGATTGGCACTGTTTTGAGGACAGGACAGAAAGGCATGCTTCCAGCTAATTATGTACAGCGAATTGTGTAATTGATTAAAAAAGCCCTTATTTTGTTATAAACAAGAAATCCTTCTCTTCCACTATTTAAGAAAAATATAATATTTATATGTTTTTAATACTCACTTTGAAATTTTATTGTCATATGACAAAAGTAAAACACATACAGGATATCAAAGAAAATGTTAAATGAAAAACAAATTTATATGTTTTTGTTTTTTTTTATATTTATAAAATAATTTTTGATTTTGTACCCCAATATCTTTATCATATTAAATAATTCATTTTCTTGTTTGAGATATTGAAGAGAAGATTTGTTGTTGGAAATCTCACACTATTGTGCTCCGATATGATTTGTGCTTTTAAAATTGTTATGTTTTCATCTTTATTTTTTAGATCATTTTTGATTTCATGACAGAATAGTTTTATTTTTTAAGTTCATTTGATATAGCATTTTATTTGTTAAATTGAATATGTAATACACAATGCATTTTAAATATTTTTTAGTTCTTGTTTCTTTTTTTTCTTTTAAGAAAAAGGCTTGTAAATTTTAAGTATGCAAAACAAAAAAAAAATCCCACAGACAGAATTTTTATTTTATTGCTAATTTTGTTAGAGCAAATGGTAATAATTTATAAGCATATTTAAACTGTATTAGAAAATGGTGAAAAGTGAACATATCTTTAAAATTTATGTATTTAATATTGTTTATATTATTGTTGATTTATTTGATAAAAAGAGGGATAAAAAAATTTAAGTGCCTTTAATAATTATATATTGTCTTAAATGTTTATAAAATTTTATTTCGTTTTATGTAAAATGCTCCCGATGATTGTTAAAGCAGTCTGGACTGATTCCTTCAGCTAAAGTTGAAATATAAGCTTTAGTTACTACATGGGAATACAATTGACTGATTTTTAATTCTTTAACATTATCCATAGTGGAAATAAAGAATTAATAAAAATCATTTCATTTAATAATGCTGCTATGTTTTTTAGTATACTTGTAACTTTTATTTATTTATTTATTTTCTTAAGCTTACGAGTTATATTTTCATGGGAAGTAAGAGAGGGAGGAATAAGTATAAATATATGTAAAATTTATTTTTGTACCTAGTTATTTTTTTTATTCGTAGATTATTGTCATCCTCACTAAGTATTAAAATATATAAAAATTATTGTTCTCTTTGATTTTGTATACAAGATTTGCATTTGTTCTTTAATGTAGAGTATAAATGCTATTGCACATTGTGTCCATGCGATAAGTTCAAACAATAGAAATTTCTATTTTATATTAAATTATTTTAAAATAAAATAATTCTAGAATCAGGTTTTAAAAGTGGAAAAGAATGAAAGGGATTTGAAAAATGAGAGATGTGTATGAAAGTATTTTTGAATCAACAACAAAAAAAGCTAATTTCAAAGATCTATTTAAAAGAAATAAAAATAATTGATTAGGCAAAATAGAAGAGTGCTGCAACTGATAAAAATCATGATCACTTTTATGACATTTCACACATGGTCCTAGTGTTGCAATAGTACTTTTTTAACAAATCATTGTGTAAAAGTAGTTTATATAGAATTAGGTTGTTAAGCTAAAAAAAATTGTTAAAGTCTGTCTACATGCGTCCCATTTTTCTAATTTATTGATATGCAAGTTCTTGTAGAGATAGTTCTCAAAATCATTCTTTGAAACTTGTGTTATTTATAAAAATTATGTATTTTTGTATTTCCAAATCCTCCTTATATACACAAAAAAGTAATGTGTGGAAAAATCTGTTAAATATTCATTAATATCATATGTACATATTCGAGATGTTTACCACTGCGAATACTATATGAAAGTATGAGTTATTTTAAACAAAAAATATTATTTTCCTTTTAATAACTTGAAAATATATATATAGTCTTATTTATTCTTAAGATCATATCACTAGTTTAAACAAAATAAGATATTAAAGTTTCAATTTAAAAATCATTTCATGCTGTTTTCTAATTTTTGTGTATAAATTCTTAATTATTATATTATATTGTATGTTAATTTAATAAAATGATAAACAAGGCAATTTGAAAAAGGATCAGTAATAAATTAATTTTTCTAAATTAACATGTAAATGTTGAATAAAAATATACCAATTTATATTTTATATATATATTGATGGACATATATACATCATTTGATTATGACAGATATTTCAACATAAATTTGTGTATGCAAAAACTAAAAAAAAAAAGAGCATTTTTTTCTGTTCAGAAAACTACGAGTTTTTTTAAAAAGTTTTATTTAAAACAATAAATGTATTTTGATATTTTACATACATAAAAACACTTTGAAAAATTTTGGAAAGATGCCAACTTCTTGTGATGCATTATTTATACATTTAGATTAAGATAGTTGTGCTTTTGTTTTTTCTTCAAAATTTAAATCACAATAAAATAGGATGTGAAATTATAGAGATATTGGTCTAGTTTGAATATGTATCCTATCTATTAATATATATATAAAACATAGAAATACTTGGAATACAAATTGATAGAATTTCTAGTCAGCAATTTATTTATTTTGATTTGCAAAATAAAAATAGTCATTAAGCAAAATAGGATATAGAGCAGTGATCAATGATAAAGGCAAGTATTTATGTTCATTGAATATTTGTAAATTGACTAATATATATATATTGTACTGTACATTTATATAGTCATTTAGTAATCAGAAATGAGTAGAGATGACTAACATTAGAGAATATAACTTCATTAAATTTCATAACTAGTTTTCAATTCTTGGTCTATTTTTTTTTTATAAAGATTTAATAAATGATGAAATGAAAACTATTGTTATTCTTTAATCTTTCCGTTTTTCATTATGATGTTTTATCGGGCCAGAAGTCAATTGAATTTGAGTTTTTCACCTTCTACTGAGAAATTTTGCAAACCTTTTTTTTTTAACAGCTTTAAAATTCACATGAATATTTTTTTTCTAATATTTTAATTTCAAAAAAAATTCAAAAGATTTCAAGATAATTGAATAAGCGGATCTTCAAAATTTCTTAAACTCCCTGATGATGGGTGCCTATTATATATTGGGCGATCTCAAACTTTGCAAGATTACTTCGAGAAAATATTACTATGGTCTAAAAACTTGATTTTTTGGAAAGCTTGTGATCATTTTTGTATAGTAAATATTGGAAATCAAAAATATATTACATATTTATTTTTTACAGAAATGTTTTATTTTTAAATATAAAAGAATACATTTTTCTGAATAATGTTATCATAGAGATTACAGTTGCGGGAAATACAACTGTCTAGAAATGTTGTCAAAATTAAATTAAAAGTAATTCAGATTGTTAAAAAAATATCAAAGAAGATTTCATTTATTTTGCAAATTGAATCTGCTCCACCTGAAATTTGATGATGAAACGCTTTTTGATTTAAATCTAATTTTTAAAATAATTCCGAAAATCAAATGTGATTTTTTAAAATTTATCTTTCTAAACAAAAATATCTATCAATTGGGGTCATATTTATGTTCTGATAAATAATAATGGTTTAATGTTAAAATGAAATTTTAATGTAAGGGAGAACAAAAAAAAAATCTCAGAATTCAGGAGGGTTAATAGTTATTTCAATTATTATTATTATGTTTTAAAATTATAATTTGTTAGCAGGATTATACCATGAGTTTTGAACATTTTAAACTTTTGTTTTGTTAAAAGCAAATATTTTTTTGTAAAACTTTAGTTTTCAAGAATTTGTTTTAGATTTTAAAAAAAAGTATGATGGTAAGTTTAAAACTCACTTTCATATATTTGTAAATCTTTAGAAGATCACAACTGAGTTTCAATTGATCTAAAATTATATAAGTAAATGGAAATCTTCAAATAAGTTAACAATAATTATTTATCATTTAGTGAAATAATAAATTTATAATATATAAATGTAAATATATGCATTAGGAAAATTCAAAATATTTAAGTAGCAGGCATACATGAATATTTTTCATCACTTTAAAAATATTATCAATGACATAACTTTATTATGTTATTTAATTTGCGTTTCATGTAGCAACATATAATACAGAGTATTTTTCTGCATGATTTATCTTTTCATATATGATAAAATTCCACAAGGCATAATTAGTAAAATTTAATGGTAGTAATTTGTTTTATTTTTTAAAAAAAACCAAAGACGCATTTACAATAAAGTACAAAAATAGAAAATATTTTCTTTTTTAAAAAAAATATTTTGATTCTTCCAAATATATAATTTTAGCTAGAAATGAAAACATTCATATTCAGCATGTGACAAATAATAAATGATGTTTGTATTAATAAGTAATAATGAGAAATATAGAATAAGAGAATATTAAAAATGGCAATTGTGTTTATTTATGAAATGAGAAATTTAGGGAAAAGTGAATGTCAGGCAGATAATATAATGATAATTGATCTTTTTTTTTTTTTTGAGGTATTGACAGTAATTATTTGAAAAAAAAAAAAAAAATGTTCACAATTGATTTTTTAAAAAAAAACTAATGTTTTTTCAATTACAATCTATTGTGTGTGTGTATATATATAAATAGCATCATGCTGACCCTCTCCTCATCCCACCTCCTTTTATTATTATTTTTGGGTACTAAATTTTTATTTTATGCTGCATTTGAAATTCTAGTGTTTACCTTGTACTTTTATAATTTCTTTTAAAAAAACAAAGAATGTATTATAAAATATCACTTTTTAAAAGTAATTATATTTGTAAATTTTTATTATTGATGCTTTTAAAATATTGTTATTTGTAAAAGTATATTTGTTGGTCTCCAGTAGATCAGTGGATAGATATAAATATTGTTTTTGATTACACTATTATTATTTTTAGAATATCTTAAATAAAAGAAAAATGCATAAAAAAAGAAAAAAAAAACTTTTTTTTTTTTTTTGGGAAGTTGTCTTTTAATGCAATATTGATCTGTTGTTTTCAATGCAGATATTTTTGTTAAAACCATTAATATAGCATTAAGAATTCAAAGGTTTCTATTTTCATAGCTATTTTTTCCTATGCTCAAATGTCTAATAATAAATATATGTATGTAAAGATGCTCAGAAAGAGCAAAATTTTAATTATTGTTAATTATTTTATATATATATTTTCGGTAAATAATGTCATATTGCAATTAAAACTATGTTTATTTTACTAATTCTCCCCTTTTGGCCGCTGTTAGCCATGTAATATAATAAAAATATAATTTGTGTGTGCTGTTTGTTTTTTTATTGGATTAGAATTTCTTGGCTTTATTAAAAGATATTTTATATTCTTTTTTGTTTTTTATTGTCTTTTTTTTCTCACTTCATCCATGCATTTATAAAAATATACATATAAAAACTATTAATTCTAAATCATACAAGAGTAAATTAAGATACAAAATTAAAAGATGATAAAAGGGAGTACGAAATAAAGAACTTTTTTAAATTTAAGTGATGTTGGTTCTCGCTCAATAAAATGTTAACGTTTTTTGTGAAAAGACTAATCTTTCTTTGGATTTAACCTTTTATATATTACAAAGAAGTTTGTAGTCCAATGTTTTATAATGTATAATTGGCTCTATGATTATTTATACGTACTACTTTTTTAGATTTTTTATCATTCTTAGGTCAATAATATAGATAGCACACTTCCAGCTTTGATTGGGTCTATAGTCTCAGTCTCTGATTTAAAAAATTTATATTTATTATAATATGGTAAATAAATAAGTTAAATTATTTTCATTTTATTGCCATTTCCCTCAATATCTCTAATTTGCAAAAATGATTCATTCTTACTTGACAGAAGTATTACTTAATTATGAGTGATAATTGGATTAGAAAAACAGCCTTATTTTCATCTCTATAATACTATTCAACATAACTCAAAGCAAAAAATCTATAAATCAAAAACCAGCATGATTATAAAGATAGTTGCAGTTAATGTAAGGGGTATAAACTCAGGACAAAAATACAGAATATAAACAAATGGATACAAATCATACAACCAAGCATCTTAGGGATCCTTGAAACCAAAATACATAATGGATCAAAAATTGACCCAGCACAAGTCATAAGCACACAAGGTTTTTGTGCATGCCCAAGAGACTCGTCTGCACCAGCCAGACTCAAACCTAATAATCACAACATTTTACCACCAGGGCCAATTATAATCAATAGAATAATTGCAACAATAAACTCAATGGTAGCAAACAACCCTTACCTAATAATACTAACAGGATTTTAACATGAGCTATCAAAAGTTTGTTAAAAAGTGGATTCACCAATTAGTAATATGTATGGAGGATTCCTACCACCAAACTCCACATCCTTCTATAACAGCAGATATGGAACTCTAATAGACCCGCTGTTCTATTCCCCAATGCTGCATCAAGCAATAGAAATGAGTCTACCCACACACATTTCTCAGATCATGCAGTGCAAGTAAGAAAAATAAATTTAGATATAAACTATAACCAAAAATACTACCTACAGAAAACCATAAGATTTCTACTGCCAATCAATATACATGAAGTTTTTTTCTAAGAAATATACATAGCAATAAACAAACTAAATCAAATGAATCTTGACCCAATAAGAAAATATATAATATCAATCATATGACAAAAAACAACCCCACCAACAAAACTCATAACATTGGCAGAAGAAATACATAAAAAGATCATAGCAGCAAAAACAATCAAAAATAACCAAGAAATCATTGTTAAACTTGCACAGCTATACAATAAAACATGTAACCAATTAAAACTATATTGCCATCAAAAAGAAAAAAAAGTTTAACAGAACACACTTTGACTTGTGGTTACATTAGGATACCCATCTACCTATGACGATTAATACAGGAAATAAAGTGATAACAGGCTATAACATGATAGAACCCATTTTTCAATACTTAAGAAATAAACTCACAATAAACAACCAATAGAAGATCCCAGAAAATTATTTTGGAAAACCAGAAAAATGAAACTCCCTATAAAATAGATTTTGCAAGAATACTCGCAACATTACAAAGCACTTGTCACCCAGGATGCCAACATTTGTACTAACCTAAGTCAATTTATAAATAAATTACTATGTCAACTAGCAAATCAACTCACAAAAATTATATAACATACAAGGTCTAATCCCAATATCAATGGTCTCTCATGAAAAAAATAGAATCCCTCTCTGAAATTACAAATTTAAGACTCGTTTCAATGGAGCCATTGGGAATCAAAATACTAGAAGAAAAGATAAAACCCTACATCTTACCAATAATGTCAGAATATCAATATACTAAAAAAAGGGTCTTCAACAGGCTAAGCAGCTCTATTTAAAACAATAGTAAATTCAGCAATAAAAAAACATGGGCCCATGGTAGTACAATGGGATTTTGAGTAGCCAACCTACTCCTAAATAGGGAGATACACATTACTCTAAATGGAAGAACCACCCAATATCTACCCTAACCAATCCATTCCCCAGGGATCTCCACTAAGTACACTATACATAAACCTTCTACTTGAAAAAATCATGGAAAAATTATAAGGAATACAAATACCAATATTTACATACCCTGTATAGTCTATATGGATGTTATGGTTTTTCTAACTTCAAAGAAACAGCTACATACATTCCAAAAAATAATGGAAGACTATACAACAAAATTTCATCTGAAAATAAATACTAATCCGCTGTGGTCAATTTTTACTGGGAAAACCAACACACAAATATACCAAGGAAAACTGAGTAAGTTTCCCATTTCATTTGGGAATGGGGCAGATGAGAAAAACAAGACAAAATCTTAACGCAAATGGAATCACAGACTCACTAAATTGTACCTTTATACTCAAAGGTTGCTCTCTTCAATTGATAACAAAAATCACATACTACCTACCAGTGATAGTTCTTCAAAAAATTTATATTGACAGTAAACTCCCTGCGTAATAAACTACTTTGGAATAAAAAGGTGGTAGCCATCTTGAAGTAATCAAGCCAACCCACAGGACTACATACAATTCCAACTTTTTATACACAAAAAATAATAAACCTGATTACAACATTTACAAAGTTTCCAAATATTCAAAAAATAAGATATGATATCCACTGATTGACTACCTCCCAAAGACAACTATATAGTCACACTTTTAGACAGCATAAGAAACCAAAGGGACAAAATAATCCTGACTAACCCAATTAAATACACATACATAGCTAATAGAGCAGATAACAAAATGGTCCTTAAAATAAACTGCATAGCTCCTAAAAAAGTATAAAAAATGGTACCTGGAACCTAAATTCTTCAACTTTATAGTCTAAGTAAATCTGAATGCCTTGCCTACATCACACTTCATTCATTTTAAAAGGTTCTTTATGAAAATAGACCCACTATGCAGGTTGTGCCAAAGAAGAAACATTTTCTAAACGATTGTCTGGGATTGGGAAGGGTAAGACAAATAATGATAAATAACTCAGAAAGACACATCCATGGCAAAAATTCTCCAGGTACACAAAAAAAAAGCAATCCAAACAATAAGAGCAGCAATATTTAGCTTGTATGCATATTGCTACACCAGACGTAAATTCAATTTCTACTACAATGCAAAACGACACATTCCACCACAAGCTAGAAAAAATAAATGAAAGTAGCACCACCAGATATTTTTGTTGCAACTTGGTCACTATTTAAAATCACCATTAGTTGAAAAACAGGAAAAGAGATGCAAAATAAACAGCTAAAAAAATGAACACAATACACCAAAACCAGCAGGACATGCATGACTGGATCCATCAACATAATGTATAAAAATTAGACAAGCTGAATTCAGGCAACTTTCGACATCTTTAGTAGCAAAAACACAACATAAAGAACTTGAGAAAGCTTTTTCTCCTATATATATCTAAACAATCTTGTACCCAGCAGAACTGTTTGGACATAAAAATAGACTTGCTGTATAAGCCCATATGTCACACCCAGTATTTATCAGCAAGCTTTGAATTGAGAACATCATTATAAAGAGTCAAAATGATTCTGTTTACAGAATTGATAAATAGAATTTAAAGATACAGGCAGGTATTGGATAGGAATATATATTTGCCCTCCATTCTTTTTAATCTGAAGACTATAATGAAGTTTTCCTGAAGACTGGACTGGTGGATAGTAATAATTGAAAGACACAAACAATTTAAGATATACCAGACCAAAAAATTATCTTAAAAACCAAAGTTATGATTATAAAACATGCCAACCCCCCCCCCTTCCAATTAAGTAACATGTGAATTGATATATTTGCCCGGATCCACCACAGATTAGACAATAATGATCATGTGATCAGGAAAATAATTGTAACAAAAATAGTAATGACAAAATTATCTAAACTATAAAAAGAATGAAATACTTCAAGAACCATTAAAGTGAAAATGATTAACTCTTTGAAGGGCAAAGATTAAGTAGATAAAAGTTAATACATATTTTGTAAATTATTGAAAATGAAAATCAAACACCAAATTAATGCCAATTTCATTTAATAAGTGATTTAGTACTTATTATATAATAGATTATATATTGTGGATGGCACACAAACTAAATTTACTATAATTATTTAGATAATTAATTTCGTTATAATAAATTTTATATGGTTAATTTCAGTTTCATTTTATTCATTACATATAGAAAAGATAATAGTTTATATATGAAAAGGAAAACAGCTTTTAAATGGCCTGCAAGCCAAAGATCTCCCTAACAATTCCTCATATAGAAATAAATGATCTTACTACTTAGGAGACTCAACAATTGCAGAGTAGTAAGGTTTTGAATAATTTTTATTCTTTCCTTTAAGTAAAAATGATTACATATCCACTTATCAGCTATTACTGAATGGCCAGTGCTATTGGTTGATACCTTAAAAAAAACATTCTAAATCTGATTGAAACTTAAAAATACACCTGGGTCTCGTTTTATGCAGATTATTTTAATGCGATTTTGAAGTTATGCGATTCATGTTTCTTAATATTTTTCATATTTCACTATATTTATTAGATATCAAGAAATTTAAATTAATAACTTATTTTGACTTGAAATATTTTTTTTTCTCAAAAATATAACGTTATATTAGCAGCTAACATGAATATGGCCTGAAGTTGTATTTAGAATAAATAACCTACTTATACTAATGAGTAAATAGTAATAATAGATTTATACTTACATATAAAAATATTCAAAAATTTTTAACTTTTAAAATGTATTTTGTTAGGTATGTTTATTGATTTTATAAACTGAAAATAATATTTTTAATGCTAATATATAATCTTTTTGTTTTGATTGCGATCCTCATTTTTTTAATATAGAAACAAAATGTGAATATTTAAAATTTATTTCAGTTGTCAACAGAAAACCATTAACACAGCACAAGACTGAAATTGGCACTAGTGTAAATGGGATGAAGCAGAATATTGTAAAAATTAGAGTGGGGAATGGAAAATAAAGTGACTAACAAGTTTCTCTGGGCATAATTGCTGAGAGATTCTTGACTTCATTCATGAAGAAGCTACATCACATCGATGAATCTGATTTCTTACCAGTTTACAAACGAACCGCACATTCGAAAATCGCGATAATGATTAAAATACGTATGAAAAAATGTCAAATTAAATACTGTAGTTAATAAAAAAAAGTCTGTCTTGTACCAATTTTTTTCAAATATTTGATATTTTTTATTAGTCATACTTTATTTCATTAGTTTTTTAATGCGTATTTTAAAGTAATTTTTCATTGTTGCTCTGCTTTTATGCGAATTCTGAAAATTACAGACCCTATCCCCCATTTTTCAAGGTAAATAAAACGAGACCCAGGTGTATTTTAAGCATGGATAAGAGTTAGTTTGTAGACATGTCTATATACTTGCAATTTTATAAAAAAATAACTTGAAATTATCAAAAAACTATTTTTTTTTACTTCTAGTTTTGGAATGTTATACTGTAGTACATCTCATTCTCAGGAAAAAGTATTTTTTAGTACAATTTTAATACAATCTAAAACTGCAAAAATATATAACATTTTTATTACATTCGATATTTTTGGTTTTTGTGAATTGCAAAAGAATTGTCTTATTTTTCTAATTGTCCATTATACTGTAGAAAATACTCAAAAAATCAGATGGAAAATGGATGCATTTGAGATGTGATGCCATTGAAGTGTTTCTTATTATCTGTACTCATAAGGCTAGTGTATCTATTTTACAATTTAATGTCAATGATCTGTCACTGGGAATAAGATGGAAAATAACATACTTTGGATTCATATATCTAATATAGAAAAGTTGGTTACTAAAAGAAAATTAAGAGGTTCATATAGCAAGTCATTGGTCATGAGTAAATGTTACATATGACCCAAAATCATGAAGTATGAAATAAGATAATGAAGTCCTTTACATGATTCTTTCAAGGGTTACAGAAAGATGATTATGACAATTGCATTATTGAAGTTGGAAAACTAATCAAAATAGAAGAGGAATATTTACTTCTTTCAATAATTGAACAATATATGGTTATCTTTTTCTTGATGCAAAGTTTTATGATAAAAATAACTGGAACTCTTCTGCAAAATATTTTTTAAAACAATTTGCACAATCTGCCTTGCTTTGAAAGCAGTACACAGTTGTACGGAGTTAAATAAAAGACCACATTCAAATAATATGGGTCCATTAATACACTTTTTACTTGATAATTGTTGACTTACCTGACTCCTAAATATGAGGGCAAAATTTATGTTTTGTCTGTCATAATTGTGAATGTAAAAAATAAAAAAATATTTGCCCAATTGATATCTCAGTTGAGAACTATTAAGTATCTGAGAAGCAAAGTGGGTGTTTTTCAATTTTGAACTGAGGTAAAAGCCAATAATTTCAATATGATGACATGCATATTGGTGAATGGCTCATCTATGTTCATTTATCATATGAATAATTGCCTAACAACAGTATTGTATGGAGTGGACATAAGGAATCTATTCAGCTAGATTCCTTTAAAACCTCAAAATAGAACAAAAATTCTCCATCAATAGCAAAATGATTTAAATATGTAAAAATAAAACAATATATAGATAATATTTGTATCAGAATTTCATATGCCAACATTAGCTATGTTGATTTTTCATGTAGATGAATTTACACTTTGTCCATTCAGTCATCCATAATTTGAGGAACATTCTTGGTATGTGGGCTATATTTGGAGAGAATCAATGGAACTCTTATCAACTTCTTTCAATCTCTATCTGTAATTTGACAACACTGAATAGTCTATTTCCAGGTTTTTTAATGAAAGTTGTAATTCAGTAGCAAACTTTTCATACAATAATGCCACCCAGTGCAAGATTTAGTAATAAATGGATGCAATAAGATTTGTGCATAAAATTCTTATCTAGTTTCTATTCATTCAATATTCCCAGACTAGCTTCTATTCTGTATCTTTAATCACTGAGGAGCCTTGGTTTTTGAGAGAGCATTGCTTCTAAATTTTAGGATCTAATGCAACTTTCCAGCAGCCACCTGTTATCTATTTAGTTAACTATGAATCTATGAGAGTTGCATCAGATCCTAAAATCTAAGTGCAGTGCTCTCAGATCCAAGACTCCTCATTGATGAAAGCCACAAGTTAGAAACTAGTCTGGGAATATTGGATGAGTAGGCACCAGATAAGGATTTTATACACAAACCTTGCATCCATTGATTATTAAGGTTTGCACTGAGTACCACTACTGTATGGAGAGTTTACAGCTTGTGTAAGCATAGGAAAAGGTGATCATGTGATGCTAACAGTTGTAATGCACAAAAACATCTATTAAACTAATCATAAATAAAAATTATCTTGACTTAAATTATTTAAAACCCATGTAATTGGAAGGATAATCAAAAGTTAAAATTGAAATAGTTCAAGAAACATGCAATTAAAATCTTCAGATACAAATAATTGTGAGATATAAAATTAATGAGAGGGCACAATTGTTACAACAGATAATAAACTGATAAGATTTTTGGACTACGGTACTCGCCCAAATGTTACACTAACTGTTTCAGATTATAATTTATATTTCATGTTAATTAATATAACAGGATCCAAGTCCTTACAATAGCATGATTTTATCACATTAGCAATTTATAAGAAATCTCTGTATGGAATTTAATATTAATAAACAACAATTTGAGTGTAATTCTCAAATGGATAACAAAGCATTATTTATTATCAAGTGTATCTTAACGCTCCATCAATCGATAAGTATGAAAATACAAAATGTTTAAACCATTTAAAATAAAAACTAAATGTTTAAATCATTTAAAATAAAAACTAAGTTAACACTGCATGATTACTTTCAACAATAAAATGGAATTAAAATAATTATACAGTATAAGCATTTTGTGTAACTAAACATACATCAAAAATTTAATGCTAATATAGAATAAAATCATATAAACTTTAAAAAATTAAATTAATTAACAAATTATTGATTTCATGTCAAATTATTACTGGCATGGAAACAATAAAAAAAAAAAGGAAATTAAATTCTCTACATTAACTAGTAACAGGCACAATACAAGCTACGGTACTGACATCCAATATTCAGAAACAATTCTTAAAAATCCTGCATATGTGAACATACACAGTGAAAAATTATGAATTGTTGATAATCTAAGAAGCAAAGATAAAAATTTGAAGTTTTAAAAAAATAATGGTTTCTGTTATTTTATTTTTTTATAGATAAAACATTTACAATAAATTTTTTATTCCAATCAAAATTAAGAATTTCATTTCATTAGCAGATGCAGGAATTTTCTTTCTTACAATATAGATTCAATGTGTCGAAATGTATTGATATGAAAATATGTTTTATATACATTAATCAATATTTTATATGCACACAACATGAACCATAAATTATGGACTTCACAAAGCTTGCATAAATATTCATCCAAGGCATGATTAAATGTGAATGCTTTTACCACTAACAAAGTTTTAAATGATTTTATTTTATAATGAATTTCCAATTTATATATGGTGCATAGCTTGTGGTTCCTGCTAAATGTATAACTATAATTACAGTATCAACATAAATACAAAAATATATAGTATAAGATTATTAACAAAAGGAAAAAGCCATTACTTCAAACAACATCTTCCAATAGGATTTAAATGCTGTTGTCATAAATTCAACAACCATGAGAATGTTTCATCTATTATATATATAGATTGGTTTCCTTCAATTTCTAAATTTAAATAAACATTTGTAGTGAATGTTTTTTGTCTGAAAATAAGTTGAGGTAACTAAGCGGTAGTATTACAATAATCAATCATATTCATCATTGAAACATCCAGAATATATAATACAATTTTTTTTTTTACAAGAAATTTACTAGATAAACTTCAATCTGTCTCAAACAGTAATGTAAAATGATTCATAAATTATATAGACAAAAGAAATCAAACAAGTTATACATAAGGATTAATCTAGAATTGTTGGATTTCTGAAAATATTAATTCAAAATGTATGAATTTAGTTTTCAATTATTTTTTCTTTGTGTATATAAATGGAATTTCATTAAATTTAACTAGGAATCAAATCACTTAGACCTTTTTTTTCATAATGTTGGGTTGAATACCAAAAGTTGATTTTTTTCTCATAATTTTTTAATGCAAGTTTATCCAAGTCAGGTTTTTTTTTTTTTTTTTGCAATTAATGGAAATGACATAATATTAAAGATGGAAACTCCGCTCTTTTTTTCTATCCCTGAATGAGGAATACAGTATTGCCATTCTCTTCATTCATTTACTCTGTATATTTGTCCTGAAATGTCATAAAACTAGAATAAACTGTAAATGAATGAGTACTCAAATCAATTAAAGAATATAATTAAAAAAATAACGTCTGTTAATGATAAATGGATCCTTCCTATATTCATGGAAAAAGATAAAATATTGGTGTTTATATAAATAGTTTTAAAAATGGTTATTAAGACTGGGTAAATAGATTTGTATCATTAGAGATGGCTTAATTTAAATAATCACAATATTATCCTCACCAGGTTTTTTTTTTTAATTTACCACAGATCTACAACATCATGATAAACATCTTTGAAAAAAACATGCATTCTTTTTCAATTAAGTTTTCAATTTACTATAGATCATATTCATATTTATACTTTGAATTTCTCTCAATACTTAAAATAATTTAGCACCAATGTTTATAGATCTGGATGTCAACATATTGTAAACAGTTAAAATATAATTTAGTTTAAAAAATTCAAACAGCTGCTGAAAAATGTTTTTTTCCTTTTTATAAATAATGAAGTTATGAAGATCAGGTAACCCGTAGATCACAAGCCCACTCTGGTGGCTTTCCATCATAACCAAATGCAGGGCAACTTAATGCAGCCAATTTTTTTGATAAGATATTATCTGGAAAAAAAAAAAAATTAGTTTACATAGATAAAATAATTTAAATATACATTTATAAACTCTTACAAGATGTACTTTTACTTTTAAAAACAGGTTAATATATTATATACTATTACTTTTAAGACTTGGCAAAGTGATTAGCATCTCTGGCTGCCATAGCCTTGACCCAAGATTCGAATTCAAGTTAGTGAAACTTGAAAATATTTTCATATTCCTTGTAGGCTTTTTTTTTAATTTCAGACAGCCCACAGCTAATTCATCTAATCATCTCATTATTAATCAACAAATAGGTATCTAGATATTAGAAGATAAAAAAGGAAAACTTTCAAACCACATCATGCAGTATTTGACTAGCCTAATGATATAGTATTTTCCATCATTGTTTTTCAGCACAGGAAAATCTTATAGTGGGCTAAGTTTTTATTTTTTAACTATTATTACTTTGATACATTGACCAGAAATAAATGTATGCATGAGGTTGTGCAAGTCACATTGTTTGAAGGTCAATTACATTCAGTAGATATTCAATGATAATCTTTCGGATATTAAACCATATAAATCTTTTGCGATGTTTTAAAATCACCAAAGCACAATTTATGATGTTATTTTATTTGAATTTGAAAAATGGTAATGCATTTTAAATTCATTGACAATATGTTCTGGCATATGGAAAAGATGTGATGCATGGTGAGAATATGCAGTAATGATCCTATTAGTTTAATAATTCAGTATATGCTTACAATGGAGAATAACTTCATCCAGACCTCTTATTTATCAATTTCAACTTTTTCACATAGCAAATGATAAATAGGGAATAATTAAAGGGACTGGTGGTACTGCAGTTTTATAACTTCAATAATAGTGATGTAATATAAAATTTTATTAGATAATTTTTTTTATGGCTAATTTTTTTTTTTTTAATTTGCCTAATATATATATGCAGAAATCACTATGTTAATAGAATATTGGATTCCACAGTTTTGAAAATTCATTCTAAAATTTTTTAATTATTTACTAGTAATAAAATTATAAAAGAGACTAGAAACATTTAAATGAATTTGTTTCATAGTTCGTATATATACATTGAAACAGATATGCTGTTCCTCATATAAATATTCAATAACCCCCCCCCCCCATTTAAAAATGTCTAGCATGATTCAGTCTAATTGGGAATGAAATAAAAGCTGTGATTTGTTTAAAAAAAATCATATTTTTAATTTTGTGATTGATGGAATTGAATAAAATGTTAAGTCATCTTGTTTTTTTTTATCTGTCTCAATAAAAAGAAAAGAAATTAATTATCCAATCATTAAAAAGAAAGAAAAAAGATACTTGAGTTAAACTGAGGCAGTATTCAAATCAGGCATGTCGTCGGAAGAAAAGAACTTTTTTTTTTTTTCTTTCTCTCGTCTTACACAGAGAAGCAGAACATATTAAATTTTTTTTTTAAAAAAAAAAGTGTATTACTTAATTCTTTTGATACATTAAAATAAAGTTTTAACAAAACGTGAAAATGGAAAAAGAAAGCTTTACTAGAGGAATTATAATAACAATGGGGTAATTTAGCGGCTTCACTCTCTCCACGCTATGCCATGACTTTCCATAGATGAAATAACCTGCCTTCTTTAGAGTAAACTAGACTGCAAAACTGGAAGGTAATTATATTATAGGAATGTTTAGACATTTTTTTACCATAAATTATAAATTGACATCATGAAATATCTACATAAAAATTATTTTTATAAAATATTAAAACATATTTATCATATGTTATGAAGTGAATTTATGAAACGGTTGCATACATTTTGTTTAATAAAATATTAGGACATCTTTATCATACGTTATAAAATGAAGTTATGAAATAATTACCTAGAATTTGTTTTATAAAATATTAAAACATCTTTATCATATGTTATAAAATGAAATTATGAAATAATTACGTAGAATTTATTTTGTAAAATATTAGAACATGTTTATCATACGTTATAAAATGAAATTATGAAATAGTTATACGCAAACTTATTTATAAAAATATTTGAATGTATTTACTATATGGATTAGAAATGCTCCACAAGCCAAACAGAATTTATGTATATGAATATATTTTTATATTTGACTAGATTAGAAGTGCTTCAATTACTAAATTATAAATGCTCCACAAGCCAAACAGAGTTTATGTATATGAATATAATTTTATATTTGACTAAATTATAAATGCTCCACAAGCCAAACAGAGTTTATGTGTATGAAGATACTTTTATATTTGACTAAATTATAAATGCTGCAATTACTAAATGATAAATGCTCCACAAGCCAAATAGACTCATATTTGACTAAATTATAAATGCTGCAATTACTAAATGATAAATGCTCCACAAGCCAAACAGAGTTTATGTGTATGAATATACTCTTATATTTAACTAAATTATAAATGCTGCAATTACTAAATGATAAATGCTCCACAAGCCAAACAGAGTTTATGTGTATGAATATACTTTTATATTTGACTGAATTATAAATGCTTCGGTTACCAAATGATAAATGTTCCACAAATCAAGAATTGCTAAGTTTAAATGTTTACCAATCAATAATGATTCATAAAATAATGAAATGCTGTATAAACCATAAATGCTTGACTGTTTCCAAGCTTCTTCTCATAAATGAATTCAAAATGAACTATTGTTGAATTAGAATATTTCAAGGCTTCTTCTCATAAATGAATTCAAAATGAACTATTGTTAAATTAGAATGTTTCCAAGCTTCTTCTCATAAATGAATTCAAAATGAACTATTGTTGAATTAGAATATTTCCAGGCTTCTTCTCATAAATGAATTCAAAATGAACTATTGTTGAATTAGAATATTTCCAGGCTTCTTCTCATAAATGAATTCAAAATGAACTATTGTTGAATTAGAATATTTCCAAGCTTCTTCTCATAAAGGAATTCAAAATTGAACTATTGTTGAATTAGACTGTTTCCAAACGTCTTCTCATAAATGAACTTGTAAATGAACTATTGATAAAAAAAAGAGAACTGCTTCTAACTCTTTCATAAGTAAAAATGAAGATGAGTTATCATGTGAATAGAAATGAACTTTGTTCGAAATTGCAAATTAATTGTTATTTAATAAATTTTTTTTTGTTACTAAAAATTAAATTAGTTATCCAGTTGTCCAATTATGTTTTGTTTTATTGCATCACTCATCAGTTATAGCATTTGTTCATGAGAATCTCATGCCTTCTGAGCTACGTCTGGCATAACTAGATCTAGGCAAGTCAGGTTGTAGTGAGACGGAACTCTAATGGCGCTTTTTGGGAAACCAAACATAGAAATATTTAGATGTTTCCAGTCTCTATCGTACTACATCCTCTGATGAGCAGGAAATATTGTTGTAGGAGGCATTAACATCTGCATTAGGAATGTCAATTGATAGCTCCTTCCTACAACATGCTCATCAGAAAATTGTTACAGCTGACGTAATAAAACGGTTGTATGCGGGTCCGGTTACATAAAATTATAAAAGAGACTAGAAACATTTAAATGAATTTGTTTCATAGTTCGTATATATACATACTACCATATTATTAAAAAAATAATTGTCCATTGTAATCTAAATTTTTTCTTCGGTTTCTCTGTATAAAAATTCTCTATGTAGTTTGCTGTGTTTAAAATTAGTGTCAAAATTTTTTAAAATTTCAATGATTTGAAATCATTCTTTTAAATTTTCAGAAAAAAGCTAAAAATGGACATTCTACTTGATAAGTGGAAGTAGATTCACTAAGTCCTGCAATTTAAAAAAATATTCATAATTTTATCTCTAAACTTTTCATGATCATCCTTATAAAGATTCATTTT
The DNA here is from genome assembly GCA_028023455.1 of Epiperipatus broadwayi. NCBI lineage: Eukaryota > Metazoa > Onychophora > Udeonychophora > Euonychophora > Peripatidae > Epiperipatus > Epiperipatus broadwayi. Next base: position 3,606,416 of record JAQFVV010000062.1, read on the forward strand.
TTTAATATGAAAAGCTATGTAATTTGTTTTTTATAGGTAAAAATCTATGAATATTAAGTGCACTAATGTGAATGAAAATATATAAATATAATCATGTAAGTGAAAGCCCAGGATTTGAAAATTTTGATTTGTTTTAAAAAAATTATGACCAAATTTTTTAAAAAAATTATCAGTAAAAAAATATATGTATATGTCATAACAATATATGTATATGTCTAAGAGTTTGCTGTTAACCTGAAAGGAGATTCTTCCATTTCTCTTTGGAGGCCTTAAAGGAACTGAACAAGCCAAATTCCTAATGTCCACTCCATATGTTCTTGTCATTTTAACTGTTGTTACTATATGATTATTCATATAGCATCTGGATATGATGCTCACCAACATGCATTAGCCCAATGTGGCAAGTTTATTGTCGTTTTATCTCTGAATTTAAAATCAAGAAATGCCATGGTCTTTCTTCTCAGTTGTTTGATAAATAGAATGAATGTGTGTGAAGAAAAAAATTTTCTAATAGATATATACAATTATGACAGACAAAAATAAATCATGGCCTTTATTCCCAGTAGGCTGTAAAGTCACCAGCCAAGGCAGCGGTTGGTGGCTGAAGATGGAGGGTGCTAAGAATCCCAATTGTGGACCCAAGAGATTGTAAAAAACCCAGAAAGAGACCATATATAAGATGGATGGATGAAATAAAGTGTACAGGGCGATGTGAAAATTGGAGATGGAATGAACTTGGAGAGATCTTCATCCTGCAATGGATTGATAATGGTTGGCAATGATGATGATTTCTTGGACAAATTTATGTCATCGAAATGATTTATTATGCATTAGTGGTGTGGCTGTTACCAAACTGACAAAATGGGCTTGATTTCAGGTGAATCTTGGAAATGCTTTTTAGAACAATTTAAAAATTTTTCTTTTGAATAATTATCCCATAACTATCCAATGTTAGTCAATAAATGAATATCTAAAAGTATTATTATCTTGATATCAAAAGTCCTAGATTAATGTGTTAATCAGATCAATATTGATGGACCGACTATATGAATGCTGTATTACTAGAGCTTAGCTCATTGTATTTACAGATATTTTTGCCTTTGCAAACATATATTACATATTAAATAGTTTGTAAGATAACATTTCAGTATATGCTTTGGGAGTTTTTTTAAACATATGGGAGCCACTGAATCGCTACTGACATTAAGCAATAAATCTAACAGAACAAATATGTAAAATATATAATATTAACAGTAAGTAAATGAATAAGGAGATTTGTAACCTTATGTATAACAGTAAATACTTGAATAAAATTATATAACATTAAAATATGATTGTCGGAAGTATAACTGTGAATCTTCGCTTTTTAAATTTTTTTTACTAAATAATATGAAAATAAATATGAGAATTTTATATTTTACCCTGCAGTTGTTTGAACAATAAAATTAACAGTAAATAGGGAGATTTGTGAGCTTGTTTGCCTTGCCAATTGTTGGAAGTCCATCACAGAATCTTAGCTTATTTTTTCACTAAATAATAACAAATAAAAAGAAATAATATGCTGATTGCTCATAGTATTTGTTAATAAAATACTTTTTTTTCTTATTTGTTTGTACTATTTATTAATTAAAAATTTTGTTCTTTTTTTACTTCGTAGTGTTTTTTTTTTCATAGTAAAAAATGTGGAGGTAGAATAGTAGCAAACTGGACTTCTATTTACTAATGCCAGTGATGTTATGTTTAACACAATATTATAAGTATTTACTGATCAAAGAACTGCAAAATAAAATTTGTTGATTAAATATCTTTTTTCTAATTTAGTTGAATCATTTGTACTTTGTAGCTTTTATTTGCAAACTATTTATTAATTATAGTTGTAATAAAATTGTGCTACTTGTTAATTAAAAAGTTTAGTTCTTATTTATTTTGTAGACTTTATTTCCACATTAAATAGTCAAACATGATAGTAAATACATGAGTAGAATACGAATAATATTAAAATAATATGAAAATAGATTTAAATATAAAATTCTCATGTATTTATTGTTATGTTACGTTTATCGCTTTGTGATGTGATGTATTGTGGCTTCTCCTTAAATGAAGTCATGAATATCTCAGCAATTATGTCCAGATAAACCTGTTAGCCACTTTATTTTCCATTCCCCGCTCTAAATTTTCCCATATTCTGTCCACAACATAATCTTTGTCAACTCTATAACCTTTATATCTAAATCCCCATTATCTTTTCCCAAACCCAGCATAAAAACCAATAATTCATTTTCTGTATAATCACTTTTTTCATATTTATTCTTCCATAACTTCATTATATGTACCCTTTTTGTTTTCAAGCATTTACATTCAATTAACAAATGTTAATATTTTCTATTCCTTCCTTACATAATTTATAAAATAAATCACACATTTTTTTCCATTTACATGTATATTCTCTTGTAGCTAAAGATCCCGTTCAAGCCTTAAATAATAAACTACTTTCCTTACTATTATCATATATTAACTCCCACCTAATATTCTGTTTATTTCTATATATATTTAAACTCTTTTTACTCTCATACTATTTCTCCATCTCTCTAACTCCCTATTTTGTATTAATAAATCTATTATTTTATACCATTCCTTACTACTACAACACTCAACAATCCTCTTAACACAATCATCCCATCTTTTGTACAAATATACTGATATAAATTCTTTATCCAAATCTTTTGCATACCACATTACCTTTCTCACCCATCTTGTTACCTGCCCTTTACTCATAACCCAATTAAATACTATTTTAGCTATATCATTAGTATATCATATATATATATTATATTTTAGTATATCATTAGTGGTTCAGTGGCTCCACTATGTGATAAAAAAAAATCCCAGAACAAAACACTAATCAACATAATGAACTGAAAATGGATGATTCCATGAACACCATAATCTACATCTGACAAAGAGTTTTAAGATCCAATTCTACTAAAATACAAAAATTATAAAGCTTTAATGTAATTATTATTATTCAAAATGTAATCATATATAACATCAAATCTATGCTAAAATGAGTTCAATGGAATTTTTTTTTAAAGTTAAATAATATAAAAGTCTTTCACTTTAGATACTTATTAAAAATAAAATAGTATTAATTTAATTTTTATTACTGACATTAATTTGGATCTCAAATGGAAAAACAAATGAAATACAAGTTACTGTCATTTATATTTACATTGAAAGACTGCTTTATTAAAAAAATTGCATGGAGCAGAAACGCACAAAATAAAATCTTTTTACATGTAATCCACAACCAAAAAAAAAGATGATTTAAGAATACAATGATTGTAGTTATCATAGTACATTTTTAGTTGTAATATCTTCGAATAAAATACTAAATTTAAAGCTTAATATGAAATCAGAAGTTTTTAAAACTAAACAAAATATAAATATAGCGTGCAATTTTTAAATAAAATAGTACACTTGAGTTGCCTTTAAGACATCTAAGAAATAGTAATTATTAACTGAAAGCAACTGTTAAATTTAAATTTAAAAATTCAAGTATAAAAGTTTGCATGGATGAAAATCACATTTCAAAATAATTTTTTAATATTCAACATGGAGATGTAAAAAGAGATGCTTTATAAAAGTAAAAATCCTGAAAAATATTGCCAAATATTTATTATCAGTTATTTGGAATTCTAATAAAAGCACATCCAACATTTTCTTAAAGATGTCATTTAACTTTTATTTAAACTGATGAGTTATTTGAAGAAAGTGCAAAGTTTCAAAATGTTTTATTGTTCTAATTTATAAAAATAAGAGAGAAAATACTGCAATAATTGCCATGGAGTATCACTGTTATCCACAACAAAAGTAATTTCAAGAATTTTATTAATTATGTTGCTTCTGATATGCTTTTAAAAAATCAACAAACACTATAGACATAGTTTTTTGGCACTGAGTAAATAATATAAAAATGTCATGGGCAATAACATGATTTTTTTCACTTTAGTGAAGAAATTTAACAAATAATAATAAAGATTTGTGACAATGTCGAAATTAGCTATTAGTTCACCAAAGCTGTTCATATTATAAAGCATTCACAATGATGGTATGAAAAAAATTACTGAAAATAAAAATTTGAGCTATTTGAAATGAAAACTGGTGTTCAACAGAAATATACTCTAGCTCCAACTTTGTTGTTCATTTTTATAACAATGGTCTTTGGACCAGTATCATAAAGTAGACATCAGGATGTGATATGTGACCAAGAAATTTTTAATATGAGCCAATTAAAAGCAAAAAAACTTCACATCTTTGTGGCTTCCCAATTTACAAGATGCTAATGATTGTGCTATTTTTTGTCACTAAATATGTCACAAAATCTTTAGTGATATATTTTAAATGGTTACTAGCTTAAAGATCTGATTGGTAGTTTTTTGGATAGAAAGGCAGACTTGGATATTGAGGTGTAATATAGATCTCAATAATACTGATGCTAAATTTAATATTCAACTAAGTAATATAATTTAATTACATTATTTGTATTTATAGAATTATTTTGCCCCATTTTTTGTATAGAAATATTGAGAACAATTACAATGGAAAATTTCCATTAAGATTTGAAAATATGACAGTAAAATATAAAGACAAATCTAAACATTCTTCAGTTTGCTAGATATGATTGTATTAGATCTATTTCAGTTTAGGCCCATCTTTGATGGATTAACAGTAAACATGAAAAAATGTTTTGGATGATACTGAGCACAGTTTTCGTGGAAGATACAAATCTCATTTAGTTTTGAAAATTATCCCAAATATATTAAAAAATTGCACTATTAGTTGTTTTCATTAGAAAGATATGATCAAATAAAATGGGTAGCTATAATTATGAAAGGTTATGAAATCTTTCAAAAAGAATAGTTTGATACAGAAGAAATTCAAAGATCACAATTAAAGATACCGAAGAAACATCTTTGAGACCAACATGTAATAAATATCTATGCATTTATGGTTCAGATTGGCTTGTATAGTCATTAAAATTGACCTTTAACTTTTATTGCTTTTTCTGGAATAGAATGGTTATACATGTTTATGAATGGATGCTAATGATTACTTATTGTGATCAAGAAAATTAAATTCTTATAAAGTGACAATGGTAAATTAATTTTTTTAAAGAATGGATTCAAATTTTATTTTATAAAAACTCAAAAACTGAATTTTTAAAATTAATGAATTATTAATTATGTTTTAATAATCATTAATATATCTCAATAAACACAAAAGAATTATATCATAAAGAGAATTCTCCCATAATTAAATTACCAAAACTTTATGTTGAATTATGTCAAGATATATTCACTATGTATGGAAAAAACACATACTACAGGAGATGATCAACAACTAACTTCTAGTTATTTGTTTATATGTACATTCTTCAAAATTTAAAAAAAAAATTGCAATTGATAATATAGATGCCAAATTTTTAAAGAAACAAAATTCAGATAAAATTAATACTTATTATTTTGGAAAGATATTATACCGCAAATTATTTACAAAATTGTGGCTTATATCTTAATTCCAACCATCTTGCATAATTATAATTTCATATATTTACAGAAAAAATTTAATGAACCTATGTCTATATAAATGCCACTTATAACAATCTTTATAGAGATCTCAACTCATTTTCATAGAAGATATTGACTTAAAGATAGGTGTCCAGGATTCTCATAATATGATAAAGGACCTCAATTTTTTTTCATGCTACTATTATGCAAAAAGATTTGATTAGTTGAAATATTTGGCATCATGTTTTCGAATATTAAAAATACAACAATTACTTGCCTTTACTCAGAACATTTCATAACTGGCAGAATTTCGATCATTAATAATAGTTTAAACTTTTTTGCCTTACTAGTTAAGAAAATATATATTTTTATAATATTTTGATTTTCTTACTATTACAAAAAGATTTCCAACACTCAAAGACTTTTTGATTCCAGCAAAAAAGTCATTAGCGTGATACTAACCGTAAGATTCCTCGAGTCCTCCTTTGCCTTTTTAGGAATACCTACAAAGACAGAATATAGCCTTCATAATACTTGTATCAGAGAATCAATACCAAAACTTTTAATGCAATAACAATGGAGATCCTGGATTACTAATTCACTTTTGAATAACAAACAAATTGCAAAACATACCATATAAGTTATATATCTTTTTATTATATCTCCAATTTAGTTTTTTTTTAGAATAAGAAAGGTTAATTCTAATATGATCAAGACTTTTTGTTGTTTATAAAAAAGTGAGAATCTACATTTTTATTAAAGAAATCCCCATACAATAGTCAGTCCTCCAGCATATATGCAATTACAATCATCCTTAAATTAAGATATTCTGATCTTAATGATCCTGTGTTGGCATAGAAAGACTGCAAAATAAACTTAAATTTTCCCTTAGTAACCAATATATTATTTGAAGTCATAAAAAATATTGAACTTAAAAGAAATCTCTTAGTATTCTTAACAGTAACAAAAATATTTAAAATTCTTTCAAAGTATATATAGGTACCAAGCACAATGGGACAACTATTCCACAGAATCTTTTTTAGTAAAATATATTTCAATAGTAAATTTAACTTTAATTAGATCATATTTGTGACTTTTGGGGAGAAGATAATGTTTTATTCATTTGAAAAATGTAAGTATTCTAAACAACTACAATAATAGATTTCTTACAAATATATAAAACTATAACAATTTATCCAAACCACTTCGAACACTTTTTAGCAAAACTCTTTATTTGTACATATACATACACCTATGTTTTGACTGACCTACAGTCTTCTTCAGAGCCAGTTAATTTTAAAATGGCAAAATAAAGAAAAGTGTGATTTTGGTAATAAGTATAAAACTATATGAAGAACATTATTAATGAATTTACCTCACATTATACTATATTGGTTCATGCTTTGAAAATCATACATTGTTAAAAGTCTGTATTTGACAATAAGAAAACATTAAATAATAAATGGAGCAAATTCTTACAAAATAGTTAAAAATATATTCTTAACAAGATTGAATGAGATCTGGATATTCAATTTTAATAATTATTGTATATATTTAGGAACGATTTCAAATTGAAATCAGTGCAATATATCATGATATTATTCTATACTAGAATTAATACCATACAATATTACACTAATATTAACTAATTAATAATAGATAGATATACCCTATAAAACAAATGGAACTAGAATAAATGCAATAATGCTTAACATTAATTAAGCTAATTCATGAATACAGAACTGAAAACTATTATCATAATAGGATAAATTCAAACAATGTTAACGTCCAGAGCAAAGTTAGAGAATCTGGAATACATAATTAAAATAGAGATTTAGAAAAATACTGCACTTACTGCTAAATCTAAAAAGTATCATCAACCAGTAACTTCATTTATTATTAATATACTTTTTGGAATTCAAACACTTTTTTATATAATTTCTCAATAACAAAAAAAAAAAAAGTATAAATATATTTTTAGGTCATACATCATGTGACTTAATTAACTTGATAAACTTGCAATTATAAACTAAAATAAAGAGCATGCTAATAGCTCTAACAAGCTTTATCGATAAATGTCACAAGAGAAAGCATTTAAAATCTCTATCTAGAAATTACCCCCAGTCCCAGATCGGTTTCTAGCTATTGGCTTTCCTCAGTGAAGCGTTAAATCCAAATTACCAACTCAAAGCCAACACTTATCTGATGGTTAATTTTTAAGTAGAAAATCTGAAAATTTCAGACACCAATACATCTTCAAAATCTTCAGCCATAGCATATATTAATGGCCTTAGCAATATAACATCACTCAAGACTTAAAAGCAAAAGTATAATAGTAAATAAAATAAAGTCATACATCAAGTGACTTAATTTGATAAGTTTGTAATTATAAATTAAAATAAAGAGCATGCTAATAGCTCTAACAAACTTTATCAATGAATGCCATAAGAGAAAGCTTTCTCTTGTGGCATTTATCGATAAAACTTGTTAGAGCTATTAGCAAGCTCTTTATTTTAGATAATAAAAATATAAATTTTATTTCAAACAAAAATATTTAATGATAGCACATTTTAATGTTGGAATATTAATGATAAATATCAAAGTTTACTGCTTATGATTACTTCTATAATTTTTCAATATTAATATTAAAAAAAAATTGATGCTATAAAATGTCGATACTAAATATCTAATTTAGAAAGACTATACTTATAATAATTTATTTAGTAAGTCTTATGTCAATAAATATACTTGATTGTAATTGATTAAAAATATTATATATATATAAATAAAAAGTAAATCATTCTTTAAACAGTCCTCTGTAAAGCAATGTCCTCCAACATTCTTCTACAGAAAAATCAAAATTACTTAAATGAGTAATGCCAAGTAGTAAAAATCAACAGTTTTTCTTCTTATTTTATAGCAAGCTAAGAATGAACACAATATCATTTATTGATAAAATATTATACCTGCTCGAAGTCTCAAAAAAAACACAAGTTTTACACTGCCTGGTATCAAACCCTAGATTATAAATATGAGAGATGAATGCATTAAACATACATTATTAAGAGTATTATTTATACAATAGCTTCCATATTCACGACTTCTATATACATGCTTTTAGCTATCTGCAATTCAAAATATATTAAATAAAAATTAAAAAAGAAATTGATGAAAAAAGAAATTTTAATTTTTTTACACATATAGCATGTGTGCACACAAACTCATATATAAAATGTGTGTTTTAAAAATATATATATAATAAGTGTACTATCATCAGTGAATTTCCATGTTTGTGCCAAGGGTTGGAAGCAAATGTCACCACCACAGGAGGATTACTATATATAGTTTTTATTTGAGATATAATTTTTAAAAAAAGTCAAATGATCTCATATTGTACAATTAATTAACTGCCTTGTGAAATACAGCAAATCGCAAAAAACTGCATATAACATGGATATAGGTTGACAAAAAATCCTGTCACTCACATTTGTACACTAAAGAGATCTCGTTTTTTTAATTATATTAAAATAGCTTAATATCAACATTTGAGAGTTTAATTATTTTCCAAAAATTGAGATGTGAAAATATGTTATTTAAATTTGAATTAGCAAAGGAGTTTTTCAATTAGTAGAAAGTTTATACTAAGATTATAATTTTTCAGTAGGAATTGTTAATTTAACAATTTCAATTTGTCACAAAAATAAAAATTCCAAATGTCACATTTTTTTATTTCATAAATTAATAGAAACTTTTAAATACTTACTTATACAAAATGATAATGAATGAAACAAATATAGAAAAGAACAAGTTATAATGTGTGAAAAAAAAAAGATAAGTTTTAAACTAGAAGTGCAAAATTATAAAAATATAAAAATCTAGCTCAATTTTATTTTAAAAAATATATAACTTACCAGCTTCATCACGAGTAGAACTTCCTGCAGTGGCACCCTCAGGTAGGGTAGATAAATTCCCTAAATCTGTAATGCTACTGAATGGATTCTCTAATAATTTTAAAACTCTCTGAACTTCATCAAAATTACCTTTTTCTGCTTCAGTAATGGCTATCTGGGCAATGTAATTTCTTAACACAAATCTGCAACAAAAAATATCTAATTTCAAAACTAAAATATTATGATGTCGAATTAAAATTTGTAAAAAATGGTCAAAATCCTCTGTAAAGTTTATGAATATCACAACAACTTTTAATATTATTATTTGTTTTCTATTCTATTCTCATTCGGAAAATAATTTTTTTATAACTTAAATGATAAAAAATATATTCTGAAATAATTTCATGATCTTTCACATTAAGTTCAATATTTAAAAAAAGAATATAACACTACTGCAAAACAAATACTGTATTTAACAAGTTATACATCTTTCCCAAATGATTCATTAAGTTTTTTATGGAGCTCTAGATATTGAGATATCACTGTACTATTAAGAGAATGATGAGCAATAGAAAATTCTCAATGAAAATGACGAGCAAATGTTATCATTTGATCATACATAGTATCCCATTTTCTACAACAATATGATATTGGACAGAAAATTTAGCACATAGAAATAGATTAACAACTGAAGTTAGATTAAACAAAATTCAATAAAAATTTAGATCTCTTAAGTATGATTACTGAACATCAACATATATATAAGAATTTTCAAGTGGAATTAAAATTTCACATTTTTAAGCCAAATTATATAAATGAGATTAAACTATTCGGATAATCTTTATTAGATCATAACTAAAGATTGCTACCGACATTAAGAAAATTTTTCCAAATTTTCTAAACATAACACCTTTTAAGTCTACATTCATTTCAACTGTTTCAGATTATCTCCTATTTATGAAAAATAGTCAAAGTATTAGAGCTAAGCACATGTTACAGTATGATATCTTTCCCATCAAAAGTGAAGCAGCAGCATATAACAATTGTATTTTTTACAGATGGCATATTGCCATTCATGTTATTAATTCAGATTAAGTTAGACATCTTTTTATTATCTACACTTGAATGGCTAATTGATCTCATTATGAGCCACTGAGTCACAAAAAAAATATTATAAGTCTGTGATCTGAAATAATTTCAATGTCACTCTGATTTAGATTAAAATCCCAGGTCATGGTCATGCCAGAAAGAGATACTAATTAACATGGGATTTGATTTTTTTTTTTATGAAAGATGGACTTCTAAGAAAAACAAAACAAAAAAAACCTCTACACTTATTTTATGTACAAGAAAAGGAAGAGAAGAAAAATCTTAATTAAAACAAATATAATTCCCATGCATAATACTGAAACTCAATATGATGAGAGAAAAAATACACAAAAAACAAAGACAATATAGCCTCACCATATAATCCAATTAAACACTATTTTTGTTAATTTGTTTTCATTCATATAATATAATCTAACCTTCCAAACATTTTTAAGTTGGATTTACTTTCTTTTATTAAAAAAAAAAAGTCCATTTCATTTTAAAGTCTTTATTTCCTGTTTTATAATTCACTACTCAATATATATCTATCAATTTTCTTGATGTAAAACATTTTATTTTCAATATTAAAGCAAGTACTATCATCCCTTCCCAAACTTTACATTTGCTAAATAAGAAACCTGTTAGATTTTTAATCAATATTATTATATTTTGGAATTTTCTTAATTCTAATTCTCAACTGTTTTACAATTCTTTTTTCTATTTAACAAAATATCTAAATACTTTTATTTCTCCAAGAAAAGTATTTTATATTTGCCATATTTCAGATTTATTTTTGTAACTAAATACCTAATTAATATCTTAATTGTTTTTTTTTATTGAATTTAATTTTCATATTTCTTTCTATCTCTTCCACACTTCTCTACTAAAGATCTATAATCTTTGACACTACTTAAAAAAAAAAGTCATATCATTCACACATACACACAAAGCAACTGTCAGTCATATTATGTATTATTCTGGTTCTCACAATAGAAACTACCACTCCTATCTTTCTATCTCAATATCCAATTCTCTTAAGATCTTGGCTAAAAAAAAGCATCATTTATACTCAAATATTTAAATTAAAATGTTCACTTAACTGTAATATATTATATTGTAATAATATTTAGATTATATATTTATATTAGTTACATAAAGAGCTCGCAAATACGCTCTTAACAAGCTTTGCAGAATATCCTTAACCCCATGCAAAGCTTGTTAAGAGCTTATTTGTGAGCTCTTTATATAACATTTGCAATACAAGCTTGTTTAAATTAGGTCATGTGACACCTGACTTGATTTTTTTTGTAATTTATATTAGTATATAATACATGTGTTTAAGAGGGAAAAGTACCTTGGATTATTTGAATTCATTGTTTCCACTCTATTTTTATGTAATAAGTTCAAATCTGCAACTTTTATTATTTCTTTTTCTAATCGCTTTGTATATTTGTCTAACCATAGTTGCCATGTTATATCATCTTGCTTTCTTTTCTCTTCATTAGTAAGATCCTAAAATATATATATATATTAAAAATGGTGATTGTAATCTACAAAAAAACAAATAATAATTTATCGAAAATACATAACTATTAACAGTCACGTATTCGAAATGCAAGCATTCTGAATACCAACAAAAAAAACAATAATAATAACAAAAATAATAGAGAAAAGTTATTGCTACATGCACAATACAATATATATATTGTAACAGGATTGTTACATAGCACACAATAACATAACGTGTGTGCACAGATCTAGATAAAATTGAAAGGAAAAGTAGAAATAAACAGACAAAAATTTTGTGGATATTTTTCTACATCTTCCTGGAATAAAATAAAATCATAGTAAAAGATTAAATAATTTTGGATTTAAAATAGGATTTTATTATAAATTAAACAGTTAAAAAGGTTTAATAAATATTATTTGTTATTCTGATTTTGAAATTAAAACCAAGCATGCTTTATTTTTGAAATCTTTTAATTAATGCTTATATACAATTCTCTATCTAAGTAAAAACATATATCACACTTTGATAAAAATTTCAAACTTGTTTTCAAAAGAGATTAGACAGTTTAAAAAAATATTATTTTTAAATTTATTGTTTTTATCACCTCATCAAAACTATAAAAGGGATAAAAAGATTATTTTAGATTGGATAGTAGTTTTTGAAAAGAGATTTGCTAATAGTTTTTATAAGAGATGCCAGAAGAGTGGGCTAATTTCCTGTAGTTGGCAATAAATAGATGGCCAGAAAGAGATGGATAGCAGAGATGGTTTCTAGAGCTATACAGATAGTTTCCATGAAGGTGTAGCTGAAGTCAGGACAGAAGGCAACTGCTTCTGGCTCATTATATTGGAATTTTGATGTACTTAGAAGGAAGATCCACTTCTGTCTCTAAAGTCTTAAATGTGGGCGACAGTTTGCTTGCCTGAAGCCTGCCAATCCTAGACAGAAGGAAACCAATCGAGACCAACAATTTACCTCATTATGTCTTTCCTGATGCTGACAATTGCCTGGATTATGCCTATCCTGATGACAAGCCAGTCTATCCGCTTTCCCAAGAGAAACCATCAATTGATGAAGAAGTAATTATATGTATGCTGCTGTATCTATATATAGAGCACAGATAAACATATATACAATAGTGAGTTATTTTAATATTCCTTAAAATGACATTTTAACCTATAATTTAAAATAAACAAGTAAATAATTTGCTACAGTCAAAATCTAGAAGTAATGATTATTCATAGACAAGTTTTATTTTGGGGAAAAAAAACCTCAAAGACTATTTAGAGTCTTTTTAGATTAGAAAATAATTGTTTGAAAAAAAAAGACATTTTAAAATGCATTGATAATTAATCAATCAAAACAATTACTGGTTGCAAACTGACTTCATTTTTTTTTAAAGAAAACAACAAAACTATAATCATGAAAGAGTAAAACTTATTAAAATAACAAATGAATTTTATATACTTTCAATATTGAATTAATTATGAAAAATATATTATTATTGTGACAAGTTAAAATATATAAAAGCCAACGTGCACATACATTTCTGTACATTAAACATATATGTTAAATCAATAATTAATTATGTGTTATAAAAATTAATGTCATTTATTATATGGGAAAATTTAAATATGTTCTGTTAATAAATTAATAAAATGTGCATCTGTGTGTGTATATATATATTATAACCATATGGTTTGGCTTAATTCCATCAAGCCTTATTCAAGTGATCCAGTAGGAAAAATTTTAAATTTCAATTGGCAATAATTACAATATATTGAAAATCAGTGTATAAAATCAGTGGTGGATTGTTTTGCTTGCTAAATTATAATTTTCAAATTGAGTAAAATCTCACCAATAAATATCCTGAGAGTGATGGAAACTTAGACTGTTTGAGATACACTAGAAAATCTGATAGAGTGGATATGAAGTTCATATACATTTTGTCATATGTTCTAGTTGCAATAATATTTAAAATGATAATTTAATGATATTGAATCAATTTGGAAGTATAAAGATATTTAGTACTCTATTATTATTATTAAACAATAATTTAAAAAAAAATCAATTTATAATTCTTCTAAGTTTTGTAATCGATCTTCAAGCATATTGTATTGGAGCTTAAATTGATATGAAGCAGTCTAATTAGTTATCACTAGAGAGAGAGAGAGCTATTAATTAGTATGCACACTGTCCTGCTATTGGTTTATTTTATGTACCACAATCCATTGCAATAAAAATAATAAATAACTTAACAGAGAGAGAGAAGGGAGAGTCTAAAAAGAGAAATCAGAGACAGGACTTCAACTCTTTACACCTGCAAAAGTAAAAAAAAAAAGTTGAAAAAAATCAACAACACCATTTTAGAATTGAACAAAATTTACTGAGATTGTAGTTTTAGAAGTATGGAGTAGAAACTTCTACTCTAGTATATATTTCAACCTACTAATTCATTGATTGAAAATTGACAAAGTCATACTGGAGAGAAAATGGGAACCATATTAAGAAATCAGTATATTACAGGATGGCACTTCAGGCTTAAACTGGAACAAATAGTAAGCATAAAGTTTGTTTTGCATATAATAACTTTAATCATTACATAAATCTAAAAGTTCTGTGTAAATTATTTAAATCTAAAAAGAAAAACCGTAAGCACTCTCTAGAAAATATATATATATATGTTTTGTTGAATTATCCTCGTGAAAAAATAAATAAATAAATAATTTGGATAAACTTTTGAACTTGTAATTTAATCAAGTGAATTTTTATTTCAAATAGCATAATATTTGACCAATTTATAAATGTGGAAACCTAAATATTTAATCTGATTAAAAAAAACAATGATCGTCTGCTTTGGTTAGAAGCGCTAAAACTCTTTGTTATGAAAAACATAATTCTAAAACGGTTACACTATTGATAAATGAGAAGGACGGTTATAAATGTAATTTCAACCTAATTGATGTAAAGATTTATAAAAGAAACTAACAAATCTTCATAGTTTGATTTAAGAATATTTACAAATACTTGAGAATTGGTAGAAAACTGAAATTAATAATAATTGAAATGAAGAAAAGTTAATTGACTTATAAATGTGGGAACTTATTCTATATATTATTGATTTATTAAGCCAAAAGAAGATTGTCTGGCTAATCTATTGTAATGTTACTTTTTTCTCAATCAGTAAAAAAAAAAGTGATGAAAATTAAAAGACGTAATAAATGCAAATAAAATGTTTAACTCATGGTACTGATAGTTAATGGAAATTAATGGATTAAGTATGGGAAGTAGTTTAAGTGTTTTTTTGGCGGATGTATACATGAATAATTTTGAAAAAAATTTTTTAGATTTAAATTTTAGTCCGTGTTTTTTTGTTAGATATGTAGATGGCTATTTCATGGTTTTTAAAGGAAACAAAAGAAAAGCTAAAAGTTTTTTAAAATACATTAATAATATTGAGGAAAATATAAAATTTACTATGGAAGAAGAATTGGATAATAAAATTGAATACATGGATGTAAAAATTGAAAAGATTATAAGGAATAATAGAATATTAATACTTCGGTTTTTAGAAAAAAAACATTTCATGGTCTAATTGTAAATTGGTTTTCAGATATTGATAAGCATTGTAAAATTAATACTATAAAAAATAGAATTAGGAGAGCAATGTTAATATGTTCTAATGAGTTATTATTGAACAAAGAACTAGTTTTAATAAAAAAGGAATGTTATTTGAATGAATATCCTAATAAAATTATTGAAAAAATTTTTTCGAGATATAATTTAAATTTAATAAAGAGGAAAATTGAAGGAGAAAATAAAATTAAAAATAAGAATAAAAAATTAGATAAGGTATACATAGGTTTTAAAGTATCAAAAAATATTTTTATTAGAATTAAAAATATTTGTAAAAAAATAAATAAAAAATTTAATATTAAATTATTTCCTGTATATAAGAAAAAGAAAGATTTAAAAAAGATGATTAATTATTATGATAAGTTTAACATGCTTGAGGCAATGAAAGGAGTATATATTATTAAATGTTTAGATTGTTGGAAGGAGGGTAAAAATATTTCTTATATTGGAAATACTAAGAATAAATTAGAAACAAGGTTAAAACAACATTTATCTGATAAAAAATCTGCAATTTATTTTCATAGGCGTAAATTTGGTCATACTGACTACAAAATTGAACTTTTAGAAACTGTAAATAATTATAAAGAAAGGTTTTTAAAAGAAAATTTCTACATTAAGGAATTTAAACCATTTATGAATAGAAAACTGATAGATTAAGATAACAATTAATGAATAGTTTGAGGAATTTTATCCATTTAAATAATTAATTGTTAGTTATAAATAAAAAAGGGTTTTTTATATATTTTTTTTTTTGAGAGATTTTTTTTGTTGGATTTTTTATTTTTTTTTGGAGAAGGTAATATTTTATATTTTTTTATATATATTTTATTTTTTATTCTATTTTATTTTGTTTTTTATTTTATTTTATTTTATATTTGTAATTTTAATTTTTTATTTTTGTTTTATTTGTGTATTTATTTATTATTTATTGATAATATTGTTTGTATATTTTCTTAGTGGCTTGAAAAAGACTATAAGGATAGAAATAGTCGAAACATTGCTTATTGAATGTAAATTTTTATATAGTTAAATAAAGAACAAGTTTTTTAAAGAAATTGGTTGGTGAATCTATATTGGATAATATTGGTTTTTATGGACTATATTTTTTAAAGAAAAAGAAGAAACATTTTTTTCGGGTTTTAAAGAAAAATGCTTAAAAGACTCAAACTATTCTGGATTATTATAATAAATTGCTGTGAACAAAAAGGAAAATCAATAAGTGCATTTGAAAAAAATGTTGCTCTTCTTGTTAAACTTTTAGATAAAAATTCTGCAAAAAGATTTTTAAGCGGTTTTTTTTTTTTTCAAGATTTTGTTTCCATAAAATTTTTAGAAGGCCTTATTTGTTTATATTACCAAAGTGCATATATGAAAAAAATGAAAACTATGGAAACATCGCTCATAAAATATGTGCCCAGGATGATTTCATTTCCCCATTATTTAGCTCATATTAAAGATACATAAAAGGATGAACTAGGGGAATGGAATATCACATTAACAATTTTTTTTTTGTTATTGTTCATGTTATCAAGGTTTATATATGAATTTTATATATTATTCGGGTATATTTTATATGACATAAATTTGCAATGTATGTAAACAGAAAATAGTATACACATAATTGTTTTTACAGATTAGTCTAAAATTTAATATTACACTAAGCTTTACAAGATAGAGATACTCATCTCTTACATACGTGCATAATTTATTACGGGTAAGCAGACAGAGTCACTTATTAAAGTTAGAATAATAGTTCTTTAGGATAACATAATTATTTTATGTTATGGAATTACCATATAAACATTTTATATTTATTAAAGTAATCAGTATGTCCAGGTTAATGTATAATCTGCTATGTTTCTTTGACTGTGTGTGCATTTCTTGTTATAACCATATTTTATTATAATTTTGAAATATTTCCTAGTCGTTTGACTTATAAAATGTTGGCTTGTTTATTACACTATTAGTTATGCATTAGGAAATGAGATATTTATCTTTAGCTTTAATGTGAGAACTATGTTTATCTTGCGATTGTAGTGATAAAGATTTGTGAGAGTACATCTGATGAATATATGAAATATAAAGTTGCTATAAACACTGTATTATGTGTAGGATGCATGGGCAGAGAGAGAATAGCCTCACCCATCGCTTACTCCATGAGCGGATTATTTTATTGAGGCATATAAATAAAGAATGCTTAAGTAGCATCACCAATCCCTAAAGAGAGGGTTATTTTCAAGGCACATGTTCTGTTTCCCAATGTTGAGACAAGATCCACACATTTATACCTAGGAAAAAGGTATGGGAATCTGCCATATTATTACACAATGATGTAATGTTGTTGTGAAGAGCCTCTTTTTAGTGTCTTATCCCTCAGGAGGATGTTGAGTGATTTTCTTGCCAGGTATGGTGAAGTTATTTTGTGTATTTTAAAAAATTTGTATGGGAATGATAAGATAAAGTTAATGATAAAGTTAATCAAGGACACTTGTTATCTATAGTGTTTAGTGAAGTCAAATAGTGTATGAATTGGGCTGTGACAACTTATAGACAAGCCAATAAAACTTACCAACAAAACTTATTAATAATTATAAGACTTAGTTTATGTCTAGCATAACAGGAGATACGCACATATGTACTGTCATTGGTGTTCATCAAGCAGTGATTCACCGATGGATTGATAAAGCCTTTTTATAATCAGCATGATTGTTTATGGACATAGGCAGAGTTAATATCAGGTATACATCTGACATCTAATGTCTGTACCCATATTTAGAAATTTCTTTAGGTTAAATAATAAGGATCTAACCGTATGGTTAACTAATGTCATATTAAATAATATTAAACAAATTATATCAAAGAATAATTCTTATATTTGTGCTTAATATGATAATTGCCATTATCATATTCTTATATACAGCTAAGAAAGCTATAGTGAAAATGCTGCTTTAAACAATGGGTTTAAATATTAAGGTTGTCAATTACCCTTATTATTTAGAAAACACTCTTATCTTGTACTGTAATGCTTAGTTAAGCCAAGCAGTGTAATATACCTGTTTTATAATACACAATAGTGAAAACCTAATTAACAATTATGGGGACAATAAGGGTATTATGGTATTTTATTACCCATACATGTAGTCGAAAGAAAATATATCTTGTTTTATATATGTTTTCTGGGAATAGATGTTAAACTGTTTATGATGTTAAGAAAATTTATAAATAATGTAAATAAATCTTGTTATTTTGAAATTTTTATCTAGTTGTCTGTGGTATTATTGCTAATCATCACCCACATTATTATTGTTATTGCTATCCACACATTACCTTGTTATTTCAAAATCATCATTAATCAAGTATAATTTACTATACATTAATACCATAATAAATTTGGTATACTTTTTTTTTTAAAGATACATTTAAAGCATCATCACTGTGTGATTTAAACATTGTTCACCTGAAGTGCATATATTATTTTAAATAATATAATAAAGATGAAATAAATAATTTTGATATAGCTTATTGATTTGAACCATCAAATACATCATTCACTGATCTATGATCACATAGACCATAATTATTGAATAAAAGAGAGTTGTAAGTTATTTGGCTCGATTAAGAGTTGGTGTGTATTTTATAGAGCTTAAATTTCATATTTGGTTGGTATTGAGATTGCTAGATATCTTAGTAATTCTAACTGTTTATAAGCAATCTTGCCTGATATATTTGGGTAGTGGCAAAATCCCTCTCGCTGACCCAAGTATATTGGGAAAAATGATAATAGTTAATTTATTTAAATCCTGAGAAGAATGGTATAATGTTAAATTTATGGTTAAGTTTTTATATTTAGAATTATTTACTGGACTTTAATTTGAGTTATGTTTATTTTCTCAGTTGTTTTATAGTCAGCATAATAACGTGTAAATTTCTTCTTCCTTACTTTTGAGCTTATATTTTGTTTTAATTTGATGGTAAATATTCTGGTTTGGTTAAGCTTGGAATCCATATTTTACTATAGTTTATCTTGCTATCCTTTAAGACAATATTAGTTTAGAGTTCAGGATATCATCTTCCATCATCATCATTGTTCTCATCTGTCATCTTGATCTTTCTTTATTTCTTCATTCTTATTTCATCTTAATTCATTATCATAATTAATTCACCCTTCACTAGCTCTTATCCTATTACCATCTTAATCAGTCATTAGCTCTTAGTCTATCATTATCTTAATCCTTCAGTATTCTAACACATCTTTCTCTTCTCTTCACTCTTAAGCTCGTTTCATATTATTATTTAACTCTTATTTATTTTCATCATCCATTTAATTATCTACATCCTAATTTATTTACTACTTAATTTATAATTCCAATCTCATATTCATTTCATAGACCAGATTAATTGTTTATTGGTTTGACAAATATTAAATTTATCTCATAATGTTTTGTTTGGGGATTTTAAAGCTAGTTTGACCAGAAGTTATTATCTTCATAATCACTTTGTAATCTTCTTTAGATTTGTAGTTTCATGCTAACCAGTTCAATAGTCAAAAAATAATATCTTTGTCTTAACATTTCATTTATGTACATAATTCGTATGAGAAAGTGTAGGATGGAGGGTTACAATATACATGTTTAATTAAATCTAGCCATATACTATTTTATATCATTTAAATTTATTTTATAACAAGTCAAATATGTATCTGTTAATCATCTATTGTATTTTTATAAAAACTTAAAATTTTTATAATTATTTTATGAAAATTCAAATATGTCAATTTTAAAATTATAAAGCACATGTGTGTGGATATATATAGATGTTTTATATGGACATATGTAAATCACAACGTAATAACTTGAATTTTGTATTAATCATGTAAATCACAATATTGTAGTTTTTTTTTAATTGTATGTTAGCCTTATTCTAAAGACATTAATATCAATTTTTTTATTGTTATTACTAAACTTGTATTCAAGTGTTAAAGTTATTCCAGTAACTTAATTATCTTGGTCACATAACAGTAATAGAGCTTATGTTCTCTGAGCAAGATTCACACAGAATGGTCTGATATATAAATGGAGATGTATATTAGTGCTTTTGGGCATTCCAGTATGCCATTTTCTGGTTTTGGCATGAGGATTATATTCTTTAAAGTCCATGCACTACATTTTATTTTAGTCTTATTAGAATTTAAGTTATAGTTGGTCAGTACATTATCAGAGCATTGATAATGATCAGCATGTTTTAATATCCCAGCATTATTATTTTTACAATTTTGATTATAGATGAGCACTTAAGTTGGTGCATCCAAATTAATGTTTAAATAATTGCCCTAAGCTGGCAAGGACTCAATAGTTAGCCTGGTCTCCAGTAGACCCATTTCAAATCCAGTCACAAGATTGACTATTGATTTATTTTGATTGTTGATCATTCATGATGATGAATTCTTATTTCTTTTGAGTATTACTAGTATTTACTTATACTTATTGATAATGCTGGTGGATTTATAGTTAATCATAGTTATTCTAGGAAGTTAACTGGGATGATTTCTTAGAGAGATCTATTGATCTCATGCACTCTTGAGTATATAAAATTACTATATATATTTTTTGATGTTAAACATTACTTTAATATCATTACTTTACTTATATATCTTACTTTAATATTTTATACTTATATATTTTAAATTTATGTATTAAATTTCATTATGTGAAAGACTTGGATGTTAATGCAAATATTTTTACAAAACACTCCACTAACAACTATAGTGGGATTAAAAAAATCTTGTCTTACTTATTATTATTATTTCTTTATAATGAAGTAATTATTGGCAATAAGAATTGACTATCAAATCGAACTGCATTTATACGTTAATATAAAATCATTGTTGTGAACTTCAATCAAGTACTGACCTAATAAATACAATAGATAAATAACATTAGTATCTATTTGCAGTCCAGTAAATATTTTATTAAACAAAGTTTTGAAAAACTATCGATGCAAAAATGTTCTTCTGCTTCAAATTATTTTCATGTCTATATCTTGTAAATTAAGAAATGGTAATACTTTGTGAAAATCAAAGTGTGTTACTTCTTGAATTTTTTCTGTTTTAAACATCGTCATATTTTTTCAGATCAAATGCCTAGAGTTCATAATTCAGAGTGCATGTCTTGAGATTGTTAGAAACTTAAAATATTAAATAATAAATATAAATTCTAATATTTACTGAATATATTTTTTCATTATATTCTATATTCTTTATTAAAAGTTATTTTTATATTTGTGCCACATCTTTATAGTCAAAAAAAAAAATTAGACACTATTTCTTTTTACTTCACTGTTTTGCAATATTTACTTTTTACTTGTTTTTATAATCTCTACTAGCGTTTAAATATTCACTATTTTAGAAAATAATGAAAATTATTAAAGTAATTAGACAAGTAAGAAGATTAAGAAAGACAAAGATAAAGTTCACCCTAATACTAATCATATATATTAACTTATTTATTGCATTATACTGAATTTATTTTAATTTATTCAAAATTAATCTTATTTTAAGTGAAATTATGAATAAATCTTAAATGATGCTAAAATAATAAATTTTGCCAAATTTATAATGTAAAAATTAAAAAAAACAAACATTGAATATAATAATTGAAATAGTTTTTAAATAATATAAAATAAATAACTGCTCCTAAAATAACACAACAAAGAGAATTAGAAATAACTATTCACCAGACTTGGCAATTGCTGGATGGTGAGGAATCAAGCAATTTCGATTTTGTTTTATCTTCTACCTAAGAATAGTTAAATCTCCATTTACAAATAAAATTTGGTGATTAACTAAATTAATCATGGGGTGGATACCTTAAAAAAAATATGTTAATCTGATTAAAATATGAAGAAAATTTATCTGATCTGGATTCAAATGCAGTCTCCCATTGTACTATGGACTCTTGTAGTATGAACAGTTGTAAAGCTATAGCCTAGAATATCCTACATTATGATATAACAATACTGTAACTATAAAAAAAATATATGTATAATATTTATAATACATTTTTTTTTTTCATTTCTAAAGTAAAATCAATTTGAAAAATTCTCAAAATGCCTATGTAAGTTTGTAAATTGAGATCCCAGAATAAACTGATAAAATATTAAATTGCAATAATAAAATATGAATCAAAATAATGAAGAGTTTTATTTAGTCTTGTATTCCATTGTCTAGTTTTTCTATCTGTCTTTTAGATTTATCCAAATGGAAAAAATAGATGAATTGATGATGTGACTACTCTATGGACCTGTCCTTGGGATAGAATACTGTTGATGATGATACATATTTCTATAGTCATATTCAAACAAAAAACTTTTATTTAGTTCTCATAACAAGCATGTGTAAATTTTTATAAATCAACAATAATCCAAATATTTCTTGAGAAAATGCTTCTCAATTCAAAATACTGACTTACCTTAACATTTTCTAACTTTTCTCTCATCTCTAATTCTTTCTTAAGGGCACCAAGACGGCCAAGTTGATCAACCAATGCAGGGTTCATCTGAACCAGAAACATCAGCATCTGAAAATTTCTAAAAACAGTAACAACAAAAAGATCGTTAAATAAATATTAATTATTAAAGATTTATATGCATGTATTTTTTAAAAATGAAAATATTTAATTTTTATTTCAAAAAGTTTTTTTATATAAAGTATAATTTTATAAGTAAATCAGATATAAGAACTATTATCTAATATAGTTCCCTGGTAGAATCAATGCATAAAAAGTAATAAGCAAGATTTTATCTATAATAATCTATGCGTGTACATACACTATTTTTTATATTAGTCACAAAGAGTCCAATAAAACTGTGCATAATAAATTAAATACTAATGATTATCTATGACATAACAAGCTATATATATATTTCAAGAAAGCTAAAATAATTGTTGTGAACATGTAATGTGGTTAAAATTTCATGAACATTTATCATATGAGTGTAATAATTAATAATATAAACATATTGATTAAAAAATTACAATCAACAACCTAAGGAAAAAAAATAATGAGCTCTATCTTGAATATAGCCATAGTGACATTACGAATATTCACAAAAATATTTGTGGGTATTTGATCAATAATTTCTTTGCCGGGAATTAATTTATAAGACAAGATTATTGATTTTATATGAAATTCTTTGCTAATTTACAATCAGAACAAAAGTTTGGTTACATGATTTGCACTGATCAATAGGTACTTTTAGATCATATTTTACACATTTTTCAGACAATACAAAGTGAAATTTTCTGTTATGAAAGCTCATTTGATTTCATAAATTTCTTTTATAAGTAATTAATTTATTAATTCTATCAGAAAACTGATTTATTTTTAGGTAGTTAAAATTGTGAATGGTTTTTTTTAAAAACAATATCAATATATATCACCTTAATTATTTTAAAAAATAATTAAACGATTTTTAATTTTTTTAATCAAAAACAATTTATTGCTCATTTTGTTAATTAAATCATGATGTGTCTTAGTGGGCTGTCTTACAATAATTTTAGAAAAAAATTATGATTAATAATTAAAATTAAATAATATCAAATAATTTTTATTAAGGTTTCCTCAAAAATAATCTTGTGGTGTTGATATAAAGATTTAAGGACACATTTGATTAAAAACACAAATTTTAATTTGCTATATAAATTTTGTGAGGATTAAACTAGTAAAAATAATTATTTCTATACATTTACATATTTCAAAAAAAGAATGATTCTGTAATGTATAGATTTAAATAACTATTAACAAGATAGAAAGAAGTCTGTAGAGATTCCAACCAGAGATAGATTCACTAGTGTTTTTATTAAGGCCTTCAATTCTGCTACTGTAGCCATAAATCCAACAATCATTAACTATGTGGTTCATAATCTGGTTTGTTCATATTTAAGCAGATGGACACAATGACTAGGAGTTGTCCTAAATCTGTTGATGAATCTCTAGTTGAATTTAGGAAGATCAAATTCCTTAGCAGTAGCATATTCCACTGGTGAATATTATGCCCTTATTTGGAGAAAAAGTTCTTACACTGAACTTCTGGAAACTCAATTAAATATTACTATAAGAAATATTACCAACACATTTAAGTCTACTTCTTTATAGAGGCTTCCTGTTCTTACATATTCTTCCACCAAATATCAGAAGAAAATTGCCTCACAAAAAATGTATAAAAAACTATAGCACATCAGACTTATTAATAACTCCAAGACATAGTTTCACCACCAAAGACTTAAATCAACATCCCCTTTTGGATGTTCAACCAAGAATCTACCATCAAAAAATTGTGGTGAAAAAATGATATTCTTATGAGATTTCAAATAAATTTCTTTTTCCAGATCCAACAATAAAGCCAGCTGGATTTTAAATATGTATTAATTAATCTAAATATAAAATTGGGATTTGTATTGATGAAGATCTCAATAAATTAGAGAACTATTTCACTATAATTAATCATTAAAGAGAGAGAATAAACAACAATTCAAATAAGTTTTTGGTTTAGTATAATTAAAGAACAAAAAAATAACTAAAAAAACCAATGAATAAATAATAAAAATTGAGAAAACCAATGCTAACTCGAATTTGAAGAGTTGTTAATTGTTACTTAATTTTTCTCATTATTAGTATCTAGACGAAAAAAAAAAGTGATATTATTTGTTAGTCCATGAGTAATTTAGACTGACTATGATTCCCCTTTGTTTTGCATTAGCTCAACTCAAATCTTAATAATTTAACAAATAAAAATGTGCAATAAAATCATCATTTTAGATCAGTATGTCCTATTGCAGGATGGATTTTTGAATTTATTCTAGTACTTCTTCACATCCATCCAGAAAACTTCATAAATCCCACTTGGAAGCTTTTTTTACACATCTTATAATCTTTTAAATATGATATAAGACCAGGGTCATGTCTTGTCACAAATATCCAAGAGATTCAGTCGAATCTCTTCACTCAATATTAATTCATTTCATTTGTTTTCTGTATCTCCTTGTTAATCTAACACAAACCTCATATTTTACTGTGTGGTTTGTAGTTTCTGTACTATTAAGCTTGCAACAAGCATCAGATCCACAAGTAAAACATGCTGTGTTTTCCACTATAAGTACTACAGTCATGGTAAAGGTGAACAGCAAGCAGAAATAAATGTTATACAAAGAATTTGCTTAACTAACAACTTATGTTTATTTGGCCAGCAAGATAACAATATAAAAATAACATTAGAATAACACTTATACACGGCCATGGAGACTTATAAAATAATAATGACTGATATGGCCTGTAAGAGACCTTAGAACCTTCAATGGTGGAATTTACTGGGTACTCCATCTTCTTCTCGTACACTCAAACTTCAGCTTAGTTCACAATATGATGCAGCTCCAATGATGTGAGTGTGTGTGCATATATCTTTTCTCTTAAGTTGTGCTTTTATCCTGTTCCAGTTTATTCTCAGATAGCAATGCTATAATCTTTTTAATTATCTTCGCAAACCATAGAAATTTCTAGATTCAGATTTTTAATTTAATTATTTTGTAATGCTATTTCTATTTCTGAAACAGAAACAACTCTTTTAATTTTAATCATCTTATTTTATCTCTAAAATTATCTAGTTCTTCAAATTGTTAATTAAAAGATAAATATTTTCTGCTAATGAAAATAACCAACCACACACTTTTCTTGTCTGAACTATTTTACTTAATTTTTACTTAATTAATTAATTAATTACTTTCATTTACATCATTTAATTCACATAAATATTAAATATTATTTAGTTTGCTTACAATATTCTTTATTTATTTCTAAACACAGCAAGATGATAATAAACTCATAAAGTCTTTGTTTAACATATTAGAAGAAATAATATATCCATAAATATATATGTATGTCTGAATCTTTTATTAATGCTTGCAATTGAGTGTCTTCTTTAAAAAAGAAAAATGAAAGAAATTATTTATTTACTGTAATGGTTTGTTTTCCCTTAAGGAATGAGGGTGAACACATCTAATTATTGTCACACCTAGAGTCTTCATGTAGGACACTATGAATGATGCGATAAAAATCTAATCCATGATTGCATCTATTTCAAATATGATAATTTAATGTTTAACCATTTAATACCGATACAACTTAGACCAGTTCATTCAATCTTCATCTCTCAATATTATTCCATTATGCTCAGTATTCGAACTCAGGGTTAATTTTATACTTAACTCTCTTCAGGGGTCAATTGATATCCTGTAGCAATAATAATACTTTTATATAAGTTTGATAGATTCTCAAAATTCCTTCCAACCAAGTTATCATGATATTAAGTCAGGATGATATGTATATGTGGGTATATGTATTCAATTTTATTTTATTATGAAAATAAAATAATTAATTTAAATAAATCAGAGACTCTCTTAAATTTAAAATAAATTTAATAATATTTATTAATTGAAAACAATTTAAATTTATCTTTATATAATAAAATTTTTGATTGCGAGTGTTTTATATACATTTCAACCACATTAGTATATAAATTTTAAAATTATACCTCCCCATATCCCATAGTAGATATGAATCATAACACAAATAATATTTAATAGGTTGTAAAAATAAATAAAATTTTATAATTCCAAAGATTATCATAAAACTAGCTAACTAAATTTACATTAAACAGTATAAATATACATGAAAACCTTTGTAATATCCAATCCATTTGAAAAAATTCCATTTTCTATTAAGATCTCCCATCTATGATCCCAATAATCTTTCCACTTTTTTCATCTAATGATTTTCCAAAATGGATTATTCCAAAGTAAGTAGGTTTTAAAAGCAAAGGAAATGAAATTAAATATTTATGGATGTTGATACACAAAGATGATATGATATTGTCCTATTCATTTTCCATAATTTGAATAATAATGTTCATTAAGAATAAAGTTCTTTTATTTCCGGTCATCAATCATCAGTGAGACAATCAGTATACTCCATTGTATCATAAACATTCCTCTTGCATGTTGTTGACATCCCTTTCCATAAATTTATCTCACTATAAATTGAAGTTGGATATTGAATTATATAGATGATATATATATATTTTAGGCATTTCAGTAGAAATGAATAGTTACACTGTTTTAGGTTAGAACAATAGCATGTAATCCTATGGCAAAATGTCTTTACTCATGATGCATTTTCTATAACATAAAATCTTCTTAAAATAAATTTATTTAGATATATAAATATGTTTGATGATATTTATCTTCCTTGAAATTCAAGTTTAGAATGATATTGTTAAGAATTTCTCTAATTATTATATTAAAGATAATTTTGCTTTTGAAATTATTATTGATGATATTAAAGAGTAATTTATTTAGCTTTACTTCAGTGATATTAATGTTCTCTACAAACGAAGATTTTATAAATAAGGAAAATTCGTCCAAACTATTGATTCATCTTTCTGATGTTTTCGGTATTCGAACATAGCAAAATAAATATGGGTAGCAACTAGTTCATTTGTAAAAGATGGAACTGATTTGGAAGTTAGTTGATTTGGCTTTTATAGCGGAATCAACTTCCAGTAATTAGCATGTGTTAAATTACTATTTCATTTCATGATTTTGTATTCGATTATTGTTGAATGCATCATAATTGATAATTGAGTTCTAATTTTATTTCCTTTGCATTTAGTTGCTAAAATATGACTTGACCATAGGTTATCTCTATATTTTGAATCTTGATTAGTGATATTAGTTAACTTAATAATTTATTTATACATATATATGAATGATGGAAATCTAATTATTTTAATATTTGATTTAATTAAAATAATTATTTATTTGACTTGACTTTTATTATTAAAATTTTATAATCTAATGTTTAAGTTATATACATGTGCATATGGGTATTTTAATGTAAAAGGATAACATATTTACTGTTTATTAATTAAAATTATATTTTTAAGCTTAATATAAATTGAACACTGATTGTTAATATATGTAGGATATTATGATCTGACCCAACTGATGAGTGCTGACTCTGCACGAAATACATATATTGGGGATTATGTATCTTTTTTGCATGTGTGTGACCATGTGTATTGGTTGCTTAGGATGATGTTAAAGATGAATAGACTGAAAATTCCTGAGTTCGAATCCCTCTAATTCCATATATAAGAAACATCCAGTATAAACAGAAAATTATATACTGTCTTAGAATTAGAAATTATTTTTATATTTTCCTTCATTAGGGTTAATATAATTTAAAGATCTTATATTTTGACACAATCTATTTTAAGTCCATATTTTGAATAATGAATTAGATCGCAAAGAACCAGGAAAAAAAATATTTAAAAGCTACATTAGTCTTCAGAAACCTCTAATTTCTGGAGTGGAGGAGGTTGTATTATATTTAGAAATAAATATTGTAAGTGAACTAAATAATATTTATGTGAGCTAAATAATGTAAAGAAACTTTTATATAATTCAGATAAATTTAGGCTTAGATATTTTTGTTAGTAGAAAATATTTATGTTTCAATTAATAATTACAGAACTAGATAATTTTAGAGATAAAGTTAAGCTGATTAAAATTAAAAAAATTATTCCCATTCCAGAAATAAAAATAGCATTATAAGAAACTGGATTAACAATCGGAATCTAGAAATTTCCATGGTACTCTAAAGTAATTAGAAGATTATAGCATTGCTATCTGGGAATGATCTGGAACAGGATGAAAGTGCAACTTAAAAAGAAAAGATATATGCACACATACTCACATCACTTAATTTGCATCATGGTGTGAATTAAGAATAACTGCAAGGCTGAAGTTCGAATATACAAGAGGACAATGGAGTAGCTAGTGAATTTCACCACTGAAAGTTACAAACTGGATCTAAGGACTCTTACACGTCACCTTGGCCTTATTATTTTGTAAGTCACTATGTCTGCAAATATATGTTATTTTAATATTATTATCTTGACTGCTAAATAAATATCAGTTATTAGTTAATCAAATTCTTTGTGTAATATTTATTTTTGCTTGTCTGTTCAATTTTACCATGACTGCAGTACAAGTGGTTGCAGTACACAGCATATCTGCATTAGAAAACATAAAATAATGTACTATTTTACTTCAGATGAGTAAACCGTTCAACATAAAGTAATAGTGTCGCCAAATCTCCAAATTAGTTTTAGCATATTAGCCTTCATCAATGAGTAGCATAGGAAATGTGCATTACATGCATGCACACATGTAACAATGATCATTACTATTTCAAAATAATGAGCTGTTGAATGAAAGCATGTGATGCTTTCTTGGTAAATATTATCTTTGCCAAATGATCAAAGATGTCTAAACAATTAGCATAAAATGGGAGATCATTAAAATATATAATTGTGGGTCTAGGGACATAAATAATTGGCCATGTAAGCAAATTGTCTTGGATTTAAAATTCTAGGATATTTAAACATCTAATTATCAGTTTAGCTGGGGAAAAAAGAAAAGTTGGAAGATGAGCATCTGTATAAATCCAATGCTCCTAAGTGATGAAAGCCAATAATTTAGAAGATAATCTGGAAATTTGGTTAGCTTTACAATCAAATATCAATTAAGCTTGCAATATTTGCCACTGGAATAGAGTAGAAGAATGAATTTTAACATATTTAAATTATTACCTGGCATCCATTTTAGGCTGAAGAGATTTCTTAAGCTCATCTGCAGAACAACACTGATCCAGAAGATAAACTTTAGTCTGTTTCAAACTATTATTAAAATTAGGATCTCTGGGAAAAGGAATTTGACTGAGGCACCGAAAACTATTTGTGAAATCAGCTCCTGTGTCCTCCATTGTAGCCAGAAAAGATTCTATCAGTTTTCTAATGAAAGAAATACTTTTTACTCATTTTTAAAAAAAAGAAAACAGTCAATCAAGAATAACAATCTCAATAGTTAATCAAAAGCAATATAGTCTGTAAAAATATATTTTAGTGATTATAAAGTGAATATTAAAGTCCATAATCAATCATATGGCTAGTACTGGTTATGCATTAAAAAAAAACTTTGTTACAACATTAAACCAAATAGATCATATAAATCATCCAGTTTACACCTAACATCTTATGCTAGATCCAGTAACATCTGTGTCTATGGATTACTCAAGTTTACAGTAGAGAACTGGAATAAAAAAAAATAAAGTAGATTACGGATACTAATGCAAATGCCCCAATATTTCAACACATTAAAATGGTATATAGTTTAAAAAATTAACTTGTAAAAATAACAAAAATATTTATTCAAAAATATATATACTTTATTGTGACCATTTGTTAAACTGTTTGATATACACTTAATACTCTTTTTACACAGTAGATTGGTTCCTAAAAATTTATATATAAAAAAGGTAGTTTTCGGTTCCGCGTACTATGGCCACTAGGTGACACTGCAGAATCACCAAGAAGCTTGCAAGTGATAAATTTCTATATAAAAATGGCTGAAATCGATGGAAAATTGAAATGCCTAAGGGAAGACATCTGAAAAAATCACTGAAGTCTGTGAAATTAAAATGCCTAAGGCTAGACATCAAAAGTAAGTAAAAAAAATCAAGTACAGAAAAAAAGTAAGTAAAAAATCAAGTGAACTAATATGTAAATTTTAAAAAAGTACACACACAAAATCGGTCCAAAAATGGCTGAAATCGATGGAAAATTAAAATGCCTAAGGCAAGACATCCCCAAAAAAATCCCTGAAGTCTGTGAAATTAAATGCCTAAAGCTAGATATCAAAAGTAAGTAAAAAATCAAGTATAAAAAAAATAGTAAGTAAAAAAACCAAGTGAAATAATAAGCAAATTTTAAAAAAGTATACACATACACGAAATATTAAAAGACAAATTCTTCTCCAACTTTATATAATTGATTACACCTGGGTCTTGTTTTATGCAGTAAATAGGTCCACAGAAAACCCGCATTAAAAAAAATCGCACAAAATTAGACTTAATTTACCTTGAAAAATGGGGGATAAGGTGCTGTAAATTTCAGAATTCGCATAAAAGCAAAGCAACAAAGAAAAATTACTTTAAAATTCGCATTAAAAAAATAAGCAAATAAAGTATGACTAATAAAAAATTTCAAAGATTTGAAAAATATTAATACAAGACAAACTTTTTTTATTACTACAGTATTTAATTTTACATTTTTCATACATATTTTAATCATTACCGCTAGCGTTCGTTTGTAAACTGGTAAGAAATCAGATTCGATGTGATGTGATGTATTGTGGCTTCTCCTTAAATGAAGTCAAGAATCTCTCAGCAATTATGCACAGAGAAACCTGTTAAGCCACTTTATTTTTATTCATGATGTGATGTACAACTAATGCCATTTTCAGTCTTCTGCTGTGTTAATGGTTTTCTGTTTCTATATTAAAAAAATGATATCGCAATCAAAACATTATCATTAGAAAGATTATTTTCAGTTTATAAAATCGTGATTTTTTATTTTAAAAATCTAAAAGATTATTTATTTCTGTTATATATAACAAAATACGTTTTAAAAGTTTAAATTTTTTGAATATTTATTGCGATATTTTTATATGTAAGTATAAATCTATTATTATTATTTACTCATTATAGAAGCTAAGTTCTAAATACAGCTTCAGGCCATATTCACGTTAGCTGCTATTAATATAACATTATATTTTTGAAAAAAAAAAAAGTATTTCAATTCAAAATAAGTTATTAATAATTTAAATTTCTTGATACCTAATAAATATAGTGAAATATGAAAGATATTAAGAAGAAATATGAATCGCATAACTTCAAAATTGCATTAAAATAATCTGCATAAAACGAGACCCAGGTGTATTAGTTTAATAACTATTAAATGTCATATTCCATCTGTTAATTTCTCTCTAAATTATCAACAATGTTGTCAAAGGTATTCTATAAGCATATCCTTGATTTTTTGTTCAACATTTAAAGTACTTTTAATTCATAGCCTGAGAAAATATGATTTACTCTTTTTGTTTACATATCATCATCATCATCAACCATTATCAATCACTGCAAGATGAAAGTCTCTCCAAGTTCAATCCATCTTCTCTGATCTTTAGCTTCTCTTTTCCACATCACCCCTGCATACTTTCTTATTTCATCAATCCATCTCACATATGGTCTCGTTCTGGGTCTTTTACAATCTCTTGGAATCCAGTTTAAGATTTCAACTGTCCATATATTATCATGTCTTCTATCAATATGTCCAGCCCAACTCCACTTCAGTCTTTTAATTTTTTCAATGAGGTCAGTAACATCTGTTTGTTCTCTTACCCATATATTGCATTTTCGATCTCTTCTTGTTATTCCAACATGCATCTCTCCATACTTCTTTGAGTGGTCTGAAGTCTCTGTATTGCTCTTCTATTAAGTGTCCAAGTCTCAGATCCATAAGTAAGAACTGGTAAAACACATTTATTAAAAACCTTCCTTTTCAAACACATAGGCATATTTCCTTTTAGTATCAAGTTATTTCTACCAAAAGCACTCCAACCAAGTTTAATTCTATGATTAATTTCATCCATTATGTTTCCATCTGTATTAATAATCTGACCAAGGTATTTGTAACTGTTAACTTCTTCTAACTCATCATAATCAATCTTTATTTTCATATTTTGAGAAAATCCATTAAACATTACTTTAGTCTTTTTAACATTTATCTTTAGTCCTACTTTCCTACTTTCATCTGATAACTCCTGCAACATTTCCTGCAGCTCTAAAGCATTATTTGCAAAAACAACTACATCATCTGCAAAATCTAAATGACTTAAATAATCTCCATTTACTTTCACTCCTTTAGCTTCCCATTTTAATCCACAAAATACTTCTTGCAGCACTGCTGTAAAAAGTTTTGGAGATATGGAGTCACCCTGTCTTACACCCTTCTCAATGTTGACTTTCCCAGTATCATTATGTAATCTAATTGTTGCTGTTGCATTTTTATAAATATTCTTTAAAATATGACAATATCCTGGATCTATACCTTGATGATCCAATGCTTTAATCACTGAAGAAATGTTTATAGAATCAAATGCCTTTTCATAATCTACAAATCCAAAGCATAATGGCAACTCATATTCATTTGTCCTTTCTATAACTTCTCTCAATACCTGGATATGATCTACTGTACTAAAACCACTTTTAAATCCAGCTTGTTCTCTTGGTTGGTGGAAATCCAATGTTCTCTGTAGACGAGTTGTAATTATCTTGGTAAAAATTTTGTATAAAACTGATAAAAGGCTGATAGGTCTGTAATTTCTAATATCTTCTTTATCACCTTTTTTAAATATTAATATTAATACTGCATTCTTCCAATCATCTGGTACATCTTTATCATTTAGACATTTGGTATATAACTTTGCTAAAAAAAATTCTATTTCTTCACCTGCTTCTTTTAATATATCAATTATAATTCCATCATTACCTGGAGCCTTTCCTTTCTTCATACATTTAATTGCATGTCTCACTTCTTCATTTAAAATTCTGGGCAATTCCGAAGATGTAATAGATATAGGAGGTACTTGTTCTTTATTACTATATAATTCTTGATAGAAGTCTTCTACCCATTTCATGATGTCATCTCTCTTTTTAGTAATAATTCCATCTTTTTTTCTTATTGCAGATATAAATTTCCTACCAATACCAAAATGTTGTTTTACACTCTTGAGACTTTTATTCTCTTCTACAGCTTTCCTTGCTAGTTCACAGTTATACTTTCTTATATCATTTTCAACTCTTTTCCACACCATTTTACAAAATTTGAGATATTCAATCCTTTTTAATGCATCATTTTTGTATATCTTCATATTCCTTCTTTTCTTCATAAATTCTCTAGTCTCAGTAGAAATTTTATTGGTCAATTGCTGCTTTTTTCTACCAGCTATCTTTGTTGCAGTTTTTAAAAGTGTATCAGTTATTTTCATATTAATTTCATTCAAATCTGAATCATGTTCAAAATCTACTAATACTTGAAACCGATTTGTAAGTTCTAATTTAAATTCATTAGAATGTTTCTGAAGATTAGGAATATCAACTGTAAATATTGTTTTTCTTAATAATTTTTGTCTCTCTAGTTTTGCATTAACATGTATCTTACATCTTACTAATCGATGATCACTTCCTGTGTTAAATTTATTAAGAACATTACAATCTTGAAATATGTATTTTCTGTTAGTCAAAATATAATCCAATTCTGCTGTACCTTCATTTGGATGCTTCCATGTCCATTTTCTTTTAACATTTTTCTCAAAAAAAGAATTCATAATATAAAGTTTTTCTTTTTCTGCAAACTCCACAAGTCTATGTCCTCTCTCATTTCTATTACCATAACCAAAATTACCTACAGCACTTTCATCTTTCATTTGTTTACCAATTCTAGCATTAAAGTCTCCCATAACAATTTTAAAATGTTGTTTACTCTGATCAAAAGCCTTTTGTACATCCATATAAAAATCTTCTACTACTTCATCACTATGAGAACTTGTTGGGGCATAAACCTGAATTATCTGCATTTGGTATCTGCTATTAAGTTGTATAACTAATCTTGCCACTCTGTCCAATACACCATCAATCTCCACAATGTTGTTCTTCCACTTTTTATTTATAATGAATCCTACTCCACTTGTATTTCCAATATTTGTGCCTTTATAATAGAGTACATGTCCACTTTTTAAATCAATTGTCTCTTCACCTTTTCTTCTAACTTCACAAAGTCCAATAATGTCCCATTTAATATAAGACAGTTCTTCTTCTAATTCTTGCAATCTTCCTTCACTTGAAAGTGATCTGCAGTTGTAAGTACCTAAATAAAAAGTCATCATCAAATGGCAGCCTGGGTCCACAATCAGGGGATTCTTAGCACCCTCCACCTTTGGCCACCAACCGCTGCCTTGGTTGGTGACTTTACAGCCTCCTGGGAATAAGGGCCATGATTTATTTTTGTCTGTCATAATTGTATATAACTATTGGAAAAATATTTATCATTTACACAATCACTCATTCTGCATCATCAGACAACTGAGAAAAAAAATCATGGTGTTTCTTGATCTTAAACTCAGAGGTAAAAAGCCAATAAACTCACTATGCTGGAAAATGCATGTTGGTGAGCAGCCTATCCATGTTCGTATACTATATGAATAATCATATAGTAATAACAGCTGCAACAACAAGAAGGTATGGAGTGGACATTAGGAATTTTCCCGGCTCGGTCCTTTAAGGCCTCTAAGAAAAAACAAAGGGTTTCCTTTCAGTTAATAGTAAACTCCTTTCTGCAGCCTGTTTACATATACATTGAGCTAAATTTAATTTAATATTTACATATTGAATCTTATTTAATTATTACCAAGATGCTAAAAAAAAAGATTTTGTCGCCAATCTTGTATAAATGATTATTAATTTAATAACTATTAAGAGCCATATTTCATCTGGCTCATATATTAATTTACTCTGAATCACCAATATTGTTAACAAAGATATGCTTATAAACATCAGAACTTGAAAATTAAGTGGTTCATTCTATTCTTGTTCCTTTGTTTAACATTTAGAGTGTTTTTAATTCTGTAATGTCTTCACCTCTAAGTTTTTCAGAGGGGTAGAAAAATACAATCTGATCGATAACATAAATGAGCACGAAGAATTATAGCTAAAATATATAAAACTCGGCTGCAAGAACTCTTAACCGTTGTGCCGCAAGTAACTCTTAACAGCTTTACGTATCCAACTTCTGTTAACAAAACTGTAACAAGTGCGCGATGTTTTCCTCTAGCAGTTTAAATATCCCTCTGAGTTCTTTTGTTAAGTCTTACCTGCTACATTCTGAAAACTTAATCGCGTTTTCCAAATCCATTTTATTGTTCTTATTTTAATTAGTTATTTTTATCTCTGATAAAAATAATCCCACAACTTGTTTTTAATTATAATTATTTTCCATTATAATTATTTTTACTTTCAACTAAAATAAATCGAAAACTTCTGGAATAAATTGTCTCTAGTAAACTCGCTGTTTATTTCTCAACACGAATACAACACTTCCTCCCCTCACTCCAGAAGTTAGAGTTTATTTACGTCACACATACTCATCCAATATGCGCAGTTTTCTTTTTCAACTTGGAGAAACACTTGATTTTTCCAATTAATCGATATAACCTTGAAAATTTTGTGAACTCTTCTTTTTTCTCGCCGCCTTTAGTGCTTTTTTCCCACTTGGAGAAACTCTGGGTTCCCTTTTGCTCTTCGGTTTTTGTCTCTGGCCGCTCACTGTCTAAAGATTTCCACTCTAAAAAAATCTTCGAACGTATCAATTTCCTTTTCACTTTCGGCCATCTTTTCCTGTAGTTCCATTTCATACTGCTGCCAACTCTCTACCTGTTCGGATAATTGTGACATTGCGAGTTCGCTTTTTAAATCTTCGTTCAATCTTTCAAAACTCCGACATTCTGAAAATTTGCTCTGTAATTTTTTATTAAGTTCTAAATTTTGTTGTTCGAGTTCTTCTTTTATTTTATTTAATTCATAAACATCCAGTTTTAATTTGTGCACTTCTTTTGATAGTTCTTTAGAAGATTTTTCATAGCGTCGACTAGAAATGCTCACATTGGTTACACTACACTCTAATTCCATTACTCGTTCTCTAGAAAATTTTCAATCTTCCTTGAAATTCTTCCAGTTCATTTTCTAATTTGGAATTACAGCTTTCCAGTTCATTTTCTAATTTGGAATTACAGCTTTCCAGTTCTTGTAACTGCAAGTTGAGTTGTAGCTCTGATTGCATCTTTCTCTCAAGCATGACAGCTAATTTTTGGTTATGTGACTCCAATTCTTGTAGTTTAGTGATGTGTCTTTGTCTTTGTGAAAAAGTCCTATCTCTCATGGCCATGCATTGTCCCTTAGTTGATACATAGCCAATGGTATACGTTGTATCATCTGTGTTAGGATTACATTTTCTTTGACGTGGTTTTTTGCATACAGCTGCTAAATGTCCTTTAAATCCGCAGTTAAAACAATTTTCTTTTCTCCATTTGCAATTCTTAGATACATGGCCAGTTTTACCACAGCAGAAACATTTAACTGTTAACATTTTCTCTCTATAAATATTTTCATTCTTCAGCTGCTTTTGATCTATTTTATAAACTGCCATTTTGCTGGTCTTTTCTGAGTTGTTTCTGAAAGCTATGGCTTGCTCAATTACTGCTTCATATGCTAGTCCTTTTTTAATAGCCACTTTGTATGATAAGTCGCTTTCTGTTAATAACGTCAGTCACAATCCTTCATCATGCATTCCCCACAATAATTGATCCAGTAAAACATGTTCTAAAAATTTGCCATAATCGCAGTTTTTTGCCAACTGTTTTAATGCTATATTATAGTCTTTAATTTTTTCCTCCCTGGCTTGCTTTCTATTTCTCAAAGTTAATCTAGTTACGTGTCTAGACGGCTTTGGGCTAAAATAGTCTATTAATTTTTTAACTATATCTTCAAATGGTACTCCATCGGTTATCGGTCCATCCCATAAATTATTAACAATTGCTATAATTTTACGTCCAGCTAAACATAAAAGTGCAGACACTTTTTTTTTCATTATCTTTTATCCCATTCAATTTGAAAAAAATTTCCAGTTGCGTAATATAGAGAGGTCATTCCTCGCCATTTTCAATACTAAATTCAGGAATACTGCTTTGTCCTAACGACATTTTACTTGTTTCCAATAGTATCGGTTGACTTTCTCGTCTGGCTTATTCTTTCAAGTTTCACTAGGTTCGAAACTTTAGACTGCACCAATCTTGTAATGTCTTCACCTCTAAGTTTTTCAGAGGGTAGAAAAACACTTACAATCCGATCGATAATATAAATGAGCACAAAGAATTATAGCTAAAATATATGAAACTCGGCTGCAATAACTCTTAACCATTGTGCCGCAAATAGCTCTTAACAGTTTTACGTATCAAACTTCTTCTGTTAACAAAACTGTAACAAGTGCGTGATGTTTTCCTCTAGCAGTTTATATATCCCTCTGAATTCTTTTGTTAAGTCTTATCTGCTACATTCTGAAAATTTAATCACGTGTTTTCCAAATCCGTTTTATTGTTCTTACTTTAATTAGTTATTTTTATCTCTGATAAAAATAATCCCACAACTTGTTTTTAATTATAATTATTTTCCATTATAATTATTTTTACTTTCAACTAAAATAAATCGAAAACTTCTGGAGTAAATTGTCTCTAGTAAACTCGCTGTTTATTTCTCAACACGAATACAACAAATTCATAGTCAGAGGGAAGATAATTTATTCTCTTTATTTACATATACATGTTTAATTTAATGTTTATACCTTAAATCTTATTTAATTATTATGATCAAAGTGTTAAAAGACATATTCAGTCTCCAGTTTTCTATTGATATAATCCATCTGTTAATTTCACTCTAAATTCCCAACAATGTAGACAAAGGAATGCTTATAAAATCAGAGCTCCCAAGAATAAGTGGATTCATTTTATTCTTGATCATTTGTTCAACAATTAGAGAACTTTTAATTCATAGCCTGAGGAAGGGCGATTTATTCTCTTTGTTTATATATACATTGAATTATGTTTAATTTAATGTACAAACATTTAAATTACATAAGGTTTTGAATCAAGTCAATGTGCTTATATAGTTATATAGATCTGACCCTATGCAATAATAATATATACCAATAAAACATCATTTAACTTTTTGTTTAAATTCTGCTATATTAGGAGCAGTAATTTGCTCTATTATTTTTATTGCAATTTTCTATTAAAAATTTAAGTAATAATTAGATCTGAAAAAGTAGTATAAAATCCACATCCCCATATCAATTTCTGACTTTTTGCCATCTTCAATAAGGTGCAAGATTTGCATTTATTTATTTAGCAGTTACTTATTCAAGCTAATAATCTGAGGTTCAAAAATACTTAAGTTCCTGAATCTAAGCCAATTTACTTACATATTCTGACCCTAGCCAAATACCTATATTTGGTGATCACAGTTTAATGCAAATTATAGGTACCTTTCATTCTCTGGCTAGAAATATAAATTCAAGTTTTTTGTATTTTTTTTTTAATAAATGCAAATAATTTTACACTACTTAAAAAATTATTTATACATATAATTAAAAAATGAACAGATTTTCTTTCAGATCACTACTAAATGTAGAAAATCAAGAGGTTTATGAAATTCCATGCCAGATTTCCTTTACTTCTTGCGTCACAAAGATCAATAGAATAGTGAATTTATGAAGAAAATATAAAAATATTAAACACATTTGTTCTTCTATATTCAACATTGATCACTTTATAAATGTTGATGAAACTAAAATTCTTTTTAATAAATTAAAAAAATAGACTCATCAATAAAACCACAAAAATACACAAAATATCCAATTGTTTAAATAAAAAAAACATTTTAAAGTTATCTAATATTTGGGAATCCCTAATATCTTATAAAATTAC
Organism: Epiperipatus broadwayi; assembly: GCA_028023455.1. NCBI lineage: Eukaryota > Metazoa > Onychophora > Udeonychophora > Euonychophora > Peripatidae > Epiperipatus > Epiperipatus broadwayi. Next base: position 3,646,652 of record JAQFVV010000062.1, read on the forward strand.
AGAATGATTCTTATCAATATATAATGACTTTGCTACAATTTGATTTCTTTCTTTTAAACTGGATACTTTGAAATTTAATAATTTTTTTAACATTACAAAGTTATACTTGAATCTCTTTTTAGGAATACAGCTTCTACTGTTTTGAATGGAAAAAACTGAGCAAGTGAATGAGAGATAGGGAGGAAGAAGGAGGGAGAAGGAAAAGAGGTGAAAGGGAAAGAGATAGTAGACAGACAGACAGATAAATAGATAGATAAAACAGACTTAACAGATATACTGGAAAACAGGTTTTTTTCAGCATCCTAAAAAAAAAAACCCTAGTAAAGATAGGAAAATATATCTTCTGCTGATCTTTTTCTAAAAAATAATTTCTTAATTGTCATTGGAAATAGAAAAATCTGATAATAAATGGTAAACTGCTCTATTCTAATAAATAGATTAACAAATTCAAAAAATATTTGACCTGGAAATTCTTGAAAAATTTAAAAGCACATCTTACGCCATGTCAAACACTTCTCAAACTAATTATACATATATGTATAGGTCAAAATAAAATTGTCTTAAAAAATATATGAGAAAAAAGATCTCTTCAGCATTCTTCCAAAAATAAACAATGAAAAAAAAAAAAAAGCCAGTTTAATCAAATACTGTTAATGAGAATTTATAGTTTCCCTATGTAGCTTTATCTTTCATGTAACAATAGCTTGACATCCATTTACCAGAAAATAACTTGTTGGCTAGCAAGGTTGACAATGGGTTGACTATTTAAAAACAAAATTTTGTTTTCTTGGATATTCTCAACTATCTTTAAACATTTCTAAAATCCACCAAAATACTAATAGCAAATTATGGGCATGGTCAGCATATAAGCTATCAATATCTGTGTATATATGCTTCTGCATGCATATATGTAAATATATATAATTGTAAAACTAATTTAAAAAATATTCAAAATATATTTTATAAATAATTTGTTCTATTTTATATATATATATAAAACTTACTTATCTTCATCTAGATTATGTTGCAAAAGACCAAACTAAAAAATAAATTCAAATGTAAATTTAAAAAACTGCATAATAATAAATTAAAACATTTGCTTATAATAAAAAACGTTAAAAGTCTATATATTATAAGTATTAATCTAAACTTAAAACTAAATAATGAACCAAATATCAGAATTATAAGTTATTCCTATGTGCATAAGTAAGTTTTTAGCAAAATATTAGAAATAAGTTTTGATAAAAAAAAAATTGAAAAGCAATATGCAAGTAGGATATATTATCAAATTTGTGTTATAAATGTTCCTTTATATGGACTTGCAATTTTATTTTATTTCATTTAGAGAATCCAGATGGCATTTTGAGGCCATATTCTATGCAGAATATAAATAAATCCCAAAATATCAGATAATACTTATTTATTTTTTTACTTGGATGCAAGCAATCATTTTTCTAATCAGAGATAAAATATAAGTAATTGGTTACACTAATTGTTACCCAATTTACAATATAAACATATGATTCTCATGTTACCAAGAAAATAATTTTAGAAGATAAAATGACAAAAAATATAATAATTCAGAGAAATGAGAATTGTAATGTGGCAAGGCAAAGAAGAATTTCTGCAATAAAGCATTAAGTAAGACGGCATATAAATCATATAAAAGAACATGAAATTAAGCCGATACAGGATATAAATGATAGTAGATTTGGCTAATATTCAAATAAAAGATTCTTTAAAAAATCAACACCGCGATAGATATAAAAAATAGACATTTAACTCAATATGCACCCATAGAGTTAAATGATATAATGCTACCAGAACAAGAATTTACAACTGAACAGGAAAGAGAAAAATCAACTTTGTTAAAACTTGCCAGAGAGACATATACCAAAAAAGGTACAAGATTATTTCTTGTAAAAAGGAATTACTTTTAGAATGAAGGGGGGGTATTGCTATTTACTAATTGATTTATGTAATTAATTTTAAGAAAGTTATACATGCATATGTACTTGGTTTGACTTTGTCCAAGTCTCAAATCCATAAGTAGAAACTGGTAAAATACATCTATTAAAAATCTTCCTTTTGAAATATATAAGCATTACAAGGATTTCATCCAAATACATTCCATTCAAATTTAATCCTGTGATTTGTTGATCCATTATGTTTCTATCTGATTTTATAAAGACATTTGTAGTATTTTACTTCTTCTAATTCATGATTATCCTTTTTATTTTCTTCTTCTGATAAAATCCATTGAACATTAGTCTCTTTAGCATTCATTTTTAGTCCTATTTTTTTTTTTTTATCTAATAATTCTTGCACTATTTCCTGATACTATGAAGCAGTATTTGCAAAAGCAGTCATATCACCTCAAAATCTAGATGTCTTAAATAATGTCCACTTATTTTTTCCCCTTAATTTTGCATTTCAATCCACAAAATACTCCTTGTAAAACTGCAGTAATAAGTTCTGGAGATATGGAATCATCATATACTCTTTTCAATGTTAATTTTCCTAGAAGCATTATGTAATCTAATTGTTGCTGATGCATTTTGATAAATATTCTTCAATATTCCAAATCTATATTTTGACAATTCAATGTTTTAATCACTATGGAAATACTTATAAAATCAAATAACTTTTTATAATATACATATTCAAAGCATAATTAGAATCTAAAATTTGCTGTACATGAATTGTGATTATCTTGGGAAAAAATTTTATATACAACTGACAAAAGATTTATAGGTCTATATTTTTAATTTTTTTTTTCATTTTTCTTAAATGTCACTATTACTTCTACATTCTTCCAATCATATGCTACAAGTTTTATCATTTAGATATTTCCTATATAGCTATACCAACAATTTTTCTATTCTTTCACCTGTTTCTTTTATAGTATGAATAATAATTCTATCATTTCTTAGAGCTTTCCTTTCTTCATAGATTTAATTGTATGCCTTACTTTTACATTTAAAATACTAGACAATTAAAAAAAAATAGAAATTAAAGGAAATATTTTTTCTTATCCTTTATTACTATATAATTCTTTACAGAACTCTTCTACACATTTCATGATTTCATCTCTCTTTTTAATAATAGTACTATATTTTCTTCTTATTGAAGAAATCCTTTTCGAAAATGTATTTTGTGAAAGCTTTTCTCTATATGGTCTTCATATATCTAATATAAATATAATAAAAAATTAAAAAGTATGAATAGAATAAAAACAAATAAAATAAAGAGAACTATTATAAAAGGGATAATTATTTATATCATTTTATGTTTTTATTTTTATTTTTTGTTATAGAATAGGAGAAAAGAACAAAGGTATGTTGAAAAATATATACTAATTGATTGAATACATTCATCTATAATTATTATAATAATAAATATGAATATTTGAAGTAGAAATATAAATAATAAAAAATAAGTAATTAAAATAACAAAATTATAATTAACATACTTTATAAAAGAATATTCAAATATCAAATCACCACCAATGTTAGAAAATTCAGGAGCAATTTGAGATCGTTGTTTATTTAAATTTTATGCTCTTTATCTGTATTAGTTTGTGTTTCAATATTTAAGATCTAATAGCATATAGTTTCAAAGAAGTAATTTTCTGAACAAGCTATTTTGAAATATGACTTTGGCGATGATTTGATATTTACTTCAGTATAGCGTTATGCACTGGAATTATTTTATAAAAAAAGTATATGTATAAAACAAATATTAAGAAATAATTAATTATCCAAAATGTATGCAGAGTTATATTTGTATATATTCATAAGTATTTATATATATATATATAATATAAAAGTTAAATAATTTTAAAATAATTTTTTATAGATTTAAATTATAATGTCATATATGTGTCTGTGTTTAAATGTAATAATTAAAGAAAATGTCATTTATATATAATTTGACATGTATTGATATATAAAATATATACTATATATATAAATATGTAGTCATAATAAAATTGAATTTATATAGAATGCAAAATTAGAAAATATTTTGATATTAACACAATATATAATTTTTCTATTTAGGTCTCTGAAGAAGTTTAATAATAAAATGTAAGCATTGTAAAAATTAAATATGAAAAGCATATAAAAAAAAACTTTTTACTTAAAAAAAAAAAAAGAGATTTACAAAAGAAAAGTGAAAGTTGGCCAAGATATGTATAAACAGATAGTGAACTATCTTAATCTTTAAGTTATTATAAAAATATAGTAGTTGGCAAATTATAAATCAAATTCAGGTTCGACAAATTGGATTGTTTTTTTTATATAAGTTTGTATTATAGAAATACACATATATCGATAAAAGTCTGTGTTTAAAATCAAATTAAGTCTATTTTACTTTAGTTTTAAAAAGATAAAGAAACTTTTATTTTAATTAAATTTATTTCAAATAAATCTATTTTAGAATTCATGTTATAGAAATAAATCTTAATTAAATAATCCATAAAATTGGGCTCAGTTAGCTTGTATTATTAATTAAATTTCTTGGAAATTTAATTGTTTTTAAGCTTTGTTTCGGGGTTTGAAAATTTCAATTAAATATATTTTAAAGATTAAGATGGTTAAATGTCATCTACTAACATGTGGGCTATTTAATTAAAGAATTGTATAAACAGGCGGGCTGGCTTAATTAAAGAATTTTATAAACGGAGGCAATTAAAGTTATTACTAATTTGTTTAATTAAAGAATTTTATAAACATGTGGGCTTGTTAATTAATAAAAAAAAGTGTTTTGCAAAGCTGGGAGATATAAAAAGGCCAGCTTGGAAAATAACTGAATTCTTTTAGCCTTTTGCCTGCTTAACATGAAGAATACTGAACCACTACTAGCATCTAAACTCATAAATATGCATTGCTAACTGCCACAAATGAACTTCCTCCAACACATAAACCCTAAAGATCAGGATGTTGAACTCTGCTTACTGTATCTGTTCCAACACTGTACCAACTATCTTCCTGTATGCAGTTACACAGATCCACTTCTCAATAATAAAGGAAAAATTTCATGGTAACTATTGTGACCAAGATTGGAAACTGATGAAAAACTTCAAAATAAACTACTAAAGAGCTCTATTTTTGACAAATGTACATATATATATATATGTAATTCCACTTTAGAGAAAAATTATATCTACTCAGCCATGAACTATTTTACAAACTTTTAAACTTTCATTACCAACAAGCATATTTAGAATTTAATTTCGATAATTTTATGTATATAATTATCTGTTATATTAACTTTTAATACTTATATATAACCTGATCTAACTCAGTGTATTTAATATAGTGCTTTATGGTTTGAGCATTTTAAATATTTTTATTTTAAAGATACAAGATGTGGTTTCTTTTAAAAATTTAGTTGGGTAAAATAGTTAATATTATAAATATTCAAGAGATAAAAGAAATCCATTTCATTTTTTAAAATGTTTGTTTCTTTTTTTCCTAAAAAAAAGTTTTATTAAAAATCACTTCCATGATTGTTAATAATCAAAAAGTTAGTTTTAAAAGAATTGACATTTAGTTCTAGATCAATCTTTCACGTAAAAAAAAGTTTTTTTTTTTAAAAAAAAAAGATTTTATTTTTTTTAATAGATTAAATTTAGTATAATTAAAATTTAGTATCTCTCAGAAGATATTCAAAAATTATTAATGTAAACAAATATATGTATGTCTAATATTGATAAATCATTTAAAAAGTTGATTTTATTATGCTTACATTTGTAGGTCATTTGCCTGTTCATTTTGTTTGATTCACATGTGACTGAAATTAAAGATTAAAAATTATAAAGCAATCCACTACATATTTATCTGCCACACTTGAATTTATATATGTTTACTTGCCTCCCTGTTATCTGTATTATTCCCATTTGAGGTGCTCACAGATGATTTTGAGTTTGCTTCAGTTTCAGATATTTCTCCCCATAAATTATATTTTTGCTTTGTACTCTGGGTAATTAAGAGGCCTATTTATTGTTGTTTTGGTTTTAAATTAGTGTAATATCAGATGCACATTGTACAGGTCTAATTTTTGGAATGGCCTGAATGGTGTGAATATTTCTAATGAATTTAAGTTGTTTTGTTATTGCTTGTTTTTATGTAAAAGTGAAATATACATGTGAGCACATGTTAACTTAGAACATATATCTAAGAGAATTAGGTAATTATATAAATAACAGAGTACTTAGTAGTCTTTTGAGATGATATGGTGTTATAACATAAAGTTTGTGAATAGTAATATTTAAAGCTGTCAGATATCAAATGCACTATATGGTAACATAAAAAGGGAATTGTGATTGAAAAACTTTTATATTTGAACTGTATTGAATTGTTAATAAACTTTATTTTATTTATTGGTAGATTTGTTTTAGCATTTGTTTATTGTTATCTTCTCTGCATTTTGATACTTCCAAAGAATCTAAGAATCTCTGTTCTTCACAATTTAGAGGCAATTTTAAATGTCTATTATTGATAGTACAGCTGTGTAGGCATTTATACTTTGTATCATCCCCAGTAAGCTCTCATATTGATGTGATGCATTGTAGCTTCTACTTTATTTGAGTCAGGAATCTCTCAGCCACAATGCCCAGAGTAACCTGTTAACCACCTTATCTTCCCCTTCCATTCTCCACCCTAAGGTTTTCTCATATTCTTCACTATCCTGCTCCATCACATTTCCAACATAATTTTTGTCAACTCTATGAACTTTATATCTAAATCCCCCTTATCTTCCTCCAAACCCAGCATAGAAACCAAGAAATGACTTTCTGTATAATCACTTTGTTTATATTTAGTCTCCCACAACTTCATATTTTGTATTCCTTTCTTATATAACTTGCAAGCTAACACCCATATTTTTCCATTTATGTATATATTCTCTTGTTGCTAAAAATTTTGTTCGAGCCTTAAACAGTAAACTACTTTCCTTGCTATTACCATAAATTATCTCACAACCAATATTCTGTTTACTTCTATATATATTTAAACTCTTTTTATTCTCCATACTAGTCCCTCCATCTCTCCAATTCCCTATTTTTTATTAATGCATCTCTTCTTCTATCCTATTCCTTGCCAGTATAGCACTCAACAATTCTTCTAATACAATCATCCACCTTTTGTACAATTATACTGACATTTCTCAACCATCCTGTTACTTTCTCTTTACTTATAACCTAATTAAAAACTATTTTGACAATTCTCTTATTATCCATAAACTGCAATCTACTGAACATTTTCATTTTGATTTCTCCTTGAATTGTCTCTTTTGCCATCAACACATCTGAATCTAATGCATGTCTTCCTACTTCTCTTTGTACTTTTTCTAATAGTCTAACACTCTTTTACTAACATATAACACATCATTACCATAAGTTGACCCTGCTACTGCCATTCCCTTGCATATAATTCTAGCTACATTACATTTATTATATGAAAACTGTTAATTTCTTTATTAGTTCTGTTCTTTTCTTTGCTTCATTTATCAACTTTTTCACCCATTCATCCAAGCAATTTCTCGGATTACTTAAGATGATTTCCAGATAGCTACCTATTCACCACATTTAATTTTATATCCCCCAATAAAAATTCTTTCTCTTTTCTTTCCCCAGTATTTATTATTATTACTTTTGATTTTTCTTCACTAAATTTAATCCCCATCTCTTTATCCATTCTTGTGCATGTCTTCAGCATAACTTCCATATCTTCCCTACTTTCCGTGCAAGAAGATATCATCTGCAAATAAAAGAGCTGATTCTAGGCTATAGATCTAGTGGCTCCTCTAGTGTTGGATTTTAGTGTGTCTGCTGTTCTTCACATATATATAATATTACTGACACCAAACATTATATTAATTTCAGAGCACTCCCTTGTGAAACAAGCATAGGTTTGAATAAAATTGCACATTTGTTTTACAAGAAAGTGCTGCTGAAATTAAGATAATATTTGGTGTCAGTAATATTTTATATTTGAATTCAGCTAGCGATATGCAACTGGTTCTATTTCTTATATATATATTGTAATAGTCCTGTGGATTCTAAAAAATTAATGTTTAATAATAAAGAAAGATAAGTTTATGATCTTAAAATTTAAATCTAAAAAACTCAGAGACAATATGAAATAGGAAGGAAATATAATTTAGTGTAATCATAAATTATATTAATGGTTAGTTCTGACTATATTCATAAAAATATTATAGAGCATGGCCATTCCTAATTACTGAAGAAAAATTAGATTCTCTATAGATTCAGAATTTATGCTGGTTTAAAAAACAAGGCATCACCCAACTACTAGGAATTCCATGGGAGAAGATCCTATACCCTCAGCACTGTTAAATCAGAACATGACTTACTTGGTTGAGTATGAAATCTTATCTCACAGGCTATTATGAAGTAAATTTAATAATATTTGAATGGTAAGAATTCATGAGAAAAGATACTGAAGGCTAGATTAATAAATAACACACAAAAAAAAATGTGCAGTAATATCCAATGATTAAACTGGCCTACCCCATTCTAATAAACTTAATGCTATACATTAAGACATACAAAATATATCACACTATTATTTAAAATTATAAATCTTACTATCCTTTAGGTTATCACCTTTTCAATATTAAAAGTTTTGTTAGGGTCTCCAGTTATAAATCCTTTTTGTTAAGTTTAACATTTATCAATTCATTTTCATTTTTCCTCATTTGTTTTGCTTTTATATTATAGAGTCCATTCTGGTATATAATAAATAATTTATTCTTGTAGATTTAGAAATAGTTAGGTTTTCAACTTCTTTAGCTGCTTTATATTTTTAAAATATTTAGGCCAAGTTCCTTCACCTCTCTAGGGTTACAGATATTCCATTAGATAGGGTTTTCATTTAATGTGTATTTATGCAGGCATAATTCTAACGTAGGTCAAGCACAACTCAAGAAATGGCAATTCAAGTTTGATCACATATCAGGCTTTGAATAGATAATTAGTTAGAACTTAATCGGTCCAGGATAAATAATCACTCATCGTGAATTTAGCAATGCACCATCAGGAACATTCATAACTTGGCAGCTAATGACAACAACTAAACAAAAACATGAAGATGCAGAAGAGAGTATGAACTTTTAATAAAAATTTTAATTACATTTTTTACTTGAACTGTCCATTCTTCAAAAAACATTCTATTTTATTGCTTTTCTCATCATTTTTTTTTAAAGTTAGTTTTATTAATTAAGTAACAAAAAAATATTTATTATGGTACAAAAATCTTTTTACATAATTAAAAAAATGTCATCTTTTTTTTAAAAATCATATTTTAATTTCAAACATTGAATAATTAAATTTTAAACTTTGAACTCTGATTTTTAATTTTAGAAATAATATAAGCAATTTTAAATCTGTGAACTAAAAGAAATCTTTTTTCTTTTTTTTTAAACTTATTATCTATCCTTTTTTTTTTAATTATCATTATTATTAAAACTGTTATCCCCAAAATAATCTGCATTTTGTCATTTTAGTAGTCAATTATGTATCTCAATTTGCACCTGACACAATATAATTACCTACAGAAAGTCATACCACAGAAGTAGCTCTAAAAAAAGATCACTGACGAAGTCATATAACAGCTAACTTATGAGCTGTATATTAACTATGACAATCCAAGACTCATAATATTGGTTTCAAAAAAATTGCTTCATTAGCTATAACAAGCCTTTCAAAATTACCAATTATTAGGTAAAATATTACTTTATATAAAAAATATATACATATTTTTAATGGTGACAAAGATATATATACATTATCATAAATTTGTGATGCTTTTTATATTCAGCAAATATATAATTATATTTTGGCAAGAAAGAATTATAATCATTTCCATTTTTTTAAAATACATCTCATTCTGAGAGCATAAATATATTATTTACTTTATCTGAAAATGGCAAACATTCACAATTATAAATATATTGCTTTTTTTTTTATTAATAGGCACATGTGTAAATTCATTGCAGTTCAATAGATACTAATTAATTCCATCTATTTTTAATACACATCATAAATAAAATAAGTGTATAGAATAATCTATTATATGAATTACTGAAATAAAGAACTGAAAGTATATGAAAGAATGCCTGAACTGTCTTCTAAAAAGTTTATTGTAAATAGGCTTTTCAACAGCATTATTTTAAAATTATGCATGTATGCTTTCTCTTGACAATATGCTTTTAATATATAACTCTGAGAATTAACAAAAATGGTATTAAGCACTATTAAATGCCAATCTCTTTACACCATTCATGGTATAGTGTCTCATATGATTTTCCAAAATACAGAGAAATTATTAAATATTGGATTTAAAATTATTGCATGTCAACTATTTAATATATTTTTGTGTTAACTATGATATGATATTTAATGTTTGTGACAAAAAAAAATTGAAAAAGGAATTATTCATCAGGATATGGATAGTTTTTCATCTCTTAATTTCATTTTTAATTTACAATATTTAATAAATATACTGAAATTGTAAAACATTTTGAATATTATACACTATTTCAAAACATTCAGAATTGAATAATAATGTGAATCAAGTTCTAAAAAAAATTTTTTTTTTATTATTGGCAAAGTTACTTAGTTTACATGTAATTTTTAAAAAGAAAAACAATATTTTTTGTTAATTATAAAACTGCTCATAAATTATTCATTATTTTAAATATTATTAGTAATATAATATTTCAAATAATATAGTTTTTTATTTTTAAATTTAAAAAAAGGAACATAATTGTGTAACTGATAATACTATATTTAATGTTATTGTTTTGTTTAATTTCTTTTTAATTTGTGTACTACTATTTAACTTATGTTAATAAAATAATATTAAATCAAAATAACTTATGTTTCCATACTATATATTGATGTATTATGTCAGTTTGTTGTGCTATGCATTCATAAATATATAAAAAAGGCTATTTCATTTAATAACTATATTTTCAATTAATTGGAGAAATCTAATCACCATTCCACAGTTAATGTAAGATAGTGTTATTTATATACATATATAAGCAAATAAAATTATTAACTCTGAAAACAAAAATCCACTGCAGTAAAGACAAACTCCCTAAGATGTATTACTGAAAACAATTTATTTTTTAACAAAGACACCTCAATTCTTTAAAATTATGTGCTGTAATAATATGTTACAAATATCAAAAAATGATTGATTACTATATTAAGAAATGTGAAAAATTTTAATTTCCTCTTAATTCAGAAATTTATTTAATGTGACAATTTTTTATGAAAGTCAAACACTAATTTTAAAAAATAAAGATTTAAAGTCACATTCAATATAATAACCATCAGCCTTTTGCACTCACACACACGCGCGTAAATAAAACCACTTTTAGTAGCTTACAACAGAGCAAAGATTTTTCCAACAACTTCTCATAAAATAAGGAAAAGGCATTCCATACCAGAATTTCCAATTGTTGATACTGAGAGTTTGGGAGTTTTCCACCTTACTTTATTCTTTAGCTATGAATAGTTAAGTATTCATTTATTGATCAATATTTGATAGATAGCTGGTGTGGCTATGAAAAACTGTTTAAACCTTCAATGCTTGACAACTGGAAAACTTCTACAAGAAGCTACTGAATAAGTCTTTGTACTACAATGAGCTATTTAAAGATTGATTTTACTTTACTTTTTAATACATATAAATATAATTTTACTACATATGTATGAATATAAATTGTGCACTCAAATATTAATACATAACATATTTATAAAAACTTTGAATGAAAATTTTTAATTTACTTTTAATCTCATTTTCATCATATAATGTTTATCAAATTCACCATCAAACAATTCAAGCTCTTTCTGGGAGTCTTTCAAGGGCAGAGCATCTTGAATAGCTTCTCCAAATTTGGCACAGTTCCATTTACAAATCTCAGGTTGTTTACTATAAGAGTATCTTCCACCATCATCTATAAAATTTTAAGAGAAAAGTTTCTGCTTTATAATTAAAACATAATAAAATTAATAAAAATGCAAAGTAAAGCAAAAAAAAAAAAGGCAGACTTTAAATTACTTCAACCTGTAGGCATGGGAACACATATGGGCCAACAAGTAAGTTTTGTATAACAGCAATAGAAAATTTACTTATTTATCATACTAAGAAAAAAACTTAAAGATCCTTAAGAAAGATAATATTCATTTTACTTTGTTCAGCAAGATTTAAAAATCTTATTAATCACTGTTTAAATTAAACAATAATCACAAATAGCTTTTTAAATTAAGAATTAAAAATATTTCGTACATTATTCATAATATAATTTCAACTTTTTATTGATGTAAATATTTTGTAAAAAAAAACACTTAATATCTCTATCAATAAAGTGTAAAGAACTAATTCTAATACTGCTTCATAAAGAGAGAAAATAATGAACATATTAAATATTTTAATGTAAATATTTTAATAACAGTATTCATCATTTTACAATCCTCCCCCACCCCCACATCTATTTTAATTAACAAGCATTCCCAAATAGCTCTTTTACAGAATTTTAGTTATTTTTAGACCAATTATTTTTTACAAAATCCTTTTTTTAACATCAACCTTTATTCTTGTTAAGAAAAGTAGATAACCTATTCATCATCTATTATTAATAAATAAGACATCTTGATTTTTTGTCATTTTCTGGGCCGCCCGCCGGGGGCGCGGGGCGGGTTTTTTGGCTGGGGGTCCTTTCGGGCGGGGCGGGCCTCGGGGGGGAATCGTCCTTTTCGGGGGGCGCGGCTTCTCGGGGGCGGTTGGTCGGGTGCCGGTTTGGTCCCCCTCTTTTTTTTGTTTTGGTGTTTGCTTGTTGTTTTGTCTTGTTTTTGGGCGTTCGGGGGTCCGGGGGGGGCTGCGGGGGTGGGATATTGGTTTTTTTTGGGCAAAGGGGGCTCTTTTTCTAGACTGGGGGGGTTGAGGGGGAATTGTTTTTTTTTTTTTTGTCTTGCAAAATTGTTGTTGGTTGTTTGTTTGCTTGGAAAGTTTTTGTTTTTTGCTTTTGTATTTGGGTTTTGGCTTCCTGATTTTCTGGTGTTTTTTTTTGTTTACCGGAGGGCGGGCAATTCAAACCCCTTAAATTTTATTTTTCTTTCAATTTTATTATATTATAATATAAGTAAAGTCTTAAATCTTTCCTATTTTTGCAATCATTCTTTGTCCTTTTTGCTAAATCTTTGCTTTGGCCATTAATCTTTATTACTTTATTTACTAAAGTTGAAGAAAAAAAAGTTTAATTCTTCCTAACAAAAACGTTAGTTTGGAATTACCATCTAAAAAAAATGTTACGTCATTTTTGTCCTATACCAATATCTCTCTGTTGGTTTTGGTGTTTTTTTTTTTTTAATGAAATAATTTTTTTGTCCTTTTGTCTAATTTCAATGTTTATTGAAAGAGAGTTCCCGTGGAAACAAAAAAAATAGTGTAGTTGTATGTGTTGTGAGAAATTTTGGATTTTTCAAAATAATTTTAAATTTTTATATATATAAAATAAATTTATGAGATATAGTTATAATTGTTTTCATGTGAATATATTTTAATTGCTTGCTATAGATTTTAAAGTTTATGGGCTTGATGTGTGGTAGAATTTTTTTGTTTCTGTTATGAATAATGTGTAAAATTTTATATTTTTATTTTTTATTTATGTTAAAGTGAAGTTTTATTAATTTTTTTTATAAAAATGTGTTATGGTATTAAATTGAATGTGTTTTCTTTTATCTTGACATTAAAATGTTACTATATTTTTGTGTTTTTATGTGAAAATAAATTTAAATTGAATTGAATTTTTGTTATAAATATGGAGTTATTTTGATAAATCAATTTTTTATTGATATATGTGTTATAGAATTGTGTTTGTGATAATATGTTGAATTAAAATTGTTAAAAATAGAATTAAATTAGAATAATATATATATTAGTTTATAAAATATATTCATTTTGTGTAGTTTATATGAAAAATAAGTTAAATTAATGTATTATAAAAAAGGAAAAATAAAGAAAAATTCATGTTCTTGGCATTATACCGTATTTTAATTTAGAGGTCAATATGCAGAGTTTAGAAATAAATTTCATTTTTGTTTCAATATTTTTAATAAAACTGTATTTGTATATTGTTTAAAATATATATTTGTACATAAATAAAGATAATAGTGCTTTAATTAATTCTCTGCAGGCCAAGTTTCTCCAGAATCTCTCTACAAAAATAATAGTAGTGGAAAAATATATATATATTTACCAAGCTAGGATGTTTCTATTTTGCTTTACTCTCTACTAAAAATAAGATAACATCAATTTGCTGATCAATAACTAAATGGCCAGCTGAATGGTCTATGGATTAAGTATATAAAAAAAATATTTTATCAAACCAAATACCATAAGCATGACATATAGATACACTAAATCCATTTTATTGAAATATAAATATTAAACGTGCAATAATTCTGTTTGGAATTGATGCTTATATAATTGCATGATCATTAAAAAATAGAATTATTTAGAATTCTGTGTTTTTATAAAATCATCTTCAGTAATTAATAAATCTCAAAAGCTTTAATCTTAAAGTACATTAATTATTTAATATTTTATATTTAATTCTTACCTGATGCATTACAAATATGATCAGAATTGTAACTATCCATAAAGCCAAATGGTCCATAATCAATTGTTAAACCTAGTATACTCATATTGTCTGTATTGAGAACTCTGAAATTTATCCCATAAATTGGAAAAAAAATTAGACAACCAGAAGATTTCAAAAATGTAAATAAATATGTTTAATGTAATAGAAAATACCAGTTATTCAATATTTGAAATTTAATTTTTTACAGTATATTATTGAACAGAATAATATAATATATAATTAATCATGCAAAATTTTTAACTGACACCACTGGAAATTATCACTGTCAATGATCAAATATTATCCCTTGATCATAAAACTCTAATGCTCAGATGTACTACCTGTCTTCACATACATACAATTTAATATCATTTACAGCATTAAAAAAAAAAAATCTAGCTTTATAAATATATTAGGTAGAGAAGAATAAGCTAAATAATAAATATTCAACATATTAAAATTCTAATGATTTTAATAAAATAATCATATAGTAAATAGATTGTTCAAGAGATGATATCTTATTCCAGAACTCAAGTGGCAGATAGAGCTCAAGTCATTACAATCTACTCAATTTTGGAATTCCTTTTGGCAGATGAAGATTAGTTAAAGGCACTTAAAAATAAAAAAAATGTATATTGTACACAATACTTTTATTAAGATTTTAAAACTTATCAAAATCAAATTTAGATATTTTATAAAATGGCTGCTATTCAATCTTAAATAACAGAGAATATGCAATATGGCAAAAGACAGAAAATCACAAAAAAATATTTTACTAATCCTAGTTAAATTTCAAATAAACCTATAATCATTTCAGATGATTAAGTAATAAAGAACAATGTGGTTAATAAAATAAGATAACAAAAAAATAAATATATTTTATTAAAATGTTTTCAATCAGTTCTTCAAATAATACTATGATAAAAAAGCTGAAAAGTTTCCTGTAATAACCATACTTTAATTTTAAGTAAATCATTATCATCAAGACAATCAAAGGGACAGAGACCCTTTCTTCACTTTTTTTCAATGTGCTTTGCTTATAAAATTATGAATTTGAGTTCTATGAAGTAACTCATTATACTTTTCTTCAGATGCTAAAGTAGGAAATTAGGACTAAAGATAAATGTTAAAAAGACTAAAGTAATGTTTAATCGATTTGCTCAAAATATGAAAATAAAGATTGATTATGATGAATTAGAAGAAGTTAACCTTTACAAATACCTTGGTCAGATTATTAATACAGATGGAAACATAATAGAGGAAATTAATCATAGAATTAAACTTGGTTGGAGTGCTTTTGGTAGAAATAACTTGATACTAAAAGGAAATATGCCTATGTGTTTGAAAAGGAAGGTTTTTAACAAATGTGTTTTACCAGTTCTTACTTATGGATCTGAGACTTGGACACTCAATAGAAGAGAGATCGGAAGAGCGATCAGACCACTCAAAGAAGTATGGAGAGATGTATGTTGGGAGTAACAAGAAGAGATCAAAAACGCAATGTATGGGTAAGAGACAAACAGGTGTTACTGACCTCATTGAAAAAATTAAAAGATTGAAGTGGAGTTGGGCTGGACATATTGCTAGAAGAGATGATAATAGATGGACAATTGAAATTTTAAACTGGATTCCAAGAGATTTAAAGCCCAGAAAGAGACCACATGTGAGATGGATGGATGAAATAAGAAAGTGTGTAGGGGTGATGTGGAGAAGAGAAGCTAAAGATCGAAGAAGATGGATTAAACTTGGAGAGACCTTCATCCTGCAGTGGATTGATAATGGTTGATAATGATGATTTTTCTTCTTGTTTGTTTCAAATTATTTTTCATTTTTCAATAATAAATGGCTCCAAAATATCTGTGACACAAAGACTTTATAACATTTTTAATTAATCGTGAGTCAATCTTACTCTGGTAAACAACTGTAAAATTTTTCTGTGAAAAGTGAGAAATATCTAATGAGTGACTAAATTCAGATTGTTTCCATTTGCAGATGAAGGCAAATAATATTCCAATATGTCAAATGATTACATTTCCACATAATGTGATGGCAAATAACTAAGCAGAAAGGTTTTCATGATGATATATAAAATATTTTATATTTCTTATCAAAATAATAATAAAGTCACCATAAAATAAATGGAGAAGTGATTGACAAACTAGCAACTTAATTAGACAACAACAAAAATAAAATGAGTGGAAAGTACTTCATTTTAATTATAAGAAAATTTTAATTGATCACAGAGTTTGAAAAAATCTTTTATGTACCACAATATACTACTCATTACATAGTGTAATAAAATCTTATATCTACTAAAGATATTTATTTGTTGGCTAAATATAATTGTTAAATTATAAGATCCATACTATCATAATTCTATATGCTATCTCCAGTCTATCTGTCCAATATTGCTCACAATAAATCATACAATTTCAGAACTATTTGGAATTTTATCTGTGCTTACATTATTATAATCCACATTACCATTCTTATCCTTGCTTTGTTATCCATTGGATACAAAATTAAAAAACCTATATTCTTTAATAAACCATGTACTGAAAATTCTAAATGTCTTTTCAGTACATCACCTTAAATATTTCCATTTGATTTTTTTATAAATTACATAAATATGCTGCATTATTGATTGTTATCATTGGAAAAATATGATGGAGAATAGACACATAGGAGAGCTACAATTAGATATTGTTAAAATATTTCAGATAGAACAGTTTTCTGCAGAAGTAGTTAAAAAATAGCATGGTAAAATAGAAGTAAAGAAGAACTAATGATTATAAGAGGAATATTTGTGATTTAAGATTGGATGATAGTAATTGCAAAACTCATCTCTATATAATCATTATCATCATTATTATTTTTATCTTTTTTTTTAGTTGGAATGGTTATACTCATTAGTGAATGATTGCTGCTAAAAGGTATTGAATAAAATTTAAACAAAAATAAAGTAATTTATAGCCCCTCCTTGCCCCCCCCCAATAACTTTTAGTATTTATTTTAATAAAAATTATTCAATATTTATCATGCATAATTTTTAAAAAAAATCATTTAACCTTTATTAAAATATTAGGAAGGTTAGGTAATAGCAAATTATTACACATTTTTAAAAATGACAAAAAAAAAAAAAATTAGCAAAGTAAGAAAAGAAATAAATTAATTGGAATTTTAATCTTTATCAGTCAAAACTAATCAAATCCTTCCTTTCTACTTATTGTCCTAACCAAACCACAAGTATGTCTTAATCAGAAATATGTGGATTTTAAAAATCTTTGGAGAAAGATTTATCTTTTGTTGGTTAATACATAAAGATTATTTCAATATGAATCTACTGTTTAAAAAATTAGATCCCTAGATTTAATTTTGTGTGTGATGTATGTATTAAAGTCCTAATTTCAGGTGCACTTTATATTAAAAGCAAAATAAAGCCTAGACTTTCTGATATTATGTGAATTGGTCTTTTTTTTACTTATAAATGCTTATAATGATAAATCCACGTTATATTATTAAAGTAAGTGGAGTAAAAGTTATTTTAATATAATATTATTTATTAATTATTTATATTTCATTAATTACTATACTTTACTAATACAATTAATTAAATATTTATAAACAAAATTAAAAACAAATTAGCAGTTACTCAAAAACAAATAATGTTATTCTAACGACAGAAGACAAAAAAATAATAATAATAAATTTACAAAAAAAAAAATCATGCTTTCTAATTATTTTAATGTTCACAGGAGTTGAAGTTTTCATTTCTTTTAGAAATTTCTTTTTATGGTTCATAGTGGTTTTAATTGCTTAGTGAACCTCTAATTTATGGCCATTCCCAATTACAGTTTTAATCACTATTTAAATTAACTGTTGATGCTGAGCAAGAGAGGCATTATTTCCCAAATAGTCAGCTGAAAAAATATCACATTTAATAAATAATAAAACCTATATTTATTAATTATACAACAATTCATTTATATGCAATTAAAAACACTAGCTTCTATGAATCAATAATCAATATATGATCTATAAATGAAATCATATTATTACCACAATAAATTTAATCAACATGTATTTATGAAGATATTTCGCAAGAAAAACTTGAAACTGATGTGCAAGTTTATAATAGAATAAGACCCAAAGGAAATTTTTCTAATTTTGTAAATATATAAACCAAAAATAAAAATTTTGTGAATAAAATTAATTTTAAATACTGTTCATGTTTATTTAATATGTAATGTAATGTATTGTTAAGTTGTTCAGTATCTATTTGCATAATAGCAAGCTATTATGCACATAGATACTAAACAATTTAACAGTGGCTATGGTAATATAAAAATATTAAATAATATTAAGATTAATACTTAATAACTATATATAATTTTTGAAAATTTCAGATACATATTTGGATGTCACAAGCAGATTGATGATTAATGGCACTAGTTATCTATTCTGAAAAACACTTGCAAACATAATCTCAAAGCAATGTTATTATAGCAAAAACCATTAAGTAGAAACCATTATTGTGAATTGTTATTCAATGATTTATTAGCAATTACCAATAAGTATTTGTAATTCCATTATTCAGGAAATTAATATTTATGGTATTTTTCCAAAACCAATTAACTTTAAATAAAAGAATTTCTCCTGTATTATACATTATATCAGATGACTTCCCAAGTAATTAACTATTTGATTTTTGATCTGCATAATTAGACTTAACAAGTAGAAGTCCCTGAATTAAAGCTCTATCATTTTGAGTGCTTCAATGTCATTTGATCTTCTAATCAGAGAAACCATTCAATTATTATTTTTTTATTTTAACTCTGTATAAGTTAGCACCATAGAAAGACAAAAACTAAATTTGGTTATCAGATCAATTAATTTATTAATATACAAGTATTTATTTAAATATGTTTTATTTTTAATTTTATTTTAAAAGGTGTATATATGGATTGACTAAATAAAAAAAATATTACATAATCAAATCTCAACACATATTAAAATAATGAAATCTAGCAATAGATGAAAATTTTAAGTTTCTTCTCATAATTATGTTCAAATATTAATGGTTGCTAAATTTTAGAAGGCAGGATTTATGAAATTATATCCAGAGTAAAACTACATGCAAAAAAGTTTTTACAGCTGCAGAGTATAAATATTATATTTATTTGCTGTATCTATTATTATTTGCTCTGCTTAGTTTAGAACAGTAACATAAAAGTATCCTCAATAATTAACAGTTCTTAGATCAATATCCAGATGAAGGATTAAAAAACAAATCTAATGACTATTAAATATAATAACAAATTTTTAATTATATCGCTGCTATTCAAAACAGATCTCAAATAAATAATATGATTTTATGAATACAATCAAAACAAACACTGCATGACTTTCTCCACTTATATTTAATATGCTTTTTTGAATTTCAATTATTTTAGCTTAATAGTACTTAATGGACCTGTTAAATTCAAAAGTACATCAGACCTAGCATTAGATCCAAAGTCTTCACTGAAGAAAATTATAAGACAAAAATATGATCTGGCAATGTGGATATAATAGCAATACCATGTAGTGTCTATTGAAATTACTCAAATTTACAATACATGACCCTGGAATGAGTGAAGAAAACTGTTTCTAAGAGCATATGAATATTATTTACTTTATTTAATATATGTATTTGCTTTTTTCTTTTTTCTAGGCAGCTAACTAGTTGCTAACATTGCAGAATTCTGTAGACGTTCTAGCAGGAGACAGATTCATTAGTGATTTTATTAAGCTTTTTGGTGTGAAACTGTATATATAGATTTGAATATTTAAAACACACTCAACATATATACTTAAATAAAATAAATAATAAAAAATAACATACCCATGACAAAAACCAACACATTGCCATTCAGCCACAAGCCTAGCAGTTCTCAATATGACTTCTCTATAAAACAGCCGATACATTTTTATTTTCTCATTTTTATGTGAGCGATAGATCTAAAAATAAAATGTAGCAATCAAAATTCCTTAATAAAAACAAAAAGTATGTAGTTCACTAAACAATAAGTATTCTATTAGAATCAAAACTATCAACAAACTATGATCTTTTATATATGATGTACAAGGGAGTGTGGAACATGATATAATGGATATTGTGGCTCCACTACAATTTTTTTTTTTTTTTAATTGTAAAAAAATCATTCTTAACTTATTTCTTGCTATTTAAATCATCTATGATAAACCAATCTGACTAACTCATTCCAGTATGATAAAAATTATTTTATAATAAATATTATTCACTTTTCAGAACTTAATTTTAAAATGGAATAAACAATGTAAACAATATATGAATAGCTTGTTCTTACTTTGTGTCAATTTAAGCCAAAGATTAAAACACTTCAAATTTGTAGAAAATGCAGTGTAGAGTTAATATAAAGTAAAAAAAAAAAAATTGTGATGGCAAATAAAGTAAATGTTATGTACAGAAACAAACACGATCAAAATACCATTTTAAAATGCCAATATAAAACAATATGTGACAATTCAATTATAAACACATAATTAATTAAATAACTGGATACAATTAATTAAAAGATATCAATATACTAGTTTAAATTCCTATGAACTAATATAATGCTTAAAGACATTAGTCTAAGATTGTTCAATGTGTCTGGAGAATTCATTTCATTAGCATTATGACATAAACTTTATTAATGATAGTTCAAGAATGGATAATCTATTGCACAATAATTTTAGCAGAATGGATGGTAAAATGCATGTAAGTCATTTAGATAGCAGTTTCATAAAATCAGTGTGAATGTAGTCATAAGATATGAAATAAAAAATACTATTTTTTTTTTTAATTTCAAGAATTCAATTGAGAGAATAAAGGTAAAATTAATTCTCTCACAAAATATATTTGTCTCATGAAATTATCATGACATCAAAGTTAAAAGCAGCAGCCCAAAATATGTTTAAAAATTTCACTATATTTTATATATACAAGATATTTCTTTTAGTAAAAAATGATTACTTTTATTGAGGAAATGCCTTATAAAGAATGCAATGAATAAAATTTTAAATGAAATATTCATGGTATATCAATCTAGAATTAT
Source organism: Epiperipatus broadwayi (assembly GCA_028023455.1). Classification (NCBI taxonomy): domain Eukaryota; kingdom Metazoa; phylum Onychophora; class Udeonychophora; order Euonychophora; family Peripatidae; genus Epiperipatus; species Epiperipatus broadwayi. Next base: position 3,668,449 of record JAQFVV010000062.1, read on the forward strand.
ATTTTAAGCCCTCTTTCAAAATTTATTAATTAACAAATAAAATACCTAAAAATGGATAAGTTTGTATATTTAATATATTAATTATGTGGCACTCATAGATCTGTGCAAAAAATATCTGAAAATCAGATATGCAAAAAAAATCACAACCTTAAATATATTAATAATTCTCTAATAAAAAGATTAAAAAAATGTTTCATTTAAATATAACAATGTACTTACATCAGGATAAAATGTCTTTATACTGTAATCTAACATTTGTAATAAAATATCTGTCCGGCCTACACTAGGACCTTTTCTTCCTGTTACTGAATCAATAGGTTTAAAAATTTCAAAAGATCCAAACCTGAAAAACAAAATAAAATAAATGATAATATAATTTGAATTAATAATATTCACAAAGAGTATCGTGATATTACATTATATTTTGCTATCATCCAAAAAACAAAAAATCTAAAGAAAATTTCTAGCCACTGAAAATTTTGAAATTGAAAAAAAAAAAAAGCATTACAAATCATTAAAAAATAAATTAAAATTAAACAGATATCCAATTATTCCCATTAACTTTTGTAGAAAAAAGAACACTACTATTTTTTATATTTAATAATAAATGATCAAAACTTTTTTTTAAATATCTGTCATTGCAAAGCGGGAAAATATGATTTCCCACTGAGTTATGTAATATCATTCTATCTTGTAATGGTTTTTGATGTTACATAACTCAGTGGAAGATAGTTACTTCTGCTTTTCAATTACAGATATTTGTTATATTTATATATTTATTTTCTAAATTAAATTTATAATATCAAAAATGTTGCTTGAAATAAATTATAAACTAATAAAAAATGTGTTATCCTTAACATATGAAAAAAAAGGAAGCTAAAATGGATGATTAAGTATAACGTTATCCGGTAATGTGAAGTATTTAAAAAACAATGAATCAATGAAGGCTTGCAGTATATATATGTTCATAAAAAATATGTTTATAAGAAGATTTTTTTTTCTTCCTTTATTTATAAATGTATACATAAAAATATAGTGGTATCTATCTATCATCTCTACACAGTCAACTGTGTTAAATATCACATTTCAATTAAGCAAAATTTGAGAATGATAAAATTTTAACTAAAAGTTTTAGTATTTGCAACAAATAGTATGAAATATTCTATATTATATGTTAGTTTAAAAAGTACAAAAAATTTTTTAGGAGCAAACAGATCTATAAATGATTTATAATATGGAAATGAAATCACTGATATCAATGTTTCTCTATTCAACACAAAATGAGCAGAATCTATGAATATTAGAAGATGCATTTTTATATTAGTTTATAATTTATTTCAAGCAATATTTTTGATATTACAAATTTAAATTAATATATAAATGTAACAAACATTTTAAAGTTCTGAACCCATGATGATCTGAAATTAAATTAGCAACAATATTTTTTATGATGTCAGCTGTAAGCTCTTGATTTTTCTAATCAAGCAAAAAAGTTTCAACGTTTGCTTGCACTGCCATCTAGTGCCCACTAATTTTACATTTTTAAATCCCACATAAGAGATATAATCTCTGTTCAATTAAATTTAAGCTAGAAAAATCATGTGATGCTTAGTAAACATTTTTAAAATCAAAAAACATTTCCATATGACAATTAATACATAGAGATCTATAATTACAGCATACAATCGAAATCCCTGACTGAAATTTCTATACTATACAGAATTTAATTAATTTCAGTCAGATACAAACTAAGACTTAAAATAAAAAATTGATGTAGAAAGAGATTATACAATGATCCATATAATCTAATTAAATTAACTTTTTCAGTATTTTAAATATAATTATCCATATCAATTATAAACGTAGATTGCAAAGTTTTTACTTAAACACAATTTAAGATCCTATAAAAAAATTGTCGATTCATTATTTGGTTACTGTTGAACTGAAAACAACAATCTTAAACTTACAAAATATGCAGATTTTATATAGAGGCAACCTTGATAATTATTATTTATGTGCAACAGTAGTTTGCACTAAACATGCCTATGAGCTGGTTTAATCTGGGCTAGATAAAATTCATAACTTTTCATATTTTAATGAGACTTATTAGGATTTTCCTTTCACATCATTGAACAACTCTTCTATCCTACTCAGTAAATAAGTATTTGGATTTTCTTAGCTACAGAGTAAAACTAGGACAAAAAACTGCTCAAATCCTCCCAAAACAGTAATTAACAAGTCTGATGAATATAGCTTTGTCTTCAAAATATCTTTATAAGGATTACAGTTAGAGCCCTTTACTCTGCAATATGCTACTTAAAGGCTGATTAACTTTTTTTTTCTTTACCTGATCATAAAGTAAACAATCTGTAAAAAATTCAATTAAAAAATTACTGCAGTCAAAAACAGAACTCTCAAAGATTTGATTTTTTTAAATTGGTCCATCTAGTTAAATAATCAAAGAACATCGAGTGATTTGCTAAGTCCCTTTTTATTATGATGATACTCATAAATTTACATCCTGAATCCAGAAGAGAGACTAAGATACTCCTTCCTAGCAATGAAATTGAAAAAATAGAATAAGATTCTTCAACAAGATAAGAGCAAAAATTTGAAGTCTTAAAATTTTTAATGAATGTTGGTTTAATGAAGTACTGAAAAAAAAAACAATGGCTTGATTAAATTATGGGTGACTTCTTTTATAATTTACTACATGATTATAGCTGATAAAGAAGAATTAATATATTTGTCAGATAATTATATATTATTTATATTGTTAAATGCTACATGAGTAATGTTTTTAATTTCTATTTTCTTTTTAATAATAAAATTATTACAGAGATAAATTAAAAAAAAAAAAAAAGGCAAAATAAAACAACAACACAACTGAAGAAAAGACTTTTAAATATGCAGTAATTGTTTGATTTTAAAACCTGTGATACTCTATTTAGTGTAAAGTAAGATAGTTTAAAGATAAATCTCATTGATAGAGAAAAGAAAACCATAAGCTATTCTGAAAAATAAAACAAATGTTATTTCATAAGAATGAGCACAACAACGTTTCTAGAGCAGGGATGCCCAACCCGTAGCTCGCGAGTCACATGTGGCTCGCGTAACTGTTTAATGTGGCTCGAATTGCACTCTTCAAAAAAATTGATAAAATATTTTATGTTCCTTGATGGCACATGCACACACTAAAAAATAAACATTTTTACAATACAAACAATAACGATATGCAGTGTCAGGTTTCACATTAAATAAAATATATTTTTCCTGTAATTGTAATTTATATGTATGTTACCAAATTTTTAATAAATAAAATGTATTTACATTTTTTTTTCTTTTTAACATATTACACCATTTTTTTTTTTGCTGTACACGTTTGGTTTGGTGCTATATATATATATTGTGTTTAGTGCTCTTGTATATATTGTTGTTTTTATCGAGAAAGATCCTTGTAGACGTTTGGTTTGGTGCTGTATATATATTGTGTTTAGTGCTGGAAATAGTTTTTATCGAAATAGATCCATGTACACGTATATATTTTGCTGTATATATCGATGTTTAGTGCTGTAAACAGTTGTTTTTATCCGTGTACACGTATATATTTTGCTGTATATATATATTGATGTTTAGTGCTGTAAATAGTTGTTTTTATCGAGATAGATTCGGGTACACATATATATTTTGCTGTATATATTGATGTTTTCATCGAGAAAGATCCGTGTACACGTTATTTTGGCCACATTAGAAACGGCGGATTGATACCAATGTGAATAGGCCATCCCCCCCCCACCTATCTCCCTACATTGCAGGTTTAGTACCCAAGTACCATGTTTATAAATGTAATATGAAAAATGTAATATATAATTGTGGCTCCCCAAATTTTTTTAAATTCTCAACTGGCTCGCGTCAAGTTAAAGGTTGGGCACCACTGTTCTAGAGCATATTTACAACTTCTGAAATTAAATAAATTGCTTGGAATTTTAGAAATACAAATAAGTCAAATAATTTATTAAAACAGGCAAAACTCTCTATACGTATTTTGCCTGTTTTAAAAACAGTTATGAAGAAGCATAAGAAATGATGATCATGTGATGTTTATTGGATTTAAACCAATCTTGCCTAATAGGATAATGGTGGCTATGGTTATTAAAGAACCAAAGTCACCAAATGTATAGGTACTGAACTGAGTTCAGACCTATATGACTATATAAGCTAATGAGCTTGGATTGAAAATATTATAGACTCATGGTTTTGTAGTTAAATAGAGATAAAAGGTGGCTGCTGAAGGGTTGCATTAGATCCTAAGATCAAGGTGCAGTGCTCTCAGATCCAAGGTTCCTCATTGACAAAGGCCACAAGCCAGAAACTAGTCTGGGGATATTGGATGAGTAGGCACTAGATGGGGATTTTATACACAAGCCTTCTGGAATCCATTGATTACTCTGGATTGCACTGAGTGGCAATACGTATAGAGAGTTTTGCCTATTTTAATAAGTTATGAGCAAGCATAAGAAATGGTGATCATGTGATGTTTATTGGCTTTAAGTCAAATAATGTTATAAATTCATAGTCAGAAAGAGTAATAAAAAAAATGATAAAACTATGTGACATAAGGTGAATGAATTATGGAAAAAAGAATATATATATATAAGTTTGTTATTCTGAGTTAGCAGCAGATATAATGGAGTGATTATTATTTTACATTCAAAAACAATAAAGAATTAATATTCTTGCAAAATTTCAGAAAGAAGTTTGCTGCTATTTAAATGAGCAGAATTAAATTCTATTTTGACAACAGAAATCACCTATTTCAAGATTGTAATATTCTTAATAGATTCAATATAAAAAATTATCATCGAATAGTAAGATATAAAATATGTGTTAATACAAAACTAGAGTCAAAACTAATATATATATAAACTATTAATAATTGATATTCCTAACCTTCACAAACCAATAAATTTAAATTAAGACTCTGAAGATGGTTCAAACTTAACTGAAATTAATAAGATAAATGAAAATTGCAACAAGGATAACTGGTACAAAATTAAGCAATTCACTAATAAATTTTCAACTGTGACAAAATAATATATGAAGAGAAAAAAAAATCATGAAAACATTTTAAAATGATCAATTAAGAAGAATAAAATGACTGAAATTCTATAAATTATGAAAAAAAGTTAATAATGATATAAGAAAAGATAACTATGAATTAGCAAGAAAAGATATAAAAGAGAATAACAATTGCAAAAGTATAAACAACATCATGTAATGTATGAAGATTTATATAAAGAATTACGTAGTAATAAAGAACAAGAAAATAAAGTATTTCTTATAATTACTACATCTTCTGAGTTTCCAAATATTTTAGATAAAAAGTTGAGATGCTATTAGATATATGAAGGGAAAAAAATTGAAAATGATGGAAATATTACTGACATTTTAAAAGAAGCAAGTATAAAAATAAAATAAAAAATGTTGCAAAACTATAAACCAAAGATTTAAATGATAAAAAAAGTATCCGATGATTGAAATAATGCTGTAGTAATATTGATAATTAAGAAAGTTGACAAAGACAATGTTAGAAATTACAGACTTATCAGTTTTCTATCATTATATACAAAATTTACAACAAACTTTGGATTCGAAGCAATCATAAAGTCAAGATAGATTTAAAATAAGTGTCCTTATGCTTTGGATGGTAGATTATGAAAGGCTTTGATTCTATAAGTGATTAAAGTTTTGGCTCTCATGATAATATTTATCAAAATGCAAGAATAATGATTAAATTACATAATAATGCTAAAAAGATTAATACTGATAAAAGTGTCCAATGAGATACAGTTTTACAAACAGTATTTTGTAGATTAAAGTGGAAAGATAAGAGAATAAATAATACATGGAGATAATTTAAAGCCAGCTACATTTTGCAAATAATGCAGTTGCTTTTGCAAATAACGTTTCAGAGCTTGAGAAAATGTTGAGAAAAGTTGTCAAATGAAAATAAGAAAGTATGTTTAAAAATAAATGGTATAATGTCTAAAATAATGTCAATGGATTTCCTCAAATAAAAAAATATAAATTAAAATTAATATTATAAATATATTGTTCAGATTATTAATACAGATGAAACCATGATGGATGAAATTAATTATAGAATTAAATTTAAGTAGAGTGCTTTCAGGAAAAGTAATTTAATATTATAAGAACATAATTCTATTTGAAAAGGAAAGGTTTTAATAGATCTGTTTTACAAGTTCTTACTTGTAGATTATAGATATGGACACTTACAGAAGAAGAGAACAGACTTGAAATCACTCAATAATGTTTTGAGTAATATCACTAAAAAATAACTGAAAGATTGAAATGAAATTGGGCTTAACATAATAATAGATAAATTGTTGAAGTCTTAAACTGGATCCCAAGAGATTGTGAAAAAAACAACAACACATGGTCAGATAAAATAAGGAAGTTTGTTGATATGGTGTGAAGAAAAAAATCTATGGATTGAAGAAATTGGATTAAATAATGATCTTTGCAAATAACAGATGGCAATGATTAGACTGCATACAATTTCAAGAGATTTGGTGTTTACTGAAAAAAAAGCATAAAAATATGTCTAATGGTAATAGGTATTGTGACTACTGTATTAAGATAAGAAAGAGATGATTTCATGAATTATGATAAGAAGTAAAAAAAAAAAAAAAATTAATAAGTTTTTGTGGGAAAAAAAAGATAATAAAAAATATGTAGTTTAAAATGCATAAGATGAAAATTTATAAAGAGAGCTCTAAATGATATATAAATTTCAGGGAATTACATATTAATCATAAAAACCAAAAGACCAATACAGATGTCAGCAAAAAAAAAAGGATCTGGATATCAGTGAGAAAACTAATGTAGAATTCATAAATGAAGTATCGATTCCTGTCATTGCTGAAAAAATCAATTAATAAAATAGCAATAACACTAATTCTAAAAAAATAAAATAAAAATTTCAATAACTAGAACCTAAATCATGACACCTAGATGATTATTACTAAATTTTACAATATAAAAAAGTAATTTTTTTCAGGAGGAAAGAATCTAAAAATAAGCCATTTAATGTGTTGTGTAGCTTTAAAAAAATACCTGCATTAGTATTACAAGATATTTAACAAACAATCACATAACTCAAATAAATGCTTAGAATCAGTCAAGCTATAACTAAGAATTAACCAATCAGTACATTCAACAATTTTGGCCATGGATTGTTCTCTGCTATAAGTAGTGATTGAAAATATAGTAAGTGTTACTTGACATTATCATATCTTGTTTCATTAGTTAAGCCCATTTTTAAGTAATAAATAGTTGTAATCAATTATTAATCAAGTAATTTACTCCAGTAATTAACCTTTGTAGCGCAATATCTCTTTATCCATTTACTAATATTTCTCAACTCTAATCTCCAGCTTGTATTGAATAAGTTCACTAAAAACACAAACTAGTAGCAGTTATTATAACACTTAATATTTAATAAACAGCATACTGATTCAACAAATAATGTTGTGTTATTTGCATACCCAATAGTAAATAAAAATATGTACAGGAAGTTTAATAATAATTCAAGAGAAAATAGAAATAGAGAATTAAACAGAAAATTAATATATATACAATAGAATAAAACAATTGGAATTAAAAAAAAACACACAACACCAGAAAAAAAGTGCATAATAAAAAAGAATATTAAATAAATATAAAAAGAAAATATTACGAAGTTGATACGAATACATAATTTGTTTAATAGAAATGACAAAGTTTTATTTATGTTAATGGAAAAAAAAAAAATCTTTAAATAACAATGAAAAAAGAAGATGTAAAAGTAATACAGTACATAACTCATAAAAAAATAATAATAATAATTTAATTTCTAGAGATAGGAATTTGGGAAAAAAAAAAAATTAATTCATAATGCAATTTATGATTCAAGAGAATGGTTAGTAGATTTTTTCCCCAATATTTATGACTCTATCAAAGATATGTTTCCAGCAAAAAAAAAAAAGATTTAATGCAATGAAATATAAAAATTTTATAACAGTATAATTTCACATACTGCTGGAATATTGTTAAAGAGATTAAATAAGCATATATCTAATAGATTAAACTGGGTATTAATCTATGATTTAGAAGAAACAAGATATAAAAAAATGCAATTGAAATAGTAAAAACTACTACTGAAAAATACACAGACAAAAAAAGAGACTAATAACTATTTTATTGATTAAAAAAGAATGAACTAGATTATTTTGGAATATATTGTAAAAAGGAAGGACTGAGATATTATCAAAAATATTTTAATGAATGAGAGACAGAATCTTTGTTTCCTATTTGTTCTGTAAATTATTTTTAAATTCTGTAAGATTCAGAGATAAGACTGTATATTTATCATGGAATCTTATTTTGTAATAAATGTGTAAAATATATTTGGCCTAAATATGGAAAGCTTTTGGAATGCAGTTCTTCTACACAGCTAAGCTCAAAGTGAATGACTAGGTTATAAAAAAATATCATTAGGTCTGTGATGAGCACCAATTTTGAAAATAAATGATTCTTAATATCATCATGAGTTATTAATAATAAATGTTAAGATATCAGATATCAGAGAGTTAATGATGGACTGATGATTAACTCTTTAAACTTATCATACATATTCACTAAAGAGTCAATCAAATATTCTTTACAGTCAAAAAGCTAATAGGAAGTTTTACTTGGATGACAATTAACACTATTTTCTTTTGAATTATTATCATTTTAATTAAATTTGCAATAATCAAGCTTTGGTTAAAAATTAATTTCTAAAATACTTTAATACTGATTATAAAAATAAAAAGAATTCAAGTTTTATTATCCTGACTAAGAGATATCAGTCCTGAATGTATAGTATGTTATATTCTATTTAGAAGAAAAGAGATCTGATAGCAATGTATCTATCCTTTCAAGATTTCTTAAGTCATGTTTTGAAAATTTTTTTTTTTTATAGCTAAATAATTAAAGTCAGATTACAAAGAAAAATATTTTAGAATTAAACAGACTGAGAAAAGATTCTTTTTTTTTTAATCTTTTATAAAGAAACAAAATAAAACTAAAAAAAAAATAGAACAAAGAATTGATTATAAAGGAATGAGATTTTTAAATTCCTATATTTTTTTTTTCTCAGTGATGAAAGTTTATTCATCAAAAAAAAAAAAAAAAAACAGATACAAATACAGTTAAAAAAGATTTACAGAGAAGTAATTACATGGTAAAATGAAAATTCAGGAGCAACATGGTGAAAGGGGAAGAATACATATTAAAAGGGAAGTGGGAAGGGTGTGTGGTCCAGGCTAAGAAAAGTCTTTGGTTGCAAGTCTGAGATGCATGTCCTCATTGGACGAGCAACCACATGGATCACAAACATTTAGATGGATGAGTCCTGTGACAGAAGCTGAGAGGATGGGGAGGATTGTCCAAGTGTCTGTGAGGAGCTGAGGTGAGGCTAGTTTGGTATCTCTGGTTTTGAGAGAGCGAGTTAGGTCCAAAAGTTTTTGATTCGCTGAGTGTACTCTCTGGTCAAAAATAATAGCACATCGGAGCAGCTAGAGTGCATAGTCTGATAGTTGCAAAGACTCCTGTTTCAATGGATCCTCGAAGATTGAAGATGGTGTTCCTGTGCGAAGAAAGGCAGGAGTTGATGCCACGTCTCACTCCAAGCAAAAAGGGACATTCGAGTAGCAAGTGCTGGAGGGTCTCATTGTCGGTTTTGCAGAGCTGGCATAGGGGAGAGATCTTGGCGAAACCCCTATGGTTGCCACAAATTGATTGGTGGGAAGGGAATGAAAGGTTGATTTTGAGGAGGAAATCGAGGAATTTTGCCTCGAAGGACCACCTTTTGAATTTGTGGATTAATTGAGCATTGGTAAGTTTGAGGAATATAGGGGAGGCAATGGAGACATCTATGATCCGAGTGAAAACCCCACAGTACTTTAATTTGCCTTAGATGAAAGGTATAGTAAAACCAGCCTTTTGTAAGATGTTGGCAATGAGTGAGATCCATGACCTGGGCCTACCATTGGGAGGAGTGTCGGTGGGAGTAATGATGATATATACAAGGTCGGCAGGAAAGTGACTTGAGCATGAGGATAATGTTGTGAGTTCTCTGGATCAGAAGAGTGTTGATAAAGTGCAGGCCCAGCCCATTGATGTTTTTAGTAAAACAAGTTCTTTTTAGGCTGATGGTCACCACATTTCTGTCCCAGAGAAAACAGGTGCAAAGGGCATTGATTTCGGATATGAAGGAATGTGTATGTAGAAATGGGGAGATAATATGCTATCTTGGAAAACACTAGAAGATTGAGGAGGGTGACTTTCCCATAAAGAAAGAGGTAGATGCTTGTGATAGCCCTGAGGGGGGAAGATATGTTTTGATACAATGCAATTTGATTCCGAACCCTCATGTCCTTAGGAGACAACATGAGGGGGAATCTGAGGAAGTTGTGTGGCTTGGCATTAAAGGGATTTGTTTACTGAAAGAAAGCTGCCAGGTCACTAATTTTTCACTGCTAAATTCCAGCCTGTATGGTTTGGTATACCAGGTGAAGATTTGTTGAAGCTTGGGGATGAGATCAACCTATATTTTGAAATATAAAATACATTTATCACATCTGAAAGTTGATAATCATGCATCTCATCAAGTTATATCTTGGTATTTTACCATGGAGAACTATCTTTGCTATGCAGCAATTTGTCTATACTTATTTTTTTATGATTTTCAGTCTTGTTAATTTCATTTACTTGTAGTCTCAGTTCATGAGGCCTATTTTTAAGTTGTTAATAAAAGCAATAACATGTGTTCAGAATAGAAATCTTTACTAGGAGTTAATATGTTTCTCATGGTTAATGTAGTGCAAAAGTTTAATCTCAATATGATTGAGACTTTAAGTTTTCTTGTACTGATAATCAATGAAGAAAATTTAAAATCATCAAATGTATTGTCACCTACTTAATATTTCAAAGAACTAAAATTAATATTTCAAAATTCTAAGTTAAAAAAGTATTTGAAAATATTGCTGCTGACTTGAAGTTTGCATCTATTGTCTTTTTTTTGTTTAATGTAAAAAAATAAATCCAAATATTTAATAATCTAATGTGAACTACTATGTATTAGTCTTTTTGTTTTATAGAATATATTAAAATTAGCATTATACCAGAAAATTTTAGTTAATTTGATAATTACTTAATAGAAGTATACTCTGATTTAAAAATCAAAATGGACTAAGCAAACCTTCCCTGGGCATACTCATTAGGCACCATATGTCTACTATTGTTAATTGTATTTATCTTCATGATATAAAAAATAATTAAAAGTTATAATGAAGCTATAAATATTATACATTAAAAAAAAATGTATTAATGGAATGGGATGTAAAAACAAATTACCATCAACAATGATATAGCATTATTATTTGATTGCATATGCTGTATGTATTAAAAGCAGGGAACATAAATATACATCGATACAATAACAAAATAATTTCAAAAAATTTCTCGCTTATTTTCAGTATGCTTAATTTTATTCATTTTCATTTCTAAAAAAAATTGCTAGATAATAATATTTAGCCTACAAAAAAACTACAAGAAAAACAATTTCTGAAAGGGAAAAAAAATGATTGTAAAAATTTCTACCTTAAAAATGTCGGAGCAATACGAAGAATAATAGTGATCTTTTCTGGAGCTGGATTTCCATCATAAAATATATCTCTAACAATAGTGCTGTCGGATGTCACACAAACTCCTGCCCTTGTCGTGGGAATACCTAGGTAATGAATAGCCTGTAAATAAAACATTTGATGTAATATTTATAGTAATATATATATTACACGTACTCAGTGTGAATAAAAATGGAAATGAAAAAGTAAATAATCTTATAACCAACTAAATGGGGGTTTATGTGATAATGAAGAACCAAAAAAAAAAAAAATAGGCTGAGCTGAACAGTTCCATTCTATTAAAAAAAAAAATTAAGAGTATTTAAACCAATTGGCATTATTGAAATGTATAAAGTGGTTTAATTTAATCAAATAAATTTTGAAGTGCATTTATATGAATTAATATTGTTTCAAAAATTCTTCCTTTTTTATCTTTCAAATTTGATTCAACTTCAAAATATATATATTTCATCACTCCTTTTTCTTTTTAGATTTGGTAATTACTAAATTAATTTTTAGTATTTGAATACAGGTATAATATATTTACTGAACTTTAGATGTAATTAATGGGGACTTGAACACAGACTTTCAAACTCCCTTCAGCTATCTGCTCCATCTTGTATAACCAATATACAAGACCACATACAAGTGAAAAGAATAAATGATCTCCAATATACTCACATGTATATGGATATGTGTATCAGTTGTATAAAATGGAGTGAATAGATAAAGGGAGTTGAAAGTGTACATTCAAATCTTCCCTAATTAAATTAATTTACATAAATATCATTTTTAATATTTAACTTATTTACTATAATCACTGCCAACATATAAACATAATTGAGAAATCAATCAGAAATACAAAAATTAAAATAAAATATACAAAACAAAAATAATAAGAAAAACTGCAAACTATTTAATGATTACATGAATAATATAAAGAATAACAAAATCCTAAATGGTAAAAAAAAAGTCATAATTTTCTAACTATTGTAATTAATACACAATTGTTGAAAAATATATATTGCAATGGTAACCATATACAAACAATTATTTGATAGTATTTCTTTATTGGTGTAATGTGTAATGGTACTCCTTATTATTTCAGGTTTAAATCCTCACCAATAATATATGACAAATATAGAAACATTTATTTTGACTTCTATGAATAAAATAGAATTAATTCAGAATAATGATGACTTTTATCATCAAAATTTATCCTATTTTATTTTTGTGTTTTATTTATTGAAACACCTTCTTAAATGAGAATGTTTACTTAAAAGTTATTTACAATAATAATGTCATTTTATATATGACTTGCTTTTTTGATTATTACAATAATAATATTGATTTATTGATTATTACTATCACCATAACATCCAGACACTTTACTCATTGGTGTGCATGTTCTCAGAGCTGTGGAGGGGACAGGTTTCTTCTCAGAATCGTATGTGTGGCCTATATTTTGTTATGAGCATATTTTATATAAAAAAAGGATAACAATACTTTTTTCAGTATATATATATATAAAATAACAAGCAAAGAGATTAATAAATAATAAAATAATTTATTAATGCAATAAAAGATAAATAAAATAAATGTAATCTTATTTTGTACATTTACTCGTGCATAAACCTATTAAGCTGAATATCATAATCAAAAGTTCATATCTTTTATTTCTCTAACTCTTTATTAAAGTCTCTCATGATATACATAAAAAAATAATTATTTTATTGTCTTTATAGTAATACTTTCATTCATATTCATATATGTGAAGTGAAGCATAATTCATTCCTCGAATATTTTTAATTTAAATATTTTTATTCTTTAATAGTCCAGTATTATTTCTTTTTAAATATACAAAAATATATATAATAATTATATTTATAAAGCGCTCTTGTCTTTTAAATAAATCTTGTGTTTAAGATTTGCAGAGGTCACTACAGTTGTTTTTTTCAGGCACATATTCTTAAGGTTTTAGCCTTAAAAAATATATATATATTGAATTTCCTTTCCCTCAGAATATCTTAACTGTATTAGTCTTTGAATTCTCTCATCTTCTTTTAGATATCTTTTCTTCACTTAATAGTTTTAGTATTATCGCTAATCAAACAAATGCTGAACACAGTTATGGTATTAGTGTAATATCCTTCCGTTAAATAAACTTTTCTTGGCAACGTATCTGCACAGTTCAGTTTCTTTATTTCCTAGCAGCTTATGATAGTTAGTAAAAACTGGCCAATATGCTTAGGGTAGGAACCAATGTGCTATTCCCTTCTTTCTAGCCTACATATTCAAAAAGTATTCTAATGTAATAAATATTTCTTTATAAGCTAGTAAATCCAACTAATTGCAAGTCAACATACTCTTTTCTCATTTTTCAGGCACATATTCTTAAGGTTTTAGCCTTAAAAATATATATATATATTGAATTTCCTTTCCCTCAGAATATCTTAACTGTTTTAGTCTTTGAATTCTCTCATCTTCTTTTAGATATCTTTTCTTCACTTAATGGTTTTAGTATTATCACTAATCAAACAAATGCTGAACACAGTTATGGTATTAGTGTAATATCCTTCCGTTAAATAAACTTTTTTTGGCAACGTATCTGCACAGTTCAGTTTCTTTATTTCCTAGCAGCTTATGATAGTTAGTAAAAACTGGCCAATATGCTTAGGGTAGGAACCAATGTGCTATTCCCTTCTTTCTAGCCTACATATTCAAAAAGTATTCTAATGTAATAAATATTTCTTTATAAGCTAGTAAATCCAACTAATTGCAAGTCAACATACTCTTTTCTCGTTTAACCTTTTTAGCTAATTCTCCCTCCTTTTTTTCTTCAACAACAACAATGGGGGGAAAGGATAAAAAAATCTATCTCATTTGTATACTACCAGCTTCATTTGCATACAATCTCCTTTTACTTTATCTAGAATTTTTGGGACTGTCACCTAAATGAATTTCTAAGGTAATCTATTCTTCTAATAAAGTGATATTAATTAAATGAATACATCTGTTTGTATTTACAAAATAAATAATCTTTATTTACATAACAATTTTATATGTGTGAATATTTCACTCCTCCCTTTTTTACTTCCATCATATATATATTTGCATAAGTGTACACACATTATTTTCAAAATATTATTATGCAGTCTTTGTATCGCTATTACAAGAATTACAATATAATGAAATGTATCAGGATTTATTATCAAACAGATTTCAGAATATAGATAAAACAATTAAAGAAAGAATAATTATGAATCATTTCATTTGAGTAATTAAATTTTGTTCGAGTAAAAGATATAAAACAAAATTGAATTATTAAAAAGGGTGTGTTGTGAATGTTCATTATAATGATAAAAAAAATCTTACAAATATTAATAAAATAAAAAAATAATAATAAAAGGTCAAGAAGAACAATGTCTACAAGTTTTAGAATTAATAAAAATAATTATTATTTATCTCACAGATGAATTCTTTTTTTAATGACAGCTTAACAATTAACAAAATATAATATAAAATCCTGCAGAAATTCCAATCAAGAGATAGATCTACCAATAGCTTTATTAAGTCTTTCATTTCTGCTATTATAACCATATATTTGGCAGTCATTAACATAACTGATTTGATGTTTGTGATTGCCCACATTTATAAAGTCATTGGCTGATAAATTCCCTTTAAGAAGCAAATGAGTACACCAATTTTGGGTTGTTCTGAATTAGTTGATGTTACTTAAGTTTTGTCTAGGAAGATTGATTGTGGAAAAACAAATTTGTTTGGATTATCATAAGAAATGCATTTTTAATAATTGTAGATTAATTAATTAATTAATTAATTATAGATTGTTTGAACATCCAAAAAGAGTATCTGATTTGAAATTAATCTTAGGTGATTTTGAATTATTGCAAATCCATTCTGCTAAACAATTTCTTATAAGTCTTCTGTGAAGCAACATCTAATATTTGATGAAATAATATGTGAAAAAACAGGAAGTTACTGCTAAGTAATAGATTTGAGTACCCAATAATATTTCTCGTGATATTTCATTGATTATCCAGAACTTATTCCTAAACATTAATTTTGATCTAACCTTAGCTAAATAAATAAAAAATAAGTTAGATTATGATCCAAGGTTTACCCCTAAATAGCATGGAGTAGTATTGTTCTTTAATCTCTTATTGCATATGGTTATATTCAGACTAAAAGATGATTCCCCATTGTATAGATAACTCAATGAATTAGGAATAATATCCCACTTTATGATACTTCCAATGTTTTCATATCCTCAATGAGAAATTTTTCCATTTCAGAAAAGAATTTCTTTTGAGAAGACAAAGCAATATTGTCAGCATAGATGAATTTCCTGAATTCTGTTTAGGGGAAATCACTAATGAATACATTAAGCAAAACAGCTAAGAGAAATGAACTCTGGAGAAGACTGTTCTGATTTTGAATCTAATACATTTTTCATTTAGTGACTCTCAAATTTCTTTATTGGAGAGCATTTTGTCAAATGAATTAATGATTTTCTTGCATTTAAGAATTTTAAAAGCTTTTAGAAGACCAATTTTTCAAATAGAATCATAATTTGAGATTAGCTCTATAAAGGTCTTATCAATCTTTAAATTTATTTGAAAGTTTTGGAACAGGATAATTTTCAATTATAGGAATTTCCAAGAGTGATTAGAGCTAACTATGGAGGAATGATCCAATATCAATAGTCATTTCTGTTTCCCTCCCATCTGTTCCTCCTTGGTTGGCAACATAAAGTAATTATATATTACTTAAATCCATCTATTCTAAAAGTTGATAACCTGCTTGATTCTCATTTACATATCTCTAAAGACAACAATGAGTACTAGTCTCCTATAAATATAGAAGATGGAAAAGATCTGGATGAAAATAGGGCTAGATTATATACAGAAATTATCTATCCAGATTACTTGAACTATCTTTAAAGGAAGTTATTTGCTTTCCAAGATGATGTAAACAAAGTAGTGTACTATGCTGTCAATATATCCTATCAGTAATCAATGTAAATCCATAAATTTTAAAAAGTTTGCATTTTTAGAAGAATGATGAATTTCTTGAAGTACAATGTAGAGAATCCATTATTGATTTTGATATACCTTAATGTTAAGCTGAAACAATTTTAGTGTTATCTAAGTGAAGAGATCACTCTGTAGAGGGTATAGCTGGAATTTGAGGTGTTCCATGATTGTCACCACCCATGTAATTATTTCTCATTTCCAAGAGCCTAGGACTCTCACCTCTGTAGTTCTAGTATGGCTATTTCCCATAATACTGTCAGAATTCATGTCAACAGTTTTATTGTATAGTTTAATTATTTACTATCTTTAATCAGGAGTTCATCAAAATTAAGTCTGGTTTCCATGTGAAAACTATTTATTTGTTTTGCATGCTAATGCATATTATTTACAGGGTCAGCCCATAAAAAGGCTATCATTGGTCTACTCATTATAATAAAATAAGAATACTAAGATATATAGATAAGTGAAATTAAAATACAGTCATTAGAGAAAAAAGAAAAATAAAGTGTAATTAATAAATAAAAAATTAAAGTTTAAATAATATATGTGAAATTAGATCTATTGATTGTAACAGTGATAACAAATTAACTAATTATCTTGACATAACAAAAAATAAATTAAAGATAGCATGTATATTGAAAGAATGATGAAAGAAAAACTTTATATTGATAAACTTAGATTTAGTCTCAACAAAAATTATATTCTCTTGATAATGTTTTTATTGATAAATAGAATTTAATTTATTTTGTTTTAATTTATATGGTACTTCATCAGCATAGAAAATAATTATAGCAAATTCTTAAAAAACAAAATAAAGTGTACTATATATATATAAAATTTAAGTCAATTTTTATAAAATCAAATCTTAAAAGATAAGTTTTATAATATTAATGACCCCCCCCCCCTATATTTAAATAAAAGAAAAAGCAATGACAAAAATGGTTTCAGCTTTAAAAACTATTAAAGTTTATATATTTGTTAATGTATTTTATATTATAAATATTTGTGTCTACTTTTGATTTGCATATTTTGTTTTTGTTTCACATTTCTAAAATGAATTTATATTTTGACAAAAATTATAATAAGTACTTCAAATATTGGCATATGATTCTCATGGATGCAAAAATAGATGAATAATAAACAAGTTAAAAAAAACAATGATGAAATTTATATATAAATTAACATTATTATTGAATGAAACTGCACCTTTCTATATACATATAAAAAAAGCTTTTAATTTTTGTCTTTCTTTTAATTTAAGATTGCAAATCATGATGTTTAAAGTAAAAATTGCATGAAATGAAAAAACAGTGTTAAAATAAAAAAATGATTTTAAAAAAAAAAGAAGGAATGAACAAATTTGTGAATAAAAAAACAGTAAAAAAAAAAGGCGGGGGAATTCAATTAAATAAATGGAAATGTTGTTCAGAACTTATCACTTTTGTTACATGTTTTTTTGAATGACTGAGTATATTAATAACATATTTTTAAAAATTTTATTGCAGGAGGGTATCTAAAGTGAATCACATTTACATGTGAGAATATATCACTGAGAACAAATCACATATTCAACCTCTTATATCCAAATAGAAAATCCCATTTCAGCCAGTACAGAAATATTTGCCATCTTTACAAGATCAGTGCACTAGACATTAAGATTATCATATATTATGCCAAAAGATTTTGCATTAACAAATTAGTTAAAATGCTTAAGAATAACCAATCCTAATCAAATCTGAAAATATAGACTCAGATTTACAGATAACTATTTATATGTTTATTGATATCTACTACTGCCATTATGAAACGGTAGTGTCTTGGAGTGTAGAATGATATTTGAACTTTGAGAAAAAAATTAATAATTTTTATTTTTTATTTCATATCGCAATTAATAAGATTGAATGTTGCAAATGACTATTTTAATCATTACTGAATAAGATTTAGAATATTCAGAAATTTGCTATAAATCAACATGAAGACAAAAGAAATAGGTCTTCCAATTGAGATCTGCAATGCTGAAGATTTTTTTTACTGATATAGGTGGAGCTAAACAATCTAAAGAAATTTTTTTAAAAACATCTTTCAAGATTTATATGCCGATAATATTTCTAATAATTATCAAAAATGAAGTTATATCTTTTCTAAGGAATAGAACATTTATATTAGGGATACTTTTAGAATTAAATTAATATAAATAGCAAATATAGCAATAATAATTGAAAATGTGGCTTTGAGACGTTCCTTTAAGTGACAATATAAATAAAAAGTAACACATAATTTTTCATAATCATTTATCACAATAAAATCTTTTAATTTCATTTTAATGGGCATATTAAAAAATTACAAAATCACAACTACATAAGAAGTGAATAATTAAATCCAGAAATCTTTTTCAATCTTAAATCATTTATAAAATAAATCTGTAATAACTTATTTCTACAATATTATAAAAAAATATACATATTGTCTATTTGAAAATAATTTTTTTTTTTAAATATTAATAAACTCTTTTTTAAAAAATAAAAATTATGTATTTCAGATGTAATTTTTTAATAAAATAAATTAAAATGATTTTCTATAAAAGTATACTTATTCATATAAAGTAGATATAAATAGCAAAATATACAATACCTCACTACAAAGAAATTCTCTTATGCTTGATCGAAGTACTTTTCTTCCATCTGCTTGACGTGAATATGGTGTTTGTCCAGCACCTTTGAACTGAATTTCCCAACGTTCACCTTTTGAATTAACAACTTCACCTATATACCTGTTAGATAAATTAAAAAAAAGTTTTTTTTTGAAACTTGTATAATTTCTTTCAGCATCTACTTTCATAATTTTAATCACAAGTTACAATAATAAACATAATTTTTATCATTTAAAAATTATCTTGTGTAAGTTATGTATTTTTCCAATCTGAATTCAAATATGTTATCACTCCATTAGAATTATTTTATCATTCATAGATTATATAATATATATATATGTGTGTGTGTGTGTGTTTTTAGGAATTCACTATTATGTTTTAAAAATATACAAACATCACATTTTATTTCAAACATAAGTCTGGTCAATAAGCATGTTAATAGCATCGTAGTCAATCTACGCAGGTTTAAACAAATGGTTTTTTAATGAAGAATTTTATAAAAGATCATGCTATTTGTAATATTTTTATCATGCTAAAAGTGTTCAAATCATACCAAAATCTTCTAATTGCATGTGCTAAAATTAGTTACCTTCAAACTTCAGAAATAAAATTTTACTCTGGTCATGAAGATATGTTAGGAAAGGAGGTGAACAAAATAAAACTCATTACAGTTGTTAAGTAATGTGTGTAATTTCCTCAGTTTAAGAAAAAAACAAAATCAAAAAGTCATTTATAGAATCGTCCCTTCTGGTTAAAAATTATAATAATCATTATTTCCCAAATTGAAGACATGGTAAATATTAATACTTATCATCAATAGTGAGAGATGTAAAACTACAATTAATAATTAATGTGTGACTGTAATACTCTATACTGTAGTTAATCTATTTGTTTCGGGCAAAGAATTTAGCATATATTCATTTATGTAAGAACTCTTTCCAATAAAAAAAAAGTTGTCAGTAGCAAAATCTTGGGAAAATATGGATTTTAGCTATAATACTTCTGATTGTTATGAAGATTATAGACAACAATATGATGATAATGCAAACATTTAAAGGAAGACATTTTCTCATAGGAGACCAAGATCTTAATTTAAATTACAAAAAAAAAAAAAAACAGAATTCTTAGATTCTAGATTAAATGCAGAATCTCTACCAAAATATTTCTCCAATCCTCAAAATCAATACAAATACCTATTCTTTTTTTAAAAACAACTCAGTTCAAAGCTGCTTGAGCACTAACATAATTCAATTTGGTGATATTTCTTTACTAAGTCTCAAGAGTTAAATTAAAAGCTATGCTTCTAGGAATAAGTTTAGATCTGCAAATAGCATGAAAATAAAAAAATTCTTTTGGAAAAGATCTATTTCATATTTTGAAACAAAATAAATTCAGGAATAGTATTTAATAGCTAAACAGCATTAAGCTGTTGCACATGCGCTTTGCAGATTTTAACTATAAATGACTGAATACAAACACTTCAAACACATGATAAAGTCTTTGGGAAAAGATAGAATGGCCATTCTATCTTTTCCCAAAGACTTTATCATGTGTTTGAAGTGTTTGTATTCGGCCATTCTACCTTTTCCCAAAGACTTTATCATGTGTTTGAAGTGTTTGTATTCAGTCATTTATAGTTAAAATCTGCAAAGCGCATGTGCAACAGCTTAATGCTGTTTAGCTATTACAGTTTATAAAACTTCGCGCTATATAAAATAATTGATTTATTTACGAATAGTATTTAAGAAATGCATGTGCATATCCTTGAGCTGATAGAGATTCATATTATAATTTAGCAGTGGTGGGATTTAAATTATCTTTTAAAAGAACAAAATAACTAAGATAAAGAAAAAGTGGCTATTGATAAATTGAAAGGGAATATAAGATTATTCGATGATAAAATAAATATAACCAATGGCTGATAGATTGAAAAGGTAATTTCAAATGAAAAATGTAAATCATTTAAGTAAGACTTAAAAGATGCTGCAATAAAATAGATAAATAAATAAGAGAATAAATAAGTCTTGACTTTAAAATGAAATGAAAAAATCAAGTAAAATTATGTATAAAGACTTATCAGTAAATTAAAAAATGAACGAAATAAAGTTAGAAAGGAAAATATTTACCTATTAGATCTGCTGCCTGTGTTTGCAAGGACAGAATGCTGTATCATTCTCCATTGGAGGTGGGGGTGGTATTTGTGATGGCAGAATGCCATATTAAAAAGTCACAACTATAACATTCTGCTGTCACAAACAGGCCCTCCCTGGAGAAAGGGATGGCATTCTGACATCGCAAACACAGGCCACAGATATAATACTTAAGTACCTAGCAGATACAATATAATCAGAGTATTAAGAAATAGGGTTGACTAAAAATATGTAGAGGAAATGGGTGGTTACTATTAGTTTTATTGATCTCGAAAATATTTGATAAAGTAAATTGAACTCTATTTATTTTGAAAATATAAAGAAACATTAAAAAATTTGAATACGTATCAGAAAATAATCATTAGATTTAATAGACTTTCTTATTTAAAAAATAAATAGAGAATAAGTATAAGATAGGGATATTGTTGATCACCTAATTTGTTTAATGTATATTTAGATGAATGCCTTGATAGTTCTGGAGTTAGTATTGGAAGTAGAATTGTTCATTGTCAGATTTCTGGTATGACAATATTTATGGATAGTTATAATAATAGTAAGCTTAACTGAAAACCACATAGGAGTGATAAAACTTGTAGAAGGAATAAAAATAAATATGCATAAAAGTAAAGCAATGAAAAAAATAGTTGGATGAAACCTTTGAACAGTTATTTAACACTTTTAAATACTAGGGTAGTTTGATAATTTACAATGGAAATAATTATAAAGAAATTAGACAATGCAACAGATAAAAAGTTATAAAATAAAAATAGATTATTTTGAGAATCATTAAATTAGATTTAAGAAAAAGATTTGTTGATTGGTTTGGTGTATTGCATATTTAGACTGAAAAATAAAAAATAAATTAGAAAAATAAAATTAATAATGCTGAAGTGTTAAAAAAAGTGTATGAAAAGAGATTATTTATTATGAAAAGTAAAGTATAGTAAGGCAAAGGGTTTAAAATAAATTAATTATGAAAGATATACTGGAAATTATGAGGGAAAGAATAGGAAGAAAGTTCATTCATGATCTTAAGAATAGATATGAATATGTGAGGAGCAGAGCAAGATTCAGAAGATAGTTTACTTTAATAGATACTAATTATGATTATAAATTTATATATTTACATTATTTCTAGACTATTTTTTATGAATTTAATGAAATGGTCTTTATTGGCAGAAAGTGTTTCTATGTAAAGATGGCGATAAGTTAAATAACAAACATGTAGATATATATCAATAGGATCAATTTATATCAAATTACATAGATATATTTATTTAATCAAGATAACCATGAATTAAATAAGTCCTTACATATATTACTCTCTCATTAAATTTTTTAAAAAAGTGGTTTAGATTTATATTATATTAAAATATAGAATGTTATATTTTGTAAAAATATATTTACATTAGTATAAGTTGGTGCACTCCAGAAGTAGAAAATATTAGAGAAATATATTTAGATCGCGAACTGTTAAGCAGTAAATTTAATTAAATAATTTACGTTAATTGCAATCGATAAATTCCAAGAAATATTTGCTGATTACAAATATTTCTTGACAAAAAAACTTTAATTAATGGAACAGACTAAATTACCTTATATGGAAAGGAATTCCTAAGGCACCAATTAATTAGTTATAGACCTAAAAACATTACCTTATATGGAAGAAAGTAATTAATTGTGTGAGCAATTAAAAACTATAAATAGTGTAAGCAATAAAGTGCGTCGTTCATTTTTCAGAGAGATATATGACAGTAGCTTCAGTTAATGTGTAGCACTCTCAGTGAAAATGTGATCATGAGCAGCAGCAGAATAGGCCCAAAGAGTTTGGGAAACCGGGGCCGGAGGAAACTGTCTGGATAGCAACTAGATGCGAAGAGTTGATTTTCCAGAGGATTTCCAGTGAAGTTATCAAGAGAACTGTTGCCGAGAGACAGATGTCATTCTAGTTAAAAGAAGCTCATAATGCAGTCGCAGTGCTCTATGAAGCCATGTGTGTTCATGTGCAGCTGAACTGGACAGGGGCCAAAGAGTTTGGGAAACCTAGGCCAATGGGAAACATCTTGAAAGAAGCCAGTATTAAAGTGCATAGGGGGAAATGAACCATAAGGAACTAAAGAGATATTTGTGTTGCAAGTGTAGCAGACTGTTCGCTATTCTTATTATTTATTATTTTGTTTGATGGTATTTGGAATGCTTATATTTTGAATACACAATCTCAATGGTCAACAATATGTGAATCAATATTATAATAAAATATACATATTGTGTTATGTTTTACTTTTTTTTTTACCTCAATTTCTCAAGAATTACAGGAACAGGATTAGTAGACTAGTAGTCCATAGTTGCAATCTTTCCTCTAGGCAGTGTAATAACTAATGAATTGGTAAATTGGATTTTAATGAGGCAAGTTTCGGCTAGCAGAGATTGTATGTTTAGTCAGCCCTATTTAGGAATTCCCCGGCATACCACAAAAATGAAAGTACTGGAAAATGTGGTCCTAAAATAGCCAGTCTCACACAGTATGTTTAGGTTGTCATACCTGGTGGATTATTCATTACAGTAGTAATAATATCTGAAGTAATAGTAAAGCAGAAGGCAGTGGTAGTGCTAAAGATAATTATTATAAATCTTTTTTTTTTTTTCTAAATATAAGTATATGCAAAGAGTGAACTTTATTTGTTATAAACTATTAAAGATCTGAATAAATGACTGCATTGATAGCTTAAGAGCAATCAAATTTTAAGATCATTATAGCTATTCTTAATAAATCTAGTTTCCCAGAGGAAGGATGGTAATAGAAAATATGGGTGGATAAAAGTTTTTTGCAAAGGCAGACCACTCAATGAAAGGAGAATGTATGGTGTTGGATTTGCTGTAAAGTCTAATTTAATATCTTCCACTGTTGGAATTCCTCAATGAAAAGCTAATTATGTTAAACCCACCTTGCACAATGGTTCTAGTACTTGTTTTATTATTGCGTATGCTCCAATCTTTCAATTTTTTTTTTCCTTATTGGATAGCATTATTACAGCAATACCATTAAAAGAATGAATTTTTCTTCTTGGAGACTTTAATGCAAGTGTTGAATCAAAAAGACTTTGGTCAAAAGTTATTGTAAATAATAGGATTAATGCCGTAAATTCCAAGGTTTTATTATTGAATTCTTACACTACACATACATTATCTCATACACTTTGTTTAGACAGAAAAAATCCTTTAAAGGAACATGGATGCACCCATGCTCAAAGCAATGGCATTTAATAGATTACATTATAATTCAAACCTAACTCAAAAACTTTGCGTGTGAAAATATACTTGTAAAATAATATAGGCACTATTGCACCTGAACGCAAAGCTACTTTATACTTAAAACAAAATAAAATTATACTATTCTGCAAGCGCTTTCAAGAGACGTGCTCTCATCTTCATAGCTCTAAGTGAATTAACTATATGCAATTATGCAAAGTTCAAGGTTAATTGCTCCATTTGCTTGAGATTGTGAAGCATGTGTCCTTGCGGTTGATAGCGTTGCAATCCATCGCTATGAAGAAGGCCTCCTTCACTTTTCTTTTTACATCTTGCCTTTTTTTGCAGACCAGGCTGACATCTGTTATTGATTATTGATATAAATATAATGCAATAATTGTATGATTATATATTTGGATATTGTAGCTCTGATAGGACAATTGAAACTGTAAGAGTAAAGTTTTGATGTAAAAAATATGATTGGTAAGTGTATAAGAAAGTTGGAAATGGTATCATATGTAAATATAGAAATCAATACATAAAGAAAGAAGGAAGAAAAAAATTGTATTACATCAAGGAATATATAATTACTGTTAGCTAATGAGTTTTAAAGAAAATATCTTATTCCTATGAATATTGAGTTCACAGTTTATCTTTCTCTTTAAATTAAAAATGCAAAAAAAAAAAAAATTAGAAATTTAATTAATTGCCAAA
This sequence comes from Epiperipatus broadwayi, assembly GCA_028023455.1. Taxonomy (NCBI): domain Eukaryota; kingdom Metazoa; phylum Onychophora; class Udeonychophora; order Euonychophora; family Peripatidae; genus Epiperipatus; species Epiperipatus broadwayi. Next base: position 3,693,995 of record JAQFVV010000062.1, read on the forward strand.
AATAGTATTTTTCTCTTTCTCCTGCTCTACAGCCATTAAGTAATCAATGGATATTAAATGATAATACATAATATCCAATCCCCATACAGATTTCTAGAATTTGCTTTTATTATGTGATATTTTAAGCTAATAAACATCACATGACCACCCCCTCTTATGCTTGTGTATAACTTGTTAAAACAGGCAAAACTCACTATATATATATTGCCACACACAGCAAGCTAGAGTAATCAATGGAAGTCAGAAGGCTTGTGCATAAAATCCCCATCTAGTGCCTACTCATCCAATATCCCCAGACTAGTTTCTGGCTTATGGCTTTCTGAGAGCACTGCATCTAGATCTTAGGATCTAATGCAACCCTCCAGCAACTACCTTTTATCTCCATTTAACTACAAAACTATGAGTCTTAAACTGAAAACACCTTAATGTTTTCAATCCAAGCCCACCAGCTTATATAGTCATATGGGTCTGAACCCAGTTCAGTACCCATACATTTTTGGTGTCTTTGGTTCTTTAATAACCATAGCCACCACTATCCTATTAGGCAGGATTGTTTTTAAGCAAATGAACATCACATGACCACCTCCTCTTATGCTTGTGTACAACTGTTGTTAAAACAGGTAAAACTCACTATATATATTGCCACACACAGCAAGCTAGAGTAATCAATGGATGCCAGAAGGCTTGTGCATAAAATCCCCATCTAGTGTCTACTCATCCAATATCCCCATACTAGTTTATAGTGAGTTTTGCCTGTTTTAATATGATATTTTGTTGGTAATAATGTTTCATTACTATCATATTGTTAGTTCTTAAAGATGGATGATAAAATAATCAATCAAAAGAAAATAATAGTATTCTAATTTAAAAAGTTTTTATAGACAAATTAACTCAATGTTATGTAATAAAACCAGAATTAAATATGTATTCTCAAAAACTTGTAAAACTCAAATGCAAAGAACTATAATTTAACACTCACAATCCAATTCATTTTAAGCCCATGTTTGTAATTAAAGATGAACTGCATATATGGATGGTTATATAGTTATTAAATATTTCTTCAATTACAGTTATATGTGGATATTTATATAAATTTCATTTACGGACATAATTATAAAATTGATATTTTGAAGTATAGCTACACAAAAGAAAACATAAAAATAAAGAGATAATCATAGCAACAATCTCTGTTCATTTAAACCACTAAACATCACATGATCACTATCTCATACTAGCACAATAATTGTTATTAAACAATTCAAATCCTAAGATCTAGGTGCAGTGCTCTCAGATCCAAGGCTCCTCACTGATGAAGGCCACAAGCCAGAAACTAGTCTGGGGATATTGGATGAGTAGGCATTAGGGATTTTATGCACAAGCCTTCTGGCATCCATTGATTGCTCTTGTTAGCACAAGATGGCACTACTATATGGAGAGTGTTGTTTTGCTCTGTTCATTTAGTTATACAGAGGCATTCAAACAGTATATATAAATAAAGATAAAGATAGATATAAGATAAATGATTAAAAACAAACAAAAGTATTAATTTATAGATTTAAATAAGACATTAATAATAATGTTTGTAAAATAACAAGTTTTGGATTCTAAAAGGAAGCTTTTATACTTCAGAAATCAATTACAAGCAAGTGTGGAAAGATGATTTATCTTTTTGCATCTGAAAGAATAGACTACATTGCTATATGAGTCTAAGATTAAAAAGACAAAAAAAGAAAATAGCTCGGAAAAAATGAAATTAAATAAGCAAATTTTTTCTGGAGCTCCTGCTCTCTATAGGTATCAAAAGCATCTTGAGATATGCCAGATGAATCTAATTATTATATATATAAGCCTTCGAGTTAGTTAAGTAATATAGTTAAAGTTATGGAAATAATTCTTGATATATTATAATAATGATGAACAGTGCTATCATCAATTAATATTCTATTTTAGAGTTTTAGTTCTAAAAAAATATATATCAAATAACTAAACATATTTCTCTCATATCAAAACCTGTTAAATATATCAAGAAATCATCAATAATCACAACAATTTTGACAATGAGGATAGGATCTCATACCAGAATCCAAGTGATTCAATGTACAAATACCTTCCCTATACATTAAACTATTAATCAAATAAGCAGAATCAGCAGGAGCCAACTCCAGTAATAGTTCCAGCTCCAGGAGGTACATAATCTGGGTTCCACTCCAATTCCAAGTTATCTACTGATTTGCTGATCCAACTGGGAATGGCATAGATCTATGCATCTTCAGGACTAACATAAAAGAATTATAACTGCTTGTAATATTCCCATTAATTTATATTAACAATGCTGCCAGCAATTAACACTATTTTAGAAATTCAGAACTAAAAGAATCTGTTAAGTATTTGAACACATTTTTGTTATATTAATGCTTGCCAAATACATCAAGAAAACAACAAGAGTCATTATATATATAATGATAGACTAATTATATATATATATATATAATGATAGACTAATTATATATATATATAATGATAAACTAATTATATATATATATAATGATAGACTAATTAGCTTCGCAATTTAATATATTAATTTTACAAAATAATATTTTATAAATTTAGTTTCATACATAGAAGAAAGTTAATTAATCATAAATAGACAATAAGCTCCAATTTTAACAGGAATATGCCTCTATTTTAATTGTGAGCATATAAATGTATAATAGAGTATTATTACATACACATTTATAGTAGTTATTGCTTATGTCCTGAAGATATTATTATCTCAATACCAGTTGGGAGAGAATTGGTTACTTCAAATAACTCGAGCACAAGTTAAAGTAACAAAACCAATTTCATTAAAAATTTCTAGTCCACAGTTAAGCTCCTACTAGTGTATTCAATTTCCACACACACCCAGCAAATAATTCTTGCGTTATGTCTGAAATGAAGACAGTTCTTCACCACAAATTTTAATTTAACTGCAATATATATAATTATACATTATAAGTGACAATCCTTATCTTCAGTAATTATCATGTCAATAGTATTCAGATTATCAGCTATTACTGAGTATGCAAACCATACTAGTAATTATTACACTTCCACACACACAATCCTTAACAGGGTTTTTTTTTAAATGATTCCATTTCTGCATAATTTTCTCATTAGCATGATTGATTGTTAGTATATATTTAAATGTATAATTGGTACATATAGATTTTCTAGAATAACATAATAATAATGAGATATTTTATTTATACACTGTCTGCAATTATCTACATAATTAAATAATAAACTTGATTTACATTCATATATATACAATACATGCACAGACAATCCATTCCTCCTCCCTACTCTAGAAATAATACTCTTATTCACACATATAATTCTTTAATTTGCAGGTTTTCTCCATACACATGTTCTTTTGAAAAAGTCTTTCCTCCTCTTCTTATGTAGTTATAATCATTTCTTCTTGCTGGAGCTCTTTTGAAGTAACACAATCTTCCGTTGATTCAATAATCGGATCCTTGATTGGATCATGTTTTCAGTCTGAATCTATTTTCAAAGTTTATTTCTCCTTCTTCTCAAAAAAATTTTTTTATCATCATGTAATGTCCCATTTTCACAATGCTGTAAATGCCTCTTAAACTTTTTCTCATTATACAATTGTATTAATCTTATTTGTTTAGATAAGATTTCCAATATTTCTCCTCTCCTGGTAAACCATTTATTTTTTAAAATATCATGTATTCAAACATTATCCACCAACTTTAAAATTTTCACAATCCATGTAATCATTTAAATTTTCATTTGTAGTTGATAATAAATTAGAAAAATGAGCACAGAATTTTCTACACAACAGTTTCTTATTAGTATCTACCTAGAGTAAATGCTGAAAAAACATTGCATCTAATAATGCTTCCATAATATCCTTGTTGCAGGTTTTATTCAACATTATTTTAAAGTGAAGAACTACCTTCTCAGCAAGACCATTAGATTTGAAATGATATTACCATGTAGCACCTAGCTAATTCACTCATCTGTTAGAAAATTCTTAAATTGCTAATATGTAAAACCGGTCTTGTTATCCATCACAATAGCCTTGGATAACCAGGATTTACAGAGATCTCTTTTGGCACTCTAATGCTGAACTCTGCATTAATGTTTTTGATGATTTTAATATTCTGTCCACTGTGAATATGAATCCACAAACAATAAGTATAATCATTTTATTGGTCCAGCATGGTCTACATGAAGATATTTCCAAGGTTGGGAGGGAAATTCCAGTTTTTTTGGGAGATTAGTGGTTGCACAATTCTTCACCATTTCTTCAATTTCTGAATCCATTTTGGCCACCAAAACTATGACCTAGCCAAAGCTTTCATGCAGACAACTCCTTGATGAAGTAGGGTGAGTATATTTTTTCCTCTTTCTGTAGGAAGGATAATGCAGTTGGTCACCAATATGATACAATTATAAATTGATAAACTGTTGCACATTCCAGTTAGGTTTTACAACTTCATTAGTATTTCTTTCAGATCAATCTTGCTTAATCCACTTCATTAACATTGTATATCAATGATCTTTTTGGTCCATCTAGCTAATATTAAACTTTTTATCAATTTAGAGTTCATGGAATCAAATAATTGATCTCTATCAGTTTCAGTTGACACTGATTAACATCCACATAACCAATCTGCTTCCCAGGCTTAAGTAACAGTTCTTAAATGTATTAGCATATTTATCCAATATAAAATATCTTGGCTTGTACTGGAATTTTTTTTATACTTGCTGAATATCCTCTGTAGTGGACAATGATCAGTATAAATTTTGAAATTTTTGGCCATAAATGTATTGGTGGAACCTTTTTATAGCAAAGATTACAGCTAAAGCTTCCTTATTTATCTGACGGTAATTTTTCTCAGCTGCTGACAATGTTCTTGAGGTATAAGCGATGGATATTCACCTCCATAGGAACAATGAGAGATCAGAGTGCCGATCCACATTTTGATGCAGCCATTGTAATTATCACTATCTAGATATTATTAAGATAATGCATGAGTTGATTTGACTTAAGTAAGTCTTTAGTTTTTTGGAACACTATATCCTGTTCTTTAGACCATTTTCATCATCACTTTTTTAATAATTTATATAAAGGCAATAACACATGAGCCTTTTCTTTAAGAAAGCTCTCAAAAAAAGTTCAATAGACTTAAAAAATGCCTGTAAATATATTACATTCTTAAATTACTTTATCCAGGTTAGAATAGTTTCTATTTTTACTAATTACTTGCTCTATGAAATCTACTTTCAATGTCTAATATTTAGCTTTGCTCTTATTTTCTCCAATTTGGAACAGACTTTATCTAAGCATATTATCATTTCATGTTCAAGATCCAACACTAATTAATATTATGTCATCTAAATACGAGATGATACTTTTAAACATCTTATGATCACCATTTCTTATGTTTGCTAATAACTGTTATTAAAACAGGCAAAACTCACTATACATATTGCCACACACAGCAAGCTAGAGTAATCAATGGATGCCAGAAGGCTTGTGCATAAAATCCTTATCTAGTGCCTACTCATCCAATATCTCCAGACAAGTTTCTGGCTTGTAGCCTTTGTCCGTGAAAAGGCTCCTCAAGGACGAAGGCCACAAGCCAGAAACTAGTCTGGAGTTATGATGGGGATTTTAAGCACAAGCCTTCTGGCATCCATTGATTACTCTATCTTGCTTTGTGTGGCCATATATATAGTGAGTTTTGCCTGTTTTAATTTTAAGGGATCACCCCTTCCTTGCTATGAAGTAATTTATCCATTTTATTTTGCAAGATATTCGGCACAACTGTAATGCAATACAACTTAGTGCATTTGTAAAGCCCCAAATAAGCAGTGAGAGGTAGTAGTTCCATCATTCTATCAGTAATGAGGATTTGGCAAAAATTATATAGTGAGTTTTGCCTGTTTTAATTTTAAGGGATCACCCCTTCCTTGCTGTGAAGTAATTTATCCATTTTATTTTGCAAGATATTCGGCACAACTGTAATGCCATATAACTTAGTGCATTTGTAAAGCCCCAAATAAGCAGTGAGAGGTAGTAGTTCCTCATTCTATCAGTAATGAGGAATTGGCAAAAACTAAGACTTTAAATTTTTTTTTTTTTTTGCAAAACATGAGGCTTTTTTGCAATACTAGTAATCCATATATACTAAGAACAAGATATGCTTACTCCTTTATTGATAAACTTATTTAGTATAACATGGTAGTTTCCATGTAAGTGATTTTTGTTTCAAATAATTACTACTAGAGTACCCAAGCCGAATCTTCTACCAGTGTTAATATGTCTTTGTGAACCTCCTTGAATGATAGTCTTTTCTACTTTCTCCTTTAATATGAATAGAATTTTACATGGCCTGCATAGAATTGGTTGAGCATCATTTATTAGTTCAATGTCAATTAGTCATGTCAATAACTCCGCTAATCCTGGGCATTTCTTCCTAACTACTAATTTTAATTGTACTCTCTTGTGAACATTTCGAGGATTTCCAAAGAATGAAATCAGTTTCTCCCTAGTAATGGGCTAAAATTTTTATTGATGATATACAATATAAATTTAACCTTAGAATTTAATTTCACAGGTACAATCACTTTTACATGCATTTCTATCTTATTTCCATTTAAATTCATAGTGATAATATCAGTTTTTATGAATATTTTCTTCTTACAGCTATCAACAATTTTCATGCAGTCTTTTTATAATGACAGACTTGCTCCATTGTTAATTTCCATAATTTTCTGCCCCAGTATTTTCAAGTCCATCAGAATATGGTCATTATTCACATCTAAGTTCTTTTGTACTATATTTACATCTTACTCTCCTTCTCCCAGATTTATAGGCCAGCATTATTTTTGTTTTAACATTTTTATTGCAGCAGACCTGTGCAAAATATATTGTTTTACATATCATCACATAATCACCATCTCTTATGCTAGCACAAGGCAAAACTCTCCATGCAGTTGTCAACCTGTGCCAACCAAAGTAATTAATGAATGCCAGAAGGCTTGTGCATAAAATCACTATATAATGCCTACTCATCCAATATCCCCAGACTAGTTTCTGGCTTGCGGCCATCATCAGCGAGGAGCTTTGGATCTGAGAGCACTGTACCTAGATCTTGGGACCTAATGCAACCCTCCAGCAACCACCTTTTATCTCTACTTAACTACAAAACTATGAGAATGAAATTAAAAACACAAAAATATTTTCAATCTTAGCTCAATAGCTTATATAGTCATATGGGTCTGAACTCAGTTCAGCACCCATACATTTTGGTGTCTTTGGCTCTTAAACAACCATAGCCACCACTATCCTATTATGCAAGATTGGTGTTAAACCATTAAGCATCACATGATCACCATCTCTTATACTAGCATATAATTGTTTATAAACAAGGCAAAACTCTCCATACACTAGTCTGGGGATATTGGATGAGTAGGCATTACATAGGGATTTTATACACAAGCCTTCTGACATTTCATCAATTACTCTGATTGGCACAGGGTGGCACTACTGTATGGAGAGTTTTGCCTTGTTTATAAACAATTACATGCTAGTTTAAGAGATGGTGATCATGCGATGCTTAATGGTTTAACACCAATACTGCCTAATAGGGTAGTAGTGGCTATGGTTGTTAAAGAGCCAAAAACACCAAAATGTATGGGTGCTGAACTGAGTTCAGACCCATATGACTATATAAGCTATTGAGCTAAGATTGAAAATATTTTTGTGTTTTTCAATTTCATTCTCATAATTTTGTAGTTAAGTAGAGATAAAAGGTGGTTGCTGGAGGGCTGCATTAGAGCCTAAGATCTAGGTGCAGTGCTCTCAGATCCAAAGCTCCTCACTGACGAAGGCCACAAGCCAGAAACTAGTCTGGGGATATTGGATGAGTAGGCATTAGATAGGGATTTTATGCACAAGCCTTTCATTTATTACTCTGGTTGGCACTACTGTATGAAGAGTTTTGCCTTGTTTTACATATATTGCATTTTCCACTTCTAAATCTGAGTTTTTCTTAAAGTGGCCAATTTTTCTGCAGCTGAACATATCAAAACATTTTGTTTTAACTCACATAGTCTAATCTGTCTGTATCTATTTTCCTTACTATCATTGGGTATTTATCAATTTGTTTAGAGCATAGAAATTCTGAAGCATTATCTAATATAGTTTCTTGAGTGATGCATTTTTCTATTGCATGTTTATAATAAAGATTTGATTCACTTAATAATACTTTTCTAAAATAAATATCTATAATTCTGTATAATAGTTGGTCTAATAACATATCATTTAGCTATAGCCCACAATCACATGCCTTTGCTTTTGTCCTGATCCTGATATGTTTCACAAGGTAGTTGCTTTCTATTTAATTACAGTTGTGCCACCCATATAATTATTGCAAATGTAAAATAAACATTTAATTTTTCTTTCAAATTCTGATATGGAACTTTAGAGCTTTTAGAATGCAGAATTTGTCAGTTGCAATATATCTTTTCCATGATCTACATAAGCATAGACCCTTTCATTTTTTTGTCTTCTATTTATTTATGAACATATATCTTTCAATATGGTCCACATAACATTTCCAAAATGCACATAATCCACATTGAATTCATGAATGTTGCTGCTTAATAACACCATTTATCTTGTTTTCCAGATAAGTTATTTGCTATCAATCCCATGGAGATTTATATTAACAGTAATCACTAAGTTTCACTGGATTTTATTGTTTCCAATTGCTGACTGCACCATTTGCTATGTCCCAAGAGTATTATTATTTATACCAGTCAGAACAGTATCTGTAACTTTAAAAAACTGAAGCACAAGTTACCAAGTAAAACAAAACAAAGTTATTTAATAACAAATAGCAAAATAGAAAAAGAGTAAATAAGACTTAGAAATTTCTTAAATCTATAGATAAAGTTATACTAGTGTGCGTGTTAATTTCTACACACACAATAGATAAATGAAATCACTTGCTCTATGTCTAGAATGAAAAATTCTTCACATATAAATTTTAATATAATTGCAATATATATATTTCTAATCGACGATCTTTAATTTCGGTAGTTTTCATATCAACAGTATTCGCTAATCATACTCGCAATAATTGCTTCCACGCTCTCATATCCTTAGTCTTAAGCGGAATTTTTTTTATACGAGATCACTTTTGCATATTTATTTCCCATTAGTGTAATTGATTAATATATATTTAAATGAATAATTGGCATGTGTAGATTTTCTATAGTAGTGTAAAACTTATTGTCTGTATTTACATAAATCATAAACACATTCGCTTATATACAATACACGCACAGATACCCCATTTATGCATCTTCTTAATTCCTCATTTTTACAAATTTCTCGATTCAAAAAAATATTTTTTACAAAATTTGACTAGTGAATTGAAAAATATGAGACTACTAACTGGAATACACTTATGTATATGAGACTATACTACATATATATATATATAATTATTCTAATTAAGCATTACATTCATTGTTAATTTGCGCAATGTTATCATTTTCAATTTTTTTTTTTTTTTAAAGCATTAATATTATCAATGAAGGATGAATTGCATTCTTTTTGTGAAAAGTCAAAAATAAATAAAATTAATTCGAAAACTGTATTTTATTTTTAAAATGTATGAAATATAAACCGCTAAAAATATATAAAACTGTATTCTTACATAGTAGCTCCATCTCCTAATTGACCTGAAAAATGACCAAACTGATGTCCACAATAGCAATGAGCAGCAGTATCACTTCCAGGAATTTTTTTGTTACCAGAAAAATATTGTGCTAATTCAGGTCTCAATAGTTCCGATTCCGGTAAATCTAATAATGCCATAGCTGATAAAGAATATGCTACAACTTTAGGATTAACTACTGAATCTGGTTTGACTTTAGAAAAACATGCTCCTGGTACCTGACGGACAAAATTCGCCTTTTCAGGATCAATCGGCAATGAACGTAGTACTAGATTGTCAAAATTTAAAGTTTCTAATTTGGCCATTTTTGCTTTTCTAAGAATAAAAGAACGTTGAACAAATACGGAGGCACCCGTTGTAAACAAGTTTTTAAAATAAAAATTAACTGTCACATTGTAGATGTAATTTATTTTATAGTTTAATTGAAGAACATTACTACCAACGTTACTAAGCATACAAGTTAAACTCCTTATGTGTAGAAGGTTGATTATAGCGTTAGATTTTGGATATGATATTTATTATATAAAATCTCTAAAACTTTGAAACTATATCGCTTTATTTTTATTAAATTATTAAATAAAATATTTTCAGAATATATAAGATTTAAAAACTAATTTTAAATTTAATATAACAGAAACAACAAAAATTCTATGAGTTATAATAAATATTTTTGCAAAGACTGTTTTAAAAAACTTACGCAGGTTTTATTTAAGGTTAAAGTAATACAATATAGTAAATGAAAGAATAATAATAAGCCTGGCTTTGATCTTATGAATTCTTAAGCTGACGTTTTAAGGTTTGAATATAATTGATCATCAGTAAGGGGCCTATGTTTAAAAGGTGAAATCCTTTCCCTTTAATTTCATACGATCTATGCGCTTAAATAAATCTGAACGATACATAATTTCTATTAATTTGTAATAGTAACAAATCAAAAGATTTCGCGAATGTCAATGTACGTAAGAAAGTAATGGATTTAAAAGTGAAAAGAGTAATATCTTCACTCTCTCAAACCAAGACGCTTCAAATTGACTTATATAAATTAGAGAGTGTGTTTGGTATTAAGTTTCTTTTGTACTCTACGCGACAGTGTTATTATAAAATCAGTAAGGCGCATGTGATGAAAAGATGAAATTCTTTCTAAATAAAATAATAAAACAGCAAATTCTATCATTATATGTATAATTTTAACGTGTGCTACTAATAGGGGATTGTTTTATTAATGCCAAAATTGTTAAATGTATGCTAAATTCATATGTAGATGGTAGGTCTAGTTGTTTAGGTAATAGGATATTTGCCAAAGTAATAATACTTATCATTGCTTAGTGTTGAATTCAGATTGATACTTGCGCATAGTTGATAAGCCTCCAGATATCAGAATTAACCGTGAATAACACTAACTAATGACCAAACGAGAATAACTCATGATACCTTGTAGAATAAAATGTTAGATGATTAAAAATTAGATCCTGTGATCGAGACAAATATATGTGCGGAGGTAAAAAGATGGTCGTTGGCTCTAAAATTGTAAAATAATTTATAATTCCAATAGCAGAAGAGATAGATGAATCATCTTCAAGCAACATTAGCTGTAGCAAATAATATGCTGCAATTTTGCCAAAGAATCTCGTACTGGTTCAGATATAACTTGTAAAAACAAATTCTGTGTACCCAATTGAGCCATCAAAGTTGAATCAAAACGTCAGCTACAGAATGAAATAAATTTCAATTGTTAAATCACACCAACTGTCAGAACTTAGGAATGCTAGAATCTTGTGGTCATCTAGTTAATTAGATTTATTCTGAAAAGTAATTGAAAGTTATAAATGTGATATTTATCATATATTATAGCATAGCAAACATACATCCACTTTTTCTTTTAAAATATATAAGTTTTTGAAAAGGAGAAGGATTTTTAATTTGTTGATATTAAATGTGATATTTTTGAATTAGCTTCATATATGCAGGATTCAGAGAATTAAATGATGTAAGGTCATATAACCTGGAATAGTTCAAAGCATGAATGTGTTGCAGGGTTTTTTGTACTGAACAAGTATCAATGCCAGAATGATATCTACTAGATTCACAGTAATGTAAATATGTCCTTATATAAAATAGTACGGATAGAATAATTTTACATGACATCTAACTCATGATGATATATTTTGTAAAGATATTATGTGAGAAAGAATGGAATAATGACTTCCAATAAAATGTTAACAACTTATGGGAAAACATAACTTTGGAGGAAGAAAGAAGCATAGTGAAAGACTTGAAATTTTCTTTAGAATATGGTATGATTATTTGAAACAATTTTCTTTTGCAGAAAATGGATATGAACATTGGAAATGGCAGACATAAACTTACACTATGTTTACTAATTGAAGGCATCAAAATTGTTAAAAAGTTTTAAATTCATATTATCAGAAATATTAATAATGTAAAAATATTAATCAGTGATTTAGGAAAATCTAAATTTATTCATGAAAAAGTTGGGGATTCAACAGTTGAACATCCTAATAAGGCTTTTGGGAAAACTTGCAAAGTCATCCCAATAGGAAAAAAAAAATGGTTAAGCGAGACATTGAAACTGATGCAGAAAAAGCTAATATTGATAAGCTGAAATGTCAGTTGAAAACTTGAAGAACAGCAAAATCACCATGAATATAAAAGTAAAGATATTTTCAAAATGATTAAAAAACTCTAACAGGAAATGGCAGCCAAAATAGAGTAATAAAAAGTGAGGATTAAAAAGGCTAATAAGTAAAAATAAAATTTTAAAGCAATATTCAAAATATCTTCTGAATTATATAAAGCAAAATTGGTTGGGGAAAAATATACTGCTTTGCATATATCTTTTCTTCCACAAATGTCCAAACTGATCTGACTGCTAAACTTACTATGAATTCTACTGTCTAAACACCTTTTTGAAAAAAAAAAACCCTGATATCAATCTTATCCAATTGCATGACTATATTAAGCCATGACCAATTAATTATCATTTTACAAAAATGGTTATTTTTCCAAAAAATTCTGTTTATACACTGATAAATAACTTTTCATTTCTTCAGAGATAAAGATCTTAGTTTTAATCTGAATAGTGGCAACATCACACTATTTGCTAATTTTGGGTGTTATGATGGTTCTACAACCACTCTTCTCATATTGTTTTAAGCCTAACTATAACTTTACATTGTGCATGCACAGTTTTATTTTACCCAGTTACAATTTTAAAATTATTAATTGAAAAAATAATCTAGATACATACAGAAGTCAATTGCAACTCAATGCTGGGAGATCTGCCCCTTTAGTTGTTAATAGAAATGATAACTTCTGATTGGTAGAGTTGTTTGGATCGAAGGCAAATAATAGAAAAATATACATTCCTAAAGAAAAATTGTATTTAGGTTTTAAATGCTAAAAAGAAGTTATAAAAAAAGAAGAGAAACTATGGATATATTTATTTTTTAAAAAAATGAATTCGTTTGTTTTATATTAATGATAATATTTGCCATAGTGATATAATAAAAAGTAGGAAGACATCATTTGGAGTCATAAAAAAAATTGTTTTAGGTAAAATTAGTTTTTTTTTTATAAAAATATTTTATTTTAACTCTATGTTTATGTATGTTGGAGATACTAAATATAATAGAGTATGATATATATCTGTATTTATTATTTTATTCTATAATTAAAGAAATATTGCTCATAGATTAAAAAAAATATAAATTATAGTAAAATTAAGAGCATGCTAATAGCTCTAAACAAGCTTTTTTTTTTTTTATTTATGATAAATGCTACTACAAGAGAAGACATTCAAATCATTTTTATCTTGGATTGTCCCCATCCCCAGACCGGTTTCGACCTATGGGTCTCTTCAGTGAGGAGTTGGGACATTAGATTTAAAAAAACCAACTCAGGCAAAGCATTTATCTAAAAGTTAATTGTTAGAAGAAGATCTGAAACTTTAGACATCTACATGTCTTTAAAGTCAGCTCTCCAACTGAGTTGGTTTTTTTAAATCTAATGTCCCAACTCCTCACTGAAGAGACCCATAGGTCGAAATCGGTCTGGGGATGGGGACAATCCAAGATAAAAATGATTTGAATGTCTTCTCTTGTAGTAGCATTTATCATAAATAAAAAAAAAAGCTTGTTTAGAGCTATTAGCACGCTCTTAATTTTACATATTTGTAAGTGCAAGCTATATATAAGTCATGTGACATCTGACTTGTTATTATTACTATAAATTATAGTATTTAAAAAAATGTTATTCCTAATAAAAGTATATGATCTCATAATTTAATATAATAAAATATTTTTTTAATATAACATTTATTATGTTATTCATATTTGTTTTGTATTATTGGTTGTTTTCACTGTTTTCATAGAAGTCCATATTAGGGATTAAAGATATATTGGGTCCTCATTTTCTTTATATTAGGAATGATATTAATAATGATAGTATTTCTTACTGAAAAAGTATATTAGTTATAATGGTGTCAGAGAAAGTTTTGTTTAATCTTGATACAATTAATAGTATGTAATTGGTTAACTCTGGTAAGAGGTCAATATATGGAAGCAGATGAAATATTGGCAATTAGTTTTACAATATTTCCTAATTTTGGCATTGGCTAGAAGATGATTAGCCTAAAATTTTATATTACACTACTTTTAAATCCAGTCACAAGGGATGATTATTGTTAATGAGCTATGTTTATCATGAAAGGTTACCTATCTTGATTTTTGATGCTGACTTTTACCTCATGTTTTGTATTCATATTTTTTTAATGATGATGATTACATCAACCCTGCTACCTTCACTCCATACCATTACAATATACATAATGTTAATCAAAATCTTATTAATTTTACTATTACATAAAACACAAAAGGGAAAAACATAAAGAATATGGCATGCAGGTGTATCTGATATGAAGCCTTAAGAATATAGACAGTTATCATTAAAGAATAGAGTGGAGCTAATTTGCATCTGTTCAGCATTATTTCAAGAGGTAGACAAAACCAGAAAGTTTGTGCAAAAAGCATTACCCATCTACAGATATTGAAAGCATGGTTTCTGATAATGATTACCATTGGTAGTTTGAAATTACTTCCCACCATTTGTATTTCATTATTAAGGCCACATCAATAATATTTAAGGAGCTTTGCTATGATACATCATAAAACACTGAATTCTTTATGCCAAAGGAATGCATAACTTATATATATAATATATGAATACAAATATAATGTATATACTTAATGTTTGAAGGTTTATCTTATAAACTGATATATATGTATGAAGGATGATGATCTGGACCAACTGATGAGTGCTGGTTCAGCATGAAATATGTATATTGGAGATTATCTTTTTCACATGTATTGGTTATATAAGATTGAGTGGATGACTGAAGGGAGCTTGAAAGTTTATGCTCAAATCCCCTCTAATTATATATACTGTATATTAATTTATTAAACAACACATAAATATATAATATATTATTTACTGCACAGAAGTTCATCTCAAACATAATAATTTAATTTCTATTTAAGTACACTTATAACAGTGTTCTTAAATAGAAATTGAATACTGTGTTTGATGTGATCTCAGCTAGTCTTCTCCACAGATGATGAAGCCAGGTTTATTGATAGAAGTGTGTCCTGCAAGAGATTTGTTGATTTTTCATCAAATGTTACCATATCAAAGTTCATAATTTTTTTTATAGAAGATATAATTAAAATAATATTAATATATAAAAATTCTTTTATCTCTAAATAATTTCTGACAAAAGTACTGATGACAAATTATTATTTGCAGAATCACATTTGTACTCCTTATACAAGAACGTAAATGAGGACTCATAGGTTTCTAAATCTGTCTAAATTATTGATTTGCTAATTATTATATTTCTACTTGTCTTCAAATAATGGACTAGTCCAGATTCCTTTCTTATCATAATTGGATTGAGTATCCATTGCTGTTATCAAAAGTATATATAAAGAGATAATGCATAGCCAATGGCAAGAACAGGCCAATAGGCAATGATGCTCACTGAATCTGAATGTTTCCATTAAGGTTGGGAATCTGGCAATAAATAGTCAATTTTTTTTAAGGTAAGGTCAGAGAACTGTTAAACCTGAATAACTGAAGTCAGGTTTGAAGGGAATTTCTGCTAACCTGAACAGCAGTACTCATTCACCAGACTATAGCTATTTAAGCTAGCAGCATGCAGTGAAGCAAGTCCATGTTCAGGACTGGAAGCTTCCAGAACCAAAGCCAACTTGAGGCAAGCTGTCTCTACAGCCAGAAAAATCATTGTATCTATTCACAAGTGAAGCTGCCAAGTACAACTGGAATTGGGTAGGAAATTTATAAGAGAATGTACAGTCCCTTCTTAAACCTTGCCAACAGTAGCAGGTGGAGTATAGCTATCTATAAATAACAATTGTAAATTAAGTGTGTTTTGCATCTATATACTACTAATAAATATATTTTAAAACATATGTATACTCATATATATTTATATGTATAATCACGACTAAACACAACAGATTTAAGGAAGTCAACCAAAACATGCCAGCAAAGAACAAAACAGTTCACTGGCCTGAACATGGATGCCCTTGGACCAAAATTCATGTGGACCATACAACCTCATGGAGAAGGAAACTATTACTAATAATAGTTGATTATTATTCTAAGTGGATGGAAGTTGTTGAAGTTCCATCACTCCAGTCCACACCAACTTTCAAAACTCTTAGAGGCTATTTGCTATATATGGCCTACCTAAAATTATAGTTTCAGGCAATGGCTCAACATTTACATTAACAGCTCAAAAATGTTTATGCCCCACCATTCCACCCTGAGACCAATAGTCAGGCTGAGAGACTAGTTTAAGAGAGAATAAAAATGGTAACAATGATGGATATAGGAAATTGGAACACCTATATTGTCAGAATATTGTTAGCATAGCACTCCACACTGAGCACAATCACTGGAAAAACATCAGCTGAATTGCTATTCAATAAGGATCTGAGAATCAACCTATCAATTCTTAGGCCTAGTTTTACTATTGAGACAAAAGAAAATGACAATACTAAAGGGCAAATAGACACTCAAGTTCTTTGTCAAATGTATAATGGAATCACCAAATGAATTCCACCAGTGGTGATTGACAACATCATTACCACAAAAAACAAAATTAGATTAAGTTCATACACCATCAGTCAGCTGTAATGAATCATCAGTTCCAATAATTTTAAACAGTGGACCTGCTGAGAACATCACCAAGCTAGAAGCAAAAAAGCAAAGAAAACATCTTTTAACACACCTGCATGACAACGTTCTCCAGAGTTAATTTTACTAGAGAGAGGGAATGCCATATCTCACTGTGCCTTCAAATTATGGATTAGTCCAGATTTCTTTCTTATCATGATTGAATTGAACATTCATTGGCATTAACCAGCCAATGGAAAAACAGGCCAATAGGCAATGATGCTCACTGAATCTGAATGTTTCCATTAAGGTTGCAGATTTGTCAATAAATAGTTGGCCTTTTTAAAGATTGGAGAACAACTGTTCAACCTGAATAACAGTAGACTAATTTTTCATATGCAGTTGAAGAGAACTTTTGCTAAACCGAACAGCAGTACTCATTCTCCAGACTATAGTAATTTAAGATAACAATACACAAAGAGGCAAGTCCATATTCAGGACTGGAAGCTGTCAGAACCAAAGCTAATTCAAGGCAAGCTGTCATTACAGCCAAAAGAATTGCCATATCAGGCAGCCAGGTATAGCTTGAAGTGGGTAGGAAATCTATAAGAGAATTACAATCCCTTCTTTAACAGTTCATTCTAGAACTGGACACCCTACCTTGTCAACAATAGTAAGATGAATATAGCTATCTATAAAGAGCAATTGCAAATTGATTGTATATTTTGCATCTATATATTACTAATAAATATGTTTTGAAACATGTATACTTGTTTGTGTTTATACGCATAATCGTCACCAAACCCAACACTAATGTTGAGGGTTTTTTTGCAAAAAAAATTTGACTCAAAATTTCTGTTTGTAAAAACAGAGAATAAAAATGTGATTTCACAAAAAACTCAGAAACCCATCATACCAGAAGCATAATATAACTCATCAATTTGCAATCAAATCCAGATTAAATGAAATTAAGAGATTTGGAATTTTTTTTCTAGATGGCTGACCCATAGCTAATTATTCAATGTAGATCAGTAAACAGTGTTTAGTCATTTTAAACTAGAAAATAGAACAAAAATGAAAAACTGATCAAACTCATCATCCAGCAATTGACAATATAGTTTCTTTATAGTTTCTCTGTGAGAAACTGTTGAAGAAATCTTTGGCATGTTGTGGGGTATTTATTTTTAAAAAAATCTGTTTAATCAAATTACTGAATAAAGCAATGATTATAAAATAAAGGTAAATTTTAATCAACTAATATATATAAAACACAAAAATAAAATTACAAAAATGCAGAAAAATAGAACAAAAAAAAAATCATATTACCTTATTCTTTGAACTTTTGTTAATCCTAGCAATGCAGCAGCAACATGTTTTAGCTTTATTTTTTAATATTCTAAGAACTTTATTCATTTTATCACTTGTGAATTTTAACATATTCATTCTACCTGAGAAATAATGTGCTATATTTCATAGCTAAGATAAAAGAATAGATTTCTCAAATCTTTTTATTAAGTTTATGTTAACACATATTTGTTTAATTAAAAGATTATTCTATAAAATTTTAAAGTGATTAAAAAACTCATTTATAATTGTAAGATTTTTGATTAAAGAGAGGTATAGAGTATTCTTTCAATTAAAAATATCTTTAATTTTTTTTTCTTGAATATTAATTTAATAAAAAAATATATTTAAAATGTCTTACTTCAACCCCTTATTTAAACAGCAACTGAGGTGTCTCAGCCATCTAACCAGTCTTGTATCTGCTTTTAATAATAAAAATATTGACTTATATATATATATTAAAAATCATTGATCATCTCATCTCATTTAGTCACTGAAAGTCTTCAATATCGAATAAATTTAATGATTAATATGTCTAGTAAGATTTGTCAATATCATTTAGGAAACAAATATCACCCAAAGTAGAATTATAATGAACATTATTCTTTTTGGAATTTCTATTTTTTGTTTGATTTTAGCTGGTTCAGCAATATTTATAACTATAAAAAATTTAAGCATAGTCCCACTCTAATACTTAGTGACAATATTGATCTCTTTCCTTTTGACTACAAAATAAATATTAATCGACAATTAAGGCAAACATATTAGTAAAATGAGTACACAAAATTAAATTAAATTTGAGCCATCAGTAAAGTCTTAGCCTTTTTGACTATGGTTAAATAATAATAGATCAGTAAATAAATAATGGAATCTTTAAAGCTGTACATCTAAAATAAATATCACATTTTAGTTCAGTTTTATTATTACTAAAAAGTATGCTAAAAAAAAGATTCATAAGGAAAATGTAAAAAGATGTTTTTTTTAATTTTGCTCACAGTAAATTCAATTAATATGAGTTATCATAATTTCTAATCATCTAAGTCTTTTGTAAAAAGCGATTAAAATCTGACTCTTAGAAGCAGATTCAGAGAACTGAGATAGCAGAGAACAGAAGTTCTGCTACATATATGAAAGTCTTACTTGTGTTTGTTTTATTTCTACTCTTTCATATTTGGTGTGGAATAGTTGAAGCATTAAAAACCATGCTTTATCATTATTTTCAATCATCTAATCATGGCAGGATAAAGATCTGTTCAAGTTTAATTCTGTTTCTCCTTACATCACTTCAGCAAACTTCTTATCTGATATATCTTATATATTGTTTCTTATGTTTTTTACACTCTCTTGGGGATTTGATTAAAAACTTTATGTCTATTGTCATCTTTTTTTAGTAACATGTTTAGTCAGATTTTTAGTAATGATATCCATTTGTTGTGTCATTCATATAATATTTCATATTCAAGTTCTTACTAATCCCAATGAATATCTCTCCATATTTCTCTACGTAATCTGTTAAGTGTCAATGTATGAGAATCATAAATAAGTATTGCTAAAACATATTAAAAATCTTTCTTCCCAAGCATATTGATATATTGTCTTTTAATATTAAGTTATTTTTACCAAATATTCTTCTACTCATTATGTTTCTATTTGTATTAATAATCTAACTAAAGTATTTATAATTATTTTCTAATTTACTACTATTATTTTTTGATTTTATCCTTTTTTGAAGTCATAGAACATTACTTTTTTAGCATTCATTTGAAGTCCTCCTTTTGTGTAATATTCTTTTTAGTCCCATTTCTTTGCTTTTGATTTTTTAAAATTCTGAAGCATTATTTATATATATATAAACAGCTACCTAATGTGCAAATGACTCAAGAAATCTTTTTTAATATTTTTTTCTGAGATATGGATTCATTCTGCCATATATCATTATTAATATTGGTACCATCATATTTTAATCAATGCCAATTGATAAATATTCTTCAGAATTTAACAATATCCTATGTCTTGAACTTTTAATGCTTTAATTATTTCTAAAATGATATCGAATTAAATATCGTTTTATAATCTACCATTCCAAAACTATAATATTAATAAAATAAAGTTTTCTGTAGATAAATTGTGATAATATTAAACTTTTGCTCTTTGTACAGAACTGACAAAAGACTGTTAGATCTTTATTTCAAATCATTACTGAATTCTTCCAGTTAATTGGTATATCTTTATTATTTAAATATTTATATTTTGTTTTCAACCTGAGTTTTTAAAAATAGATTTAATTGCATGTCTTACTGATGTATTTTGAGTAGATTATATACGTGATTTAATAATCACAAATGTATGTAAATACGTTTCTAATATTATATTTATTAACGAATGTGAAAAAACATATATACTTATATTTATTATATATTTACAATGACTATATGTGACATTTCTGCAGTGCTATGACAGCTTGTCTCATGACAATATTTGTTTCTAGCAGCTTCCAATTCTGAAAGTGGACTTGCCTCAATGCATCAACTGTTTAGCTTAGATAGCTATTGTCTGTAGTAACTGTATTCAGTCTTTCAGGTTTAACACTAGTTCTCTGGAGAACGTATATACTGCAGATTAGGTATGACAGTAGTTCTCTGATTTTAACTTCAAAAAGACTTGATATTATTTACTGCCAGAGCCCCATCCTTAACGAAAATATTCAGGTTCAGTGCCATTGGCTATGCATTATCTATCTGTATAGGCATACATCTGACATAGATAAGGTGGAACCTGGACTAGTCCATTATTTGAAGGCAAGGTGAAATATAACAATTCATTTAAAGTGTTTGGAATTTCAAAAGATGTTATTAAACAGAGCAAAACTCTCCATACAGTATAGGAGATGTGATCATGTGATGCTTAAAAGATGTTATTGTATTTGTAAAACTTATTTTGTTTTAATTCTTTGTAGAATATTTCTCATACATTTTACAATGCCATCTCTCTTTCTTTGTAGTAATAGTGACAAGTTTTTTTTTTTATTTTCGAGATAATTTTAATATTTTATATTTTGAGGTATTTGTTTTTATATAGTTCTTCTATCCAATTTGGAATTATATTTCCTTATATAAATAATCCTCTACATATTCATTTTCTTAACAATTTTTTTTTATGAACCTTTTTTTCTTATCATCCATATATACAGAATATCATTTGATGTGTTCAGAACATAATGGGAGTTATATACTGTACAAATGTTTATATAAAAAAATGTTGGTTCATAAAATAAAACAAGATTTGTAAATAAAATATTGGAATTATAATAGGCAAAATTTAAGAGATATTAAATTATATTTTCCTTATATCATTGTTAATTTTTTTTCATATCATTTTACAAAATTACAGATATTTAATTCTGCTAAATGATTTATTTTTAATTTTTTTCATATTCTTTCTTTCCATCATACTACTCATCTGAAAGTTTACTGGTGAATAACTATTGTTTTATAGCAACTCTTTGTGTAGTTTTTAGTAAAGTATCAATTATATTTATCATTGATTTAATTTAAATTTAAGACTAATTTGAAATCTAATATTTTAAAGTAATTTAAAAAATCTAATTTAAATTTATCACAATATTTCTTAAGGTTAAGAATATAGGCTGTTGGTTTCCCCAGTTTCACTTTAGTGTGTACTTTACTTCTCACTAATAAATTTATTTTTGTTAAATCCATTGCAGTCTTGAAATACATATTTTTTAATTAATTAAATATAATGCAATTCTGATATACCTTTTATTTTTGTACTACCATATCCATTTCTACTTAGCAAATTATAATATATTGCCCCCTCCCCTTCAACTTTCATATGTTCACTTTCATTTCTATCTCCACAATCAAATTTATCAACAGTGTTTTCTTATCTCAATCATCTTCTTTTATCTTTTAGCTATTTAACAGATAAATGGGCTTTTTGTTATATTATGTATTGTTTTTACTATGTTTATAAACTTTAATAACATTATTTTTTCATTATTTTAGAATTTTTTTATTATTATTAGTATCCATCTTTATCATTGATTTTTTAGAATAAAAGACAGTCATTAAAAATAATATAAATAATAATCTTTAAGTTAAAAATAAGTTTTATTGTTTTCTTAAGATATGAAATTTTAAAATAAATATATACAACTTTAAAATATTTTATAAACAGAAATCAAAATAAAATGTATGGCATTAATTAAAAAAATACAAAAACAAAAGATACTTCAATGAAATAATTTTATCATCGAATTTTATTAACAAGTTTTATAAACAATTCTTTTGAACTCTACAAAGCTATTATATACATATTATTTAGGATGTTCCATGTTTTCTGATAAGCCTGTTGTGTCATCATCTGAAGAATGGCATAATGTTTGAAGGAAACCACGAGGATTTTGCATGAAATTAGGTAGTTTGTTTCTCTTTTGATAAGCCAAAAATGAAACTCCCAAAGTAATTAAACCTATTAGTACACAAAGACAAATAGCAAATATGGTCCCTGTTGATAAACCAGCATTTTCGTTTCCTGTAAATATATATATATGTAATATACAAAAAAGTTGTTGAGATGGCATTTAATATTAATTCAAATTTCAGATTTGAAAATACTTTCTTCATTTAAAATCTACCACATGTAAATTATTTCCTACTATAAAATATCAGATATAAACTTAGTTCTTATCAAGTGATTTAGAGGCTTAAAATGCTTTAATTCCATGTTAGAAAAATAGATTAATTTTATATTCATAAATTATTATTGCACTTGTTTGATTTTATAGCTTGAATATATTTGTATAAGTTATACACCTATATGGTGTTTAAACTATGAGAACTGTACCATACCATATTACACAGGATTGTAACAATTTATATCCACTTTATAACATCTAATGAAAAGTAAGTATCAAATTGCAAAAAAATGTGTTTATAATAATTAACTATTTCACTTGAAAAATATATATAACCAATCAAATTTTATAATTGAAAGTTCACTCTCATTTAAAATCTATCATACTGAAAACTATCTTTCAGTGTTTAAAATCATCTTTTTTTTTTTTTTATTATACATGCATTTCAAGTATAAACTTATTTGTGTCAGATAAACTAGAGGTTTCAATCATCTGAATTTCACAGCAGAGAAATACTCCAACTTTATATAAACAATAAGATCTCATTAGGTTAATAGTAATGCATCCTCATGCCATGCCTAAGATTCAAATTTGAGTAAACATGAACTATATATAGTATTTTACTTCAGGTAGCTCACCCTATAGCCAATTCAGTTAACTACTTAATGCTGATATGTAAGTGGGTACTTTACTTTTCTTAGCTAAATGCTAAAATAAGGATAGAAAATGATCCAAATCTTATCACATGCTATTTGGTAAGTCTGGTAAAAGCACCACTATTACTGGGTTTTTATAAGGGACTTTTTTTTCTTGTACTATGCTATTAAAAATTTCTTTTATTTGTATATAGTATTTATAAATACATTTTATGTAGTATATTATTAAGAAAATGATAAGCAGTATAAAATTGCATCAATAAAAAATAGATGTTTCTTGCCTGTAATATTCTTTTGCACAATTAATAATCTAAAGATTAAAGCAATCAATCTTAGCCCAAGATTGTGCTTCATTGTGTCATCTACTAACTTGTATTCAAACCCTGTATTCCATCCCGCTCCTTTAATCATATATATATATTTGAGATGCACACCTAAAATTTATAAAGTTTAACTTATCAATATTTATTATTATTCTTTTTTTATTAATTCTTTTCTTCACATTAAAAATACATAGGTGCAGCTCAGATATATATGTATTATAGGAGCAAAAATACTAACAAAATATTGATTTTTTAAAAATTATTTTATTATACATCATTTTAAAACTTTTTGTTTTTTCTATTAAACTGTATATTTTATAAAATCCAAGATGAAAGATGCAACTGTTAATTGTCCAAAAATAATTAAAGGGGTGGAAATATAATATTGTTTTAATCTTGGGAAGGAATTTTTAATAAAGTTTTTACTTAAAATAAAATGAAGATTAAGATTAACGATTGTACTTTTGTTATAAACATTTATGTCAAATCTATTTCCAAACTGGAAATAGATTGGAATTTATTTTTGGACAGTTTTCTAAAGATTGCATCTTCAAACAATGAACAAAGAAAACTTAAGGTTTTAGATTAAAGATTAGATTTGAGCTAGAAATAAATTAAAAGCATTCTTCAAATACCTGGGCAGGAGTATAAAATGGGCTAATTTTGAATACCAAGGGATGAGCCACTATTGAGAGAACTGTGTTGTCAAGATAAGCCATACTGATTTAAAATTTAAAAAATGATTGACTAGAAAGCCCATCATCTGTGGTCTTTTTCTTTCTCCCCCTTCAAGCTCCCATAGAATGGAGTAAACGCCTGACTTGAGAACTTTGGAATGCTGAATAAAAACTTGCTATTACCTAAGAACTTGCACAAATCCTTTAAATTGCCACAATGAGTTGACATTTAAAACAGACTCTTAAGAAATTATGCAAGGTAATGATTCTAATACCACCTGAAAATAAATCTAGCCTAACTAATCTTGAACCCTATTATCAAAATTTCTAATGTATGATTTAACTTTGTACTATTTTGCTCTTAAATAATTTTTATAAATCTAATTCTCTCATATGCTCTAACTTTCTTTAACTTCGGTGCGGTCATTTATTTATATGTATGTATTTATTACTTGATTTTATATCTCCGATTTGCTAATTATTAATATGCCAATCTCTAGCAACTTGGCGAGCTAAATTTCTTAAAAGTATTTTCTTTCCACTTTTAATTAAATCTCCAGGAATTACAGTTATTAATGTCCCCTCAAAATATAATATATGATTAATTAATACGCTCGCCTGATTGTTTTTACGAATCAACATTTTATGTTGGTTTATTATAAAATCAGTTATTCGTTCAACGCCAAATTAAATAAAATAATTCTACTGAGCTAAATCCATCATTTAATCTAATTAATGTGTGAAATCTTTTAAAATGTTATTTCTTCAATTCTGAAGGGGTGACCTATAATGTTTTCTATATATAACTGCTGGTTTTTACTTTATTTTTCCATACTCTTAAAATTTTAAATGCATAAATATTCTAGTTATTATGAAATACATGAAGGCGGAATTGATTCATTTTGGATAGCAGAAGGGGAAGAATTTTAATGTATATTTTACTATTTTAATTATTAAGTAAAATCTTGTATACATATATATATTACAGAGACATAGCATATTATTTATATAAATTGTGGCATTCAAACAAGGGTCATTTATTTTTAAAGCAGTAAATCCTATTCTATGTCGTTAGTGACATTTATCCATACTGCATTACTGACATTCAGTCTTATCATCGTGATTATATATATGTGCTTTTAATCTGGGGGTTACGACAGGATCGAACCCATATATTTCTTCTTATGTCCTATCCCATAGATAGTTGAACTTCCTGGGATTTTCTTCATATAAAAGGCCTTTGCACGTTGGTGATGTCCACGGCATGCCTAATCCACTTTTCTCTGAGCACTGGCCTAGAGGGGGCTCTTAGACTTCATTTTTATCCAGAAACATGACCATTTCTTCTTATTTCTTCACCATTGTCAGTATTGCCACTTCTCCATTTATTAACTTTTTTACTTCAATACCCAGTTTTAATGCTCTAATATTAAAATTGTGCTCTGCTTAAATATATATATATATTGCCGAATACTACTATTTTATTAATAATGTTATTTCATTCTTATTATACAAACCCAGTCATAATTTATTGTCTGTATTTAAGAGTATATGCCTTGGGGAAAAATAAAGCATTCTGTCTTCTAAATGTTGATTAAATTAATTTTTCAATAAATTTTTGGTCATAGAGTCAAATATAATCTTTCAAATGTATTTTGTTTATTTTCACGACCTCAGCAGCATGAAAATAGTTTTCTTATATATATCCTGAATCTCGGAAAGCTCTCCAAAATTGTTAATCCCCACGTTTCAGAACTGTATATAAAAGCGTTAATAGCAATTTTATGCAAATTCTTTCTAATAATTGATTGGCATCTTAATATTGGACCCACCAAAGATGTGTGTTTATTTATAGTATATGTCATTTATTTAATGAAAGGGCATATGAGAAATAATAGCGTGAATGTCAATATGTAATTATCTACCACTTAGTAGACCGTTCATTCACGCACATATTAATGTAAATAATTTGTCATTATATTAAACTATATTTTTTTATCCAACTTGTTTGAGTAGTTCGAATTCCTTTTCCCCCACTTCCGCAGATTCAACCATGTGTATACCATATTTTAGTTAAGTCATAATTAGTAAATGTCTCATTGTCTTCTCCGCTCTGCTAGTGGGCCGGATTTAGAAGAAATTCTCAAGTGCCATTATTATATGTTATTCATTAGGTGTTTGATCTGGGGCTTAGGGAGTAGGTTCGAATTCAGGTTGGTCCCTGACCTAAATCTTGGGCTTGACTGGGTTTGAAGTACATTTTTTGAGTTCCAGCTGTGATCGCTACAAGTTCTAACTCAATTTTTAATTCAATTATTAACAATCACATATGTTTGTTCAAGAATTAACACACACACATACATAACCCAATTTAAAAAACCATGTTCATTAATATAATAATAATTTTATAAATAATAAAATATGTCCACTATACTGATATCATAGAGGTAGTGGGAAAAAATGATTATTTTACTTAGTTAAATATTAGATAATATAAAAATAAATTTAAGTAGTTAAAAAATTTTTTATTCAAGAACAGCTTTCATTAAATGCAAAATTTTATCATTGGGACACTTCAAAAATATATAATGATAAGAATATGCTGACAATAACATATAAAAAATTGTATATCTCTAGAGATTTCCATGATAAGAGCAAACTATCAAATTTCACTATATGTTTAATATTTATTTAATACAGGGTATGTAAAGTTCATTTTTATTTATAAATTTATCCACACATCTTTCAACTTTAGATATTTTCTTCATCCATTTTATTGTTAATAAATGATATTTATTGCAGGGTATTTTTAATGCATCTTACTTCATTTCTAACATATTTTTAGCAGTGGATATTTATTCATCCATTCAGTTTTATATTCATATTTTTATTATCATCATCATTTTCAACCATTATTGATCTACTGCAAATGATCTTTCCAAATTCAACCCATCTCATACCAATAGCCTCTCTTCACATCATCCCATCACACTTCTTTATTTCATTCCATCTATCTTACATGTGATCTCTTTCTATTTCTTTTGCAATCCATTTCAACTGTCCATCTATTATCATCTCTTCTAGCAATATGTTCAGCCCAACTTCATTTCAGTTTCTTAATTCTTTCACTGATGTCAGTAACACTGTTTGTCCTCTCACCAATGTATTTTATTTTCAATCTCTTTTTGTTGCTCCTAACATAGATCTCTCTATACTTCATTGAATAGTCTGAAGTTCATATATTGCTTTTCTATGCTTTTCTATTAAGTGACCAAGTCTCAGATCCATAAGTAAGAACTGGTAACACACATTTATTAAAAACCAGTTTTTTTAAATACATAGGCACATTTGCTTTTAATATTGTTATTTCTATCAAAAGCACTCCAATCAAGTTTAATTCTATGATTGATTTCTTCCATTATGTTTCTATCTGTAGTAATAATCTCACCAATATATTTGTAATTGTTCACTTCTTCCAACTTATCATTATCAATCTTTATTTTCTTATTTTGAAAAAATCCATTACTACTTTAGTCTTTTTAACATTTACCTTTAATCCTACTTTCTTATTTTTATCTGATAACTCTTGCAACATTTCCTGAAACTGAAAGCATTATTTACAAAAACAACTACATCATCTGCAAAATCTAAATGACTTAAATAATCTCCATTTACTTTTATTCCCGTAACTTCCCATTTTAATACACAAAATACTTCATGCAAAACTGCTTTAAAAAGTTTTGAAGATATGGAGTTACATTGTCATACACTCTAATCAATGTTATGTCACATTTTTGTATACATATTCTCCACAATATAATAATATTCTGGATTTATATCTTGCTGATCCCATGATTTAATCATTGAAGAAAAATGGCTTATAGAATCAAATGCCTTTTCATAATATACAAATCCAAAACATAAAGACAATTCATATTCATGGTCCTTTCTATAACTTAATACTTTGATATAATTCACCGTACTAAAACCACTTTTAAATCCAGCTTGTACTTTTGGATGATTAAAATACAAAATTCCACTATAGGTAAGTTGTAATTATCATGATAAAAATGTTATAAAGAACTAGAAAAAAAACTGATGGATCTATAATTTATAATATCTCTTTTAATCACCTTTTTTAAATATTAGTATTAAATTCTTCCAATCATCTGGTACATTTTTATCATTTAAATATTTGTTATATAACTTTGCCAAGAATTTTTCTATTTCATCATCTGATTTTTTCAAGATATTGATTATAATTCTATCATTATTTGGTGCTTTTCTCTTCATCATAGATTTCATTTCTTCATTTAAAATCCTGGGCAATTTGAAAGATATAGTAATTTTCTTGTTCTTCATTGTTATATAATTCTTGATAAAATTTTTCTACACATTTCATGACATTATGTCTTTTTTTAGTAATAACTCCTTTTCTTTTTCTTATCACAGAAATAAGTCTCCTACCAATACTAAGATGTTGTTTTACATTCTTGAGACTTTTATTCTCTTAATTCACAATTATACTTTTTTTATATCATTATCCTCTTTTTCACATCATTTAAAAAAATTCTAGATATTCAATCCTTCTTAATGCATTATTTTTTTTATATATTTTTCATTTTTTTCATAAATTGGCTTGTCTCAGCAGATATTTTACTGGTCAATTACTGATTCCCTGTACCAGCTACCTTTATTGCAGTTTTTATAAGTGGATCAATCATCTTCCTATTGATTTCATTTAAATTTGAATCATGTTCATATCTGTTAATATTTGAAAATGATTTGCAAGTTGAATGTCTTTGAAGATTAGAAATATTAAACTGTGAATATTGTTTTACTTAATGATTTTTATTTTTCTAGTTTTGCATCAACATGTATCTTACATCTCACTAATCGATGATCATTTCTTGTTTTGAATTTATTAAGACCATTACAATCTTGAAATATGTCTATTAGTCAAAATATAATCCAATTCTGCTGTACCTTCATTTGGCTGCTTCTATACTCATTTCCTTTCAACATTTTTCTCAAAAAAAGAATTCATAATATAAAGGTTTTCTTTTTCTGTAAACTCCACAAGTCTATGTTTTCTCTCACTTCTATCACCATAACCAAATTTACTTTCAGCACTTTCATCTTTCAATTGTTTATCAATTCAAGCATTAAAGTCTCCCATGACAATATTAAAATGTTTAGTCTGATCAAAAGCCTTTTGTACATCCATATAAAAATCCTCTACTTTTGCATCACAATGAGAACTTGAGGGGGAGATAAATCTCAATTATCTGCATTTGGTATCTACCATTAGGTTGAATAACTAATCTTATCTCTTTATCTGATACACCATCAGTATCTACAATGTTATTTTTCAATTTGTTATTAATAATCAATCCTATTCTATTTGTACTTCTAATGTTTGTACCTTTGTGGTGTAGTACATGTCCACTTTTTAAATCAATTATCTCTTAATCTTTTCTTTTAACTTCACAAAGTTCAATAATATCCCATTTAATATTAGACAATTCTTCCAATTTTTGCAATCTCCCTTCACTTGAAAATGATCTGTAGTTATAAGCATCTAAATAAATGATTGGCATCAAATGGTTGCATGGGTCTGCAATCAGGAGATTCTTAACACCCTCCACCTTCACCACCAACTACTGCCTTGACTGGTGACTTTACAGATTCCTGGGAATAGGGACCATAATTTAATTTTGTCTGATATGATTGTAAATATCTATTAGAAAAAAAATATTCATTCACATACACATTTATTCTGCCTTTAAAAAATCTCAATTGATATTTCTGTTAAGAGTTATCAGGCAACTGAGAAGAAAGATTATGTTTCTTGATCTTAAATTCAGAGGTAGAAAACCTATAAACTCACAACACTAGCTAAAGTGTATTGCTGAGAAGTCCATCCATGTTTATATGCTATCTTAATAATGACGTAGTAATAACAGCTGCAATGATATAAACATATGAAGTGAACATTAGGAATATTAAACATATGAATATTAAAGAAACAGACATGTAAATAAATATTAAAAGCAAAAAAAATTTTTTTTTTACAAAAAACAGAACTTAAATGTATTATGGTATAGTCAGTATTTAGTTAATTGATACTAATTGTTATTATAATTCTTTTATTTTGTTTCATATTTAATTGCATTAAAAAAATCTACAGTGAAAAACAAAATAACACTAATAATAAAATTAACAAATGAGGAATAATTTTATTTAGAATAATAAAAGCTATAGCTAGTAATAATAAAAACTGTTTAATCTTACTTGATTGTAATCTTTCAGAAGTGTAATTGCTAGGTGTTCTCGTTGTTATTTCCAGAGATGATGGTCTTGTTATTGTAGATTCTGAGATACCTGCTAAATATAAACAAACTAAGTAAATAATAGTAATAAATATTATGCTTAAAAACAGAGTAAGTTATTTTAATATTTCTTATAATTGTAAAAGATTTATAGTATAGGGTATTAGTCTATAATTAAAATGTCAAACCCAAATACGGATAGATTTGGAAACTTTACAAGTAGATGAGATTTTTGAAGTCCAATCAGTTATCTTTTTTAGACAACTAGTTCATAATCTATCCATCAAATATGGAAAGCTAATAGTTATTTATCTAACCATTTTTAGTGAAATGTAAAGATCTCAGAACGATTAGAATTGGTCAATTGAATATCAATACACTACTCATAAAAAAAAGAGAGTATAATATAATTAAGACTTTACTAGTATTGAGGCTGTTTTAACAAATAAACTTAGAAACAAAGAAAAGTTCCAGCCATGAAATAGTTTGTTTTACATATATGGCCAGACATATCAATGGTACTAGTTAATCAGCCTGCTAGATCTTTCAAAGTGTTGTCTCCAGAATTTGAACTTAGCCTTTTCTCTTATAATGTGTCTGACTGCATATGAAATACTTAACTTTGAAATCTCCACATTAAATAAGTTTAATAGAATTTTGATTACTTAAAATAGAAGTAACCTTAATGTTAAAAGTAGAAGAAATTTATCAATGTAAGAACAATGCTAATCAGAATATAACAACTGAAAGTAATTTGAATTTTTAGAAATATCCTCTATGATCACACACAAACTCAAATAAATCTACAAAAGTCAAAATCCTATGCAAATATCCCAAAGTTATTAAAATTTAATCCTAAGTGAAGTCTATTCAATTTATTTATATTATTTATTTAATCAAATTATATAATTTTTGATTATATTTAAATGTGTTTTTTTAATTATTATATTGTCTATTTATATAGTTAGTGTTTAAGAATATGTGAAAGATTGCAACAATTAATTTCTTTTCTCATAATACTTGTTCATATAGATAACCTGAGTTTTATAAGAAAATTGAGAAATATAATTGTGCTTACCCATAATTTATTTCATGTACTGATTAAAATGGGTATATTAATATAAAATGTTCTTGTGACATAATATAAGAATTTTTTCTACATAAGTATTTTTTAGATGACATATATTAAATATGAAATATTTCAAAATTAATATTTTAAATATGAGTATTGACTTGTGCCAGAAGATATTTAGCCTGAAAAAATGCTCATTTTCTACTGTATTCTAATGCTATTTCATTAAATTATTTGTTTTGTTAATGTTTAAAGCTTTTGTACTTTTTTATTCATAATTCTATGCATTATTTGAAATATACAATATTAATTGATATGTGTGACAATCAGATATTAAATTTAGCATGTAGGAATTAGTTACCTTAATTAATAAACTAGTATTATAGTACATAATGATATGAATGTGGTTAGTATAGATTAATTATGTGGTTGTTAATATCTTACAATTAAGGGTATAGATGACAAAATTATCAATATTAAATTTAAACTATCATCATTATATTATTCTAAAACAAACTAATAGAGAGATGATTTAGCTTATCAGAGATGTGCAATTGGACTGTAAAGTTGTTGTTTTTTTTACTTAGGTATATGAAAATACAATTAAGATTACTGAAAAAATATTAAGTCTCTGAGTTTAATAATCATTACTATTTATCAAGCCTATGCTATTTAACTGTTTTAGCATGACAGTTTGTTAATTTTCTAGGAAAGAAAACAATTATATTCATCTCAGATTTTAATTCTGTTACTTTTTTTGCTATAGTAGAATTAGTTCATATATTTATTTATCTCTTTTATTTATTTCTCATATATCATTACATCTGACAGAAGATGAGACAATTATAAATAGAATAATACATTTCCATAAAACTAATTATTTATCCTGTTCTGTCTGTAACTTGTACATTTGATTTATCACAATGTAGTTTACATATCATGAATATTGTTACTATTATTTATTTTGATTTAGTCTCTCTAATAAATTAATTTCAGTAACTATTTATTTTATTCTCTCTATGCATATCATTATTATATATATTGAAGCAGTCGACCTGATACTCAGATCGAGCTTCACAGCCCACTCAGAATCTCCCACCACCAAACCATATTTAAACTCCAAACTTATGCATATATACATATTTACTAATACATATTTTTTTTTCTTTTTGCTTAACTATTAAAATAACTGACGTAGATATAGATATCTTAATGTGAATAATTTTAATAAACAAATATTTGATTTTATTTTAATTCGTATACGTGCATAATGGATATGTACATATTATCGGTGAGGGGAGATTACTTCTAAAATATGTATAAAATAAAAATGTATTATTTTAATGTATATTTTAAAATTATATAAAATTTATTATTTATTTTAATCATGATGGTCAGAAAATGATGCAATTCTTCTTAGAAGTTTCTCGAATATAAGTAAGACAAGTGACCAGAAACCCATTAGTCCAAATTAAAATGTTATAATTTATAACAGTAAAGTAAGAATTCATTAGTGGAAATTTTATCCACTTCAAATTTGTTTTAAAATCATAAGACTGTATTTTAAAACAGTCGTTCGAGAAATTTGTAACAGGATTGCATTGTTTTCAAACTTACTAAAACAAAAGATGCATCTGGTCAGCAGATTCCAGATCTACTAAGTGCACAAAGTGCCTCAGGTCTAGCAGCTAAGTGCTTTCCAACATTATCAGAAAAAAGAGTATAAATACTGCTAGTTTGAATCCAAAAACGGGGAGCACAATAGTCAAACAGCAATGGCAGATTTAATCCATGCTCATGGTTTAAGTAATACAATGTATCATGAGTAGAGGAAATTTCACCTTTCTCTCCATTCAAATATGTTCTTTTCTGCCATCATAACTCCGGATCCTGTACCCATAAACTTTAAAATGCTTAGAGACTGAACAAATTAAATGCGACCTGTCTGACTGACCAAGTCTAGATCTAGTTCACCAAATCCCAATGGACACTAAAGCATCAAGGATCGCCATTATCTTTTATCAAGGTGAAAGAACTTTAGCCGCTGCCTAATGTAAAATCCCTTAAACTCAGCCTTCTGTAATAATAACCATGTTGTTCTATTAGATAATTAATATTATGTAAAATGATTTATAATTTACTTACCTTTAGTTTATACATCTCTATATAACTTTAATTTCCGTTTTATCATTGAGCCTCTATTAAATCTGTTTTCTCTCACTTTCATGCGGCAATAATCTTTTAACTTTTATTATCATGTTTTATGTATTTATATTTTAAATATGCCAATAATCCCTCAAATACGTTAGTATATAATTTCTCTTTTATTTTTTCCTCCCGACTTCATGGGATGACTAGATTAAGTTTAATTAAAAACAAGTCTTATTTTATCTTAGCAAATGCTCGTGAATTTGGGAAAAACAAATTAATTATCTCATAAGATTATTGTAGAAAAACAGAGCAGAAATCTGTTTTTCTAAGAAATGTTTTTTTTTTTTATTTAAATAATAAAGCGCTAATCCTAAAAATTCAAAATTATGTGAAATCAAATCTATTTATTATCAAATTCATCACCATCACCCCATTTGTATATATATTTATAATTATCTATTCTAATGTCAGCATTTATAACCGAATTCTTATACTTATTTAACGGTGTGGGAAGTTTATAGATAAATTAAAGTAAAGAGGATTCTTTATACCAATAAATTATGTATTTAATAAGTTTAAATGATCCATTACTGTTTAGTAATTAAATCATACCATTACACAGGATATTCCATAATGTGTGGGCATTAATTAAGTAAATATTCTTTAAAGTTATATGTGTTATTCCAAGCATTGCATGCATACAGACCTCATCGTTCACATATATATGTGCTTCTCTACCCGGGTATATAGGAAAGCCGAACCCCATCTCGTATCTTCAAGTCCAGGAACCAGGCTCTTACCCCCCCCTGGGGACTTATTTGGTTGCTTAAGCTGGCTTTATATTGGGGATTGCTCTGGGAAAAAGCCCAGCCCATTAAACTCACAGCCGACTGCTCTTCATTCGTGAACCGATTCTGCCAACATTTGCAGACATATATCGGTTTATTTCTTCAATGAATTCTCGAAAACACCTGCAAGCATCCATGACTGCATCACATAAGTATGCCGCCATGCAAACATCACCTTTCTGTTATATTTCTAGATAAAACCTATGAATATCCATAAGCCATAACATTATGACAATACTAACCAGATCTATTTATTATAGCTATTAATATTTTCAGATGCGTGTCTTTTATGATGACATTATATATATGTTAATGAACTATCCCACACATGTTTTTTCATTCAGTAAAAACTGAAATCCTGTCATCTTTTAATAAAATGTAATTTTGTAATAAAAATTAAGGTTACAATCATAAAATAATGTTTGGAAGCTAAATCGGTTAAATGCTATATTTTGTTCTTTCTGGCGGAGGATTGGTATCTCAAGAATATATTTCCTCATAGCACTAAATCAATTGTTTCTCGGTATACTTATCTATTATTGGCATATGAGCTGCAATAATAAATCAAAGTAATCAATCAAATCTGTCATCATTTAAATTATAAATAAATGTCATATGATTTACCTGTTACCATCTAAATGTAATTCAAAATATATTTACATTAAGAGGCCAATGATTAATAAAATAATGAAACAAGTATTTATTCATATTTCTTTAAATTAATAAATCTATATATATATATTATAAACTTGCAGAATCATTGTTTTCTTTTATTTAAATATTAATATCTTAGTTATTAAATTATGCTCGCTCTGACTAGATGATCTCCCACTAATCTTATTGATATAATTAATATGAAAGGTCACGACCTTTAAATGAGTCAAACTTCTGTTTAATGCTAAAATATTCCATCATATAAATTTAGTCTTTTTATGTCTCTGCTTTGCGATGCCAGCGGAGAGATAAAATTAGATCGATATCAGGGTTGTTGCTCATAAGTAAGTAGATCTGGAAAATAGGCAAATAGGGCAGAGTTCATGAGTGTTCCTGATTTATGTATCTTATGCATGATTGGACTTGAGGTACTTTTGCCTAGATGCTAGATCTTGTTATATGAATAGACAAAACCGACCGGTACAGGTTTTTTTTTATAGCTGAGAGATAGTAATAGATTTTAGTATATATATACTTTTTTTTTTTTACTGAATAATAATATTGAATATATTGTGCCATTACAATTTAGTCACTAGCTAAATTTATAGTAATGTGCATGTAGAAAAGGTAAACCAAAAATCATCATCACAATTTTATATAACCATAAAAGAAGCTGTAGGGAATCCAAGTTCAAACCCTACCAGATCAAAATTCTAAAAGCTTTAAACAGAAAAAGAATGGGTCAACAATTATAGGCTTTATTTGTTTGTGTGTTGATAGAAAGGTAATACACACATTTAAACTATTTAATATTTAAATTTTCTGTTAAAAAGCAAAGTTATAATGCATACATATAGGCAATGTATGTGTAAATTATTTAATTGTTTTATATTTCAAATATTAAACATTTTAACTTTCTTTAAAACTAACCTATGCTTGATCAATTCTAATATTTTATTCTATGCTTTTATTTTGCTTTTCTTTAATTATAATTGGGATTTAAAAGTTACAGATTTAATTAAATAATTGGGTTATAATTACTAAGCTAGCAATTATAGTATTTAAGGTTAGTTTATGAATGATTTGAAAGAATGAAGGATGTGTGTACATTACATACAAAATTTTACATTTCCTAAATATTGAAAGAAAAGAAGTATTAAATCTGTTAAATTATTTTTTTTGTACAATTTTTTTTGTTAAAAGAGGAAATCTGTTTAATCAGATATCGATCTTTGTAGCAAATTTTTTTTTGTAAATGATTGTTTCACTTTGGGAGCTTATAATGGGTGAAAACTCTAAAAATTAAATTGTCTTATCAAGATCTAAAGAAGGAAGCTCAAAGATTTGAAGTGTTACCTGGATGTTAAAAAGAGAAAAAAAACAAAAGAAAGGAAATAAGAATTGAGTCTATTTTTTTTTTAAAACAAAAGTGTCTGGAAAAAGGATTAAACTTTTCAGTTGAAAAATAATATAGTTGAAAATAAATTAGAGATCTAATTAAAACAAATTTGTCCAAAAATAGTAAGTGATGCTATCTCTGATTGGTTAAGTTAGCTAAAAATTGGATATAAAAAGCTGTCTTGAATTATTATTAGGTTTATTATTGTGATTGATTCAGATTATTAAACTATCAAATTTGAATGTTGAAAATATAAGAAATGGCAGGTTAGAAAAATTATATGTATGTCCCATTTGCTGGACCATCTGGAGGAAGCTGCACATCACATAGGAAAGAAAAGATGTTGTGTCTAAAATAATATTCTACACCTTTCAACTGACCAGAGAAATAAGATGTTTTTAATAGAAGGAAGAAAGCATTCACCTGCATTCAAAGAAGATGAATTAATCTACTGATAAATATTAATCATCAAGTCCAATTAATTGTTACAACAACTGATTTTAAACTCAAGAAAATTTATAAATGTGAAAACAACTGCTGTATTTCATCCACATGCTTGACAGGAAGAGAAGAAAAATTAATATAATGATTTCCAAATTATCCACTAAAGCAAATAACCTCAATAGAGTCATCATCATCAAATAGTTATACACCTCAAGAAAGAGATTGTTCCCAGTAAAACGGAAATGGTAGCTGCAGAAATATAAACATTATACAAGACAAGTTTGAACCCTTGGAAATTCGCCACAAACAAAAGATCGGTAATATGACTTTTTATATCTATTTTCTTTATGATATCAGTCTTAATAAACATTTTAGCAATAAAGTGGTATATTTTATTTAAAGAACTTTTAAAGACTATTCAGATCGATTAAAACAAGAATGTCTTACTAATAATAACTTTGAGCTTCATAAATGACCTTGAAAGTATGAAAATTATTTGTTTATTAATTTTACAATATTAATGTGTAAAACAATTTTTTTTTATGGTATTATGATTTTAGTTTTAACTAATATTATTATTTTGGTTTTAATAATATTTTGTTATTATGGGATAAAACACGCACATACATAATAATATTTTTATATGTGTATAATTGGAAGTGAATGTGGAATAATGAGTAGTATTAGAATATTAGATTATTTTGTTTCAAGTTCAGTATAGATTTCAGCGCTTGGAAGGGAGGGGGAGAAAATAATTTAAAACTTTTTCTAAAACTTGCTCTTTCAATTTTACTAACATTTTTTTTTTACATTCTATTTACATGTTGGATTTTAAAGTATGTGTGCTAATGAGCAGATAATATTTTTTGTCTTGAAATACTTTTCATGGTCAATGTGACGTCCAACTTAATACAAAATACATTTGAAGGGAAAGGGGGAAGAACTTAAAATTAATCTGAGGAGTGTTATATAATCAATTATTATTATTATTCATGTCAATTTTCATATTTATCTAGAAATTTTTATGTATATGTTAGAAATGTAGTAATAAATATTAGTTTGTTTTATTAAACGAGGCGTATATATTTCATTAAGTGTAGTCTTGGTTAAGTGTGATTATTCATCATCATCAATGGTTGAATATTGGTTATTTAAGATATAAGTAAATATGCTAAAATTAAGCAATAATTATGAATTTCTTTATAAAATTTAGTTTTATGTTTAGGCTTAGTCCTAGAGCTGTAGTTGAAACCCTTGTCATTATTGTTATTATTATCATCATCATCATCGTCATCAACGTTTTAATTAAGGAGCTGTTTAAATGTTTAAAGGCCATAAATAAATATTGATTTTATAATATTTAGTGATTTCTTAGTATTATTATAACCACATCCCATCATCTATTTCATGCAAGGATGAGTGAATTGCCATCCTAAATTAGTTATATATAATCTGAGCTAGTGAACTTATAAAAATATTGAAACACATTTGTTATGTTAAGATCTGAGAAATGATTTATGTTCAATGAACTCCACTGTGGTTTAAAGATGTTTTACTTTTGCCTAACTCTTAGTGCTTATAGTGATATGGCTCAAAAAGCAAAATCTC
The DNA here is from genome assembly GCA_028023455.1 of Epiperipatus broadwayi. NCBI lineage: Eukaryota > Metazoa > Onychophora > Udeonychophora > Euonychophora > Peripatidae > Epiperipatus > Epiperipatus broadwayi. The sequence continues at coordinate 3,733,145 of JAQFVV010000062.1, forward strand.
TCATTTTTATTAGAAATAAAGTACCAAAAGGGATTCAAACCCAGTACATGTAAAAGGTTATTGGATATAACCATGTCTAGATTCAGATAATCTAGTGGCGCCCTGCTAGACCATATTCACTTAGTATTTGTGTAAACATGCACTTAACATCAAACCAAGAAATGAAAGTGGATAAAACCTACTGCCTGTATACCTGAGTTATATTTTATTGAATTATTAGTGTACTCACCTCACGTGATTTCATATACCTGAGTTATATTTTATTGAATTACTAGTGTACTCACTTCACGTGATTACTATAATACATTGCTATAATAATTTGCTAATAATTCGCCTATAATTCTTGATAGTGTTATATTTTGAACCTTTACTTACGATCATTCTATGGACTACTCAGGTATGGTAATATCTTTTGAACGACCCATTTATTAATTTGTTACAATATATATATGTGAAATTTTTTTTTCACCTTGGTTTGTACACCCTGTTCAGATCTTTTAAATATTATACACACTCTGTAAAAGTCATTATTAGTATATATGTATATAATTTTTTTTTTCTCCAGAAATAATGTCGAGCATGTATGTAAAGATTTTTTTTTCCATGAATAATGTTCAGATATATATATATGTATATCGTTTTCTTGAGTTGAGAAAAAAAAAAGTAGTGGCAACTTTTGAATATTTTCACACACATAATATAAAGAAATATGTGCTCCAGATAATCATGACTGTTTTATATATGTAATATTTTTTTCCCATAAATAATGTTTTGAATATATATGTATAATTTTCTCGGGCTGATAAAAGAAAAGTAGTGGCAGCTTTTTAATACTTTCACACTAATATATATATATGTGCTCAAAATAATAATGAGTATTTTTTTCTAACTTTTTATCATATAATAAATCTGAATTGCTGTACAGCTGCTATAAATAAATATATATATATTTATAAAAGTTTATAAGCAAAAAAAAAAAAAGAAAAGCGGATCATCTGGTCAGATAATATTGTAATAACCTTACCCCTTTGGCTGCCGAGGGGTAGAAATTTTGCCAATAGGTGGTAGAGTTAGTCAAATAAAAGAAAATTTTGGAAACAATGATTTGAGACTTAACAAATTATAGTTTTTTTTCTTCCTAATAATTTATGTACCACATGTATTGCTGATGATTATAACATTAATTCAATAAATGTCATTTCTAATAAACAAATTGTTAAAGATGTTTCAGGTGCTGAAGAACAACCAAAACAAAAGACGAAGCAAAAGGACAAGAGAAGGTTAGGTAGTAAGAATATATTTAATATATATATTTTATATGTATTCAAAATGTTAGAACTAGAAGTTAATAACGCAAAAATATAAGTCAGGCAGGGTAGTGATAATAAAATAAATAGGTATAAATTGGGTACAGGAATGGGAGATTAGAATAAGGGGGGGGGGATTGTTGAGAATGGGGGGAAGGTGTGTCATTCCATATAAAAATAGAAAAGAAAAACAATCATAAGTTAATATTTATCTTCAAGAAAAATAATAATAATAAATTTGTTTAAACAGTCAGATAGCCAAATGGAGGATAGCAAAGAAGAGATAACATGCCAGGGAAGAATGCTGAGATCAGGGAAAATAATTTCTGAAGACAATAAAAATGAGGAAGAGGAGATAGAAAAACAAGCTAGTGCCATACAAGAATGTCAAAATAATGTTACTAGTAAATCTGTGGAAATCAACGGTCAAGCCATGAACATAGAAGCATTGTTATTGACTATGTTCAAAGGAATGGAAGAAAAACTGGAAGCAAGGTTTGAAAAATGGGAAGCAAGATTGGAATCTAAATTAGAAGCTTGGAATGCAAAGATGAAGGACAGGATGTCAACAATATTAAATAACATTTTAGTAGAAAAGGGAGATGAGGTACCAATAGAATGTGAAAGGGGCTATAAAGAGGTTCACTCTAAATTCGAAGAGTTATTGGAGAACCATAAGCAAGAAACTATGGATGTAGAATTAATGCAGACATGAGGCAGAATAGATAGACAAGAAACCACAGCACAGGATGATAGAATTGTAAAGTCATCGAAGCGGATGAAAAGTACAAAGAATAAAAGACTTTGGAGGAAGTAAAAATACAGGAAGTTCAAACTGAAGTAAATATTTCTCCAGGGATGTTTGGTTGCCAGATCCTGAGGTTAGATGAAGTTTCACCTTCAGCACCGATTAAAAAGCCTGATGAGCCCTCTAAGCAGTTGGGAGTAGAATCAGGAGGTACCATAGATACTTTGAAAAATTTGAACAAAACCCTTGTTAAAGCACTGGAAGATCACTTTAATTATATGCTTAATAGCAATGTTTTCTCTAACTTGGAAAATAAATTTGAAGACCTTGTTCAAACCCCATACTAGTTTCTTAAATGCAATATTTTTGAGAACTCTATTGAGAGTCATTAAAATTATTAGATATAGTATGCTGTCAGGGAAATGAATTACTGGTGAAGTAGACATGATGAGTTTTCTAGACTATGGGCATCCGGACTCGGAGCTAGTCAAAAAGGCAAAGAGACCTGATGTACCTCCAGATAGAGGAAAGGATTATAAATAAAATGACAAGTAAGAGGAACAGAACATACATATACAAATAAATGGACAGACCAATCGACTAAAGAATTCGGACCACAATTGCACAGAAAAAAAAAGTTAATTTTTTTTTATATAGTTTGGTAGTAATAATAAATAAGTATAGATTGGGTTATGAATAGAATAGACAATTATAATATATAAAGATAAATTAAAATAATTTTTTTTTTCTTTCATAACAGTTATACTGTATATATTTTTTAGCTCTTGTAAAATGTTAGTAGGGAAAATAATAAAAATAAATTAAAAATAAGTTAGTACTCAGTCAGATAAAATTAATTTTTTTACAGATACACGTCATTACTTTAAAACTGGTTTGTTCTTTAGTCACTGAAGCATCAAGTAAAAGGATTTTTTTTAAAAACGTTTTTTTGTTTGTTCCTTATAAGTCCAGGAAAATGAATAAGTTGACCTGATACTCAGATCAAGCTTCACAGCCCAATCAGAATCTCCCACCACCAAACCATATTTAACCTCCAACCTTATGCATATATACGTATTTACTAATACATACTTTTTTTCTTCTTGCTTAACTATTAAAATAACTGATGTAGATATATAGATATCTTGATGTGAATAATTTTAATAAACAAATATTTGATTTGATTTTAATTCGTATATGTGAATAATGGATATGTACATATTATCGGTGAGGTGAGATTACTTCTAAAATATGTATAAAATAAAAATTTATTATATTAATGTATATTTTAAAATTATATATAATTTATTTTAATCATGATGGTCAGAAAATGATACAATTCTTCTTAGAAGTTTCTCAAATGTAATTAAGACAATTGACCAGAAACCCATTAGTCCGAATTAAAATGTTATAATTTATAACAGTAAAGTAAGAATCCATTAGTGGAAATTTTATCCACTTCAAATTTGTTTTAAAATCATAAGACTATATTTTAAAACAATCGTTCGAGAAATTTGTAACAGGATTGCATTGTTTTCAAAACTTACTAAAACAAAAGATGCATCTGGTCAGCAGATTCCAGATCTACTAAGTGCACAAAGTGCCTCAGGTCTAGCAGCTAAGTGCTTTCCAACATTATCGGAAAAAAGAGTATAAATACTGCTAGTTTGAATCCAAAAACGGGGAGCACAATAGTCAAACAGCAATGGCAGATTTAATCCATGCTCATGGTTTAAGTAATACAATGTATCATGAGTAGAGGAAATTTCACCTTTCTCTCCATTCAAATATGTTCTTTTCTGCCATCATAACTCCGGATCCTGTACCCATAAACTTTAAAATGCTTAGAGACTGAACAAATTAAATGCGACCTGTCTGACTGACCAAGTCTAGATCTAGTTCACCAAATCCCAATGGACACTAAAGTGTCAAGGATCGCCATTATCTTTTATCAAGGTAAAAGAACTTTAGCCGCTGTCTAATGTAAAATCTCTTAAATTCAGCCTTCTGTAATAATAACTCTGTCATTCTATTAGATGATTAATATTATGTAAAATGATTTATAATTTATTTACCTCTAGTTTATACATAACTCTATATAACTTTAATTTTTGTTTTATCATTGAGCCTCTATTAAATCTGTTTTCTCTCACTTTCATGCGGCAATAATCTTTTAACTTTTATTATCGTATTTTTTTACATTTGTATTTTAAATATGCCAATAATCCCTCAAATTCGTTAGTATGTAATTTCTTTCCCTCCCGACTTCATGGGATGACTAGATTAAATTTAATTAAAAACAAGTCTTATTTTATCTTTGCAAATGCTCACGAATTTGGGGGAAAACAAATTAATTATCTCATAAGATTATTGTAGAAAAACAGAGCAGAAATCTGTTTTTCTAAGAAATGTTTTTTTATTTTATTTACATAATAAAGTGCTAATCCTAAAAATTCAAAGTTATTATGTGAAATCAAATCTATTTATTATCAAATTCATCACCACCACCCCATTCGTATATGTATAATTATGTCTATTCTAATGACATCATTTATAACTGAATTTTTATACTTATTTAATGGTGTGGGAAGTTTATAGTAATGGGATTCTTTATACCAATGAATTATGGATTTAATAAGTTTAAGTGATCCATTACTGTTTAGTAATTAAATCATACCATTACACAGGATATTCCATAATGTGTGGGCATCAATTAAGTAAATTTTCTTTAAAGTTATGTGTTATTTCAAGGACTGCGTGCATACAGGCCTCATCATTCGTATATATATATATATGTGCTTCTCTACCCAGGCGTATCGGAAAGCCGAACCCCGTCTCGTATCTCCAAGTCCAAAAACCAGGCTCTTAACTCCCCCGGGGACTTATTTGGTTGCTTAAGCTGGCTTTATATTGAGGATCACTTTGGGGAAAAAGCCCAGCCCATTAAATGCACAGATGACTGCTCTTCATTTGTGAACCTATTCTGCCAACGTTTGCAGACATATATCGGTTTATTTCTTCAATAAATTCTCGGAAGCACCTGCAAGAATCTGTGATTGGATTATATAAGTATGCTGCCATGCATGCACTGCCTTTCTGTTATATTCCTAGATAAAACCTATGAATATGCATAAGCCATAATTTTATGACTCTACTAACCAGATCTATTTATTATATCTATTAATATTTTCAGATGCGTGTCTTTTATGATGGCATTATATATATATGTTAATGAACTATCCCACACAATTTTTCACTCAGCAAAAACTGAAATCCTGTTATCTTTTAATAAAATATATTTTTGTAATAAAAATTAAGGTTACAATCATAAAATAATGTTTGGAAGCTAAATCGGTTAAATGGGTGGATTGGTATCTTAAGAATATATTTCCTCATAGCGCTAAATCAATTGTTCCTCAGTATACTAATCTATTATTGGCATATGAGCCACAATAATAAATCAAATAAAGTAATCAATCAAATCTGTCATCATCTAAGTTATAAATAAATGTCATATGATTTACCTGTTACCATCTAAATGTAATTCAAAATATATTTTCGCTAAGAGGCCAATGATTAATAAAATAATGAAACAAGTATTTATTCATATTTCTTTAAATTAATAAATCTTATATATATATATTATAAACTTGCAGAATCATTGTTTTCTTTTATTTAAATATTAATATCTTAGTTATTAAATTATGCTTGCTCTGACTAGATGATCTCCCGCTAATCTTATAGATATAATTAATATGAAAGGTCACAACGTTTAAATGAGTCAAACTTCTGTTTAATGCTAAAATATTCCCTCATATAAATTTAGAGTCTGATCGATATTATCGGGATTGTTGCTCATAAGTTAGTAGATCTGGAAAATAGGCAAATAGGGCAGAGTTCATGGATGTTCCTGACTTATGTATCTTGCACAATATTGAACTCTAGGTACTTTTGCCTAGATGCTAGATCTTGTTATATGAACAAACAAAACCGACCAGTACAGTGTATTGTGCCATTACAATTTAGTCATTAGCTAAATTTGTAGTAATGGCATGAAAGAAAATGCTGAACAAAAATCATCATCACATTTTCATAAAAAAGGGAAGCTGTAGGGCATCCAAGTTTAAACCCTAAAAGATCAAGTTTTAAAAGCTTGAGACAGAAAAAGAGTGGGTCAACAGTTATATTCTTTATTTGTTTGTGTGTTGATAGAAAACTCAAAAAAGAGTAGTACACAGTTAATTATTCAGTATTTAATTTTTTTTGTTAAAAAGTAAAAGTTATAACACATACGTATAGGCAGTGTATGTTTAAGCTATTGAATTGTTTTATATTTCAGATATTAAACTTTCTTTAAAACCAGCCTATGCTTGATCAATTCTAATATCTTATTCTGTTTCTATTTTGCTTTTCTATAATTGTAATTTGAATTGAAAAAGTTACAGATTTAATTTTAAATATTAGGGTTATAATTTCTAAACTAGCATTCATATTATTAGTCAGCCAGTTTTATAAATGATTGGAATAATGGCAGTGTGTGTGCTTGGATATATTACATACATAAATTTACATTTATTATATATTGAAAAAAAGGGTTAAATCTGTCAAATTAGATTTATATTTTTGTAGCAATTTTGTTTTTATAAATGATTGTTTGTCATTTTGGAGTTTAAGCTTGGTGAGAACTCTAATTTTAAAAATGTCTCATCTTGAGATCAAAAGAAAGAATCTCAAATTTGAGATGTTACATAGGTGTAAAAAAGGATTAAGACTATTTTTTCCATCAAAACAAAAGTTTGTCTAAAAATCAGGATAGTGAGATTTTTAGTACTATTCAACTAAAAAACAATTTGGTTGAAAATAAGTTATAAATCTAATTAAAAGAGGTGGTCAGAAATAGAAAAAAAAATCGGATATAAAAGCAGTCTGGAAAATCAGTTGAGCTAATTATTATAGAGACTTTTAAAAATATTGAAACTAAAAGGACAAGTGTTTTTAACTCTACAAAAATCTCAATCCAAAAGTCATTTTTTTATTATTAAATTTTTTTTTAGGATTGAGGATATAAGAATGGCAGGGTAAGAAAAATTAATATATATCTCATCTGTTGACCAGACTATCCAGCCAGCACATCATATAAAGAAAAAAAAAGGAAAGGTCTGAAATTATAAGATTCTACACCTTTCAACTGACTGAGAGAAATAAGATGTTTTTAAATAGAAAGAAGAAAACATTCACCTGCATTTGAAGGTGATCAGAAAAAAAAAGTAATTACTGATAAATATTAAATCATCAAGTCCAATTAATTGTTCCAGTAACTGAGTTTAAACCCAAGAAAATTTATAAACATGAAAACAACTACTGTACTTCATCCACTAAAAGAATCATGCTTGACAGGAAGAGTTAATATAATGATTTTCAAATTGTCCACTAAAGCAAATAACATCATCATCAAATAATTATACACCTTAAGAAAAAGATTGTTCCAAAGAAAACGGAAAGGGTAGATGCAAAAATATAGACATTAAACAAGAAAATTTGACTCATTGGAAGTCCTACAAAGAATAGAACTGGTAGTATAATTTTTTTTATATATATTTTCTTTATAATATCAGAGACTTAGTAAAATTTTAGCAACAGAGTGGTATATTTTTGTTTAAAGAACTTTTAAGACAACCAAGATCAATTGAAACCAAGAATTTCTTAATAACGATAAACATAAGCTTTGTTAATGATTTTATATGTACTAAAATTATGATTGTCTATTAACCTAAAGTTATGAAATGTTATTAATATGTAAAATATTTTTTTATTTTGTTTTAAATAATATTTTTGTTATTATGGGGATAAAACATGCACATACATAATAATATAATACTTGTTGCATATATGTAGTTTTGTGTGAATGTAAAATAATAGGCAGATTAGAAATATTAGATTATTGTGTTTTAAGTTAAAGTATAGCATTTCAGAGGGTAGAAGGGAGGGGGGGAAAATAATTTAAAACTTGTTCTGGAAATCTTGCTTTCACTTCTACTAACATTTTTTTTTAACCATTTTACTTTACATGTTAGATTATAAAGGTATGTGTGCCAAAGAGAAAGGAAAAGAGTATTTTTTTTTTTTTTAGATATTTTCTTGTTAAGTAAAAATCATGGTCAATTTGACATCCAATTCAATATATGCATTATACCATTTACGGGAAAGGGGGAAAGAATTTAAAATTAATGTTATGATTTTAAAAGTCAATTACGATTATTGTTATTGTTAATATCAATTTTCATGTAGATATAGAAAATTTTATGTATACATTAGAAATGCAGTAATAAATATTAGTTTATTTTATTAAACAAGGTGTATATATTTCATTAAGAGTAGTCTTTATTAAGTGTGATCATTCATCATCAAGGTGAATATTAGCTATTTAAGTTCCAATTAGATATACTAAAATTAAGCAATGATTATGAATTTCTTTATAACAATTAGGTTTTATGATTAGGCTTAGTCCTAAAGCTGTGGTTGAAACTATTATTGTTATCATTATCATCATTGTCATCATCACATTTTAATTAATGAGCTGTTTAAACGTTTAAAGGCCATAAATAAATATTGATTTCATAGTATTTAGTGATTTCTTAGTATTATTATAACCACCATCCCATTATCTATTTCATGCAAGGATGAGTGAATTGCCATCTTAAATTAATAATATAATCTGAGCTAGTAAAACTTATAAAAAAATATTGAAACACATTTGTTATGTTAAGATCTAAGAAATGATTTTTGTCTAATGAATTCCACTTTAGTTTAAAGATGTTTTATGTTACCTAGGTGTTTACTTAAATATTAGTGCATACAGTGATATGGGTCTAAAATAAAAAATCATACATTTTGTAAGAAATAAGGTACCAAAGGGATTCAAACCTGGTACCTGTGAAAAAGTTATAAATATAACTTTGTCTAGGTCCAGCTAACCTAATGGCGCCCGGATAGACCATATTCACTTGTTATTCACTTAGACATGCACTTGAGATCCAACCAAGAGATAGGAGTGAGTAAAATCTACAGTTGGATATATTGAGAGATATTTGATTGAGTTACCAGTGTACTCACTCACTTGATTTCCATATACCTGAGTTATAGTAGTTTGTTCTTAATAATTTATTTATAATTATTGATATTGTGATATCTTGAGAAATCTAATTATAGAAATGTTTCATTTGATCCAATGACCCTTAATATGATTGATAACTCAGTCTGATCTTTTGTTTAGTGGCTTATGCTCAGCAAGTTGCATATACAATTCTTTGCTCTTTGATATAAAATAAAAGCTACAATTCTTTTTTGTTTATTAAGCTAAATAATATATTATAATCCTTTTGATTAGTTTATTAAAGTTACAGTATATATATATGTTATTTTAATATTCTCATGAGTAAATTATAATTTCATAATATTATTTTCAGGAGATTCTGTGTAAGAAAAATAAAAGAGCTAAATAGCTGATGTTTCAGTAAAATAACATACTTTCCTCAGAACTTTTTCTTTTTCAAATCATAAAAATATACATGAGATTTATATATATAATTAAGAAATAATACCAGATAACTGATCATTATATATAATTACTTTAAACACATCCATCATGCTTATAATATTACTACCAGAAAATATTTCACAATCATTGTCAAGGCATCATTTCAAATAACTAAGAAATAGATTCCCCATTTCCTATTTTTTTTTAAGATCTTAAACAGAAAATAAATGTAATCAATGATAAACAATAATATGATTTAAAATTTTGTATCATTATTTATCATTTAAGATCTTAGACAAAGATAGGAAGTAGGAATTCCATTTCCAATATATTCATAATGTTGCCTTGACAATCATTGCTGAAATATTTTCTAGTGATGTTAAAAGTATTAGGGCTCTGCATGAAATAATTGTTTACAATGACTAATAGTTATATAAATATATGATTAGACCAAATAATGAGAACACTTGCTATAAAGCATTATTTTTTTATATAATATGCCATCAAAATAAAAATACAAATATCAATAAAAATTATTTTATTTTATAGACATAATCTTAAAGAGGCTAGTAAGAAGTTTCTGGCACAAAGATAATGTCAATTTTATAAGCCTGTAAGAAGAATATATTAGATTTTTTCTGAATTTAAAAAAGATTAAATTGTTGCTATCTGAATTAGCAATAACATTAATTTCTAAAACTGCTAAAATGTCTAATGTTTTAAGATAAATCCAAGGGCAATGATTGCATTCACTAAAATTGTAAAAGTTAACTGTGATTGGAAATGAATATTTACTGAAAAAGACTATGGAGATTGTGAAGATTTATAACAGGCCATAATGGAGTAAATTACTGCTGAGGAAATTAAGGAAAGCATTAAAAAAAAAAATTGCCACTAGTTTTTCTAAAAAAAACCTATGATATTAAAATAATGGTATATAAGTATGAAAACTGAACAATGAATCATTGAATACATGCCCCATCAGGTTATTCATTCTTTACACTTTTTCTAATTATATAGATCTATGCTTGTCAATAGCCAAAAACAAGCCTACTTGTCATATGTTCTTTCAACTTAAAAATATAATTGTAAAATTGTTATGATTTGAATTGTCATACTTTGAAATTTTTTTAATGCAAACAATACTCTGCATAGAAATATACAGATTATTTGAGCATTTTCAAGACCAGATTTATCCTATAATGCATATATTGTTACAAGACTACATAGTTTAACAGGCAACCCCGGTATTAATTTTGTTGTTTATATAAATGTCTATTAAAAATTGAACCTGTTGACCACGTAAGGTAGTAAACGCAAAAACTATGGTTGTATAATCGTCATAACACCTGCAGATAGAATTTGATTACTATCCACCGTATTAGGTTCGAATATGAATCCCTTTCTTAAATATATCTTAAGAAGTAAAATCTACGTATCCTATATCAGGATGTATGTTTAAAAAAATATTTAAAAAATCTACCTAGTGGCCATTATTCCATTTAAAAAGATAAATGACAATTTCTTTGGATAAAGTATATTTATGAGCGTCAATTAATTAAATGACCTCAAGCGCCAATCTTAATAAGATGTAAGAATTATACTTTTCCTTTTTTAGAAATCTTAAAACTATCGCTAATTAGGTGCCCGGCCCTTTCAGCTAGCTCAAATCCCAGGGCTGGGAGGTATCAATAGCCATCAGGCTGAAAGGAGGTAATGGCTAAATTTGCATAGTTGGAACAAGCTTTCCCTGCTTTATATACTTCTCAACTTAAGACGCGTATATTTAAACTTACGTATTAGTAACGGTTTCTTTTCTATACCCCTTAAATTAGATCGCATGACATTAACATTAGCTAATGTTGAACTCCCTCTTTCTACACATTTATTCCCTCTATACGCAATCTATTTCTTTATCAAATCTATGGTTTAGAATTTTAAAATTACATGTAATTGAATTGCCTATTCTGAAAAGCATATTTCATTAATTCTAATATTCTGCCAGGAAGGGAACTAGGCCAATATAAGTGATAAATATATTCATTAATGAGAGACAATTTGTTTTAATGTAAGTGTACAATTTTATTACGATGGCTAATTAAATATTGAGAAAGAAAAACATAAAAGACAAAAAACAGAATCAATGAATTATAAAAGAACATATAATTAAACACATGTGTGGGAATGCATTTATATGTTGTAAATTAAGATATATAATTTTATATAAAGGCTGCAACTTTGGAGAGTAACGATAGGCAATTTTCAGTTCTTTTACGATAATAAAACTAGTTATAGTTACCTTGAAGTACCCGGGATTTTTAATATGGATAAATTTATTTCCACATAAGCTTGATTTTGACGATCCAACCGAAATTTACATATTATTTTCCTGTTGACAAATAAAACAAAATTTTGCTGCTAATGGCAAAAGTTTTGCATGAACATCCATTTTGAGGTATTACTTAGATCTAAGAAATAATGACAGCTTACTGGGGCATTCTTAGTGTACACAATTCGATATTTTCTTCCTTCCTGGATTGTTTTAGTGGCGTATTGATAAGATCCCTGCGGTTCTTTGAGGGCAAGCAATTAACAGTAACAGCTACATATTCAGAGCTCAGGATGGCGGCCTTACACATATTGTTCTCCCCTGCATTCCGATTGTAGCGATGGTCTGAGTTACTATATCTAAATTCATTTTCTTCTCTGGATGGTCGATTGAAGGATTTGTTTTAATGTTTCATTTTATAATACGAGCATAGCTGTATCAGCCAATTTAGCAACAAAAAAATATTATTTCATTTAAGTTTGAAAAACACTCTTGCTTGTTCTGATTTTTCTTTTTAACTAACTAATTTCTCCAATTCCTTTTGTTTCCCAAATTAGTTTATCAGTATGCCGATCTCTATTTCTTAGGCATGCTTTTAACATTTTTTTTTCTGCTATACATTTACTTAAGATTCCTTGGAAATTTTGAGTGGCTAAGTAATCGAATAAAAGACACAAAATTGCCTCAAGTATACATATCAAAGTTCTTTCGTTACTCTCATTAAAAATGCGATATACAATAAACAACAGAAAAGTATACATTTAAAACAAATTAATAATACAAGAAAAAAATTTATATATTTGCGTATAACTGCATTCCCACAATTTATTAACATATTTTTATAAATGTATTTTAAAACAAATAACTATAAACATCTTTCTCTTTTCTTTTTTTTTAAATAAATAAAAAAAAAACTTTCAAACTTTCTTTCTCTTTGACATATATATCTAATTCTTTATATTTTATACTCGCACAGTGAATCCAATTTATTGGACTCACACTGATCTAAGCAGTTAGGGAATATTGTGTAACTCCCTTGTAACAGGATTTGAACCCGGCTACTATTACAATAGATATCTTTCAAATAATATTTATATTTATACAGACTTGACAATCAACTCAGAGAATATCAGATGTTATTTAAATGTATATATATATGTATATAATTATAGGAGATTTGAACCCAGACTTTCAAGCACCCTTTAGCTATCTAATCTATCTCATAGGATCAATACATATCTACCACACACATGTGAAAAAGATAAACGATCTCCAGTACATGTATTTCACACTGATCCAGCACTTATCAGTTGGTTCAGATCATCATGTCCCATACATATGTATAATTGATGCTCATTTATCTTAAGATAGCAAATCTTCAAACTTTAATGGACAGGTTTCAATCTATTCTATCATCCAACTCTTCAGCCTTTCATACCATTGAAAATCTGATAATGGAACTAATATTATTATCATGACCATGTTGACCTTAAGTCATTTTGACTCCTAATGGATAGGATCTTATCCATTTAAATACATAGAAGAGGGACAGGCAGAATAAGACTGAATCTGCAATATTTAATTACAGTATACTTTATATCCTTGAGTTTATCCTGCTTATCCCTCTTCTGTGTATTTAAATAGACAAGTCCTATACATAATGGGTCACAATGACTTAAGGACAACATGGGCACAACAATAATATTGACATCATCAAAGGATTTGGATGTTCCACTATTAGATTTTCGATGGTATGGAAGACTGAAGAGTTTGATAGTGAAGTAGAGTGAAGACTGTCCATTAAAGTTTGAAGATTTTCTATCTTAATAATAAATGAGCATCAACTATATTTATGTGTGGGAGATGATGATTTGGACCAACTGAAGAATGCTAATTCAGCATTAAATAGGTATATTGGAGATCATTTATCCTTTTCATGTGCATGGGGGGGGGGTCATTTGTATTGGTTGTATGAAATAACTGAAGAGTGCTTGAAAGTCTGGGTTCAAATCCCCTGTAATTACATCTAAACTCCAGGGATATCTTTACTTTACTTGCAAACAAATATTATATACATATACCATGACTGACAAATCACCTGCTTTAAATATTATTAAGACTTTATGAGTCACTTTGAATAAGCAAGAAAATTGATTGATATCTTTCACTAAAAAGAATAATAACATTTTTACAAAAGTTAAATAAATAGATTTTCTATTTGAAATTCCAATGATTTCTATTTGTTGTATTTTTACTGAATTACTTGTCCTAATCAAAAACAAAAAAAGAATGACTTGAAATTTTTTGACATGCTCAAATGTTACAATTTCTATTAGAAAAATAATAAAAATTCTTACATATACAATAATCAATATTTATAAAATTATGAAAGACATTTTATAATTTTGTATATGAACAATATTAAACTATAGTTATATTAAAATGATTTACTTTTAACATATTTGCAAATAAATCCGGCTGCATATTGGCAGTCAGAATTTCTCCATTTTCCATCAGGGTTCATCATAACACAATCATTTTCTGCATTGTAGGATGTATTGAGAGGGTATTTAATATCCCAAGCTGTAAAGCTTATTTCTGAATGATCAATCCAGGAAAAATTGCCTAAATCAAATATAATAAAATTATTACAAAAGTTAAATAAATAGCTGAAATTATAATTTTAATAAATTATTTAAAATTGTAAATATTTGTATCTAATTAGAGTTTTTATTGATTTAATTGTATAATTAATAACACCAAATCAGATAGGTAGGAATTTATTTTTTTTACCAAGATCGGTATATAGGTTTTTTTTCTCATTTATAAAAATAAGCAGTAAACAAAAAATAGCACTGGTTTATTTTATATATATATATAAAAGTAGAATATGTAAAAATAATGTTCCAACCATCATTTTTTTTAATGATTTATATTAAAACTTTTTTTTTTTAAAAAAAAAACCCACTTTATTTACACTTTAAGTGGGAACTTTCTTCAATGTCTTGGCAGAGAATCTGTTCAAAGTATTAAGAATAAAATATAAAACAATATTTACAATAAATATAGACATTAAGTGAATGTGATCATAAACCTCAGATTCATTACAAAAATTGCAAAGGTCAGCCATATTATTTTTAATGATGACTTTCAAGGGAAAAATATAATTAAAAAAATTGTTAGCAGTAATACTATTAGAAGCAAAAATACCCCCCCCCCCCATTTGTTTAAATGCTTCAGTGGTTAGAAAACAGATAAGTAAAATTAGAAATCATAATACTAAAAAACAAGATCAAAGCTTCACTTTATCACTGTTAACTACCATTGAACAAATATATTTGCACTTATGATAAACCATAGTAAAGACTTATTATAGCCATATTTATTTTCTTGTAATTGAAATTGGTCACTTCATAAATAGATATGCTTTTGAAAGTTATTTAGATTAATTTAAATATTCAAACACTTTAAGAATTTTAATCTGGTTATTAGTTTATCAAATCATACATTTATAAAATTATTTGTCAATTTTATAATCATTAATTAATAAAAGGAAACCAAATATGACATAAAAAATGTTAAATGCTAAAATATTAAATGCTTAATTTTTCTTTCAATCTAATTTTTTAGTATTCCAGCAAAGCTATTGTGAAAGGCATTGCTGAACAAAAATAATTTTGATAGGTCATAATAGTCCTTAATATTGCATACATATGTATATAACAATAAATTATAACGTGTAGATCATAGATAGTATGTAATAAAACATATTCTACAAGAATATGTAAATAATTATCAGCTAATCAGTCACTAGTTTAATGTATGTTTATGTGTATGTAGATATGTTAATGTATTTGCAATATTCTCTTTAGTCATGCTTTATCAAAGATATGCTTTATCAAAGCCCGACTTAACAAAGTTATAAATATTGTTTTATATTAAAATTTATTGCCATAATAGTTGATAATTATCTACATACTCTCATACAAATGTAAATATATTAAATTTATTAAGTGCAAACAGATGATAGTAATAACATGAAAGGTTAAAACCTTAGACAGATATGCTTTAAAAAATGCTTATGTGATATCTGATTGGCTGTTATATAAGCTTTTTTTAAAGCATATCTGTCGAAGGTTTTAGCCTTTCACATTAATACTCTTGTACCATATATTTTATTATATATATATATTATAATGGTTAGTGCCCTCTTTATTCCTATTTGCCTCACCAAGGTGACACTAGGCTATTTGAACCTAGAAAAATTTATAAAGGAGGCAGACATATACAGGTGAGGTTCAACTTTTATTTGATCGATAGCATTAGTCACAAGTTCATGGAGAAATTGAACTTTAAGATAAAAATATCAGTTTGAAAAAGTACAAATTGATTTCAAATAAAATTAATAACAATAATAAAACAAATCACCACCAGAACTAATGAGACAAAATGTTTATTATGCACATACAATTATCAAAACAAATTTGAGGATTTAATTCTTTAACATATATTACTAAATAGATTTAATTGATGTTATTTATGTTATATGCACAGATGGATGACTTCAATATATTTTAACATTGTTTTAGAATTTTGCTAAGTGCAAATATACTGCCTAGAACATGTTTTTAAAAGACTCAAATCTTTTAACTCTAGACCAAAAGTTTGCATCCAAACCAATGCTAGTTTACTGATATACCGATGTGATCAATACAAAATGAGAATGTTAGTATAACAAAAATCATGATTACAGGAATTTATATCTATCATCTTATTAGAAGAAATATGTCAATCTTCATCAATACAGGAATGTACATCTGTCTGGTGAAGGATCATACAAATATATGTGGAAAGGAAATGCTTCAGACTGGGGAGGGGGGTAGAGCAGACCATTGCCGACTTATAGTCTCCATTCTTAGGGTAAGAAAAACAATGATGTAGGAAAATCTCTACTACCATTTGTAATGTGATGGCTATCATTTTCATGCTATGCATTCAATTGGGTGATATATCCTATATACTAACATGGCACAAGGAAATGAGAATCCAATGTGCTTCCCCAGATTATATTGACATAAATACCCATATACCCATCCACCAGCATAGATTCAACTATGAAACAATTAGCCCAAAATTAATCTTACTTAAACCAATATAATCTTAATGAGTCTATGTAGCTATTTACACCTAACTTTAAATTTATTAATTTTAATTTAATGAAGATGGAAATGACAATGGCAAACCTTTTACACATAAAATATTTAATAAATAATTTAGATCTTAATTTAAATGTCTGATAGAAAATTTTCTTTAGGAGAAATACATAATGTTCAGGTTTAGTTATTCAAATGGAAAGTTCGTATTTTTTTTAGGTTAAATAGTTCACAGTTCAAATTTCATTTAAAAGTTCATTTCAGGGGATCCGCCAGACTGCTGCAGGTTTATTGAAAACTATTTTTATGATCATTGATGTGCTACACATCCAGTTCAAAGATTTGTCCATCATTGATTAGTAGATCTTTCCTTTTGGAGACAAGTCTATTTTGTTATTCTTCAATGCAACTGAGGGAATGAAGTCTATTGCATTACTCCTACATCATGGAAGTCCACAATGCAGGTACAAAATTTATTTTTAATCAATCATTTCTCCTAAAATAATTAATTCTTCCTTTTATATTTAGTATCCCTTATCACCAAATTCCTGGATTGAACTCTCATGGCTTAGTGCAATTCTTATTGGTGATAATGATTTTTCTCTCTGGACTGTGTGTGTGTATGCATTTTTATTGGTTAGTTTCTTTTAGAATGGGAAACACTAATATTTTCTTATCACTAATAATTTTAATTTCTTTTATCTGATTTACAATCAGTTAAATGCCCCAAGGGCCTGTTTGCCAGTATATTTCAACAGAAATTCATTTCTTTTTTTTTTTTAATGTCATAGGATCAGCCGGGACGCGAACCCGCAACTCGGGCAACTGCCTGCAAGTGCAAGGCAGTCGCGCTGACCTCTCGACCACCAATGCAAGACAGAAATTCATTTCCATCCTACTATAGTTTAAAAATAACTTTAAAAAAGAAAAATAAAGAACAGTTTTTATTTTTATTTTTACCTTTCTTAAAATAATCTTTTTTTAGATTTTTAACATTCCTTACCACTCTTAAGTTATTATTTAATCAGTTTACCATCTGTGCATTTTAAATATATTAAATTTATTAAGCAGAAGCAGATGATATAATAATAACATGAAAGGCTAAAATCTTTGGCAGATGCACCTTAAAAATGCTTATATGATAGCCAATCAGATGTAATAATGACTGCACATGGAACTCTCAATTCAAAACACAAGGCAGAGATTTTACAAGAAAAAGTTGAAACCACCTTCTTCTCTACTTAAATTTATATATAAATAAGCCAGACTCAAGAATTTTGAACTAAGAGCGTGAAGCTTAAAATCCTTCACATTTAATTCACTAAATCTCTGCCTTGGGTTTTGAATTGAGAGCTTCCATGTGCAGTCATTATTACATCTGACTGGCTGTCATATAAACATTTTAAGACACATCCGTCAAAGGTTTCAGCCTTTTAAGTTATTATTATATCATCTGCTTGCGCTTAATAAATTTAATATATTTACATTTGTTACTATCATTAGATTAGAAAATTGCTTCATAGTAAATTGAAAGATTTCACATTTTTTATTTATAGATAATATTTAGTGAATTAAATGTGGTGTTTTAAGCTTCACACTCTTAGTTCAAAATGCTTGAGTCTGGCTTATTTATATATAAATTTAAGTCGTTCCATCTTTTTCTTGAGAGTTCCATGTGCAGTCATTATGATTGGCTGTCATATAAGCATTTTTAAGGTGCATCAGTCAAAAGTTTCAGCCTTTCATGTTATTATCATATGTGCATTTTTTTAAATATTAATTTAAATAAATTTTATTTATTGATCTTTTTTTTATATTTTCATTTGAGAGCAATATAACGGCATATATGTATACTGTTACATTATGTATATACTGAAATTATAATGGGAATTTTCATATATTCAACTAAAAGGATTTCAGTTACAAAATATTTGTAGAAAAATACATGGAAATTCTCATTATAATTTTAATATTTATATCTATGAATCTTTCAAAACCTAATTATTATATTTATAAGTAGATAAAATAAACTCTGAGTTTAAACTGTAAATAATAAAACACATGTATATCAATGAGTTAAAAAGAGTAAGACAACTTGGGTGAGAATAAAATCATGCACAGATATTTCTACAAGAGAATGTCAAGAATAGCAATTACCATGCCACACCTATTGTATTTATCAATTCATGGTGTAATTTTTCAGATATGGCATTAAATTATCATTTCATGTGAATATGAATAGGAACTAACAAATCCTTGACTGAGCACTAAACACCATGCATTAAATATTCTTGTCCAGTTATCTTATTAAAAAATTGTCAAATAATCATCAATGATGTCCTTAGAATATATTCAACCTTTAATATAAATATAATAATTATTCCTCTTACCAGAAAATGATTTTATCACCAAGTTGATTTTTCACTAATAGTACACAACCCCAGCAATTAGATTTGCATAAAAAATTGGCTTTACTTCAAGACAATTGAAATATATACATATTGCAGAATGATCTGTTATTTTTTTTATGTGGATAATAATCAAACAATGAATATTATTATATGGTGATTGGATTTTGACTTCTCTCTAAACTTTTTCAAATATTTTCTAAGTGCATTTACCTAAATTGCTATATATATATATATATATATTGTAACCTTGCATTTACCTAAATTGCTATATATATATATATATATATTGTAACCTTCAAGGCTGAGTTTATAGGCATGGCTTTTATGTGAATATTTTTCTTTATTATATAGTACAAAATATTAAAACTCATGTGTAAATAAATTTTAAAGTGTTTTGAAAATGATAATAATTGTTAAAAGTAAAATGTATTATCATTTTTATTTTAAAATAAATAAATATTACTTTTTTTTAAAAAAGAATGTTACTATGGAAAACAACTTCTTCAATTATCTGCATTTTCAAGAAAAAGGTAGGAATTATTGTTACTTCATCGTGTCACTCACTGGATGGATAGAAGTCAGTAACATTTGTAATGATTCTTGAAGATAAAAATAATGCAATCTTTGGGATAAAACTTCAGAATACCTTTCTTGATTTTCCCAATGGTGTAGCTGACTATGGAGCTGTAAGCAAAGGAATACCTTCAAATTAACTTTGCTTCTGCTAATCTGTTCATTAGTATCTAATGCTGAAGCTAAATATGTGACACTTACTTGCTATAAAAAGGAAACTAGCCATCTAAATTCATTATCACATAGAAATATTCTTCTATGAATTAGTTTGTAAACCTGTTTATTTTAATGTTTTTTTAAATATCTGGAAAACCTTCACAGGGAAACTATAATAGAAACCTTCTTAGGAAAACTACCATGGAATAAATCGAAAGAAGTTAAAATGTTAATATTGTTAGCAGATGTTTAAAATAATGATTTTAATGGCCATATATCTACATTCATGGAGACAGAAATATGTGTGAGCTCACAAAGACATCAAGATAAAAAAACAACTTACTATTAGCTTTTCTCAATGAATTATTATAAAGCTATAAAGATTTTTCCTCTCACATGTGCTCTTCATATAATTTTAAATGTAAATATGTATATACATTTTTATTATTGTTGTTATCATTCTATTTGTTAGTTAAAGTTAAGTGTTAATAATTTTATTGCTTTTTATTTCTCATCCAAAGACCAAGTTAATTATTTATTTTATCATTTCATAATAGTATTAAGGTGGGGGGGGGGGATAATGGTCAGGAAATATAGCTGAATCTGCATAGAGATTTGTTTTGTGTTTCAATTTAATCACTACCTGTGACTATTATAGATTGGTCAACTAAAAATAGTTTAATTATGTCACCATATATATGGTCACCTATTAGTTATTTTTGTTCCCCAGGAAAAAATAATTTTAGAATATTATGTTTTCATTTTATGCATTTGTGAAAAAAAGTGGTTACCATTATGAAGAAAAGAAGGAATATGAGGATATACAACAATGATGCATTAAAAAAGATTGAATATCTTGAATTTTGTAAAATGGTGCAGAAAAGAGTTGAAAATGATATAAGAAAGTATAATTGTGAACTAGCAAGGAAAGCTATAAAAGAGAATAAAAGTCTAAAGAGTGTAAACAACATTTTGGTATTGGTAGGAAATTTATATCTGCAATAAGAAAAAAAGATGGAAGTATTACTAAAAAGAGAGATGACATCATGAAATGTTTAGAAGACTTCTATCAAGAATTATATAGTAATAAAGAACAGGTGCCTCCTATACCTATTATATCTTCCAAATTGCCCAGAATTTTGAATGAGGAAGTGAGACATGCAATTAAATTTATGAAGAAAGGGAAGGCTCCAGGTAATGATGGAATTATAATTGATATATTAAAAGAAGCAGATGAAGAAATAGAATTTTTTTTAGCAAAGTTATATACCAACTGTCTAAATAATAAAGATGTACCAGATGATTGGAAGAATGCAGTATTAATATTAATATTTAAAAAAGGTGATAAAGAAGATATTAGAAATTACAGACCTATCAGTCTTTTATCAGTTTTATACAAAATTTTTACTAAGATAATTACAACTCGTCTACAGAAAACACTGGATTTCCACCAACCAAGAGAATAAGCTGGATGTAAAAGTGGTTTTAGTACAGTAGATCATATCCAGGTACTGAGAGAAGTTTTCAAAAGGACAAATGAATATGAGTTGCCATTATGCTTACGATTTGTAGATTATGAAAAGGCATTTGATTCTATAAACATTTCTTCAGTGATTAAAGCATTGGATCATCAAGGTGTAGATCCAGGATATTGTCATATTTTAAAGAATATTTATAAAAATGCAACAGCAACAATTAGATTACATAATGATAGTAGGAAAATCAACATTGAAAAGGGTGTAAGACAGGGTGACTCCATATCTCCAAAACTTTTTACAGCAGTGCTGCAAGAAGTATTTTGTGGATTAAAATGGGAAGCTAAAGGAATGAAAGTAAATGGAGATTATTTAAGTCATTTAGATTTTGCAGATGATGTAGTTGGTTTTGCAAATAATACTTTAGAGCTACAGGAAATGTTGCAGGAGTTATCAGATGAAAGTAGGACTAAAGACAAATGTTAAAAAGACTAAAGTAATGTTTAATAGATTTTCTCAAAATATGAAAATAAAGATTGATTTATGATGAGTTAGAAGTTAACACTTACAAATACCTTGGTCAGATTATTAATACAGATGGAAATATAATGGATGAAATTAATCATAGAATTAAACTTGGTTGGAGTGCTTTTGGTAGAAATAACTTGATACTAAAAGGAAATATGCCTATGTGTTTGAAAAGGAAGGTTTTTAATAAATGTGTTTTGCCAATTCTTACTTATGGATCTGAGACTTGGACACTTAATATAAAAGCAATACAGATACTTCCGAACACTCAAAGAAGTATGGAGAGATGCATGTTGGGAGTAACAAGAAGGGATCGAAAACGCAATGTGTGGGTAAGAGAACAAACAGGTGTTACTGACCTCATTGAAAAAATTAAAAGACTGAAGTGGAGTTGGGCTGGACATATTGTTAGAAGAGATGATAATAGATGGATAATTGAAATTTTAAACTGGATTCCAAGAGATTGTAAAAGACCCAGAAAGAGACCACATGAGATGGATGGATGAAATAGGAAAGTGTGCAGGGGTGATGTGGAGAAGAGAAGCTACTAAAGATAGGGAAAGATGGTTGAACTTGGAGAGACTTTCATCCTGCAGTGGATTGATAATGTTTGATGATGATTGTGCCAGTTAGTCTCAAATGACAGCACAGATGACTGCAAGCAGAGTTGCAGTCCAGTCATATATGTATAGCTATAAATGGAAGGACTGAGCAAGCTTATTTTCTCCCATGTTTACACATGAAATATATTTTAATGTTATAATTTTAAAATGGTGATAATACGCGTAGATATATAATCGCGTACACCAGAGGTACTATGCAATTTAAATAATATTTAATAAATGGTGTATTGTTTTTTGTTATTTTTGTTGTTGTTTAAATATGGTAGGCATTTAAGATTTTAATGGGAAACTTAAAACAATATGTGTTTTTATTTTTTTAAACTTCGTATTTTTTGTTTGTTGTTGTTGTTTGATACGTGTTGAATTTTTTTTTTGAAAACTTAAAAATAATTTATACTGTAACAACACATATACAGTTTTAGGCTGTATAAAAATTTTTTTATCTTTCTCTTTTTAAAATTCAGCTTTCATAACCGCAGGCCAGTCAATGATTTTTTTTTTATGCTATTGTGTATTTAAAAAAAAGAAGAAAAATGTACAAATAGCTTTAATGGTCATTTGACACCTGCAGAAAAATTTATTTAATTACAAAATGTACTTTTACTAATTAGAAAAAGTTTATGGTATGGAATTCAATGGTCTGAGTGATTCATAAATCCAAAGATTAATTACAAGTATTGTCAGACAAAATTTGTATTAATTAAACAAAATCCAAAATTTGTATTAATTAAACAAAATCATTGTTTGCAATTAAAGTATTGTAGGAAAGAGAATATAATTAAAAGTAAAAAGAGTATGGGCAATCGCTTGTAGAGGGGTTGAATTAATCCACCTTGTAAGAAGAGGGATATATAGTGATGGTCAGGTGATATGAGAGGAATTCATTCAAGAATTTTGGTTTTTTTTTCACATGCAGTTTAGACAGTAAGGAGAGGAAGATTCATTCAGTCATTTTAGCACGAGGTGTCGGCTTTCAGTCATTAAGATCATTCTGGCTTCATAGTGATTATCCTGAAAAGGATACTCCAAATTAGATTTTCTTATTCTGATGCATTCAACTATTTTTATTTTCATTGACTTGCCGAGCCATATTTGTACCCATTTTTAAATGGATTGTGGACATTTGCATGATATTCAGATTATATTCTGGTTTAATTTTTTTTTTTTGTTGTCCGAGAAGCAATTATGCAAGTTTACTTATAAATGCGGAAAAGTTTAAGCCAGCAAAGTTTAAGAGTGTCAGTTACCTTTAAAGAGTGATGACCAAAGAAGCTGATATTAACACTAAAACAAAAAAAGATTACGCAGCAAATGCCACCAAAAAACAACTTTTCGTGATTGCAGATGCGTGAACTTATTCACAACCTAATAAAACATCCAAGATGGAGATAAAGTTAAGGACCCAATGCTTGTTGAGAAAGCTGTATTAATATTTCATACAATCATATAATGGAATCCAGTCATAACTATAGTACATCCGGTATACACGTACAGCTAGAACCCTAGGGAGCCAGTAAAAGATGTGAGCTTGTTCTTCTGAAACAGAGCTGCTAGAGACAATTTTTGCAATCCTCCATTGAGTTTTCACACCATCACCTGCACAGCATATATATGTCATTCTCAAAACTCAGCCCAGCAAAGAATAAAATGGTATTTGTATTTATCCATTTTAATTTGATGTTTTTATTTATTTATTGCTATTAATTTCTTTTATTCCATAAATGATTTTTTTGTTTGTTTGTTGGGCTTATTCCCTTGTATTACTTAATGTTAAGGTGAATATTCCATTTAATTTTATATGATAAATTATAGTGTGGTAGTACTATTATATAGCTTAAGGTACATTATATTTTGCTTTTGTATTAATGTAAAAATTATCAATCCGCTACATGCAGGATTATAGAGGGCAAAATAATTTACTTACATTATTACGTCTTAGTGAGTAGGTCTAATATCAAATTAAATAATATGGTCATTGGATGCATATGTTTCACCCTCATATAATGATAGTTATTTATTCAATCCGCCACAGGCAGGATTAGATTAGGAATAAAAGTATAAATAAAAGGCCATTCCCTATTTAACTATTCACTTTGTCTGCTAAGTGAAGGACTTTTATGGGAACTGGTCAATATTAAAATAAATACATAAATGAAAGCAGTTCCATCTTTGCTTATTTGCTTGGTCCATTTGCAGGACTGTTATGGGAACTTATTAGTGTTATAGCATTTTTTTTTTACTTTGCATTTGAATAATTTAATTTAAATAACTCTAAATTTAGTCACACAAGAATTATGAGGGTTATTTTTCTCTGAGATATATGCATACCACAATCAACATACACATAAATGATAAATCATTATTGCAATAGGATTTATGAAAAGATATTTGGAGAAAGTGCGAAAATGGGAAGAAAAAGCTCAGATCATTCCATTATTTTATAAATGGTTTAACCACCATAGGGGTTTCAATAAACTTAATATTTAAATTTAAAGTATAATGTAGTGCTATGCATTATTGTTTAGCCTTCTTTATTAATTAAGGACAAACCACATTCCTGAGAGAAACAGTAGGCTGAGCTAGTAAGGGACTATACTTTATTGGGATACAAGATTGTATGATGGTGCATTTAATTTTCCATGAAATATGATTAATAAAATAATAAAAGGAGAGATCATAACTCTTTTTGAATTGCGTGGTCATGTCCCTCAGAGGAGAGAGCAATCTTTCCCCAAGGTGGCACATAAAGGTACTAGAAAAGAACCTTCGCAAATTCTAACATATAATGTCTGTCAAGATCTTTAGCAGGTACCCATCATTAATAATGTGCATTTCCATGCTCAATGTTCATTAGTTGGGATGGAGATAGCTGAAATTGGTCAACTAAAAATCCAAATTGTTTAATTATTTCACATATATATGGTCACCTATTAATTATCTTTGTTCCCCAGCAAAAATTGATTTTAGAATATTATGTTTTCATTTTATGCATTTGTGAAAAAAGGTGGTTACCATTATGATATATATATATATAATTAATAAAACAAGTCATAAATTTTGTAACTTGCTTTTAAGCTTGCATTTAATGATCACTAGATGGAGCTTCTCAAAAGCTTTAATCAAGCTTTATTTTATAAATGCCAAAAGAGAAAGAATTCAAAATCTCTATCAGAAAGTCCCTATCTCTAGACCAATTGGTTTTGAACTTATGGCTCACCTCAGTGGAGTGCTGGGACTCCCAAAACTAGATCTAAAATACTAATTCAAAAGTGAGCACTTATAAAACATATTTCTATCAATTAGAAAGCCTAAACTTTTCAGACACATAAATGTCTTCAAATCCAGCTTTACAAACCAGATAGTTGTATGGGTCAGAATTCAGCTGTTTCACCATATAGTAAAAGCCTTCAAAGATACACTTATATTAATTAATAAAACAAGTCATAAATTTCGTAACTTGCTTTTAAGCTTGCATTTAATGATCACTAGATGAAGCTTACCAATAGCTCTAATCAAGCTTTGTTTTATAAGAGTTGAAAGAGAAAGAATTCAAAATCTCTATCAGAAAGTCCCTATCTTCAGACCAATTGGTTTCAAGCTTATGTCTCACATCAATAGAGCACTGGGACTCCAGAAACTAGATTTAAAAATGCTAATTCAAAAGTCAGCAATTATAAAACATGTTTCTATCAATTTGAAAGCTATCTGTTTTGGAAAGCTGTATTTGAAGACATTTACATGTCTGAAAAGTTCAGGCTTACAAATTGATAGAAATGTTTTATAAGTGCTGACTTTTGAGTTAGTATTTTAGATCTAGTTTCTGGAGTCCCAGCACTCCACTAAGGTGAGCCACAAGCTTGAAAACAATTGGTCTGGAGATAGGGACTTTCTGATAGAGATTTTGAATTCTTTCTCTTTTAGCACATTTAAAATAAAGCTTAATTAGAGCTATTGGTAAACTCCATCTACTGATCATTAAATGCAAGGTTAAAAGCAAGTTACAAAATTTATGACTTGTTTTATTAATCATTAAATTGCACTTTATGCAAAAAAGTGAAGCTTATTATTATTAGAAAAGGATTATATGTCTGAGCACTTTCAGAGAACTTTAGTCTCCATATTCATAGCCTATTATAAGTGAAGTTTAGCAGTAATTTATACAAAATTTTCTTTCATAAAGATCATTTTCTGGAGATTGTAAAGCATGATTCTTTTTAGTTTATTACATAGTTGTCATTTGCAATAAAGCATGCTTCCTTAATTGTTAGTTTCATATTATTACGTTCAGTGCACAGTGCCCTTTCCATAATGGGTTCGAACATGTGGCCTGTTGTTTTTTGGTACTCAAAGAATATGGATATCCATATTCTTTGAGTACCAAAAAACAACAGGCCATGTGTTCAAACCCACTATGGCAAGGGCACAGTGCACTAAACATATTCTTTGAGTACCAAAAAACAACAGGCCATGTGTTCGAATCCACTATGGCAAGGGCACTGAACGGAATGATATGAAAAAAAAGATTAAGGCGGCATGCTTTATTGCAATGACAACTATGCAATAAACCAAAAAGCATTGTGCTTTACAATCTCCAGAAAATGGTCTTTATGAAATAAAACTTTGCATAAATTAGCACTAAACTTCACTTAAAGTAGGTTATGAATATGGAGATAGAAGTTCTCTGAAAGCACTTAGCTGTTTAATTTTTTTCTAATAATAATAAGCTTCACTTTTTTGTGTAAAGTGCAATTTAAAACTTACCACTCAAAGATGAAGTAAAAAAAACAAGGATTTTATTTTTATTAATTATTATAAGTGTACCTTTGAAGGCTTTTGCGATGCAATATTGCAGAGGTTTTTACTATATGGTGAAACTGAGCTGAATTCAGACCCATATAGCTATCTGGTTTGTAAATCTGGATTTGAAGACATTTACAGTCTGAAAAGTTCAGGCTTTCAAATTGATAGAAATGTGTTTTATAAGTGCTGACTTTTGAGTTAATATTTTAGATCTAGTTTCTGGAATCTCAGCACTCCACTGAGGTGAGGCATTTCCGATAGAGATTTTGAATTCTTTCTCCATTGGCACTTATAAAATAAAGCTTGATTAGAGCTATTGGTAAGTTCCATCTAGTGATCATTAAATGCAAGCTTAAAAGCAAGTTACGAAATATATGACTTGTTTTATTAATTATTATAAGTGTACCTTTGAAGGCTTTTGCGATGCTATATGTCAGAGGCCTTTACTATATGGTGAAACTGAGTTGAATTCAGATCCATATAGGTATCTGGTTTGTAAAGGTGGATTTGAAAACATTTACATGTCTGAAAAGTTAGGTTTTCAAATTTATAGAAACAGAGTATTTAGATCTAGTTTCTAGAGTCCTAGCAAGGTGAGCCATAAGCTCAGAAACAATTGCTCTGAAGATAGGGACTTTCCAATAGAGATTTTGAATTCTTTGTCTTTCGGCACTTATAAAATAAAGCTTTATTTGAGCTATTGGTAAGCTCCATCTAGTGATTATATATATATCAAAGACAAAGCATCCATATACTAAATGGAATGTGTGCTTCTACAAAAAAAATTCATTAAAACTTTCAAAATCTTTAATTAAAATTTAATTTAAAAAATTCACTTTCAATTTTTTACTAATAGCTGGATTGTTTTTATATATGCAAAGAATGAATTTGTCTAACACATTCTCAGTTGATTATAAGAAGTTCAAACAATGCTAAGATCTAATTTACAGTTAAAACTTTTAAAAATGTTAAAAGGATTTGAAAGATAAAAATATATTAATAATATATTCCCTGATTTACAGATAAGAGTTTCAGATTTTTCTAGATGTGTGTAATACATATATACATTAGGTGCTATTATGTAAAAATTGTTGTTGCAAGTGAAATAAAAACATTATTAAAAAAAGAAATTTGTTTCCATTCCTCAAAAGTCATGCTGTGTCACTGATATACATATATTGAATTAAATATTTCCATCAATTATCATAATAAAGAATAGAAATGAGAAGATAATATCTATTTAAATAAAAATAACCTTTAACCATTGATGTTACCAAGAAATGCTCAATTATTACTAATTGATAATTCTTGAGGTCAAACCAGTTTTTTCATTAAACCCATAATAGCTCCTTTGTCTGAGTTTATTGTTAAAGTAAAATTCCTCTTTTATTTCAAACCCTAGTTCTTATACGAATTCAAGGTGTGAGAATGTGAAAGAATAGCATATTTCTTGACATTCTGCAAATAATATTTTAAACTTTTCCAAAAAGTTGTATATGTTGAATTAAATATTTTCATGGATTGTTATTATAAGAACATGGGTTTGAAGTAAAAGAGGACTTTTTTTACTTCAATAAAAAACTCAAATAAAAGAGCTATTATAGCTTTAATGAATAAACTGGGTTGGCTTCAGAGATTGTCAATTAGTAGTAATTGATAATTTCTTGGTAACATCAAAGGTCAAATGTTATTTGTATTTAAGTGGATATTATTTCATCATTTCTATTCGTTATTATAATAACAATTCATGGAAATATTTAATTCAACATATACAACTCTCTGGAGAAGTTTAAAATATTATTTGCAGAATGTAAAGAAAGATGCTATTCTTTCATATTTTAACACTTATAAAAACAGCTCTTTGAGTTTAAATTCATATGAGAACTTAAGCTTGAAGTAAAAAGGATCCTTTTTTACTTCAACATCAAACTCAAATAAGAATGGTTTAATGAAAAAACTGGTTTTGTCTCAGGGATTGTCAATTTGTAGTGATTTGATTAAAAAAAAAAAAAAAAATGATATATAACATCAAAGATTAAAGATTATTTCTATTTACATGGATATTATCTCATTTCTATTCTTTATTATATAGATATATTTGTTCTTGTTACTGCAGATGTTATTACTTTATGATTATTAATATGGTAAATGAACATGTATGTAAATAACTATTTTTATTTATTATTGAATTAATTTTTATATATTTATTCACTTTATATATTGCAGGATTAATGTATATATTTTCTTCTGTTTTGATTTTGTAATTATTTTATAACTATTCTGGATAATTCCTCACATAAACCTCTTCTTGATTGAAGTTATTTTTATTTATTGTATGAAGTCATTAGCCAAGCTAGCAATGATGAAGGAACTAAGAATCCCAATTGAAAAAAAACTCTAATATTAAATGGGATATTGTTGAATTTTGTAAGATTAAAAGAAAAGATGAAGAGACAAATTGCTTTAAAGCAGACATATACTTTACTATAAAGGTATAAGTATTGGAAGCCAAGTGGAGTGGGATTTATTATAAATAAAAAGTAGAAGAACAATTTTATGGAGATTGATGGTAACATAAGGCAAAGTGAATAGATAATTATTCAAATTAACTGAGGATATCAAATGCAGATAATTCAGATTTATGTCCCAACAAATTCTTGTTATGATATAGAAATAGAAGATTTTTAGGTGATGTACAAAATAATCTTTGACCAGACCAAACAACAATTTATAATTGTCATGGAAATTTTTAATACTACAATTGGAAAATGATTAAAAGAGGAAAGTGATATATGTAACTTTGATTATGAATAACAAAAAAATGAGAGAACACAGATTTGTGGAGTTTTGGGGGAATAAACAACTTTTCTGATTTTTTGCTTTGAGGGTAGAAGCATCCAAATGGAAGTACAGCAAAATGAGATTATATTTTGAGTAACAGAAAATATGTATTTCAGGGTAATAATGTTTTAATAGATACAAAAAAAAGTGATTAGCACTTAGTGAAATGTAAAATAGTACTAATGCAAACTAGAGAAATTAAAATTATTAAAAAACACTATTGACAATTTAGATTCGTAATCTTCAGAAACACTCCCATGAATTTAAATAACAATTTATCATTTTAAAATAGTCACAGACTTTAAAGAGAATTCAAATTTAATTGAGATCAATAAAAAGATAGCTGATACTCAACTAAGAAGTGCAAATAAGATAACTCATACAAAAAAGTAGCAATTTACCAGTAAATTTTTAATTGAGACAAGATTATGTATAAAAAAAATTTTTTTAAATAATTTATTAAAATGAATTGAATATTCGAAGTTCTATAAAATGGTAGGGCAAGGGACTGATAATGATGTAAAAAATTATAATTTTGAATTGGCAAGAAAAGCTAAGAAAAAAATAAAGTTTAAAAGTATAAAACAATTTCTTTATATTGGGAAAAAAGTAATTTTAATTACAAAAAGAAAGGATGTAACTATTAAACGGAGTAATATTTTGTAATCTGTGGAAAAGTTCTAAAAAAATTATGTAATAATAAAAAAACAAGAAAACAAAATAATCATTAAAATTATGTAAATAAATGAAACATACAATTAAATTTACAATAAAGGAAGTTGTTTTAGGAAATGCTGTATTAATTATGGATTAATTGTTTTGATTCTATACATATTTCTATAATGATTAATAAAGCTTTAAACCATCAAGATATAGATCTAGAATATTGTTAAATTCTAAAAAATATTCATCAAAATACAACAGTGATTAGATTACATGATGTACTAAATAGATTAACATCGATAAGGTTATATAATAAGATAATTTCATAGATACAACATTTTTACAGCAATTTTATAAGAAATATTTTGTATATTAAAATGAAAAGTTGGACTGTTTATGAGCATATATATATATTTCATATCTTTGGTCATAAGTTTCACAAAAATTGTGATGACATAGAAATTTAATAAAATATGTATATGAAGTTATATATATAAGTGCTATGAAGTTAAAATTATAATATGAGCAATGGTATATCTTACTCATTTTAAAAAGTGAACTGGGTATTTCAAAAATATATCTAGAGTGAGGGAGGTTGGTCTGACTGACTTCTGGGCTGATGAAAAGTTGTGATATAATTGAGCTATGGTGAAAGATGCACTGAGATAAGAATAAAAAAAATGTATATAATGTAAATAAAGTTTTTTTCTCAGTGATGAAAGTTTATTCATCGCAAAAAGGTACAAATATGGTTAAATAAGAGGTTTACAAAGAATGGTAAAAATGAAATTCTGGAGCAACATAGTGAAGGGGGAGGGATACATATGAAAAGGGAAAGGGATGTGGAAAGGGTTTGTATTAACCATTAAAGACAAATGAATGTTACAATTAGGAATTATTTGTAAAGTCTAGAAATCAAATATGAATAGTCTTTTAGGAGTACAATATTGGGAAAGTTGAGAAATAGGAAAACACTTGGAGATAGCATAAAATATGGACTAAATCAATCTACTGTTCAGTTTTTCCAAATGGCCTTGAATATCTTCACAAGAGAGAAATCCTGAATACTTTGGAAAAATTATGGAAAACTATGGAGAACAAGGGGAAAAAAAATCCAAGCTTCAAAATGTCTACTGAAAACCATTCTAATCCATCATGAAAATCACATGAACAGCAAAAGGCCAGCCCTATCAATAGCAACATTGGAAGTAATAAAATTAAATAAGGTGGATCACTTGCAATTAGAATCATAAGGCCAAACTGAGACCTATTTCACAATAATACATGGATAAAATCACTCATAATGATAACGTTAAAGAATCACCATAAATAATGTTATTTTTTCTATATTGGTAACGATCACCACAGCACCCTCATCCCAGACCCCTCCCTCAAAAGAACTAGGATTTAGACCCCTGGGAGTCCTCCCAACAACTGGACCCTCTCATTCATTCAAAAAAAATAAGTGAAATGAAAATTTTCATTAAAAGGTAAAATTTCTGTAGAAATCATTTGTAATTTCAGTGGCTGCCATATATTTACATAGCGTTTTTATTCCCTGAAATAGAAAAAAGGGAACGCAACAGGGAGCCAGAAAGTGTTAACTGGAGTCCTTGGCTCCCTCTAGTGGACTCTAATGTAAATAAAGTTGATTAAAAATATTCACAAATATTCATGTAGTATGTAAATTTTTCTAGAGTAAAAACAAAATGACTGATCAATGATTCCCCTTCTCATCAAAACAATAGAATCCATAGTTAAAGATCGTATTCAAAATCAGATTTACAATCACATTTCCAAGTATCAATTTGCTCGCAAAGGCTCTTCCACCAGCGATGCAGTCCGGCGCTTCCTGCTCCTGATTGAGCACGTAAGAATGCAAAGGAAATCAAAACCAATAGTAATTCAACTTGACTTTTCCTCTGCCTTCGACACCGTCATCCCATCAACACTACTTCAAACCCTACATGACTATCAAGTGCCTGACGTTTTTATTCGCATAATAGGAAATCTTTTGCTCAACAGGTCAATATTCACGTCTCTTGATGGTAAGCTGTCAGCCGGCTTCAGACCACATTTTTCCATCCCTCAGGGATCACCATTGGCTACACTGTGTTTTATCACGTACATCAACCCCTTCGTCAATGAAATTGAATCAAAGATTCCGGGGATATACGTACCTGCCCTGAAACATCAGGTGCACCACATCACCTATGTCAATGATGTATCAATCTTCCTTCCACACAAAGATCACCTTCAGACTGCATTACAAATCATAGAGAAACATGCTAGAATTCTAAATTTTCAAATAAATCACAGCAAGTCATCGATGTGGAAAATAAAGACAGGAGAAATCATTCCCTCAATTTTCACGGCTAAGCCACAACCCTTCTTAGGCTTTCCAATCTCCAAATCCAGGCTCGCCATGGCCAAGAACATTCAAAACTTAGTTCTGGACAAAACAAGGAAAATCATTGGCTCACTCTCAAAAATCTCTGTATCACTTCCTGGAAAGACTGCCCTTCTCAATATGTTAGTCTATCCTAGACTGAACTATTATTTCCCAATTGTCAAGCCTACTAAAACCTTTGAACGGGCAATAAACTCGCTATGCTCGAAAGCTCTTTGGAATGGCAGGGTAGTGGCCATCAGCATGGCCAAAGCCCAAAGGCCTAAGGAGCTCAATGGGTTGGGATTGAACTCTGTCTCCACCTGGTACCATCAAAAATCATTGCGAGTACTTCGCTCCATTCACCTTGAACCTTCCATCTTGAAACCGCACTCATTGGTGGATCCTACCGACATGCCTCCGCCATTCAATAGCAAGTGGATGACCGATATCTGGGTATATGCAAAAAACTCAATAGACCTAACACAACTCACTCTAGATAATAAAAAAACCTATTGGCAGATCTACAAAATCAAATATCCAAATGAGACCACACTCCAGAATACACTTGGTATCAACAACAAATTACTAATTAGGAAGTTTAAGAACTGGTATCTCGAACCCAAATTTATAAACTTCCTCATCAAGCTAAATCTCTCCGTGTTGCCTACAAACCATTTCCTAGTTTGGAAAAGAGGCTACAGCAAACTAAACCCTCATTGGAAAAGAGGCTACAGCAAACTAAACCCTCAATGCCAATTATGCTCCACAGCAGATGAAACAATCCAGCACCTGTTGCTTTCCTGCCCTTATCTTTATCCACTGCGGACTTTCATCAATGAAAGTGTTTCGATAAACATCAGTGAAGTACTCTTCATTCAAAACGCAATCAAGACAGAGATTTTTGCCACCATAAGATTGTCCATTTTTCTGAACTTTGCTATGTGGATTACCAGATGCAATTACATCTTCAAACATGTACCTACCAATGTCTACAACACCTACACGAAGTTGCTTAGGAAGGGCCAGAGACCAACTGTTGGCACCGGGATGGCTATACCAAAAAACCTGGAATAAGATCACCCTACCAGATCAGTGAACACACAGCAATATCTGTCGAAGTTCAAGTGTTATATGACTCAACAGTGACACTGGTACACTAGCATCAAGAATTTACATACATGTACAACTAGTTACAACTAGTTACTCTCAATAGTTTCTAATAAATATCTATTTTTATAAAAAAAAAAAAAAAAAATGACTGACAAAAATTATACTTATACAGTCTGTACTTAACTACAAATTTTTAATCAACATAATGTAAATAAAGTTGATTACAAATTTGTAGTTAAGTACAGACTGTATAAGTATAATTTTTGTCAGTCATTTTATTTTTACTCTAGAAAAATTTACATACAACATGAATATTTTTGAATATTATTAAAACATATTATATACAAATGAGCTTAGATTATGCAGGAAGGACTAATACAAAAACCTACAATGGCTACTCAACTGTTGTACTGCTATAGTGGTGATTGTGGATTTTCAGATACAAGATATACAAATATTTGTGTAAGGAACCATAGTTAATAACACAGGTACATGGACTATATTAAATAATTGTGAATGTGAATAAGCTAAAGGACATTTATTGGCAAGTTAATAAATTTGTGTTGTTAGATTTAATTTGCCATAGTATTTATTTTGATAGTTATTGATGCTACCTGGCTGTATTGAAAGAATATCTCCAGAATACAACAGGAACTAAAGGAATAAAACTAAATGGATATTATTTAAGTCATCTATGATGTGATTGTTTTTTGCAAATAATGCTTCAGAGTTTGCAAAAGTTATCAGAAAGAAATTAAAAAATAGACAAAATACAATGTAATCTTCAATGGATTTTTCTTAGAAGGTCATGAATATTTAGAAATTAACAATTTTAAATATCTTGATCAGAGTATTAATATAAATGGAATAATAATGCTTTGGTAAAAATAATTTAGTATTAAAATATGCCTGTGCAGTTGTAAAGGTTTTTAATAGATGTGTTTTACTTAAGTTGTTTCTTATGAATCTGAGATTTGTACATTTAAATAAAGTGCAAGTCAGGGATTTCAAAGCATTTAATGAACTAAGAGAGATGTATGTTAGGCATAACAAGAAGGTATTGAAAGCACAATTTTTGAGTGGAAAAACAAATAAGCTCAACTGACATCATTGAAAAAATTAAGCAATTTTTAGAAAATATACAATAGATGTAGTCATAAAATGGGAACTATGTGTGAGCTGGATAGGAGAAATAATGAAGTTTGGTGGTGTAATGTGGAGATGATGGGCTCTGAATCAGAGTAACTAAATTAAGTTTGGAAAAACCTTAATCCTGCAATGGATTGATATTGACTAATAATAATATATGAACACTGTAAAAGAAAGTATGTGTGTGCAAAGTATCAATGACTAACATATGCACCAATGGACTACCATTTTCATATGCAATAATAAAACTGATGGGTGATTCAAATCTATCTGTTAGAACGCCTAATTTTAGACTGGAAAATATTTAATAAAGTCAACTGATGAAAGTGCAATGATGATGCCTCATGTAAGTATCAATTTGTGCACTTTAAAAGTCTCTGTGGTAAACCTAACTTTGAATAAATTAAGTAGCTCTGGCATTATTAAACTTAAACCTGGGATTTAGATAATAAAATATATGACAATCAGTTGGTCAGCATAATTAAATTTTATCTATTACTAGCTTTTACTTTTTATAAATACTATAACTATTTCTTATAAATGTCGCAATTCTAGAGAAATGACTGGTTTATATATAAGCTACTAATTAAGCACTTAAATATAAAGTAATTTATTAAGCTGATATGTACAGGTACAATCTTAGACACTCTTAACATTTTTAAAAAACTTTTGTACTGATTGCTAAATATTTTTTTACAAATATAAACTTATTATTTTTTATGTATATTTAATAATTCTACTCCAGCACATACACCAATAAATGAATAAAAATTTTATGCAATATGTTGTGGCAAATAGTAAAATATTGATTCCAGATTGCATATCAAATAATTCCAATAATTAATTGCCAAATTAATGATGGCCCGTCTTTCTTGCTTTTAAATTTCTTCAGATAGCATGCTTATTCATATATTTCAGAATATTCCATGTAAGTTTTGGTCAGCTTGTACTTTGCAATGGGAATCATAACTTCTATAAAATACAGATTCCAGTTGATTTCAAAGGAGACACTTCATATAAACTAAAGACTTTAGATTAGTTAATATTTTTATATAGCTTTTGGTTTGTAATTGGGTTAAGAGCTTTCTATAAAGCTTCCTGCACCTTTTGCTTGACATAAGATGATAATTGTATGAATCTGTGGTTTATATTTGAGATTATGATTCTTTAATGATGATAGACAGCAACCACAAAGTAATAATAAAATAATAATACAAAAAGTTTTTTTTAGCTGAATACCATTTCAAAACTACAACTACTACTGACCCAAGTCTTTCTCTATATGATTTTGCAGTTAAGGACAGCTATTAATAACAACTTTATGTCCACTAAACTTCAATTTTCAACTACTTTTTTAAAAGTTATCCACTATAACATCACATAACCACCATTTCTTATGCTTACATAATCTGTTAATATAGTAGCAACTTCTTCATACAATATTGCCATCTGTGCAAACTATAACAATTAATGACTTAATATGTTAATGTATCAAAATTCCTATCTGATGCCTAATCATCCACTATCCCCAGACTAGTTTCTAGATTGTAGCTTTCATCAATGAGGAATCTTGGATCTAACACAATCTTCCAACAGCAACTTTTTTAGTTAACTATAAAGCTATGAGATGAGCCCAAACTGAAACACAATTATGTTTTCAATCTAAGCTAAATGATTTGTATAATCATACAGATCAGAACCCATTTCAGTATCTATATATTTTGATGCACTAACTTTCTAGTGTTCATTGATTACTATGGCTTGCACTAAGTGGCAATATTGTATGGAGAAAATTGATACTGTGTTAACAGATTGTGTAAGCATAATAAATGGGT
This sequence comes from Epiperipatus broadwayi, assembly GCA_028023455.1. Classification (NCBI taxonomy): domain Eukaryota; kingdom Metazoa; phylum Onychophora; class Udeonychophora; order Euonychophora; family Peripatidae; genus Epiperipatus; species Epiperipatus broadwayi. Next base: position 3,770,775 of record JAQFVV010000062.1, read on the forward strand.
GTCATATGATGTTATAGTGGTTTAATACCAAACCTAACAAAAGGATGTTGGTGTTTATGGTTAATAAAACCCAAAGATACAAAAATATATAGATAATGAATTGGATTCAGATTTGTATGACTATACAAGTGAATTATCTTTGATTAAAATCATTATTGTGTTTTCAATTTGGGCTTATAGATTTATAGTTAACTAAAATGGTAAAAGGTGACTGCTGAAAATTGGATTAGATTCAGAGATCTAGGTGCAATACTATCAAATCCAAGGCTCCACACTGATGAAGGCCTTAAACTAGAACTAGTCTGGAAATACTGGATTAGAAGGATTTCGATTCACTAACCTTTTAATATTTATTGATTACTATGGCTTGAGCTAGGTGGCAATATTGTATAGAAAAGGTTATTTTTGTGGTAACAGATCATGCAAAAATAAGAAATAATGGTCATATGGTCTTATAATGATTTAATACTACCCAAAGAATATAGGTGACTATGATTATTAAAATATCAAAGACACCAAAATATATAAATACTGGACTGTGTTTAGATTTGTATAACTATACAGGAAAATTAGGCTTGAATTGAAAACATTATTGTGGTTTTATTTTGGGATTAAAGCTTTATATTTAACTAAAAATGTAAAAGGTGGCTTCAGGAAAATTGAATTAAATCCAAAGATCTAGATGCAATGCTCTCAGATCCAAGACTCCTTAGTGATAAAAGCCACAGGCTAGAAACTAGTCTGGGGATAATGGATGAGTAGGCACTAGATAAGGATTTTGATGTACTAATCTTCTAGCTTCCATTCATTAGTGTGGCTTGCGTGAGATGGCAATATTGTATGGAAAAAATTGTTACTGTGTTAACAGATTGTGTAAGCATAAGAAATCATGGTCATATGATATTATAGTGGTTTAATACCAAACCTAGACAAAGGATATCAGTCACTATGGTTATTAAAATATCAAAGATGCCAAAATATATAGACAGGACTGGGTTCAGATTTGCATGATTATACAAGTGAATTAGATTGAAAATATTATTATTATTTTTTTTTGATTCTAGCTTCATAGACAAATAAAAAGATAAAAGTTCACTGATGGAAGATTGATTGGAAGATTTTGATGCACTAACCTTCTAGCAGTCATGGCTGCTAGAAGGTTAGTGCATCAAAATCCCCATCTAGTATCTTATTCATCTCATATCTCCAGTTTAAGTTTCTAACTTGTGGTTTTCATTAGAGAGAAACCTTGGATCTGACAGCATTGTATTTAAATCTTTGGATCTAATGCAATCTTCCAGCAATGAACTTTTATCTTTTTACTATTATCTCTTGGACTAAGTTGCAATATTGTAGAAAGTTGCCACTGTGTTTAAAATTGAATTCTTTTATAACGTTTAAAATTACTTATTAAATAAATAAATAAAAATCCAAATATATTTACAAACATTTATATAGTCATTGTATAGAATTCCACAAAAATGTAATTAATTTAAGAATTTGTAAACTCAAAGCTTAATTAAAGACAATCTAATTATTAATTATAAGAATTTTGTTAGCCTAAATATTAACTGATAATTAAATTTAGGGCATAAATAAATGCTATTTATAAAACAAGTTTCTTAAAAATATAACATTTTTAATACAAGCTTATTAAATTAAGTCGGGTAATATATGACTTGATTTTCTTGCAATATATATATATTGTAATGGGCACATACTGTTACATTGTTTTTTTATTAGTAAACATGAAAAGAATTAAAAGTTCGCAAATAAAACTTCCTTTTTAAAAATTAAAAATTGAAAATTAATTCTATCTTAAACTCGTATATATAAATCGCACAGATGAAAAAAAAATTATTAAACGAAAACTTTATTAAAGAAAAAGTATTTTAAAACTAAATTTTCAGTAAAGATTTAAAGATAAAAATATATCTTTAAGTTTGAAAACAAATTAATTAATGTTATTGAAAAATGGAAATGATTATTTTAATTAGTCCAAGTGAACAAGCCCTTGGGCATTTAAATGTATAAACAACGGGCAGATAGGAAAACAATAGAAACTTTTAGCAAATGAAAGAAATCCATCGGGAAATCGGACCTCAACGAAAAGGTTTTCACCATCATGACGTAATGTTGAGTTATAAAAGGAAAGGTTTGAAAATAAAAGAATTAATTAGTTATTATGAGAGTAAGATATGTGTTAGTGCGGAGTTGAAGGAGAAGGGATTGAAAAGACGCACTCTTCAATCCCTTCAGTTCTGCTAAAAAAGAAAGAGAAATGACATAATTTTCTATGTTAAGGACCAGCTCAAGTAAAGACCTCCGGATAAATAAAAACAACAGCTAACTGGATACCAATATCTTCAGTACGGCATGGGAATTCCCGTTCAAAATTACCAACAACGGCAAGCAACTGTGAAGGATAAAGCTGGACGTTTTAAAAATCATAAGAACTTTATATTCATTTGAAAACAGTAAGAACTCTGAATTCTAAACCTTTTAGTAAATAATACAAATAGAATCCTATCTGACCAACATAAATTAATGTTAATAATGTTATTTGATGTATTTTTTTTTATTTAAAATCATTTCCATTTATTTTTTTTTTGTTCTTTTAAATTTTTAATATGATTTTTGTTTTTCGTTAGACTAAATTACATAAATGTTAAACTTAAGTCGGGTGTGAATGGCTATATAGATTTGTAAAGTTATATTAGGGGAGGGTAAATCTTAGGTTATTTGTTTCATAATTGAATTAGGTCAATGGATTGGATATATTGATGTAGTTAGTAGATGTAGTATGAGATCCGCTACGGGCAGGATTGCATATATACACCACACATCTCCTGTTTGCCTATGGATGGGTTTGTAAGTTGGCAAAGAACCACAATCCATTCCTATGGAGTTTTTTGTTTATTGTTCTACTCGCCAATAGATGTAGCATTCCTGTTGGTGGAGAGACGATGTCTTCTCTAACTCTACTTACTGTTCAGATGTACATTCCTGACAGTATAATATTTTGTGTTGTCGTATTTTCCTGCTACATTGAATACATAAATGTATCAGATGGATTGATGCCGATTTGACTGCGAACTTTTTGCCTAAGGTTAAATCAGGGAAGAATATTTTCTTTTCAAATGCAGATCTATGTAGTTTATTCATACTCGACACCCTAAATAAAAATGCATTAAATTTAAGTTGGGTATAGACATTTGCATGGGTTCGTTACCGGTTGATTATGTTTTTGGTTTTCATATTTGATCAAAATATATAGACATTCGGTAAATACTCATACCTTACGGTGAGTATCTAAGATGTATTTATGTCGGATGTCTTTTAAATTATTGGTGTCAATGCAGTGTCTTATGATGAACACCATTGGGTTTCTTGTATTCCCTATGCAATTGATGGTATCAATGATTTTGTATTTTGATCGTTTATGTTTATTTTGAAATGTTTTTTGACCGTGTAATCTATGTAACCGATCTATATTCAACATTAAAAACACATTTTATAAACCCATCTGTGCGAACTTATAAAAAATTAAAATGTAAACTTATAATATTATAAAAATTAAAATGTAAATTTAAATTCTAAAATCAAGTTAAAATCCAAAGTAAAAGTTATGCTAAAATAATGCTAAATTTTATATATGTGCGTAAATAAATGTTTGTGTGTTAATTATTGGCAGTGGCTTATTTATTCTTTTTTATATATTCTTAGATAAAAATTTATTATGAAATTTAAATCTCTGCTACTCCCTGAGCTAGTGACAATGGGCTAACGACCGAAATCAAAATTTATAAAATAAAAATAAAAAATTTTTTTTGACTTACGTATCTGCCTATTTTATAAATTTTTCTAGGTTCAAATGCCTAGATGGTGCCCTGTAGTGCAGATCACGTTAAGCTACCTTTCTCTGGATCATTATAATATATATATATTAGTGCACTGGAAAAATATGTGTAATAAATCATGCTTCAGCATACTCTTCAATTCTTAAAATCTATCATATTATTAAGTACTGTATCTACTAATGTAAAAATCTTTCTAGAGTGGAGATCTGGTATTTTAAACCTCTAATTCACCTGATGATAATAGGTTCTACTTAAAATATATTTATAATGTGAGAGGGTGATCTAAAATTATTATAGTGGGATTTAGTTTACTACATAATCGATTTAAAAATTGAGGAGAGCACTTTCAAATCTGAAATTTGGTGTATATATATATATATTGTAAAGAAAAAATTCTAATAATGAATAAAATAAAATTAAAAATAAAATATTGTTCTGAATGGCTTACAGATTTGGATACTATCTCATAAATAAAATATGTCCTTTAGGACAAACCAAAATTTATAACTGATAATATAAAATAATAGACTTGCTCACCACACTAGACAACTAATATCATAAATGGAATTGACTATCAATAAATACCCTAAGATTAGGTAACCACAAATGTAATGAAAATCTTATAACTGAACTGGGCTAATTGGCATGCAAATGCATCACATATTTGGGTAACTACATGTATAATTATAAATCAAGTGGTTTTCTACAGTTATGTATTTACATATCTGGACAATCTAAATATAATAAGTAAATGCCATATTCAATTTAAAATATAATGAACAACTGAGTTGATCACAAATGACTTTATAATAGTACGGATTCATAAACTTGTAAAAGAGTGTGAATATTCTTGTTTGGCAAAGAAGATAAAACTTATTAAATAATGTTTTACGATAGTGAAATATAGCATAGGGTGTACTATAGAATAATATAAAATAGTTTTATAATGATTCTGCAGTAGTAAAATAAAATACCTAGGTTAATAACAACAATATAAATTTATTAAAATAAACATTAATTTATTTGTGTTGATTAAAATAAAAAATAATTTATAACAGCAATTAACATCATATAGTTTGCACTTATAATTTACCCTTGCTAAACTATGATTAGATATGACATATATTTTGTAATTAAAATTATAAATGCATTTAGTCAAGAAATGATTAACTATAGATTTTCTTTCATGCAAATAAAAATAAAAATCTATGGAAATTTTTTAATAGTATTATCTTTTAAAAGGAATAAAAATCAAATAATAAAGTTATTTATAATTTAAACTAGGTTATGCAAATACTATTTATATTTTAATTGATCTTTTACTTTACTTAATTGTTATTATTTAAGTTATTGAATGACAAACTTAGACTGCATTGTTATCAACATTGTTAATTTAAAAGAAAGATTTTATAAATATTTATAAATATTACCATTTTATTTTTAACTGTTGGTAATAAGTGACCTTTTTATCTGTGCATCTATTACTATTAGCATATATAAAACTTTGATTTAAATTCTTTGATCTTGCAGCAGTTCTTTTTGAATCTTCCTTTATGCTAGCATACACATATGTAAGTCTCCAAAGAGATTTTAATCCTTGGATGTTATCCTATTATTTTTTCTTTTGTTAATATTACAATCCAAGTAGATTTAGTACTCTTGGATTTATGGCTATCAGCATACTGTTTTTGTTGTTAATCATTTCATTTAAATCATAGATATTAAATGGGAGGAATTTCTGACCCTCCTCCTTCAAGGTTTCCTACTTACAATACATTTTCTTTACTGCTATTTATGGAGTAAGTCCAGAATCTATTTATGGAGTAGGGTACAGTTAAAACAAAACTTCTTAAAGGAAAGAATGTGTTCTTCCTTCTGAAATCATTTCTGTCTTTACAGTAACACAAACATCACAATCTACATTTTTAAACACTAGTTTTGAACATGTGATTTATATTTCTTCCAATTTTAATAAAGCATTGTTGTCATTCATAGAATTTAATAAAATATTTTTTAAAAAAAAATTAATAAATAAATGATTCATTTATTCCTGATCTATTCAAAACAATAACATATCTTATTAAACATATGATCTTGAATTGTTTTCTTTATTTATCTATTTATAAACTATAGCAAAATGACAAATGAAGATATGTGCATGCCACAATATATATATTAAGTGAATCTTTATGTGAAATTATAACTTTTTTAATTCAAAATGTAAAACAATTTTTAAAAATAATCTATGTATTTAATATATAATTACCATTTAGTGATCTGTAAAATCCAATCCATAAATATTGATTAGTCAAACTATTAACTATATCTTTGACATAATTATATTCCACTTCATTATGGAAAGAAGCTATTTTTAATCCACTGAGTTCACATTCAGTATACGCTTTACCCCAGGTTAATTTATTGTTTTTCTTTTCAAATGTTTTTATTAAAAAACAGTTTTCTCCTGCATCAATCCAATCTGGATCTCCAGTTGGACATTTTCCCTTTATTTTGCTGGGAGGTGTTGTAATTCTCTCTGAAAAGTAATAATATATATATATATGTTTAGTAAATTATCATAATACATAGGTTAGAAAGAAATATTATTTGGTAGTGAAAATGTTAATGTAATTTTGGATAATAATTTCTCAAACTTTTGATTTCAAAAAAATAGCAGATGTTAATAAAAATAAAAAAACATTAAATAGAATTGGCAATTGGAGAAAGGGAAGTATTTTAAATAATATATTTCATTCAGGTAGGCTTATGGAAGACAATATTTTTACTATTTTTTAATTTAAATGTTTTACAGAAATGAAAATAAACATATGTGTGCATCCCTGGATATAGTTGGGGGAAAGTCCTGAAATTCTGATTTAATTTTGAAATTATAAAATACAACAATAGTTTTTAAAAGTACCAGTTGGAAATTAAAAAATCAGAAATTACAAAACAACAATGATGATGATGATGATGATGATTATTATTATTATTACTATTATTATTATTACTTATTTTGTTTTACAAGAAATACATGGAGATGAAACTAAAAGTTTAAGATTAAGGCTAAATCTCTACTGAGAGAACTCAAATTGCATACAACATAGCTGCAATTTTATTTTATTTTTGGGAATGACAATTTTTTTTTTTTTTTTTCAAATAATGCAAAAAATATGAAAATAATTTTTAAAATGTATAATTTTTAAAAAACAAAAAAAACATGAAAATTAAGTTTACTGATGTGAAATTAAATATATTGATAATTAATGTGAAATGTGAAAATTTTAGAATAGAAAAAAAGTAATATATGTTTGGAAAATAGGTATATAAAGATATTCAGGCATTTTGTTAAACAAGAAAAGGCATAAGTGCTGGCTGGAAATTAAGAATTGAAATGTAAAGCTGATCATAAGGAGAAATTTATTAAATACTTATCTCATTTTACATATAATAAATATGGAGTTTGTAGGAAAGAAAGGAATAGAGAATTGACATCAATCTTAACAGCTTGATACTAGGTGATTTGTTTTTGTCTAGATAACTAAAACATTTTTACAAAAGAATATAAATATATATTAGATATGTTGTTCATAGTACATTAAGTTATACAAAAGAAAATGGTCATCTTTTGTAATGAGGAAAATTAAAAACATTTGGGAAGGTTACAATTTTTTTGTATAAATAATACAAGCTTATAAAAGCAATAACACATTATATATGACTTGCTTTATTGATAATTATAAATGAAAATATACTAAATGGAATATGTAAAGAGATCAATAACTATAATGAATCATATAATATTCAAGATTGAATAGATTATGGATTATTACTAAGTATTTATATAGAAAGTAAGATGATAGTGTAAAAAGTATAACTCATGTATATAATTATGAGAAATGGGAAAGTAAAAATAGTCATAGAATGTGAGAAGATATAAGAAAAAATTTAATTACATAATAATAAATAAAATATGAAAATATATTTATTGGATATATTATGTTTTGATAATGATTAATATAATAAACAGAATTTCATAAACAATATAAAATCTAGAACTAAAAATTCAACTACTGACAAAAAAACTTAAAATTATTAATGAATTAATTCAAAACATGCAATAGTCATTTTCTAATCATGATAAAATTTAGCATTTTTAAGACTATGAAAGTAATATGTGATTCTAAGATACAATATCATAATGTTATTAAATCAATGAATAGTATTTTTTTTTAATAATAAAGACAGTTTAAATAGATTGAGAGAGTATTTTATTCATTTACTGAATCATAAGACAATTATTTAAATATGTGTATTTAATATATATCCATCCTATCACTTTAGTTGGATTTGATCAAAGATATCCAGTTTGATTAAATTAAAGCCACTTTTCTCTAATCTTAAAAACAGAAAATTTCTGCAGCCTGATAAATATATCTGGAAAAGCTTAAAAATGTGATGTCAATATATTATCTTCAACATTATTGGAATTGTTGACAATAGAAGTATTGATGAAATTGTCTTACCTGTTAAAAACTTTTATATTATTCCAATTTATAAAAAATAATGAATGATTAACAAAGGCTATATCAATAAATAATATATATATAGTTATTTGTATATTGTTTTTATTAATTTAATCAAGGCATTTCATTCAGTTAATCAAGAAAATGTATAGCAATGCTTAAAAATAACCAGTTGGCTATGAATTTTTGTTTATTCATTTTAAATGATAGTCATATACTAGGTAGTATTATTCTTATAACATATAGAAAATTTGAGGAATTTGAAATAAAAACTGGTGTCAAACAAGGATATATTTTATCCATAATTACATGTTTTATTTTATGAGAATCACTTTTGGAACAAATTAAAAGTAGTTTCATAAAGAAGGCACTAAGATATGACATTGTTTTGTTAGTAACGTTTTTAAAATTAAAATCATAAATAGAAAATTTTATCTTCTTGATTTCTAGATGCATACTAATGATTGTGCTATTTTTGACAATTCCAAAGAATGTATGCAAAATATTTCTTGAGAATATGAATCAGATTAAATATCTTGGAAGTTTTTTAGTCAGAAAGGCAGATGTAAATGTCGAAGTGCAACACAGACTTCAATATACAATTTCTGAATTTAAACAAGTTATCAAGACAATGTATTTAATCATAATGATTTTACTTCAAGTAAAGAGTGTGTATATAGAAATTTTACTCAGCTACATTTATTTCATAAAAGTGAGTCATAGATCTATTATTAATATAATGAAAAAATATTTTTAAAAAATTAATTTCAGAATACTCTGTAATATTCTGAAAAAAAAAAAAAAATGATAGCAAAATATACATGCATACTTTTAGTGTATCGAAAATATGAGGTAGATAAAAAATATAAACACTTCTTAAAAATGCATTTTATAAAAAAATTTTGAGCACAGGCCATGAATATAGATTATTTACATTTTAAATATTATCTTAAAGATAATATAAAATAATTCAAAACTGAATGCTTTAATTCATAAAATATAGTCAAAGAATACAACAAAGAGTTAAAATTTACTAAGTTGCCCAAATTTCTCAGCAAAAAAAAAAAAATTTCTGATGTTAAGTGATAGATTTACAAAATATCACCAAAATGAATGGAATGAATAGACTAAGAAATATGAGTTCACATTTGTGTTCACCAAGTCATTTGCATAGTTATTTCACAATTACTTCTTCATATTTTATTTTTTTTATCTCTTGTCAAAACATGTAGTTTTTTTTATGAGTGACGTTTAATGAATAATAAATATGATAACATTAGAGAGTAAACATATTGTTATTTACAACAAGGATAAATAATTTAGAACTAAAAAAATAGGCAGAAATGATATAAAAATTTAGATTTTGATTGTGCTTTATGGGTATATGTGGGAAAAAATAAAGATGGAGAATAGAACCAGAACAAAATTTTGGGGATTTTTTTTAGAAAGTCATTGTTAAAACTTTATTCATATAATATTGATTATACCTAAAAAATTGTAATATAATTTAGCACTGATGATTTTTTAATATAAAGTACTTACTATTTTCTGAGAATTTATTATAAAAATAAGTTTGACCCATCTTATAAAAATTAAAGCCATGGTAAATTAGTTTACATAAAATAAATCGAAATAATACAAATGCAAAAAAAAAAAAATATTGAAAATTAAAACCATTTCCCTTTTGGTGATAAAATGAAGTATGAAAGATTTTAGAAAACACTCTTTTATAAAGTAAAATTAGAGAAGATGAAAATAAAAAATAGGGAATGATAAAAACAAAAATTGAAAACAGATAAAAGAATTAGTTTATTTAAATATTAAAGATTGAGATTTATAAACTTAGAGAGTAATGGAATAAAATCAGTTTTTTTCGAAGGGATATATTAAAAAAATATTAAAATTTAAAGCAATTGTACATTCAAATATAATTTTTTTCTAAAAATAATTAATATAATGTTCATGGTAATATATTTTGGAAGCTTGTTATTTTTGCTTATGCATAGAATGTTTATTAAAAAACTTTTTATTGCTTCAAACAATAGATAATTGATTAAAACTACAGATGATACATTACACTTTACTTCTGCTTCAACAGAATGTTAATAGACGAAAAAGCAATATGTGAATAAACAGTGTCTTCAAAAAGCAAAATGAATCTTTTGTTTTGCTTTGACAAATCAGATAGCTTATTTAATTTTTTTAGTTCATAAAATTAAATATTTTGTTTTAGATTAATGGCTTTCTATCTAATGTGTAAACATGAATCAGACTATTAACTCCAGACCATACAAATCATTTAAAATAAAAGCATGAGCTTGACTCATAGATGAAGCTCATAGATGTATAACACTTTCATTATCAGATTATAACATACTGTTTATTTTATTACATTTAGGTTGATCTCACTTATCTGATCAACATATATTAATCTGGAATGTCCAGTAGATATCTATTTATTGACTAAAAACTGAATGATTATCTAATTTGATTACAAGATGTCTATTTAAAAAAAAAAAAATTCAGAGAATTAGTAAATTTTTTTAGTTATTTGGAATTTTTTTCCAAATTTCATACCAATTTAAGCCAGAAGTTTTAAGCATAATAGATGGATGAATTAATCACTAAACCATAAACTTGGATTCAGGAATAAAAAATAAATAAATAATTATATGATTGCTTGAGTTGCCTTGTTATGGTTAAGCACAAAAATGGTAGATTGATATAAAAGTTCAGTTAACCAGACTAAACTCTTTTTTTTTAGTTATTCAGCAAAGAATCTGTACAGAAATCTTCAGCTCTGGACTTCATGTAAAATGCATTTTTCAGCAAATAACTGATATGATTTTTTTAATTAATTGCTAATTTATTATATGACCATTTGTACATAAATAGATGACTTTTTGAATAATGAGATGATATTCAATCATTTCCTTTGAAATTAACACAGCTTTATCATTCATCTATAACAATTATTAGATACTGATCTACATAATTATAAACTAATGTCTAAAGATCTGATTATTCACAAATAAATTAAAAAGTAAAAAAAAAAAAAATTGATTTTAATTTTTATAGATAAAAAAAAAAGAAAGACCCTAAACAAACAAAATCACTTTTCTTGATGAGAGAGAGAGTGGGAGAGAGAAAGGGAGAGGGAAAGAAAGAGGGAGAGAGAGGGGGGAGAGAGAGATATGAGGATGGAGAGTGATTCTGACAATATAGCATTATTGAATGCTTTTTACTTCATCATTTTTTAGCAATTGATTGATGGAGAAGAAAGTGCAATTTATAGAAATAAAACAGACATGACAGATCAAAAGTTACTCCATAATCCTTTCGAAGAACAATAAGAAATAACATTTATCAGATTTAAAAAATGCCAATTAATGAGAGTTTTAATTACTTTTCTTTATTCTCTATTTAAGAATAGCTAATCACTCATTTACTGAATAACAACAATATATCTAACTATACTATCTGCAGTCCAACTATTAGAAAGCTGTAAAATTTCATCAGATTTATAAGTATGGCATGCAAATGCATTAACAATTGCTCTAGAAAGCTTTCATGCATGAAAAAAATGAAAATTTTAATTTTTTTGGAATGTCTTTCATATTAGCATATTTATAATATTTTTTAAAAATGTATTAAAGATTATAAATTTGGAAAAGAATAAAAAAATAAAAAAATTAAAGTGCTAAGAAAACTAAATAAAGGTTATTTATTAAAAAAAGTTAACAATTAACAGTGAAATTGGATTAAGTATAAATTAATTACATATAATCTTATGAATAGTGGAATTATTAAAAGATATGTTGAAAGAGATCAGAGTAATATAAAGAAAGTCATAAAAAAGTCGTTAGATGACTTTAAAGAAGATGATAGTTTTGCATATTTAGGGATAGATCAAGGAACAAGAGAACTCAAAGACAATATCTGACTTAATGTGTGCAGATGAATTAAAAATGCCAACTTACCATTTGATATTTTGCATAAGAATGGGATCGTTTCAGAACATTTTGTGATATTCCAACCTTTTTCTGTTTGTTTAATACAGTAAGGTTTCTTATGTGGAATATATGCAAAGTCTGGAACCCAGTAATTGTAAAGTAAAGGCTTACCATCTGACCATTCATATGAATTATTATCCTTAAAAAACAAAATTATAAATATAATACTATTGAGAAAAGAATAAAAAATAGTACTTGAGATAAATGGTAAATTATTCAAAATAAGTTTTAATAATTTCTTGACAAAAAATAATAAAATAAAACTAAAATTCTAACGAATAATTAAAAAATATAATAAAAAAGCATTAATGATTGTGGACAGACAAACATTATAAAAGAAAAATAGAGAGATAATTTAATTGATTTTAAATATTGTACTAAAAGTTTATAGACATAGCTGATTTATATTATATAACTAAGGACTTGTATGTCTATGATTTGGATTTGAATTTAGGCTAGATAAAACTCACAGTATCATAATTATTTATCAGATTTAGGATATTTTTTCAGCATAAATACAATTTACCTAATTATAAAATATTGGTTGATAAATTGTACCTAACTTTTCTTAGCTAAAGACTAAAACAATAATGAAAAACTTCTCTAAATGCTTAACATTTAGCAGTTGGCGAAAGTGGTGAGTTATATCTCTTTTTTTTTCACTATTTAAAAGGAATTGTTAAAGATGCTTATATCCCACAGAGAGCTATTTAAATATTATTTCACCTTTATATTAGATAAATAACATAAATTTATTAGTACTTTTATCAATAATAATTTACATAGCAGACGATTGTAAAAATATTTACCAATCACACTGTCTCATTTATGTTTGAAATGCAAAATATGTCTTTAAAAATTATAAAATAATTATAGAATAATGCAAGATCTTAATTCCTAATTGTTTTCTTTTAAATTATATTATATTTCCCCCATACTACAGTTTCAATTATTCCTGATTCAAAAAATATTAGAATACAAATAAAAAATTTAAAAAAATGATAAAAAATATATTAATTTTATACTTTAATATTTTAGTTCATGATGAATATGTACAATACATATACACAGTTTATAATAAAGAATAGAACTGAGATAATATCCATGTAAGTGGAAATAATCTTTAACATTTGATGTTACTGCTAATTGACAATTCCTGAGACTAAACCAATTTTTTCATTAAACTAAACAAAAGAGCTATTATAGGTTTAATGAAAAACTGGTTTGACCTTAAGGATTGTCAATTGGTAGTAATTGATCATCTCTAGGGTAACATTAAATGTTAAAGTTTATTTCTATTTACATGTATATTATCTCCTCATTTGTATTCTTTATTATAATAACAATCCATGGAAATATTTAATTTAACATACACAATATACATATATATGTATGTATGTAATATAACAATATAATTCATTATTACCCAAGAGTTTCAATATCTGTAACATGATTTAGAACCAAGTGTCATGAATTTGGGTGACTATTATATATAAAAATTTGTTTTTTATTGTTGATCAAAACAAAAACACCTGGTTTGAATGTTATTTTTGTTAAAACTATTTAGGGTACTTATGTGTTAGGTCTGCAATGTAGGAGAGATGGTATTCACATTCGTGATAAATGTCTAACCTTGTGATCCCATCAAATAAACCCTATGATTTCATTCTTGTCCAAAAATGTTATAAATTTACACTTTCATTTATTGTCCAGATTTCATTCGGACAAGTTTTTCTCAAAGTATTTTTTACTTTAGTGCTATTTTATTTTTTCAAATTGTCTGATTAATACTACAATTTTTTTCTTTTAAACAGTACAAAATGATGAACATTTGGAGTTTACCCACTACTGAGATCAATGTGGTTGAGTACATTCACACTTCGGACAAGCAATAGCATTGTAACATTGGAGGATGTAATAATAAATAGACCTTTATAAGGGAATGTGGTTGGAGGGATGCAGAATTCTATTTTTGATGGTGATCAGATTTATTTAGAGCTGGGATTACAAATTAACATCCATAGAATGGGGAAAAACAGAACTTGATTTAGCAAAGACAAACGTAAAATTAGAGGCCCAAAATTGCTGAAACTGACAAGAGCATTTTTGCACAAAAAGAAAAAAAACCCAGCCAGAATGAATTCTTCCAAAGAAGATGTTTGATGGCTTGTGCAGGAAGACTTATGAGTGTTTCATCATGAGAATTCATGATAGAACAGTGATAACTCTGATGAGAGCCATCAAACAAAATGTGGAAGAGGAATTGACAATTCGGACTGTTGGGAAGCTTATAAAACTGCTGAATTACAAGGTGCTGGTTACCGACCATTTTTGTGTGAATCATACTGATTAACATTAAAAAAAAATAGTCTACCACATTGAAGAAATAATAAAAGTGTAATAATTTAAATTTTTTTATTTTTATTTGGTTTTGAAAAAAATTTATTCAGGTGTTATATTGCACAATCACATGTTAAGTAAGTCTCCATTTTGGAAAAAATAAAAAATTTTACTTTTAGTCTCCATTTTGAAATTTTTTTTTTATCCACTTAAAATAAAATAGAGCAGACAAATTGATTGCTTTATGTATATATTTTAAGTATTTTGTAATTTAGTGATTGTTTTGTTCATATTTAAAATAACATTTGGGAATTGCATAAAACTTTTTCAGATTTATTTCTGTGTGAAATTCATATTTTTAGTATTATTAGAAATTAATATTTTTAGTATTGTTAATTACTGTCACATATTACAACTGCTACACCTTTTCATATACATATTCAGACTGTTGATAACTTTGTAAATCTTGCAAAAATATCATGTACACATGGTCCATTTTGATGAATTTATCAATTTAAGTTTGTACAAGATCTAAGTGTACATACAATTTGATCAGATCACATGATTAGAAAGTTATCAGTGGATTGACATGAATGTGAAAAGGTGTAGCAAATCTAATACATTGCAAGCTTAATACTAGTACCTTATTTAGTAATAATATCTTGCAGAGTGCAGTCTCAATCATTTTAAAGATTATGATAAAAGTAAAACATTCTAATATAGAATATTAATTAACTAGAAAAAAATTCTTAAGATTTTTCTCTTTTTCAATAAAAAAAAAAAGGAAAAAAGAAATGTAAGTTATATACCTATAAAATTTAACCCAATAAATATTAGTTTATTTCAGAAAAGATATGTACTTTATTTACCCATTATATGGGAATGAAATAAATGATATAAATATGAATTGTTAGAAGCAAAGAAACAAATTCAAGAAAATTATAAAAATTGAATTATTTAATTTTCCAAAGATATAGTTGCAGTATGAATGCCAACAAAAATAAACACCAAAATGTTAGAAATTCTTATAACTAGTGAAATTGTATTTCTTGTAATATATGAAGCAGATTTTAAGAAAAGACATCCTTCAGCAACACAAATATTTCTTTAGTATAAATGGAAATTTTTCATCCTCTAGTCTGTAAGAAAAAATATTTAAAAAAATCATTGTGGTCAAAAAAAGTAACAGGTGTGAAAATCTTCCAAATTAACTGACATATATTTTTTAAAATTTTAAGTTATATTCAGGCTTCAGATACATAATTCTATGTTTAATGATGTTCACTTGTAAAATACTAATTTCTAAAACTTATGAAATAATTGAAATATGGAATCAAAAACAACAACTATTTTTTCTCCTAAAAACCAAGACTCATTTTAAAACCTCACTCAGAATATTAAAAATCTTTAAAAGTATCAGAATCTTTTATTAAATACTCTTACAAATAGAACAAAAAAAGATTGATAATATTACAAAATACACTTCAAAAATAATGCTAATGTCAAATTGCCTTTGAACAAGCTTTGCTACAAGTCTCTTAGATAATGCTAATAATTAATTCATGGCTTATGAAAATACTGTTTTACCAACTTTTGATAAGTAGATGCCTATTAAAAAGTTTTGTAAAATATTACTTCACATCAACACTTAAAAATAAAAGAAACTAATAATAATTACATAACTATGACTATATTTATTACCAGTCATTTGATTCTAAATGAGTGTCAAATAAAAGTCTGATTATGATTAAAAAGTCAAATATAATAGGGTAGACAATGACAAAGATATCTATTTCATCCTCTTATCTAAACATTCAATATAAGCATAGCTCTATGTAAAATGCGATGATTATCAAGAAAGTTTTACTTTGATGAGTAGTGGAGTCACACCTACATATAGTTCCTAAATCTAAATATATTATTATTTATTCTGTATCTTATTGTAATAAATTTCTTGTTGTTACTTGTATACTTTTTTATTATTATATAATAAATAATTTTTTTTAAAAATAAAATAAAAATCTATAGACATGTGCTTTTCTCATTTCTATTTTCATATCCAAATGTACTCTCAATACTTTCATCTTTCAAATTTTTTGTCTATTTTTGCAATAAAATTTTCCACAAGTACATTAAAATGTTGCTTGATTTCCAAGTATAATGTAAACATCTAATGGCAATCTAGACTTAAAACTCATCTTCAAATCTTAATTAATTAATTTATAGTTTTCAGGAAATGAAGTTGACAAATTTTGGTTGCAAACTGTCAGAAATATATTATACAGACATCCTTGTTCAACCATTGCTTCTAGACTTTGATAAATTATCACTGAATCAACTTTTGAAATTAAATAACATTTTACTGAATCTACTTAGATATTTTTTATCTTAACAATGGTTGGCCAAATGATCACACAATAAGGAAAACTTATGACTTATGAGTGCCAGTCATTTTTTTTTATTCCTATAGCATTCTTTTACCATGTGATTCTTAATTTCTAAATTGATATTTGCCCATAATGATAACCTGTAATTATTCTGAGATGATTTGTAATATAAATTTTAGAAATGCACTCTGATAATAAGTCATAAATATTTTGCACACTGCCAAAAAAGAAGACAGAGATTATAAAAAATAAAAAAATTAATGATAACAGAATATTTTTCTTTTTACCAACAATAATAATGATAATTGTTTAAAATATTAAAAAAATTACTAGTAAAAAATAATAATATGCATATAACAAAAAAATTCCTTTTGGCTATAAGCTTATAAAACATTAACACAATTAAACATGGGCAATAAATAATGTTATTATATTTTCAATTCATATCAAAGTAATCAATTTTTATAGTTCGATATACATATCTTTTCTGTCATCCTTTGTACTTATGAATACATAGATTCTATGCATATGCAAAGACTTAGAATTAGTGAAATACATAAATGTGCAACTATATATATTCTATGTCACTTTTCATAACTATCGTGATCCAAGCATTATTGTTCATTTTTATAATTGATAAGATTTCTATCCTTCATATATGTAGAGAAACATCCTATATAAGTTTGCTAGTCCAGAATCTAACAATGGATTAACTGTGCTATTATAGATTTCACATAGGCTTTTCAATCTTACTCCTCTACAAGAACTACATTTAACAATAATGGAAGTTCTAGGTAATCAGGAGCCATTTTCTGATGAATAACTCATGGCTAGTATCTATAATGGTTAGAGTTTAGGTATTCATATCTATTCTTCAATTATAAACCTTATTTCCATTAATTTTTCTATAATGTTAGAATGAAAGAAAACAAAAATAGATCATTGTTAAGGAGACTTAAAAGAAACAAAAATAAAAAGTTTTATCATGAGAAAACTGTGTAATTAAAATAATACATGAGTAAATAGTGTTAAATAAATATAAAATTTTTTTTTTCTAAAAAAGATTAAATTGAAAAATAATTGTGTTAGCATTGCTTGTTCAGGGAAGCATGTAGCCAATCAAAAACTTACACAATGTTTAAAGTTGTATTATAAAGTATTAAGTTCTTAAGGCATGCATATGTACATATATTGATACAAAGATTTTCACAGGTTAGATATATAAATGATATACTTTGTGAGTTCAACCATATATGATTTTGATTATGAATATTCTAATATTTCAATATTGATTACACAAGCTATCAACTGGATGATGAATAGAATATTATAAAAATGGTCAAAGAGGTACTGTAAATGCTGGTTTATAACAATATTAAAGTTCCATCACAAATATACAAAATTGAACAAATAAAACTGAGAAAATATGTTGATACAATTTTATATACTTATTTTTTCTATTGGTGAAACTTTAATATTGTTATAAACCAGCATTTACAGTGTGACTACAATCATTTTTATAATATTCTATTCATCATCCAGTTGTTAGCTTGTGCAATCAAGCCAGAATGTCAATATATTCATAATCAAAATCATACATGGATGAATCCACAAAGTATATATATAATTTAAAGGATATAGATAATTATTTTTTAAAAAATATTTACCATTGTAATTCTGAGTTTTATACAAAATAATATTCAGAAATAAGAGATTGCAAATAGATTTCTTATTTATTTCTGTACCTTTTTATTGCTCAATCCTATCCATGAAGTAAAATTGTTTTTTCTAGTTATCCATCGAGCATAAGAATTTTCATAAGTATTTTCAATACTAATAAGATGTGCAGATTCCTTTTCACATTCAGCTTTTGCAGAATCCCAAGTCATTGGAGTTGAAAAATATTTATAACAGGACTTCCAGTAGGGCACGTAGTCATTAGGACATTCAACACTGGGAACAGTTGGTTCATTATCAGAAGTAATCACCAAAGTAGGAGAAGAACCTAAAGTACCCAGAAGTAAAACAAATATAAAAGAAATTTATAATTATACTTTTGAAAAATAATTGTAAGTGTATAGTAATCAAATTAAAGTCTATTATTTCATCTTCTGCATGATGATGCATGCAGATATGAGCTTTATTTAGTATTAAGAACATTAGTATTACATAAATTTTTGAATATTTATTTGTTTATGTTAAATAATTAAAATGGAAAAAATATATCAAATAAATTTTTTTATTGTTATTAACAAATTACTTATATTAACATTCATTAAAAATGAAGTCAACAATGGATTGAAATAATGATTATGAACTTACTTTTAGTTAAACAATGAGCTTCTTCTTAAAAAGGAAGAACAAATTTTTACAAAGAGGATTTAAATTTAAAGAGAAACATCAACCAATTTGGAATGAAAATACTATAAAAAAAACGAATATTTGAATATCCAAGAAAGCGAGAACTAATGTAGAATATTAATGTTAACTAAATAAGGAATTTGAAATTAAAATCTTCACAAATAAATTCAAAGTATTCAAACTTCCAAAATATTGATAATTCTTTGTTATAGAACATAATATATAGATTCAGGAGTATATAACAATATAAAAAATATTGATGTTATTTCACTCAAAACAAATCATTAAAGCAAAATATAAATAATGATAAAACAAACATGCATTGCTAAGTGAAAAAGTGACATTGGAAAAAGAAAGTCATCATCCATGGAGTTGTAACTGTCAGGATTGGGTTTGGAATTGACCTATCACTTCACACCTGCATTATGAAATGTCAAGTCGATTTATAATGAATGGATCCTACTCTCTGCTTCAAAGCAGAAATTTCAAGGCTATCAATGATAACTTACCTGATGGATGTTTTAGAACACTTATGAATTACTATCTATACTTTAAATGGATTAATATAGATTACTGCAATGATGCACTAGGACACTTTTTTTTATTTTATTTATTTGAATATTTGATATACTAATTTTTTTTAACTTTAATATAGGGGCAAAAAGAGGTAATATCACTTCGGTATATAACATGATGAACTATTTTTAGATTTAATGTAAGGAAAATTAAATATAATTTATGATGAGCACTTGATTGCATACTGATCCAATCATCATCAAAGGGGAGAGGTAAAGACTTCCTAATATGTATTTAATCCAAATATTTTTATACTTGCAGCTCATACATTTTTCTTTGTTTGCTCATATTAATAGTTGTGTTAAATGTTTTTAGTATATTTGATTAACTCTCTTTGTCATAAATGGTTTTCCTTGTTTATATCATGACTATTGTACATTACAGGGGAATCCCAAATCACCACAGTGACAGATTTGAATTTAAGATACAACATTAGTTAAGTATTAAGAGTTTCAAGTAAAAAATTTAGAAAGTAAAGATGATTATGATAATCCAATACATAGTACAAATCTTATTTAAGTATCTATTCTTTGTGGGAACATGGTTTGGGATATTTGAAACCAATTATAAACAAAGAATAATCATAAACATCTAATTCAATGTTTTACAATTTTGTTAAATTTTCTTTGTTAAAATATCAATCACTGTAAATATAGTTATTAAATATATTTAAATGTTAAATTAAAACTCTTGGTATGTTTTTCTATAGTCATCTTTCAATTAGTCATATCTTCCCACATAATTATGAATATTTTATTTATTTACACCTAATTCCACATCCACACTTATTATTAAACACATACACATGCTTACACCTATCTGTATTTTAAGTGATATTAATATAACCTGAATTAAATGATCAGTCCCCATAAACTCAAAACTCGGGATAATGGAAATGAAACACGACATGATGAGGTAAGTTAGGTCTATTTAGTTGGTCTTAATCTCTCCTCTCCTAGGGAGGAAATCAATGTGTGTAGTAATAACAAAGATATATTCTGTTATTTATTGGGATGATCTCAACAATCTATTTATATACCAGGAAAAGTTTGTTCCATTACAATATGTAGAAAAAATGTAACATAATTTGGAAAAGTCATATGCTGACGTTTATTAGATACCTTTATTAATTATACATATTTAATCTGTAATATAAATGAAAGATATAATCTAATAAATAATAATAACGCTATTGTCTAAATATACGCATTCTGTTCAAGTGATGCTAGTAAAATGTATTAATATATATTAGAGTGAAATATCTTCATCTGGCATGTATAAATAATGTAAAAATCTCATAGGACTTGTGCCTAAGCTGCCAAGCAAATGAAATGAGTTTCACTTGGCCTTAAATCCAAAAACTTATAGGGAAGACAAAATTAGCCAATGATAACTGCAAGAATAAAATATTATTCATTGTAAATGTAAACAGTATTACAATGAACTTGATTCAATTTAATTTTCCCAAGATAGAATTATTAAATGTTAATTTTGTTTGATTGATTTAAGAAATAATTTTATAAACTGCAAAAGAAAATATATGCATATTTCTTGAAATCCAAATGTATTTTTGTTGAAGAGTATGTTTTTAAGAACATTTGTGTAATTTTCATTTTAATTAAAGAGAAAGAAAAACAAACAATAGTCACAAAAGCATTTTTTAGTACTGAAAAAGAATGATAAATATTTTTTTAAATTATACTCATTATTAGCAGAAGCCATTCACACATGATTATGGCTATTCAAATTAAAAAAAAAAAAGAACACTAGAGATGAGTTTTACAAAAACTATACAAATTAATACATGAATCACAAATATGTTCATATATAGAATATAGCTAATCCATTACTATGTTTATTTGGTATTTATGATGAAACCTTTTAACTTCTTCTGCAGCAAACTTTTCTTTCTGAAAGACTTCAATATTTTATCTCATTGTAGATTCATTGTATTCAATTTTCAGCCATATACTCCTAATGAAAGCAATCAATATTACATTTCTTTAGAATAATAATGTGAAAGGCTAAAACCTTCAACAGAAGTGCCTTAAAAATGCTTATGTGACAGCCAATCAGATGTAATAATGATTGCATGTGGAACTCTCAATTTAAGAACACAAGCCAGAACCATGAGAAAAAGATGGGACCCACCTTCTTCTCTACTTAAAGTTCTACTTGTGTTCTTGAATTGAGAGTTCCATGTGCAGTCATTATTATATCTGATTGGCTGTCACATAAGCATTTTAAGGTGCTTCTGTCAAAGGTTTTAGCCTTTCACTTATTATTAGATCATCTGCTAACGCTTAATAAATTTATTTTCTTTAGAATGTTTTTGAAATAATCCATATAATGTAAATGGGATCTCATAAAAACAATGCTCAAGTTCATCATAAAATATTTGTTTTAGGAAGTCATATCATTCATTCATTGTTCACACCCACTTCAATGAAAATGTGAGGTTACAAAAGTCTAGAATCATATCCAGTAAGCTGAAGAACTTATTTATTGGTCTTACAATCTTTCATTCTATTTTTAGAATTTTACTGAGCAATTTTACTGAACATCTTTAAATAAAATTTTAAAAGCAAGGGCAACACATTAATGTTTGTGTTGCATCTTAATTATTCAGACTACTTTCTACTTAAGAAATCCCAAAAGATATTTTCAAATTGATAACCACTTACGCTAAATGCCATTAAAGAATTTTATTTCATCACAATCAGATAAAGAATTTGAATTTTTGAACGTTTTTACTAAACTAGTCTTTAAATAATAATTCAAAATATTAAATATATTCTGTAAATAGTCTTTTGAATTTATGAGGATGGCATAGTTATTAGCAAATATAAATCCAGAATTCAAGAAGATAAAATTCTTGTTTTTTTTTTTTAATTGATTCAAATTAAAAATGTTATCATCAAACCTGTATTACAACATGATAGCTGATCCATGAAATCACTTATAAGTATTTCCTATAGCTATTATTATAAAAATAAAAGCAAACTTGGAATTAGCATGCATTCCTGTTGAACACTAGTTTTTTTATTTCAAATGTTACAGATTTTCTATCTATAAGAATTACACTTTCTTTTATTACAAAATATAAAAAAGCTCTATAATATGAATAAACATTACACAGAAGCTAAACTCTTCATACAGTAGTGCCAATAGCTTGTGCAAGCATAAAAATGGTGATTATGTGACATTTAGTGGTTTAATGAATAAACTTTATTGGACAACCATATAATTTCCAACAATGGTATAGACATGTTCTATTAATAAAATCAACTACATTGCTTCAATCAATAAAAACAATAGATAAATAATTTCTTTGGTCTTCTCATTTTATATTATATTTTCCTGACAACAAAAATTATGCCCATAACACTTTTTGATTTTCTAAAACTATGTTAGGGCTCTGGCAAATGTTCTATGAAAGAAAGTAGTTTATTTCATAAAATCGTTGAAAGTACTTTTACTATAGTGGATAGCAATAATATCCAAAGATAATTACTTCAATCTTATCTATTTAATTAATTTTTGAAAAAAAACAATAGAAACAAAGATTAGGTGGCACAACTTCTCTAGTTATCTTACCATGACCGACAGCCATTCTATTTTTAAATTATAATTAGCTTTTTAATTTTAAGATAAACTGAATAATTACTAAAAATTGTCATTTGTTGTATCACTACCCATCCACCTGTTCAAAATATCATTGTCATCATAAAAGAGATTGTCTATTCTGATTTAATAAATTGTAATATTATTTTGTAGGTTTATATGTTGCTTTTAGTACATCAAAAAAAGATCAGAATGACCACAATCAGTAAATGACTATATTTTCTTTGAACTTTCAATTCATCAATCATTTTTAAGGGTTCTTGTCAGTTACTGATCTTCTGCCTTTGAATCTTTATATTGATTAAGTATTTGTAGTGCTTAATGCATTTTTCTACAAAACAATCATCATCATCATCAACCATTATCAATCCACTGCAGGATGAAGGTCTCTCCAAGTTTAATCCATCTTCTCCGATCTTTAGCTTCTCTTTTCCACAACACCCCTGCACATTTTCTTATGTCATCCATCCATCTCACATGTGGTCTCTTTCTGGGTCTTTTACAATCTCTTGGAATCCAGTTTAAAATTTCAATTGTCCATCTATTATCATTTCTTCTAGCAATATGTCCAGCCCAACTCCATTTCAATCTTTTAATTTTTTTCAATAAGGTCAGTAACACCTGTTTGTTGTCTTACCCATACATCGCGTTTTCGATCTCTTCTTGTTACTCCCAACATACATCTCTCCATACTCCTTTGAGTAATCTGAAGTCTCTGTATTGCTCTTCTATTAAGTGTCCAAGTCTCAGATCCATAAGTAAGAACTGGTAAAACACATTTGTTAAAAACCATTCTTTTCAAACACATAGGCATATTTCCTTTTAGTATCAAGTTATTTCTACCAAAAGCACTCCAACCAAGTTTAATTCTATGATTAATTTCCTCCATTATGTTTCCATCTGTATTAATAATCTGACCTAGGTATTTGTTACTGTTAACTTCTTCTAATTCTTCATAATCAATCTTTATTTTCATATTTTGAGCAAATTGATTAAACATTACTTTAGTCTTTTTAACATTTATCTTTAGTCCTACTTTTCTACTTTCATCTGCTAACTCCTGCAACATTTCCTGCAGCTCTGAAGCATTATTTGCAAAAACAACTACATCATCTGCAAAATCTAAATGACTTAAATACTCTCCATTTACTTTCATTCCTTTAGTTTCCCATTTTAATCCACAAAATACTTCTTGCAGCACTGCTGTAAAAAGTTTTGGAGATATGGAGTCACCTTACCTTACACCTTTCTCAATGTTGATTTTTCCAGTATCATTATGTAATCTAATTGTTGCTGTTGCATTTTTATAAATATTCTTTAAAATATGACAATATCCTGGATCTATACCTTGATGATCCAATGCTTTAATCACTGAAGAAATGTGTATAGAATCGAATACCTTTTCATAATCTACAAATCCAAAACATAATGACAACTCATATTCATTTGTCCTTTCTATGACTTCTCTCAATACTTGGATATGATCTATTGTACTAAAACCACTTTTAAATCCAGCTTGTTCTCTTGGTTGGTGGAAATCCAAAGTTCTCTGTAGACGTGTTGTAACTATCTTGGTAAAAATTTTATATAAAACTGATAAAAGGCTGATAGGTCTGTAATTTCTAATATCTTCTTTATCACCTTTTTTAAATATTAATATTATTACTGCATTCTTCCAAAACAATATATATATATTATTTAGTCACTAATAATAGAATGGAACCAGTCAAGATTCTTCTTTTGAGTGAATCCAAGAATAGGTTTATTTACATTCATAACATACTTTCTAAAAGAATTCTATGCCTCAATAATACTATAATTCTTTATACTTAATAAATTACTGAAATTAAGCCTAAATACCAATTTTTTTTTATCAATATGATTGAAATATTACTTATTTTTTAATGCAACAATCTTTTTATCTTCAACAATCTGCATTTTTAAGTGCTAAAATAATATAAACACTTCTTATTTAGATCCCCAATTCTAATGTAATCTATTAAATGCTACTGTTTTGAACATGGGTGCATTTATATTATTTTATAATGATTTTTTTGCCTAAATAAAATATTTGTAACAATTAATCTATGATTTACGCAAAAATTCAATATTGACAGACCATTTTGATTTACAAAATCAAATGAGTTTTAACAATTTTGACCAAACTTTGGTGTTGTATGAAAGTATGAATTAAAGTTTCCAGGAAGAAAAAATCATTTTTTATTGATACTGACATAATAATGCTATTGAGTAAGAAAGATGTGTTTTCTTTTTTTAAATTATTTAAATCTATTGTTATAGCATATGCATTAAAAAAATGAGACCAGGAAACATTATACAAACTGTGGTATTTTGTAAAAATTGCGTACAAGTTTGTGCACTCCAGAAAAAATAGAATTTATTCCAGAGAGTGTTTTTAGATCGCGCACTGATAACTGAGGAATTTAATTAAGACGTAAATGTAATGGCGAATGATTGGACAATATAATTAATTACTGCAGTTATCAGAAAGC
Organism: Epiperipatus broadwayi; assembly: GCA_028023455.1. Lineage (NCBI taxonomy): Eukaryota > Metazoa > Onychophora > Udeonychophora > Euonychophora > Peripatidae > Epiperipatus > Epiperipatus broadwayi. The sequence continues at coordinate 3,796,975 of JAQFVV010000062.1, forward strand.
TTGAAAAAGATTGTAACAACTATGTCAGGTCAAGTATTTGAGTACATCTCCAGTAAACGTCTGTTCAATTCCAGTAGGAGACATCTAGCGTCAGTGCTTGCGATTAAGGTCCAGCACTCAGTGAAAATGTAGTTCACAGGTATAGCTGCAAAGGGCCCTCAGAGATTGGGAAGACTGCAGCCTGAGGAAACTGTCTGAATAGCAGCTGAATAGAGTTGAGTTTCCAGCGGTTTTAAAGTGGAGTTACTGGTAGACTGTTGCAGAGACAGGAGCTGTAAGGAGCTTAAGGTCAGTTGCAGTGCTTTACTATGAAGCATTTGTGTGTAGCTAAACTGGACTGGGGACAATCGTTTTTGTAGCAGCCAGCCTGAATGAACATCGAGGGAATTGAACATTAGCGAACGGTAGAGATAGAGTTGTTGCAGACTATTCGCTATTCTGATTACTTAAAAACATTGTGCCTTAATGTATATAGACATAAATATGGACATAACAGTGGTGCAGTCACATTTGGAACCTGTGAGTAACGAATAAGTTTTGCATTACAACAATTTTAGTCGTAGACGGAGAAATTGGGTGAAAATGGAAATCCCAGTTAGTATAATGTTAACAACGGAAGTGAAAGTTTGGAAATAAAATGCTTGTGCAGTCAACATTGGAAGCTGAGTCCCACCATGCTTGTGCACTCACCATTGAATGTAACTGGCGAAGAATTTCAGCAGCAGTTTGGAATGGAATATTTCTGAATGAAATAACAGGAAATATGTTTCCTACAAGTAGTAAGAGAAATACAAAACACCAAGGAATCACAACAAGAGTTTTCTGGAGTGGGGGAAGGTGTGGTATTTTGTAAAAATTGCATACAAGTTTGTGCACTCCAGAAAAACTAGAATTTATTCCAGAGAGTGTTTTTAGATCACACACTGATAACTGAGGAATTTAATTAAGACATAATCATAATGGCGAATAATAATTCCAAGAAATATTTGCTGATTGCAAATATTTCTAGATAAGAGACCTTACCTTATTGGACAATATAATTTATTACTGCAGTTATCAGAAAGCTTGAAAAAGACTGTAACAACTACATCAGGGCAAGTATTTGAGTGCATCTCCAGTAAATGTCTGTTCAATTCCAGCAGGAGACATCTAGCATCAGTGCTTGTGGTTAAGATCCAGTGCTCAGTGGAAATGTAGTTCACGGGTATATGGAAAGGGCCCACAGAGATTGGGAATACCACAGCCTGAGGAAACCATCTGGATAGCAGTTGAATAAAGAGTTGAGTTTCCAGCAGTTTTCAAGTGGAGTTACTGGTAGACTGTTGCAGAGATGGGAGCTATAAGGAACTTAAGGTCAGTCACAGTGCTTTACTATGAAGCGTTCATGTGTAGCTAAACTGGACTGGGGGCAAGGTATGCGTAAACCTAGTCCATTGTGAACCATTTTTGTAGCAGCCAGCCTGAATGAACATCGAGGGAATTGAACATTAGCGAACGGTAGAGATAGAGTTGTTGCAGACTATTCACTATTCTGATTACTTAAAAACATTGTGTCTTAATGTATATAGACATAAATATGGACGTAACACAAACCATGTTTTAATACTATTAGTTTTTTATTAATATATTGAAAAATTTTAAGAATAAAAGATATCTTAAACCTTGCAACAATTCAACACATGTAGCCTCCTTTAAATTAGTTGATCTGTTTTTCTAAATATCTTGCATCCATCTATCCACCAGTTCTATTAAACTTCTTTTCTCTGGGAGACAAGTTTCACTAAAAGTAACTATATCAATTAGCTATAAATGTGGTCCTCTATTTAAGTCTTAAAAGAGATTACATCATATAAAATTTGCACATTCCATATATCTATATTTTAAAAAAAATTAGATTTAAAATACTTATTTTTATTATACTACTATTTCCTGTTTTAGTACTATTAATAATAGTACAATTATTTTCATCACTTTAATGAGAAATCTGCTAGGCTTAACAACTTAAACAGATTGTGAAATAAGCTATTTTTAGATAATCTTTTTGTGATACCTTCCATTTTAATGAGAATCAGGAGTTTTCTAAATAGGGCTGCATAAATATACAAAATTTACTTAGTAGAAAGTCCTATCCTAAATCTAGTTCCAACAACACTCACTAATGAAGAATCACAACTAAAGAATTCTAGTCTACCAAAATTGTCACTATTATTGCTTTCTTAGTGACTTGTACTAAAAAAATGAAAATTGAGAATTAGAGTTAGAGTTGTGCATATGAATAAGGCTCGTTGTTTTATAGACATCCATGCCGCTTAAGGGTGTTGTTTTTCTTGAAAAAAATATAACTTATGAACATTCCCAGGCCTTTTTTTTTATTTGAATCCCTTGTTGTTGTTTTTATTAACATCAACAAAATAAATAAATATAAAATAAAATCAACATTTTTGGTTTTTTTTTTTTTGGGGGGGGGGGGGTTCTTTGTTTTTTAAATGTAAAACTTAGTATGCTTATTACATTTGTATTTTTGGTTTCCTATTTTTGTTTAAAAAATAAATCCTAAAGTTAGTAAGCTTTTTTTTTTTTGGTTTTCCTTATTTTTTGGGGTTTCTTTTAAATGTAAAACTTAGTACGCTTATTACTGTCGCATTTTTGTTTTCCTATTTTTGTTTAAAAAATAAATACTAAAGTTAGTAATTTTTTTTTTTTTTTGGTTTCGCTTTGGTATCACTTTGTTTTTGTTTTTAAAACAACATCAAAAAAATTAAAACTTATTAGGGGTTTTTTTTTGGTTCCGCTTGAAACAGTATTATTTAGCCATAATCCCATTTCACCTACTATGTTCCATCATAGTTAGTATCTTTTCCAATGGTTCGAACCCTCACAGTCCATGTATATAAATCAGAATAATTTATTTTGATATGTAATAGCGTATATTTATGTGTATGTGTGGATATGTGCACACATTTAATATATATTAATGTCTGTATGCATATAATGTATACACAGTTATAAATTTAAAATAATGTAATTAAATGAAGTTGTGTGAACATTATTATATGTGTGTAACCATTTACATATATATTCGAGAGAAGCCGTAATGCAATACATTTAAAGAAGCATTACAACACTTTTAAATTAATAATATAAATTTGAAATATTCTCAGTTAAAAACTCTTTATTTAAATGCATTGGTATAAATTTCAATTCCTGGGATAGTCTCACACACATATATAATAAAATGTTTACAAACTCTTTTAAAAAAAAGTTATGTTTTTATAAAAAAAAAAGTTGTCAATTCTTGTGAAACCATTTGTAAGCAATCAGCAACAACCAAAATGAACCTATCCTTAGGATCTTATAGACATTGGCCCCACTTATGTATTCCCTATTTAGTAGTGTACCGGTTGGAATTGTATGTTAACTCATCACGATTCACAACCTGGGTAAAAGTACCTCGAATCCAACCATATGCGAGATCAAAGATAAAGAATACTTATGGATTCTGCCCTGTTTACCCACTCTCTAAATCTGCAAACTAATTAACAACATTTTTGAGGCAAGCAATTAATCTTTTCTACACTCCGTCCCACTAGCATCAACAGTAGAGCATGGATCTCAACTAATTCATATGTTTAACTCTAATTATTAACTTTAATTAGACTATTTATTTATTTAAATATAAAATGGTATGTGTGTGACCTTGAGTCATCGGATAGCAGCACAATAATTAATTAGAAAATATATAATTTTAGAATGAATAAATAGAGACGAACCACAGATAGCCTAAATTCACATATATATATATTTAATAAAAATCATTTTATAATTTATCTAATGTCTCTCACTGATTTGATTTCATAAAATTATTTAATACAAGTTTCTATTCTGTCATTTATTATGCCTCTGGCAAGAGAGCGGTATAGTTTATATGCCAATCTAACAAATGAAAACGATTATCGATTTGTGGGAGGCGCCCGCCCAAGTCTGAGATATAGGAATGGATATTTTTAAAGAGCTAGTTTAAACATAATTTTCTTATGATTGAATTTATTTTAAGAGAGAAATAGTTAACTCTAACTATAGGGATTGGTGTCGGAGAGAGTGACACTTTTAAAATATAAATTGATCGCGATATTCACAAATAAATATTTCATAATTTAAAATACATAAATTAATTAGATCGTGGTCAAGCCACCATAATGTGCTCAGACAAAGGAAAGTTAACAAATCCCAGTATTCGATATTACATCACTAGCATAGACTCAATTCACTTGTCCCATTCCCGTGACACCAAGAAATGAAAAAAAGAATAGTCTGTGCCATTGGCAAATTTAAAATATCACAGGTGAAAGAATGACAATCGCCAAGGCTAGCTAAGCTCCACTTGCTCCGGTTCTTCCCATTTTAGCTTTCATATCCTGATAAGAAAATTATTGCCAGTGAAATTATCACGTGGTCTTAGTTATGATCTAGCAGTTACAAAAAACAAAAGACAAGTAATTAAGCAAAATACGAGTACTGGAGAATATATTTTAGCATTTTTAAATATATAATTGTGCTGAGCTAAAAAGATTACATAAATATATATGGATTGACCAAAATCAGACAAACAAGAATAAAATAAGTACTAATTATTATTACGAATATTTCTAATGAGCAACACGTATCTCCCTTCAACACAATCCCACTAACATTTCAAATGACATTCTATTTCTCTCTTATTATTTAACATGAATCTAATTTTCTAAACCCCCTCCCTTTCACTCTTTAAAAATGAAATAATTTAACTAAATGAATTCTCATATTTGAATCTCACGTCTCCCCACAACTAAACCGTGTACATATAAATATAAAAAGGACATAATCATATAAAATGGTTTCATCTCGACAAAATAAAGGTTGCTCCAAGTATTAATCTTTCAGAGCTAGAGAATTATTAATTTTTATTTACAGATAAATGGTCGGGAAATAGGCAGCAAATATTTATTTAGATAAGCTTTTGTCAAGATGGAACAAAATTGGCATATATTCATTTCATTTAAGTAATTAATAACAATATTTTCTAAACTGCATTAGAAGAAAGTTTAGCATTAAGAATAGGCATAATCTTAAAACAGATAGAAAGAGAGCAAGAACATTAGATTTTAAGTAATAGCAAGAGTAGTTTACAGAATATTAAATTGAATATTTTAAATTACATTTAAATTCCATTGTGGGAGTTACATTTTAGAAGACATTAAAATTTAGCAAGATTTACACTATTTGGTCACTGGAGTTTTAAAAAAATAAATTAGGTGGTTAGAAATTAACAAATTGAAGACATATTACCTAATTTATTATGAGTCCAAGTGGAAGTTGGAATCCCATGATGAAAAATGAATTTCCACACAGGCATAGCTAGCTATGGATTGAATAAAATAGTTCAACAGTTCATTTTGATGATTTTTCTCCAGCATGAGGCATTGGACGATCATCTTCGGGACAGTGGGAGCTGGGCAAGTTAAAACCCATCTACCCAACTATCATGCTTTCAGACATTTATTAAAAATTTAACCCATGTAGGTTCGTCAGGCAATCACTGACAAAATCTGAGACTGGACTGGTTTCTATTGTTCTCTTTGGCTATTTAAACTTTTTTAAACTGTTTTTGGGAAATTCCCTTTTTCATACGCTCCAGGCTAAATGGCAAAGTTTGTTGGAGTACCTAAAGTATATTGGTATTGTATTCTTGAGATCAACTTTTGCGATAAATCCAATGATTTAATTGTTTCAAATCTATTTTTAATTAAATGTAGATTTGCAGAATTTATATTTCAAATTATCTTTTCTAGTTTAATTTTTACTTTAATTAGAAAATCCATCACCATTTTGTTAATGGATTTTCTTTTGTTTGACGCTATGGAATGTTAGGAAGGTTTACCATGAAAGCAAATCTCCAGAATAAAATATTTTTAAAAAAAAATCATATTAAAAATTTATATATTGATTTTTATAAAAGTTTCCATCTGTAATTCTATATATATATGTATTTACGTATATATATATCTAACTGGGCCCCTCTAATATTTATAATAAAACATTTTAATAGAAAATTTATACTTTAATAACTTATTTACTGGCCTAAAATTTAAATGTAGATAAAATGGCAGACGGAAAGTTTTACAAACATCGTAACATGTGTGGATCAGGTTTTATCCTTGTCTAGTAATCTAGAAAGATATGAAGCATGGATCCGGCCTACAGATCCATCTGTTTTAGTATATTCATTGCAACCTTTGAACAATAATTAGAAAACAATACATTTCTTAAGATAACAATTAATAAAACTTGGGATTAAAATTTTAAATGTATTTTAAAAATAAAAACTTGTGTATTTCTTAAATGAAATTTTAAAACTCTAAACTCTTGTTTCATAAACACATAATCCTTTGTCATAGTTAGTTTAGGAAGATGTCTAGGGTATGAGAGAATTAAAATAATCAGGCTCCATACTAACTTAAGTGATTAGAGATAGTAAAAAGAGAGAATACAAGAAAGATATCTGATTGTATCTAAAACAACATGCTGCCTTTGATGAACATTTTATTTTACAAAAAAGCATAAGGTATTATTCTAGGTCAAGTGCTTATTGCTTGTTCAGAATTAATCCTCATTTCTGAAGGCTCACTGACCATAATCTAATCCCAATCCTAAGGAAATACAAGTTATTTCTTGTTTTAGCTTATTTAATTAATATAAAGTTTATACATAATATATTTTCTTAAGCATTTAATTTTTAGATGTTTTTACTTGCAGAAGGTTTTGATAAAATGGGCAGGATAAAATCGAAAAAAAAAAAAAAGAATGTATATATTTTTCCTTATTATTATTTTGACAACTACCCAGTAATCTACATTCTTTGAAATTAATTATTAGATTGTAATCATTATTGCACAGAAAAAACTTATTATTGGAAATTGTTAACTTTATTTTATTATAATTAACATTTCTATTTTAAAAAAATATATTAGAAATAGAACAAGAATAAGACAGAGTAAAGCAGTGAAAATTAAATTTTCCAAGATTCTCTCTCGAGTCTAATAACATTTATCGATTTCAGCAATAACAGTAAATTTATTTTCTTTTTTATTATAACTCGCATCAGAAGTTAGCAAACGTTGTGGTGAATAAATTATATCCCAGGCCAAGAATAAAAAAATAATATTCCAATTTAACTTGGATTTATTAAAGATTCATACAATTACTTTAAATAACTTTAAAGGAAAATAGTTAAATAAAATCAAAATGTAAATTAAAATGCATGCAATAGACTTTAAAAAATATTATAGATAATTTGCAAGTTATTGGTTTATAAGTTATAAAAACAATGTTCCATTTACGAAATAATAATATATAATTGTAGGTTTTAAATATAAAATAAAACAATCACAAAAACCTTTGTGTATTTACATTATTAGATACTTTGGTATTAGAACTGCAATGTAGGGAAAATAGAAGACCTTTTCACACCTACAATAAATGTGTAATGTCGCATAATATCAAATTGAAAGAAAATAAAGTCTGCGAGTATACGTATGGAAACATGTTTTTATCTTTATCAATATTTTTTTTTTTGTGTGTGACATTTTCAGTTATTGTCCAGATTTTTTCTGCCATGCTCAATGATATAAAAGAAATGATTCCACCAGAATAAAAATCTAATAAAAGTCTCATAATTAATATGGATTTTTTTTGTAGTTTTTGTTCTTTTTTTTTTTTTGGTTTAAGTTGTTTATAAAAAAATACATTTATTAGCATTTCTGTTGAAAATCCCAACATACTCTGCAATCACATGCTACATTTTTGGAGGGAAAATTTTTAGTAGAAATCATTATTTTCTTTCTATGGTAATATTAAATGTTTTTTTTTCAAGGCAAAAATTCCTGTTATATATTATATGATAAATATCATATGAGTATAGTTAATATGTTTTTATAAATATTATTTAAAAACCAAAATCATTTACTGTTTATTTAGTAACATTTTTTTTGCGTAATTTCATTAAGATCACAAATCACATTTTGTTTTTGATGGGGAATGTTATTATTTGTGTGAAAGTCATATGTATAGTTAATGTCTTTTTATAAATATTATTTAAAAACCAAAATCATTTACTGTTTGTTTAGTGCACATTTAAACTAACAATTTTTTTTGTATAATGCCGTCATTTCATTAAGATCACAAATCACTTTCTTTTTTGGATTTCAAATGTTCTTAAAGTTGTTAGTGTCCAAGTTGTACATATTTGAATGTCTTGTTCAAAATTATACATTTCTTATTGAAAATGATATGTTTATTATATTTTCACTTTTACTTATTTTTAGTTCTACAACACAGAGCATGTATTAGACCTCCTGCCCCTGTTCCCATTTGTATCAACCTCCTGATAACTTTGTAAATCTTGCCAAAATACTATGTACAAGATCCATGTACATGTTTTTTTGCCAAAAAAAGTCATGTATAAGATCATGTACACATTATTTTGATCAGATCACAAGATTACAAGGTTATCAGCGGATTTATATGAAGGTGAACAGGTACAGTAGGTCTAATACAAGCTCTGTGTTGCAGCTCTAATACCAAAGTACCCATTATTATCACTATATAAAATAAATATAGCCATTTTCTGTTAATAAATAATAGATAAAAATAAAAAGGATTATATAAATTTAATATGTTTATGTCTTCAATTCCCATTAATTTTTGTGTCAGTGTATGTAGAAGCCAATCAATTATTGCCTATTCAGTGACTAAAAGAAAGAGGACAACAAATGCTTGGCTTAACTAGAATAAAAAATTCAAAACTATAATTCAGTGCATACCCACACATATATAATGTTAGACAAAATAATATATAACACAACAAAATACTAGAATTTCATTATACCAATGTATAAATAAATGAAAAATAAAAACTATAGTCAGCTTACAGCAGACTGCCATCTTGAATAGGACTTACAATTAGAATTTTAAAAAATCAAAATCTTATTAATATCATGCAACACTACTTATTATATATAGTGAAAACTGAAAACTATAATTATTTCCAGTGTTTTATTATATTCATATATGGAAAACTTTTCACACTTTGAAATTAAAATGCATCATCATCATCTTTTGCAATCATTATCAATCCATTGCAGCATGAAGGTCTTTCCAAGTTCAATCCATCTTCTTAGATCTTTAGACTCTCTTCTCCACATCACCCCAGAACACTTCCTTATTTCATCTATCCATTTCATGTATGTTCTCTTTTTAGGTCTTTTACAATCTATTGGAATCCAGTTTAAGATTTCAACTGTCCATCTGTTATCAAATTTTCTCACAATATGTCTAGCCCAACTCCAGTCTCTTAAGTCTTTTGATAATGTTGGTAACACCTGTTTGGTCTCTCCCATGTATTTTGTTTTCAATCTCTTTTTGTACTCCTAACATAATCTTTCCATACTTCATTGAGTGGTCTTCTGTTAAGTGTCCATGCCTCAGATCCATAAGTGAGAACTGGTAACACAATTTTTTTCAAATAGGCATATTTTCTTTTAATATTGTCATTTCTACCAAAAGTACTCCAACCAAATTTAATTCTGTGATTAATTTCATCCATTATATTTCCATCTATAGTAATAATCTGACAAAGATATTTGTAGTTGTTAACTTCTAACTCATCATTATCAAACTTTATTTTCTTATTTTCAGAAAATCTATTAAACATTACTTTATTCTTTTTAACATTTACCTTTAAGCTGACTTTTTTACTTTCATCTGATAACTGTTGCAACATTTCCTGAAACTCAAAAGCATTATTTGCAAAAACAACTACATCATCTGCAAAATCTAAATGACTTAAATAATCTCCATTTACTTTTACTCCTTTAGCTTCCCATTTTAATCTACAAAATACTTCTTAAACAGCATTAAACTGTTGCACATGCGCTTTGGATTTTAACTATAAAAAATGAATGAATACTAACACTTCAAACACATGATAAAGTCTTTGGAAAAGATAGAATAGCATCTATCTTTTCGAACCCAAATGCTTTTGTATGGGCGAATCTTAAGTGTTTGAAAGTGAAAGCGTGAAGATATTAAATAATCATTTTAAATTACTTTTACATGCTTGAATGAATGATGCTGGTGAAATTTACTAGAATTTACAATATGTCATTCTTATTTGAAATTAAATGTATGTCTTTTCCAAAGACTTTATCATGTATTTGAAGTGTTAGTATTCATTCGTTTTATAGTTAAAATCCAAAGCGCATGTGCAACAGTTTAATGCTGTTTAAATATTACAGTTTATAAACATCGCGCTATATGAAATAATTGACTTATTTAAAATACTTCTTGCAAAACTGCTGTAAAAAGTTTTGGAGATTTAGAGTCACTCTGCTGTATACCCTTCTCAATGTTAATCTTTTAATATCATTATGTAATATAATTATCGCTGTTGCATATTTATAAAATATTCTTCAGAGTCAATACTTGGATAATCCAATGCTTTAATCACCAAAGAAATGCATATAAAATCAAATGCCTTTTCATCATAAGTTATATAAATTAAATTGTTACTGCATAGAATTGGGCAATCTGGATTAGCAAAATACCTGTTATACAAATGTTTTTAATGATAGAGTAACAATTGCTGATATTCAAAACACATGTTAGTATTAAATACAAAAGAAAAAAAAAACCTGGACTTATGAATCTGTAACTAAATTTCATATACACATGTATTCATCATCATCATCATCATCAACCATTATCAATCCACTGCAGGATGAAGGTCTCTCCAAGTTTAATCCATCTCCGATCTTTAGCTTCTCTTCTCCACAACACCCCTGCACATTTTCTTATTTCATCCATCCATCTCACATGCGGTCTCTTTCTGGGTCTTTTACAATCTCTTGGAATCCAGTTTAAAATTTCAATTGTCCATCTATTATCATCTCTTCTAGCAATATGTCCAGCCCAACTCCATTTCAATCTTTTAATTTTTTCAATAAGGTCAGTAACACCTGTTTGTTGTCTTAACCATACATTGCGTTTTCAATCTCTTCTTGTTACTCCCAACATACATCTCTCCATACTCCTTTGAGTGGTCTGAAGTCTCTGTATTGCTCTTCTATTAAGTGTCCAAGTCTCAGATCCATAAGTAAGAACTGGTAAAACACATTTGTTAAAAACCATCCTTTTCAAACACATAGGCATATTTCCTTTTAGTATCAAGTTATTTCTACCAAAAGCACTCCAACCAAGTTTAATTCTATGATTAATTTCCTCCATTATGTTTCCATCTGTATTAATAATCTGACCAAGGTATTTGTAACTGTTAACTTCTTCTAATTCTTCATAATCAACCTTTATTTTCATATTTTGAGCAAATCGATTAAACATTACTTTAGTCTTTTTAACATTTATCTTTAGTCCTACTTTTCTACTTTCATCTGCTAATTCCTGCAACATTTCCTGCAGCTCTGAAGCATTATTTGCAAAAACAACTACATCATCTGCGAAATCTAAATGACTTAAATACTCTCCATTTACTTTCACTCCTTTAGTTTCCCATTTTAATCCACAAAATACTTCTTGCAGCACTGCTGTAAAGAGTTTTGGAGATATGGAGTCACCTTGTCTTACACCTTTCTCAATGTTGATTTTTCCAGTATCATTATGTAATCTAATTGTTGCTGTTGCATTTTTATAAATATTCTTTAAAATATGACAATATCCTGGATCTATACCTTGATGATCCAATGCTTTAATCACTGAAGAAATGTGTATAGAATCGAATGCCTTTTTATAATCTACAAATCCAAAACATAATGACAACTCATATTCATTTGTCCTTTCTATGACTTCTCTCAATACCTGGATATGATCTATTGTACTAAAACCACTTTTAAATCCAGCTTGTTCTCTTGTTTATGCCCCAACAAGTTCTCATAGTGATGAAGTAGTAGAAGATTTTTATATGGATGTACAAAGGCTTTTGATCAGAGTAAACAACATTTTAAAATTGTTATGGGAGACTTTAATGCTAGAATTGGTAGACAAATGAAAGATGAAATTGCTGTAGGTAATTTTGGTTATGGTAATAGAAATGAGAGAGGACATAGACTTGTGGAGTTTGCAGAAAAAGAAAAACTTTATATTATGAATTCATTTTTTGAGAAAAATGTTAAAAGGAAATGGACATGGAAGCATCAAAATGAAGGTACAGCAGAATTGAATTATATTTTGACTAACAGAAAATACATATTTCAAGATTGTAATGTTCTTAATAAATTTAACACAGGAAGTGATCATCGATTAGTAAGGTGTAAGTTACGTGTTAATGTAAAACTAGAGAGACAAAAATTATTAAGAAAAACAATATTTACAGTTGATATTCCTAATCTTCAGAAACATTCTAATGAATTTAAATTAGAACTTACGAATAGGTTTCAAGTGTTAGGAGATTTTGAACATGATTCAGATTTGAATGAAATTAATATGAAAATAACTGATACACTTTTAAAAACTGCAACAAACATAGCTGGTAGAAAAAAGCAGCAATTGACTAATAAAATTTCTACTGAGACTAGAGAATTTATGAAGAAAAGAAGGAATATGAAGATATACAAAAATGATGTATTAAAAAGAATTGAATATCTCGAATTTTGTAAAATGGTACGGAAAAGAGTTGAAAATGATATAAGAAAGTATAACTGTGAAATAGCAAGGAAAGCTGTAGAAGAAAATAAAAGTCTCAAAAATGTTAAACAACATTTTGGTATTGGTAGGAAATTTATATCTGCAATAAGAAAAAAAGATGGAATTATTACTAAAAAGAGAGAGGACATCATGAAATTGGTAGAAGATTTTTATCAAGAATTATATAGTAATAAAGAACAAGTACCTCCTATATCTATTACATCTTCCGAATTGCCCAGAATTTTAAATGAAGAAGTGAGACATGCAATTAAGTGTATGAAGAAAGGAAAGGCTCCAGGAAATAATGGAATTATAATTGATATATTAAAAGAAGCAGGTGAAGAAATAGAAACAATTTTAGCAAAGTTATATACCAAATGTCTAAATGATAAAGATGTACCGGAAGATTGGAAGAATGCAGTAATAATATTAATATTTAAAAAAGGTGATAAAGAAGATATTAGAAATTACAGACACATGTATTATGCATGTTTATATGTCTGTAACTGTAAAATCATTTTATATAGAAACCCAAAAATTTTCTCCATGCTCTAACAACATTTTACTTTTGGAATTCAGGGAACATATTAAGATTATATATATAAACTATGATAATTCATTTACAAACTGGTTGAATCTAAATGTTAGTATAAAATTAATTTTTTGAGAAAATTTTTTTTTATACTGTTTAATTTTTTTTCTTTGTAAACTAATTTTTTACTTTATTTTATTGCATTAAAAAGTTTTTATTTTTTAAAAATGTGATTTGATAGATGATATTCTGAATAATATACAATTTTAATTTTTTCCCCCTTAAAATTCTTGTAAGGCATATGATCAAAATATATTTTCTGAAATAAGATGAACTTAGCTATTCGGAGTTATGAACTGCACTGTATCTAATTACACAACTTTAATTATATGTTATCCAGAGAAAAATGTAAATAAACAAACAAAAAAAACATTAAAATATGCAAATTCAAGCAGCCATTTTTTTCCCTCTGGGTGCTGTACATGATTATATATAGTAATAATATTTCTATAAGTTATATTGGAAGCACATACACGTTATTCTTTCTTTATTATCCTTTCCAAATTTAATGTGCAGTATTTTGCATTATAAATTATTTTCTAAGAATACTGTGCTAAAAGTTTTAAAATATTTTAAAACTTACTTTAAAGATAATATTTATTTAAAAAATATAAGAGATCTTAATGTCTTGTTAAAGAGATTAGTCTATTATATTTCTATAAAAGAAAAAAGTTATTGAAACAAAAAAGAAAATTACCCAGAACACAATTAATAGAAAGTCAGACATTTTGTTATTTATTTTAAAAATAAAAATACAGTAGTTAATTTTTTTGCCTTATTTTTTTTTTTTTTGCTTCAGTGAATGACGAGTGAACACACACTCAGTAAAATATATGTAAATGTCCCTTTCAATTTTTTATTAGTAATTATACTATTCTTATTTTTTAAAATTTTGTTTATACATACATACATACATACATACATACATATAAAAAAGTATTTGTGTTATATATGTTATTATAATAATCAAATATTCAATGCAATTTATTTGTTTATAATGTCACAAATACATAAATAAATAATCAATCAAAATAAGATTGAAATAAATAACTATTAATAACTTTATTATAATACTGCACACTTGCAGTTCAATAAACAAAATGTAATCTGTTCTAATCAATGATTATCAACAAATTATCAGCTATTATATACTATATACATTGAATGTGGGAAGGGGGGGGTTGGAACAAAATATAATATAATTCATGACTCCACAATATATATATAAGCTTAAGATAATGTGATAAGATAACTAAAGATATAATCAATATATAAATAAAACTTAATTTCTGCAGATTGGATGGCACATAATCAATATACATTGATGAATTTTTGTTTAGAAACATAATTGATCTGGCAAAATCTATTTCATAATTTTTCTGATCACAGAGAATATGCTTTTGGTTAAAAAATCAATTAGACTTCACATATTTTAATTTTTATATGGTTATATATACCCATATCTAATTCAGTAGTAGAGTGAGAGAGTTAAAAGCTAAAGATTATTCTTGGATTGATTTACAGATGAGAAAAGCAAAAAAAGAAAGTTCGGTTAAATGAATGGAACTGTTGTACTGACACTGATTATAAAACACATGATCTTTTGAGAACCTGCCCATATGACTATCATTTTAAACAATGTAATGCATGTAAATCTTTATTTATATTACCTTTCACTTTTTTACAAATAAATGGCAAAACTTCTGAGCAGTTATGAGTTTTCCATTTTCCTGAACGGCGACCTTTAAACTCCATCAGGCTACAATTATTTTCTTGCTACAAATATAATATTAAAATTGATTAACCACTTATTACTGTAATTAATATATATGTGTTGTAAAAAATTTAAGGTTTTTGAGGATGTGAATACAGTTTTGGGTTCTGTCATGTATGTAATTGCTTATTATTACTATTGCATCGATGATTCAGATACTAAAGTCTGAATAGAAAAGATAGTGAGTATTATTTATGATACTAGACATTGGTAATAAAATTAACTGTGGTTTTATTCAAAATATATTAGTCTTTAATAACACTAACTGCTATTGAGCCATCCATACTAAAGAAATAATGACAAGCAGAATCTGGAGAAATGTTGCTGTTATAATGATAATATGCAATGTGATATATATGAAAATCCACAAACTGTATTCACAGATTCACACAAAACAAAAAATGCATTTAATATTATGAAATTTCATGGATTTTATAAAGTTGTATTGTAAATTTTTATTACTTTATTACTAAATCAAAATTCTTACTTCATCTTCATCAATATCTGGTATTATAGGCCAAAATCTTGAACGTGAAGGTTTCATAATCTATATATAAGATATAAATGGTAATGGTAAAATTATAGTATGTAGAACATAATTACAAATGTAGACAATGTGTAATCTTAAATAAAATAATAAGCATTTATTAATACAATGTGTGAAACTAAAAACTTAGTTTATTTTTTTTATTTTGTATACATCTGCAAGAAAATATTAAAATTATGAAGTAGATTAATAAGCGGTATAATTTGGCAACCAACCCAATTTCCTCAATTATTCATCACAAACAACATTATTCAGTAGTGCATATTTTTATTTTATACATTTAATTAATGCATATTTTGTTTACCAGAATGAATCTATTATGAATCTAGTTCTAGTCTGATAAATATAACTAATGCATCATCAAATTAAACCATGTGAGGTAGAAGTTCCATTTATTAAATAACCAGATTGTATGTTTTACAATCTGGTTATTTAATAATTTAAATAACCAGATTGTAAAACATAATATATAAGTATTAATCTTGAAATAATGAAGGTCTATATGTTTATAATCAGTTATATCAATAATTATAATGATTTTAAACATACCTGAGTTAAGAGTATTTAGATCACATGATAGAAAATACTGAGAAATAAAATATTAAATGTTTTATAATAATTAACTTATGAATTGTAAGCTACAGCAATATAAGAATCATAAAATCAGTTTCAGAGAAATTCTTTTCATTGACTGCATTAAACATTTAACAGCACTCCTCAGCCCTACATGGTTTGGCACAATGAGTAGAATATCATTCTGCCACGTTCAGATCTGACACTTGAATTTTTTATGAACACCCAAACAATAAAGTCATATGATTTTTTTACTCACAAATCAGAATTATCTGGAATCTTATTTTATATAAATTTTTGTTTGCTTTACCTTATATAATTATATACATGTTTAGTGAGTTCAAAAAGCAACATGTTTAATAATAGTAACTTTCAAATTTTCTAATAAAGCTAATTTCTTTGCAATTAGTACTATAGTCTCACACTGTCATAAATCACATTTTACATATTGAAATGGTATATATTGACACACATGCCATTTCACCTATTGTATTTCATAATAGTATTTATTCTGAGTTTAAACCCAGCCAAGTGCATGTATATTCAAGTATATTAATGTGTGTATATATATAGCTATGTATATCCAATTATATTTATATGATAAATTAAACGTAAATTGTATAAACATCGTTATATATGAGTGAGACTGCAATGTGATAGATTTAAAAGTATTACAATGCAATTATATTAGATTTTAAATCTTTAATTTGTTATAAATTTAATATACAAATTTATTCTTATTTCATTTAAGACTTGCATATAATTTCAATTCCAGAGGTGACCAAAATACATATATAGAAGAATGTTTATATTAAAATATTGAATTCTCAGTAAAAACATCATACAACATGCACTTAGGTTAGACTTGCATGGAAAATCAAAAACAGATTTTAAAAATAACAAATTTAAAATATATTTTGGACAAAGCAAAATCAGCCAAGCAGCACTATTTTAAATTCACTAGAGATTTTCTTTTGTTTTTACAGGTGCTAATGTAAAATTTAAAAGATGCTAAAATTAAAGATTAAATTTTAAAGTTGTAAACAAGCTAATAGGTTTGCAGGGGGGGGGTATAAAACCCCAAAATTTTAACATTCACTATGCCCTCTCTATTATAACGTAAAGCAGTTGCTATTGGGAGCTAAGCATGTTTTAAAAATTAATATAATTAGCTAGGAGACCCAACTTTGCCATTTTCCTTCAGAAGAACAGTGACCTTCCATCCATTGCAAGTAATCATCATCACCATGGAATGGAAGAGACCAGTTCCACCAGCTGCAAAGAAGACACCAGGAGAACAACCTATTAAAGAGTGTCAGTGCCTATTTGAATACCACACAACTCAGCCTAGAAAAAGATTGGTAATATTTCTTTTCTGCAGAGCTCTATAAATCACTATTAAAGTATTTTTAATAAATTCTTTAAAGCTATCTGTCTGTAATGAACATTCATAAATCATAAATTTATAAATAATAACTCTTCAATAAATTAAATTATGTAATTATAAATCTTTAAATGTAACTCTAAAATAAACTTATAACTGTAACAATCTTGCCTATTAAAAATGAATATAAATGTAATTTTAAATAACTTCTCTTAAATGTAATAACTGTAACTACTTATTAATTTAACTTTTCTAATCTGCAGTCATGCCTATTCTATTTTACTTTATGTTATTTTATTTAAATTGATATGTTATGATTCAAAGCAGAGATAAGTAATTTAGTAAACTTTGATAGATACAATTAGAAGCTCTCCAGTAAAATATTTTATGTTGTTTTTTAGCAAACATAAATCTCTGTTTTGGAATCTATTCTTATATATAACAACAGACCACTATGCACTCATTATACATGTATGTTTATTTAAGCTATTATGTACTAGCTTATCAGTGAAGTTTGTGAATTAATAGTATACGTACAGTTAGATAATAGTAGGGATGATATTTAAAGGCATATTAGTAATTATTAATTAAACCCCCAAATATGCTTTTTTTCTCCATAGTTTATTAGATAAAATATACAGATTTAATATTTCTAAACTAGATTGTTTTAGAGAAACTTCTTTTAGCATATTTAAAGTATGCTAATCAAGAACTAGGTTAAGGTAGTTTCACAAAATGAAATGATAGTATTTCATGCATTAAATTTAAATTTAATTTTAGTATTAATATTATTTAGTAAGCATTATGAATGTGTTTTTAGTAAATACTATATATGTATTTACACCTTGCTATACTTTCTTTGTTAAAATGGGCTTATGGCGATATGCTTCCCATTATTTAGTTCAGACAGCCACCTTAGAACTGAAACATGAGGATCCAGAAACCAAATTTAAAGCTGCTCCAACAACCAAACTAATGTTACATTATGTTAGCAAGTTGTACAGTCCAAGGGAATCGAGTACTTGGTACTAAATCCCATGAAGAATTATACATTCATACCACAACCCTTATTAGTAATTTAGCACTGTAGTATCCAGTACAATCATCAGTTCATTTTGCCCTATTATTATAAACTTCAGCATTAGTCTGGACATTTAATCTAGTTCAGTTAAGTAATCTGTATATGGAGTGTATTTATTGCTCATAATGTATACATTAGCCTGAATAAATTATATTTTGTCATATATCATCTCCATCAGATTTAGCTTTTTATGGCAAACCCAGAATAGTTGGCATAACATATCTATAGGCATGAATATTAGTTGCAAATAATAAACAGTAATAATGATATATCTAAAGTGCATTCTAAAAGATGAGACTTTTGTAATCTAAATTATCTCATCATTGTTATAACACTTGTGTATGTAAAACCGAACCAATGCACATCTATTTGTTTTCAGATTAATTAAATTGCTTGTTTTATTTATTAAAGATATTTAAATTGTAATTCTGTTTCATGTATCTCTTGCAATCCACTTCAAACCACTCCAAATCAATCCAAATTTAGTATTATGTGTTAATTTATATGCATTAGTTTATTTAGCCATGAGTGTGTGTTTAATTTATATTATTAGTAATTGTCAGTCATTCCAGAGTCCCATGTTCCACTCTTTTCTATGCAGGCTTGCAAATTAAATTGACACCGAGTGTAACCTTATATATGTCATCCATAGAGTAGTAAATCATGGAGTGCTGGTAAAGGAATTGAAGGGTGGTCAGATTTGAAGTCTCAACCTCTCATCTGGATCAGCTTTAGTATAATTTGCCAGAACTCTGGATTTTGTTGCATGAATGTACAAATATGACTATTATAATATTAACTGCTTTGTAATATCTAACATTCTATTGTACAAAGAGCTTTGTAAAAAAAATTTTGGTGTTCTCCCTCATAAATACACTTTGAATATATATATATATTAATTCAAATTACACATTAATATTTATTTACTATGTTTGTGTTATGATGTTCATTGTAGGATTGAATAATAAATAAAATCATATATATTTAAAGAGACATTTCAAGCTATTCCCTGAAATAAGAAGCAATGTATGTAACAAGAAAAGATCAAAAATAAAATATAAGACAGAGAACACACACGTATCATTAACATCATTGAAAAAAATTAAGAAAATGAAATGCAACTGAGATATATTTATAAAAAAGATAATGATAAGTGGATAGTTGAAGTTTTAAATTGGATCCCAAAATTATTGTAAAATGCTTAGAAACAGACTATATATAAGATGGATAGAAGAATTAAGGAAGTTTGCTAATGTATTGAGATGTAGAAAAAAAGACTAGGAATTGGAAAAATTGGATTAAACTTCAAAAGATTTTTATCTTACAGTGGATCAATAATGATTAATGACAATAATATGTATAAATTTACAATGGATTGATAACTGAATTATGCTGTCAAATAAAATATATATAAAAATTAATATTTATATAAATTATACACTTGATTATGACTAACTGATAGCAAGAAACTTATCATTGAAGTATAAATCTCCATTAACTTATTTTGTTATTTCATGGTTTGATAAAAGTGCATAGTTTAAACTGATTTTATATATTAAATACATGGGCACATAAATAAACATACATAGTAATAAGAAAAGCAAGCAAACAAATGCATAAAGTTATAATTTATTGGTAGAAAGACACAATGCTATTGCATTTTATTTCAATTATTTTGCATTTATTTAAAATTATTTCACCAGAGGTCATGCAAGCTTCATACATTCCTTGAGTCTGAAATCAGTTAAATTACTGCACTACATATATATTTTAGCATCAGAAAGTAAAATGTATATCAGCTATGGCCATCCAGGAAAATGTTCATAGGGTTTGAAAGCATTTGTTAAATAAATTTTTTTAGTAAGAACCAAAAAAAAGTGTATATTTAATCAAACATTAAATAAAATGGAGTATCCAGTAAAATAAATACTATAAAATATAAGAATTTTCGATACTTTAAGAGAAATGAAAATTATAAATAGATATAGGCTGGAAATAAGGTATAAAAACCACCAAACAAGCAATTTATAAAGTGAAAACATATTCTAGAGAAAATGAAAGAAAAGCATAAAAATAATCTGGGACACAAAATATTTATGGAAACAAATAGCAATAAAACAGTAATAGTTCATTAACGAGATGATATATTCCATTTAGACTACACTGGAGAGGGTTGACTTCCCCTATTCTCATTATAGAACCAAATATACAGCAATGATCTATATAGTAGACCCTAAACACAGGGCAAGTACATTTTTACAAATTAAAAAAAATTGGAATGGTGATAAAAATAATTAGTTGGTAAAAAAAGTTCCGGATTTATTATTAACACAAATGAATAAAAAGAAAAACTCTCAATTGATGCTCAAACTTATTTGATTTTTTACAATGTTCCAAACAAATAATCAATTATAAAAAGCAAGATAAATAACAAAATTTTTTGACTTATCAATTAGTCTTCTGCTAGAAGACACTTTTTTTCAAGGTAAAAGTTATAAAAGTTTAGAATAACATTAGTCAAAAATTGTGATGGAATTTTTTTTGTTGTAGTGCTTTGTCCAAGAATGAGTATAGATAGGTTATTATTACACAGTATAACCAAAAAATAACTTAACAACCACATTTATACAAAAACATTACATTATTTTTTTATTAATATAATCCAGAATGAAAATTAATGAAATCCATTATGTTATTTTTTTTTTATATAAAGTACAATAATAAAAATATCATATACAACAGCTATATATATATTAATAATAATTATCCTTAAAAGGGCTTTTAGGCACATGATTTTGTAGGAATACTTATAAAATTTCAATTAATAACTGGTCAATTAAAAATCGATGGAAAATTATATAAGGTAGTATATATAAAAGTTGCTTAATGCATGTTTTATTTACTTATTTTTTTGTAAATTATTATGTTATATAATCATTTCTTTCACATTTTATCAAATATCTATATCAGAATTTTATTCTGTTTTATTAATATTTTATTTTGTTATTGTTACTATTTTATTTCTATCATAAAACACTAGATATCGTTTTATTTGCAATAATTGATTAAGCTTAAAATAGATGCTTAACATTTGAAAAGGGCCCAAAACTATATCCCAAAAAAGAATTTTTATGTATAATTATATATATATAGGTGTTGTACATATTTTTATTATTTATTATTATACTTTTTAATGTAATACAGTTTATTATACTTAATATAAGTAAAGTATATTTCAACAAATGAGCCTTAAATAATCTATTATCAGCCAAATACTTTTGAGCATTTCTCATTAGAGAATCAGTCAAAGATAAAATATTTCTTAGTAGGCTATCCAGTTTTGTTTATGATTTCTTGATCAATGTCAATTATCAAACTCTAACTTAAGTACTAACTAACATTTACTTACTTAAAAAACATCACTCTAGAGCCACTAAAAAAACTTTTTAGAATTTTTTTTATTTAAATCATAAAATTAATCACTTAGACATATTCTTTATCTTTCCCACATTGATACCTCATCTTATTCTTTGCTAGGCATTCCTCTCAGTATATGTTAATGACCTGTTAATAATTATGAGAAACATTGCCAAATAATCTTTATATGAACTTTCTATTAATAATATCTCAATTACAGGATCACCCAAAATATATAATTTTTAATCAAAAATATTTTTCCATCACTTTTCTCAGATCTGATTGAGTAAATCATTTTTTATTTATCTAAGACCATTCAACTTTTTACAGCAAAATCATATATCCACAAAGAGTTGTGTTATAGTTGCAATATCTGTTGATTAGGATATAAAATAATTTTTGTCATCCAATACTATGAAAATTTACTGGCATCTTGATATATGAATATGAATACTTTACAAAAAATTTGCAATATATTCATTTGTACAGATCAAGGGCTTCCTGGTATTTTATTTTTCATTGAATTCTTCAGCCATTCTTCAGCCAACCACACAGTAATAAAAATCACTACAGAATTTGTCATTTATAAGAATAAAAAAATCTAGATTTTTTTTTGAGTCCTGACATCTTCAGTTTTTAATAAACTGGACTTACTAGGTCATATATTTTAAATTCAATAAATCACTATAAACCATTAAGAGAATGAGAATTTCTGATTTGTTGCAGCTATTTTTTCCATTCTAACAAATTTTGAATTTTTCTAAAATAAGGTTTATACATATATTTTCAGAAAATTATTTAATTTTCAATTCAAAATTATAGTAATATTATTTATTGTTCAGACAAAATTGTGCTACTTGATACTTCACTCATCAATATTGGTGTAAAATTTCTTTTTACTACAGATTTTGATCTTCCAATATACACTGCAAGCTATGCACATTGTAGGTGGAAGCTTAACTCACTTGATGTATTCTTGTCTTTTTTTTTGAAAACATAACTAATTTCACTCCAGTTGAAAAGGAATTAAGCCAAATAATATCATCTGGTTTGGTAATTTTTATTTTAATCTAATTTTCTGCAGCATGTCTTATATCAACTACTTTTTGAAGATCATAGCATTTTTGAACATTCAATTATTAGAATCATTTATTCATATCATTAAAACCTTAAGCAATTCTTAATCAATTATAGTTTCTAATCTCTTCATCTTCTGTGATATCTTTAAGATTATATTTCTGCTACTTCAATACCATATGATCTTAATTTATTAGTGGGCTGCAATTTTTAAATACTTCATCTTAATATATTGATTAAAAATGTAATTCTACAGAGCAATTATTAATTCTTTCTAATGCTATGCCACCACCTTTCTTAAAAATACATGACTAATTTTTAAGTCTAGGTACATGTAAAGTTTATGTCCATCATTATTATTATAGACACATTATATAGTCTCCTGATGATTTTATTTTCTTGCATTAATTCTTTGTATAGAATATATATATACACACATTTTACTAGGGTATGTGGATAAAAGTCAATTATTATCGTAATCAATCTTAAAAAAAATTTGCTATTTTGCTGAGCGAGGCTTTCAATATCTTTGTCAATATATATATATTGTAACAGAATAATAAAATAAATGATGATAAATTACATTTACTATGATAGCTGATATACAATTTATAATTAAATAATGATGATGATAATCTATGAATAAGAATAAGGCAATATATATCATATTTTAGTTGGGCGTCCATTTGTAACTAATTAAATATAACACCATAGCCCGTTTGCAACTATCATAAACATTAATTCCATCATGTTAATAATGAGATAAATAAATTATCCCATTTCTCAACACACAAAATAAAAAAAAAAAACGAAAATTAAACACTGTCATCATTTAAGATTTAAAATATTTCGATATTGGTAAGTCATTTTAACTGACAAAATATACTAGTATTGTCATCAGATAAACCAATACTAGCTATAGCAACTGAATAAAATTACTGTGAAATCCATGGAGTGCATTAGGCTTATCTCCAATAATAGGTTCTTTTAACAAAGAATCCTTCCCATTTCTCTTTCCATATATATAAGACCATTCATGGTCACACGCACACACTGGCGCTATTTATAACAACTTTTAAAAAAAAATATTAAAGAAAGGTAATAAGTTAAAAAAGGAACTTGATCACTTTTATTCAAATTAGCTAAGTACATGAGTTTTCCATGGGCCCACTAGATTGATTTAAACCTAGATAAATATCTGTCCATAGTGTACTGAGTTCAAACCCATTCGGTACATTTTTTACCACACATGGCTTGGATGACTAACAAACAACAACAAAAAAATGACATTCTTATATTTTATCCCTGTCAATAAAATTATAAGATCCCAATACCAAAAAAAAAAAAATTATATATCCAACATTCCTATAGATATTACTAGCTCAGTTTAAGTATATTGATGAACAGATATTAGAATACTCTTATTAATGGCTTCCAAACAAACATAGTGAAGACCATTACTTACATATATGGCCATTAAACCTAGTTACTTAATTATTTATCATAATATAATGATGATGATGATGATACCATCCACAGCTTTCTAATAAACTCATAACAACAAATCTATCTTATTAGCATATAGGCTCCTTAAAATCATCTTATGTTCAAACTGGGATTTAATTATAATACTTACTAGCATTTATATACATTTATGGTTATATTTACTTCATATACTATTATAGATAAAATTATAAATTATCAGTATTTACCAGTGATGATGAATGATCATCACTAATCTCACCACATGATATTTAGCTTTTCATAAACTCCTATTTACTAAACATATTAATTTTTTTTTTTAAGATTTGATTTAATGATTATTATTTATTCATTGATGATGGTGATCACAACTCTTGGACACAACATAATTTTAGTCTTTTATTATTAACATATAACTACTCAAAAAAAAATTGGTTATATGTCCTGCGTAATCCTTAAACATCCTTATATGTAAATCAATATCCTGCACTTAACATTTATGAGTGATGATGATCAATTAAAATGATAGAATCAAGGAAAGAAAAAAAATATATAATATTAATAACTCGGAAATCAAATATGCTATAATTATATTTATTAACACTTTTTTTTTTTTTATAAATCAAATTACTAAATATACAATTGAATCACTTAAATGTAGAATTAAACAAAATATCTTAATACTATATGCTTAATCAACTAATTTTATATATCTGCTTTTATTACTACATATTTTGAAATAAGTTAGCTTAAAATGACATAAAAAAAATTCTATTGAATGCGTATTCAAGATTTTCCCTACTTATTATATTTCATAAATGTAAGTTTCATTTATGCAGTGTGTGTGTATTTTCATTACTTTCATACATATGTGAAGCCCTGCTCTTCAATTTGCTATATTTTAATTAACTATGCCTAACCTATTTTTGACAGATGGGAACAAGCAGTCACACATGCACACACCCTGTGATATGTCAACATATATATTTAAAATGTGTACCTCTATATTATGGATCAATACATAAATCACACACATATATAAAAATATTAATTCAACCTTGAGTAAAAAAAAATTATAGCAAAAATAAACAATAATAAAAACATTATACACTGATAGATTGCTCATTATCCTAATGAATGAAGAACAATAATAGAAAAAACATTTTAGTATTACAATATATATTTTAAAAAATCAAAAATAATGAAAACTAAGTTTAATGAAGTTAAACTGTGTGTGTGTAAAGTTATGTAATATTGAGAAGAACACAATCAATAAACAAACTTTTAATGTTTCTGTATCAAAAGAAAAAGAAATTCTTGACTGTGAAAATTAAAATTTACTTTTAATATGTAAATAAAAAAAATTGTTAATTAAATCTTAAAATTACCCGATTCATTTTTCAGTTCTTTTTAATGTCCCATGGTTTACCGTTCTCCCAATTTATAGTTTCAACTGGTTGGTTTGCTTGTTCCTACTATTTTAAAAAGAGTTATTGCAGACACTTTTAGATAAATGTGAAGAAAACTTTAAAAAAAATTGATTCATAGATTAATCAAGGTTGGCGCTGCATGACTTTAGACATCTTCTTTCTTCTCTTCTTTCCTCTTCTCCCTTCATTCAAAGATGATCCTTTAATAGGCCAGGAGACAAAAAAGAAGTCTCTCAGATAGAATCTGTGGTTGGTTTTGAATTTGGCCATTTTTTTGGTTATTATAGACTGGTATATGAATCCACAGATAGAACAGTGAATTAACCCATAGATGTGAGATCCTCAAAGAACAGAAACAGCGAGTTTAGCATGGCATCCTGATTGTTTCACAAACATCCAAAGTATATATAAGTACCATTATATGTTATATTAACAACTTCTTTTAAAGGATTCAATTTAAATCCATCTCTAAACTAATCTTGCTGGGAATTACTTATATATGCGCACATCTTCTTTTATGCTGACTTTAAGACAAGAGTCATATTTTCTTCTTTAATTTTTTAAAGAGAACAAAAAAATCAATTGCTCCTTCTGAGTTTAAAAAAAAACAGATGAGAAAAAAAAACTGTTTAACTTTAACTGCCCATCTCTTTCAAGGTTTAAAACAACTGCATCTCTTTTTTTAATATTAACGAATGCATCTCTCCTTTTCAATATTAATGACTGTCTTTCTTTTTTTAATATTCATAACTATATCTCTCTTTTAATAGTAATGACTACATCTCTTTTTAATAGTAATGACTGCTTTCTTTTTTTTAATATTCATAACTACATCTCTTTTTTTAATAGCAATGACTACATCCCTTTTTAATAGTAAAATGACTGCCTTTCTTTTTAATAGTAAACGACTACATCTCTCTTTTCAATAGCAATGACTGACCTTATTAATATTGTTTTACTCATTTTTATATTCCAAATTTCTGATTAAAAGGCCACCTGAAAATAGTGTTATCTTGAGATAAAAATCAGAGTTTCACAAGCTGATGGTCTATCACAATTAACAAGAAAATTAATAATTACATTTATTCTGTCAAAGCACTTCCTCTTTTCTTTTTTTTAGGATATCTAAGATACAGATAATATAAAACAATAAAGCTTGCAATCTACAGTCAAAGATTTGTGTAAAAATGTTTTTATATTCATACAGCTGGGCTCTCACATGTGTGCTTAGTTTATCTATTAATCTATATCTTTTTCTATACCTACTTTCATGGTCTGCTTTATTTAATAAAAAAAATACAGCTAAATAATTTAACATTATTTAACAAAATAAAATAATAAATCAATATATTAAATATTACTTCCTATTACATTCTCTCTCTACAACTGCTTATTAATTTATCATTTATAAACTATATAATAATAATACATGCACACATAAATCTCTATATAAAAGAATTTTTTTTAATTAAAGAATATATATGTGTGGGAAATGAGAACATATATGTACAATATATAATAGATAAAGAACCTGCTAATAGTTCTAAACAAACTTATTTGTTTTATTTTTTATGATAAATGCTACAAGAGAAAATAGTGAAGCCTTTATCTATGATTGTTCCCATCCCCAGATCATTTTTGTGCTATGGCTCTCTTCAGTGAAGAGCTTGGACATTAGATTCAAAATACTAACTCAAGCCAAACATTTATCTAATGCTTAAATATTAAAAAAATATCTAAATCTTCAGACACCTACATGTCTTCAAATTCAGCTCTTTAACTAAAGAAACTATATGGGCCTGAACAAAATTCAGTGATCCCATATATTGGTAGACTTAGCAATTTAATACAGCCACAGCCCTAATAGCAAAATTATAATATTAGTAAAAATAAGTCACATGACCTATATAGCTTGCATGCTAATAGCTCTAAACAAACTTATTTATTTATTTATTTTATGATAAATGCTACAAGAGAAAGTACCTGAGGCCAGTTTCAAACTATGGCTCTCTTCAGTGATGATCTAGGACATTAGATTCAAAATATTAACTCGCCAAGCATTTATCTAATTTTTAAATATTAAGAAAAAGATCTAAATCTTCAGACATCTCGAAGAGAACTCGAAACAGGTCTGGAGATGAAGGCAATCATAGATAAAAGCTTCAGGTACTTTTTCTTGTAGCATTTATCATAAAAAATAAGCTTGTTTAAAGATATTAGCAGGCTCTTTATCTATTACATATTGGTAATGCAAGCTATATAGGTCATGTGACATGTAATTTATTTTTACTAATATTATAATTTTGCTATTAGGGCTTTGGCTATATTAAATTGCTAAGCCTAACAATATATGGGATCATTGAATTTAGTTCAGGCCCATATAGTTTTTTTAGTCAAAGAACTGAATTTAAAGACATGTAGGTGTCTGAAGATTTAGATCTTTTTTTTAATATTTAAAAATTAGATAAATGCTTGGCTTGACTTAATATTTTCAATCTAAGGTCCTAGCTCATCACTGAAGAGAGCCATAGCTTGAAACCGGTATGGGGACAATCATAGATAAAGGCTTCCAGTACTTCTCTTGTAGCATTTATCATAAAAAATAAAATAAATAAGCTTGTTTAGAGATAGCTATTAGCAGGCTCTTTATCTATTACATATTGGTAATGCAAGCTATGTAGCATGTGACATGTGACTTATTTTTACTAATATATATTTATATATATATAATGTGGTATATACATACATTTTCATTTTATCACTTTCTATGGTTTATAAGTTGCTAAATAAAAAGAACAATTCAAAATCAGATGTTTAATAAAATATGTTTATTTTGAATAAATTTGGAATAAATGAATCATTTATTTAATAAAATTAAAAATATATATTTTGTTAAAATATTGATGGCAACAATGCTTCATTAAAATTGGAAGTAAAAAATCAGTTGTTCAAAAACCCAGTGTTTAAAATTATAGATTGTGTTGTTTATGTTGCTATAAAGACAAGAACAATTTTCATAAGAAAGGAAACATACTTTCTTTCTCCTAAAGGTTTTGTAATTTAAACATTACATCATCTTATAAATAAATTTTGGACTAGCAGTAAACAAACTTGATTGTGAGTAGGAAGCTTAAAAAAGAAAATAGCATGATGCCCTCTTCATTTGAAGCCTATGACTTTAAGGGAATGATTAACAATAAAACTCTATGCTAATCATCATTAAATTTAAGACTGCAAAAATCTATTTATATTGTAAATTTGACAAAGGAAAACAGTTTGATAACATTTAGGAATTAAAAATGTCTATGGAACCATTATATATATGTCTGCTATCATGAAGATGCCAAAGGAAATATTGCAAAATAAGAAAGCACAATTGAAGTTTTATATATGCTAACATTAGCAGATGCTCAAAAAAATCACTTATCAACAAACAATCAAAAATAATATTTATAAATGTTTATAAAAATCTTTGGTTGTTTTCTCTTAGCATGTTGAAGCCACTTGAGGGTGTAATTTCTATGTAAATAAACAGAATTATAATGTTACCAGGCCGTTGTTCTTTTTTTTCTCAACTTTATAGTCCTTTTTTTCATTTACAATAAAATCATAAATAACGAAATTTATCTAAAAGATTAAAAAATAAATAGGATAAACCTTTTTTTTACATTTTTTTTTTTCTAAAATGAAATTTGTAATTTTAACAAGAATAAAAACAAATAAAAACAATAGTGGCGACGCAAATCAAATTTTAACATGAAGAAAAATAAATAATTTCTCTAAAACAAAAACATCATGGCCACACAAATAAAATTGTTAATTTTAACAAGAATAAAAAGAAATAATTTCCCCCAAACAACATCGTGGCCACGCAAATATAATTTGTAATTTTAATAAGAATAAAAAGAATTTATTCAAAACAACATTGTGACCAAAAATAAAGCTGGTATTTTCGATTGGTCTCACGATTTATCTCACGCAAATGTGAATTTTAGCGTAGTTTCATAAAAATCATGCTTACACCTCCCCTTTGACAATTGATTAAAGTGTCACCCTTGTCTAGAGAAGCGGATCAAAGTTTCTACAATTTTTATTACCTCATACTACATCACTGTATTTGGAAAATAATGACTTGGGCATGCAAATTTGAAGACTTTTGACAGTCTTAATTACAGACACCCTCACAAAATACTATAGTGAAATTTAAAATGGGATTATTCATAGAAAATGCATAACACAAAGTTCACCGAAAACATCCTACCTGTATCTGAAATGTTAATAATGGAATTGTTCATATAAACTGTGGCAGAATAATACATCCTATTTCTGTGCTGTAGCATAAAAATAGATACTGTAGCTGAATTTAATAATGGGTTTGTATAAATTGCATAACACAAAGTTCACCTTAGTTCGTGGCATCCTTTGCGGCAGAATAAATGTCCTATTTGCTGTAGCATAGAAATAGGCACTGCAGACAAGTAAACAAACTATTTCTATGCTGCTTAACCACTGGAATAGAACGTTATATAGCAGCGCGGCCACTTAAATGGCATATTTCTGTCATGCTAAGAGAAAAAGAAATCATTAAAGCTTTTTCTATTTCAGTGATTTATTTTTCATTTATCAAAAAATTAATTATAATAATGAGCACAAATTAAATAGAATGATTGGAGTGCTTCCTCACTGAAATTAGGCTTACTAAGTTATACATATTTACTGAACTTATTATTTTTTTAATTTATAAATAATTACACGTGGTATTAATTAATTTATTTATTGATGAATTTACATATTATATCAACCTGCTCAAAACATTTATATATGTAAATGGGTTAAAATGCACATTATATATAGTTTAGTACCATTTATAATTTTTGGGTTTTATGCCAAAAATTGCAACAAAATGTTGCAAATATGGAAGAAATAATGTATATCAATTTAATTATGTATATCAATATATTGTAAAGTTTAATTATTTAACATAGAAATGCATAATTCCAACCAAAAATGAAAATATTATTCAAACTCTCTTAAAATCCTCTATATTATTAATTATTAGTTGTGAAAACTAACATTACTGAAAAAGACTTACTATTAACTAATAAAATTCACTCATAATTTGTGCAACATTTGTAGGCAAACCTATGTCTATAGCAAAAACATGTTGATCAAAAAGGTTTTTAATTTGCTTATAATGAATATACAGAATTTACTATTATAATGGCATATTTTCATTGGGTTGGGCATGTAAAGTGAATAAAGTCATAAATTTTAAAGTATAATAAAATTTTATATATATATAATTGTTATTATTATTATTTTTTTTAGTAAAGTAAAATCTGGTGGATTCAGAACATACAGAAATTACAAAGTTCACGAATCAACAAAATGAATATTTTATTTTCATAATCAGATGAATATATATTTGAATAAAAGTGAACAATTTCCTATAATTTTTAATAACTGAAATACAGGCTTATTATATACGTGTATCAATATATGTAATATATAGGGTATATGAGCACATACTTTCACACTACCCACTACTCTCCACTCTATCTCATAACACTGATACACTTGAACACATATATGTTGAAAAGATAAATAATCACTAATAACTGTATTTCATGCTAAACCAGCAATCATCAGTTGGTCCAGATGATCATCTCTATACATATATGCAATAAGTGCTGATATATATTAAAATAGTCAATCGCCATACTTTAATGGACAGGCTTCAATCCACTCCACACTCTAATTCTTCAACCATCCATCCATTTTGCATGTATGTGTAGAGATGATAATCTGGACCAACTGATGATTGCTGCTTTAGCATGAAATATGTATATTGGAGATTATTTATCTTTTTGACATATATGTGTTCCTGTGTATCAGTGTTATGAAAAAGAGTGGAGAGTGGTGGATAGTGTGAAAGTCTACCCTATAATTTTTAAAGAAAAAAAAGAGAGCTGAAATGGTAAATACCTGTTCAGGTAGATACGGCATAGGGATTCTTCTACCAAAATTTGACTCTAATCTGAAAGTTCTTAAATTCAATGTCTAGAAAGTAAAATATAAAATTAATTATAGCCAAGCAATCTAATAAAATAAATAAATAAAACTTATGTTAAACACTTTAAATTTAAAATAACCCTTTCAGGCAAAAAAATAGTATTTAATTTAAAATTTGCTTAGCTCAATATAAAATTTCTGGCCTTAATTGGTCTATTTATGTCCAGAATATCAAAAGTTCAAATTACATTCTAGCCTTATGGCAATAAAATGTTAAAATTTATAATCAATTGGCTATTTAGAATTTTTTTTTATTCAATCTGTCAAGAATCTGGTACTGCTTTTAATCAATAATGGTTTCAAAATTATATTTTATAACTATGCAAATAAATAGAAACTTTAATTACAAAATTAATATCTTATAGATTGAGATTTAAAAACTTTGCAGGTTATAGTCAGTGACTTTTATTACCTAAAATGATCATGGCTTTTAATTATTTAAGCAATCATATATTTATATGCTTATTAAAATGATTCCATTTATAATTATGTATATGTCAACACATCTACAGAAATAATTATATATATATATTGTAATGGGCACATACGCTATTACATTATTTTTTTATTATTAAACATAAAAAAATAAAAGTTCGCAAATAAAAACTTCTTTTTTAAAAAATTAAAAATTGAAAATTAAAAAATCATCTAAACTCTAATATATATAAAATCACACAGATGAGAAATTAAAAAAAGAAACTTTATTAAAAAAAAGAAAAAGTTTTAAAACTAAATTTTCAAGAAAAAGACTTAAAAGATTTAAAGATAAAAAAATTAATTAATGTTATTGAAAAATGGAAATGATTATTTTAATTAGTCAAAGTGAACTAGCCCTTGGGCATTTAAATGTATAAGCAATGGTCAGATAGGAAAACAATAGAAACTAATAGCAAATAAAAAAAATCCCTTAGGAATCGGATCTCAACGAAAGGGTCTTCATCATCATGACGGAATGTTGAGTTAATCTGCAAAATTAATATAAAAGGAAAGGTTTGGAAATAAAAAAATAATTATTATTAAGAGAGGACAGATATGTGTTAAGTCGGAGAGGGTTGGAGGAGAAGTGATGGAAAGACGCACTTTCAATTCCTTCAGTTGTTCAAAAAAATGAAACATCGTTTTCCGATATTGCGGACCGCAGGTCATCAAGGCGCAGAAGAATACCATCAACCATAAAGGACCAGCAGTTAACTGCACACCGATCTCCTTATGACTTCAT
Organism: Epiperipatus broadwayi; assembly: GCA_028023455.1. NCBI lineage: Eukaryota > Metazoa > Onychophora > Udeonychophora > Euonychophora > Peripatidae > Epiperipatus > Epiperipatus broadwayi. The sequence continues at coordinate 3,830,352 of JAQFVV010000062.1, forward strand.
GGGAATTAACACCTTCCATTACAAAAAATTAGAGACTACGGACATTTTTCAAAACAGTAAGAAATATATAATTAATGAACATTTCTAAACAAAAATAATTCTAAATGCTAAACTTTTCAATATTTTAAATGGAAGAATTTCCTATCTGACTAAATTAGTTATAATTTTATTTGATGTATTTCTTTTGTAAAATCATTTCCATTTATTTATTTATTTTGTTCTTTAAGTTTTTATGATTTCTATTTTTCGTTAAACTAAATTATATAAATGTTAAATTTAAATCGGGCGTGAATGGCTATATAGATTTGTGAAGTTTTATTAGGGGAGGATAATCTTAGGTTATTCGTTTCGTAGTTGAATTAGGTCAATGGATTGGATATATTGGTATAATTAGTAGATGTAGTATGAGGTTCGCTACGGGAAGAATCGCTAGTATATGCCACACATCCCCTTCAGCCTATGGAATGGGATCGTAAGTCGCAAAAATAGACCGCAGTCCCTTCCTATGGAGTTTTTTTTTTATTGCTTTTCTCGTCAGATAGATGTAGTATTCCTATCTGGCGAGAGTCAATTTCTTCTCTTAACCTATTTTTGTGCTGCCGTATTCATATTACATTGAATACATCAATATATCAGATGGATTGACATTGGTTTAGCTGCAAACTTTTGGCCTAGGATTAAATAAGGGATAGAATATTTTCTTTTCAAATGCAATCTATGTAGTCTATTCATATTCGACACTCTAAATGCATTAAATTTAAGTTGGGTATAGACGTTTGCATGGATTTGTTATCGGTTAATTATGTTTTTGGTTTTCATATTTGATCAAAATATATAGACATTTGGTAAATAATGATACCTTACGGTGAGTATCTAAAATGTATTTATTCGGATGTCTTTTAAGTTATTGGTGTCAATGCGGCATCTTATGATGAATGCCATTGGATTTCTTATAAATTTCCCTTTGCAATTCCATCAATGACTTTATATTTTGATTTTTTATGTTTATTTTGAAATGTTTTTAACCGTGTAATCTATGTAACCGATCTATACTCAATATTATAACACAAACTTTTATAAATCCATCTGTGCGAACTTATAAAAATTAAAATGTAAATTAAAATCTAAAATCAAAGTTAAAAAATCAAGTCAAAATCCAAAGTAAAAGTTATTCTAAAATAATTTTAAATCTTATATATGTGTAAATAAATGTTTGTGTGTTAATTACTGGCAGTGGCTTATTTTATTCCTTTTTTAATATTAAAAATATTCTTAGATAAGAAATTATGAAATATATCATTGTGAAAACTTATAGAAATGTTTTAAATCTCTGCTGCTACTCTGCTGATCTAGTGACAATGGGCTAACGGTCTGAATCAACCATTATAAAATAAAAAAAATATATTTTTTTTTAAACTTACGTATCTGCCTACTATATAAATTTTCTAGGTTCAAATGCCTAGTGGTGCCCTGTAGTGCAAATACGTTAAGACTCTAATCTTCCGGACCGTTATAATATATATATATATAAACATATGATATGAAATTCAATTAGAAAACAAAAGTGATATCCAAATGCACTTACCAATCTTTCTATTTTTGTGTTGATGTTGATTAAAGCCTTATAAGGCATCATAACAAAATAAAATTTATTTGTAATAGGTATCACCCTTTCTACATCACATCTTATTATATATACTGATAGTAATCAAACCTAGTTAAACATTAACTTTAGAAAATTATGACATGCACACATGAAAATTGATAAAAATAACAACCAATGACAATATATTTAATTTTAAATAATACCCTTTTCTTCCATATTTATCTCCCCCAAAATAATCAGTTAATATAGAATGACGATATTTTGACCACTCTTTAATAAACAATATATTACATTTACAGGGTCTATTATTTGTTTGTAAGGTGTTAGTATTAATTCCTGATATAACTGGTAGTATAGATAATTGAAATGTTCTCTAGCTATAATAAATAACAATTCTATAAAAAACAAACAAAAGGATAGTCATTATACCTATCTTGTCTTTATTTATAGAGAAGTATCTTAAATACCTAGGTTAGAAGAAATGAATTTTTATATCAATCAAAAAATGTATTTCTAAATATTTAATTTGATTGACATTTTTTAAGTGACAACAGTTGAAAGACAGCATTACAAAATAACAAATAAAGAAAAAGAACGGACCAGCATGTTCTATTTATGAATGTATTTGTAGTTTACCATTTGGTTTACAGTTATCAAAAAACTAATCTCTACAGTATTGTTATTTATTTTATTTCTTTTATCTTCTTTTGAAATTTGAATGGCTACAGTAGGCTGTGCGTAGTTGATAATGATAGTGATGAAAATAATATTTACATGTAAAAATCTATTAATAAATATGATTATAATAGCATTTCTTTATGTGTAATATTAATTTTCTTATTTAGAATTATTAAGATATAATTAGTTGCGTTTACACCATATATATATATATATATTAAATAATTAAAAAAATTTATATATCTATTGTAACGGTCAGTTATTTATTCCTTTTGATCATGGAGGACACCACCATGTCACTAAGTACCAGAAAATTTATTTACCATGATCAAAAGTTAAAGATGGTGATGATTTGCACCAGCTAAACCCAGGGAGATAGCAAGAGATCTTAACTACTGTTCAGACAATTGAAAAAATAAAACACATAGACAAGTATCAACAAACTTAAATTTAAACTAATGTGAAAATTTTATTAAATTCGAGAAAACTAAATAAATTCAAGAAAACAAAACAAGTAAATCTAGCCAACAAAATACAAATGTTTGACCTAGATTTTTTTTATAAGCATACTCATCCAAGAGTGCATATGAGTTCTGTAAATATTAAAATATCAACCATTCTAGCAGAAAAGTTTGTCCTCTCACCTACAATTTAAAAAGGAATTAATAATATCTTACTCCTGGAAATTTATAACAACTAATTCTAGCTTCCTAATTCAGAGAAAAAAAACAATAGGGTCTTGTAGGAAATCAACAAACAGTGTGAGACAAGCATTCTCTAAAACATTGAGACTAGAGACATCATTTGTCCACAGGATAGCTCATAAATGTACCACATTTAAGGCAATTCACGGTCAATTTCACATACAAGACAAGAAAACATGAAGAATGATTATGATCTTATGTAATCTAGAAAAGAAGAAATGAAATCTCCAATTTCAGAAAACTAGAACACTAAACATGATAAACCGCTAGCCAAAACATTTGCAGTTTGCAAGAAGCGCAAACCCATTAATTTAAATTAATTATTGGATGATAAAATAGGGATAGGTGAGCAAACTGAAATTACAAAAAGCTTCCAGAGCATTTAGCAAGGGTTAATAATAAAATTTTACATTATGCAAGTCTAGAAAAATATAATTCACAATACACTCTCTGATAAATAAAATGGAAAACAAACTTGGAATCTTAAAATTAAGATTCCAAGACATACTTTAAATACAAAGATAAGCAAATAATATAATTATTATGAGATTAAATAATTATTAAAACTTTATACAACAGATTTGCTTTTAGATTAAGTGGAAGATTTAACTAGAGATTTATATACCCTGGAAAATATAAGAATTATTTTATTTTACGGTAAAGCAGAGTTCACAGAGTTTTCAATGAGTGTGCACATTTATTTTTGAGTCAACTTTCAGATGTCTTCTCCTCTTCATGGCAGCAAGAGTAGAGGCATACTTTGGGATCCTTTCTAATTCAGTCTTTCATGGCATGACTAGAAGAACAGCTTGGAATCAGGGGTCCATCTTTAGGTAAGTTAACAAGGCATGTTGTAGGTTTGAATACACACAGCAGTAAATTTTGTCATCTTGTGAAAGCAAACATAGACAATAATACAAAGTCCACTTAATGACAGACAGGAGAATATATTTTATTAACACTGTTCCGAGGTGTACCTCAACTTTTGAAAAAAATTAAATATCAAAACTGCCAACACAGTATGAATCTCAGCAGGCTAATATAAATGCATGATAATGAATAGTGGAATTATTAGAAGCTGAATCTATCTCTGTCAAGCAGAATTAGCTTGCCAAGCCAAGAATAATCATGTCTGAAAATTTTGGGGTTATTTATATCCTCTCTTTCTTTCTCATGTAATCTTTCTTGTTTTCAATTATAAGACTTAGCCCAGGGCAAATCTTTATCTCCCACTCAACCTTAATTAATAATTCTAACCAGGGATTATCTTATAGAAAAAAAAGTACAAAATTCAATTTATCTCCACTTTTTAAAATTAAACTAAAAATGGATTGTAATTAAAATATAAGAAAAAAGAATGCAATTAACTTTCCAAAATTAAAACCTTTCTCAAAAAAAAAACCAAAGATTAAAACTTTTAACTTGTCAAGTGTTGTTAGCCGAGAGGTCACCGCAATTGCCTTGCAAGCAAGTAGTTGGTTGCAGACAGTTGTGGGTTCGCGTCCCGGCCGATGCTATGACATATGAAGAAAAAAAAACTTTTAACTTGGAATGTTTTCACAATTTGATTTTTTAAAAAAAAAAGTATCAGAAGAAACTTTTTTTAAACTAAAAAATAAAATTTATTGAAGACAAAATTTAAAACCACAGAATTTTAAAATATAGCTGCATATGTGTATTATATCCTATAAACTTTTAAATAACTTTATAAAAATAAAATTAATTTTTTGAAGCGACCTTTGAATCAGATACAGTATCCAGTTCACTATGTTATTTTATTGCTTGCATTCAAAATTTTGAAACAGTATATTTCACTGATTTATTTGTCTTACTGATTTGAAATAATAAAGAGAAATTCTCAAGTTTATTCCAAAAAATGACAGAAAAATAATCTATTGGTGCAGTAACTTACTTAATTAAATAAATAATCAAACAGCTTTAATTGCTCTGGAGTTTATAAGAAGTTCAATCACTAGAAATATCATAACTGGAATAAATCTCAATCTAATACTACCACTTTACTAAACTTTGCAGGACTAAGCTAATTGAACAATACACTTCTTGATTTTTGGTTTGAAGTGGAAATAAATTAATACTGGCAGCTACTTTTTTGATTATTTTTTAGATATTTGGCACTCTCAAGAGTTTTATTTTCTTCAGGCTGATTTGTTATTCCTTAGTAAAGATTAAAAAAAGCAACCAGAATGTAAAAGAACTGGGTGAGAGCTAGTCTATTAAGTTTACTTCATCTTAATGCTGAGTTATTTGGAAATTTTTCTATTAATATGCATTTAAATTCAAAATGAATAATTTATTTATGACATATTTGCTTTTAAGTTCCTAATATGACAGAATATTTACTGAGTCATGATCAGAAGCTAAATCAAGTAATCCATCAATGACTGTCTTCATTATCCTCTATTAATAAACTACCATTGCTTCAGGCTATTTGCTTATATAAAAGTGAGTATTTTTCTTAAAATAAAAATATCCTGTATTATTCCTTGGGATTAAGATTACAAAAAACATTTGAAAATATATACAAAAATATTTCTGTATTTGTTTTAATTAATTTAATGAGTTATACAAAAACATGTTTTTAAGATTAAATTCCTTTTACGTGTTTTATTTAAAAACAACTGGAATGTCCGAGTAAATTTCTAAAATGTCAGTATGTTTATGTTTTTTCATTGACAATTGACTCTCTAAACCATGTGGATTGAATGCTATATTACTCTAAACATTAGCATGGTAGAGGGCACTGTTAATAGACTTTTGTTTTCAATATGTAAATGAAATGATTGGAAAAATAGCACAGACAAGTGCAGAACTTCACCTATGCACATTGGGTTCAACTTCACCTGTGCACATTGGGTGCCATTTGTAATAAAATAAAGTATCTAGGGAAAAGATGGGGTGATACTTGGGAACCCCAAGTAAACATATTTCAATGATGAAATTTAATATGAGATCATGATATTAAAGTAATAAAGTAAGATAGTATTGTAAGAGATATTAAAGGATATTATAGTAATTTTTGACATCACAAAATATATGAGACATGTTATATATTACAGAGAGAGAGCATGAGAGATGAGATCTCTGTGAGATCAGCCAGCTAGATCAGAAGAGAACAGTTAGTTAACTATACTTCAACCAGCATTATTAATAAGTAAAAGTAGCATAAATACTCACCATTCATCATCATGAATGATGATTAATAAAACAATTCTAGTTTTGTTAACAAAATGGGATAATAAAACTAACAAATATTATGTCTGAATATGATAACAAAACAATTATGGACTTTATTTTTGGAGTAGCCACGTCTAAAAGCAGTACTATATCAAGTTTATGATGCTTTGTATGTGATCTGCTTTTTGTAAGGCAATTGTTTGTAGGTCACCAAATTATCTCTTAATGCCAATAGGGCTTGTTGTAATTTGTTTCAAGCCTGTTCACCTGCTTTTTTATTGCACTTAAACAATATAATAGCTTATAAAAAATAAAGACATGACTCCATTTCTTTTTTAAGCTTGCAGGAAATAAACAAAAAGCTTTGCTAATTGCTCAACAAGCTTTGAGATAAATACTTAACAAAAGAAAGCATTTAAAATATCTTTATCTGAACCCCCCCCCCGACCAATCAGAGGCACTAAGGTAGCTTTTAGACCTAGTATGCTGTTTGTTGCATGTGTATATGATTGATCATTTGAGAGCATCACTCCCAAGACTAAGTATTGTGTATGAAAGTATCAATTGTGGTCAAGAGAGTGAGTTATTTGAAAGACTGAAAATTTTTGTGTTTAATTGTTTGAAAGGTTTTCGTTCGCCATTTTAGCTATAGAAGTTTTTTTTTTTAAAAAAGTTTTTTTGCTGAATGTGTATTAGTATAAGAATATTTATAAAAAAGTTGTATGTAAGATTAATTTGTTTTTAGTTAAGTTTGTTACTGAAGGTTTTTTTAAACTTTAAAACAGTCATTTATTTTGAGAAAAAAGACAACGTTTGAGAGGCCTAAGGTCGGAAAACACGTGGTTATAGTTTGATCAGTTTTGGAAAAAAGTAAAATTTTTTATTCTTCCATGTAAAAAGGTTTGAAGAATAGGAGAGATATTATAAAGTCAAATATAGAATAGGTAACTTGGAAAATAAGAATATGGATTGCATTTGTATTGCACAATGTGTATATAATCAGCAGAAAGGAATTAGGTGGGCACTGGTAGAGTGTACAGTGTGTGCTGAGGTGTATCATTTAAAATGTTTGAATAAGAATAGGAAGAATGTAATAGGTTTCTGATTATGTAGTCAGTGTGTGAATGTGATTAAAGAGGTGAGAAAGTGGTTTCTAAGTGTAGGTAGTCAAGAGAAAAAGTCAGGCGAGAGGGAGAAAAATGTAGTTAAGGAAGATAGTACAGAGTATGGTTTTAATGGAGTGTCAGGAGATATGAGTGGAGAAAGTAGTAATGTAATGGAGATGGTTAACCAGAGAATAAGTAAGATAGAGGTAGAAGTGAAGGATGTAGAAGTAAAATTAAAATTGTTAGAGATGAAGTGTGAGCAAATAAAGAAATTATTGAGTAGAAATGTTAAGGAGAACCAGAAGATGGTAGAAAATGTTACAGATGGAGTAGAGAAAGTAGACTATGAGACAGTATTGATAGGAGATTCACTAATCAGAGAATGTGGAGATATAATTGCAAGGGAAAATAGAAGCAGGTATGTAAGAGTATGTTTGCCTGAAGCTAGGGTTAGGGATGTGACAGATAAAGTAAGAAAGGAAGGTAGTAGAAATGTATATATTATGGTAGGAACTAATAATTTGTTAGAGCCATCAGAGAGAGTAATGGATGAGTATTTAGAATTGATTAGGAATTTGAGTAAGATTAAAGGAAGAGTAGGGTAGTTGGAGTATTACCAAGATTTGACAAGAGGCATTTGTTAGATAGGGCATGTTCTATAAATGAGAGATTGAAAAATTGTGTGAGAGAAATAATGTTATGTTTGTGGATGTATGGGATTGGTTTATTGGAAGGAGGCAGTTATATAGTAAAGATGGATTGCACTTAGGAAAACAAGGAAGTGAAATTTTATGGAGTCTGATATTTAAAGAGAATATAATTCAGGAAACTTTTAAAAGGGGGTGAACTTTTAAATTGTAATATTATCAAAAACAAGAAGAATGGATGGGATATAAGAAATAAGCAAAAGATGGTTGATTTAGATATAAGTGTAGATGTGGAGAGGGAATGGATCTGCAAGATTAATGGCAAGAAAGTTTTTGATAAATGTAATGAAGAAGAAAAAATCAACAGAATTTATAAAAGAGTAGTTAGGAAAGAAGAAATTGTTAAAATTGGGTTTTTGAATATGCAAGGTGGTAGAAGACCAGAAAAGTGGCTGGAATTTAACAAAGCAATTGAAAATGAAGAGCTTGAGGTATTAGCAGTAGTGGAAACACATCTTAGAGAAGAAGAACCTATTTTAGAAGATGTGGTATGGCAGGGTATAAATAAAAAAGAAAAAGAAAAAAAGGGTGGTGGTATAGGTGTTATATCGAAAAAATATTTAAATATTGTTAAATGTTAAGAGCATTTGTGGTTGTAGTTTGAAATAAGAAAGGGTAGACAAGAATGTATGGTGTATATAGCTACTGAAGTAGTCAAACTGTAATGGAGTGGAACAGTAGTATATATAAATGCCTAGTTAACTTATATAGAGTTTAAAGAAAAAGGCAAGAGAATAATGGTTATAGGGGATATGAATGGACATATTGAAGAAATTGATGATGTAGATAATAAGAATGATAAGTTTTTGAAGGAATTTTGTCAAAGAGTAATTTGAGCATCAGGAATTTATCAAATATTTATGAGGGACAATACACATGGTCTAGGACTAATATATTTCACACAATAGATTATGTATTGATAGAGAAAGAGGAAATGAATAAAATACAGAAAATTAAGGTGTTTGATAATGAAGAGAGAATATGTAATGGTGATCATAAAATTTATTGTAATATAAATGATTAGTAATGTGATGGAGGATAGAAACAAAGGTAGAAATAATAGTGAAAAATGTGGATGGAGAGTGAATGATAAGAATAAGTTGGAAAAGTATAAAATACAAGTTGAAGAAGCCACGGAGTAGTTGGTTGGGGATGACTATAAGGACTGGTGTGGTGAAATTGAAAAAGTTGCAAATAGGGCTTTAGTTGCGAATATGCAGAAGAATAAAGTAATAAAAATGAGAGTTAGTAAAAGTGTAAAAGAAAGGAAAGAATCATGCAGAGAATATAAGTGTGATATTAAGAACAAAGAAAATGAAAACAGTATTAATGCTAAATGGGGAAAGTACTTAGAAAAGAAGAAGTTGGCTAAAATCGATAATTATAGAGAGAAGATGAAGTTGAATAGTAAATTGTTGGAGGATATTAATAAAAGTGGAAGAGATGGGAGTAAAAAATTTTGGAATTACATTAAAAGAAGAAATGTAAGGGGAAAGAGATAGTATTATTAGATGATGAGGGATTAAAGTGTAGCTTTAGAGAAGAGAGAATCTTAAATAGATATGTAATGGATATAGAAAAGATGTTAGATGTGAAGGTAGTGATAAAAAACATGAAAGCATTTAGTAATGGGAATATTAGATTCACAAAAAATAAACTAAATGAGGCACAAAGAGATTGAAAAGTGAAAATGTGAGAAGTTTAGATGGACGGGCAGCAGAGATGGTAATGAATTTAGAGCATAGAGCAAAAGCAAAGTTGTTATTAGGTTTTTTTAATAAGATGGCACAAAACAGAGTTTTTCCGGATAGCTGGAGTAATACAAGAGTAAGATTATTGTTTAAAGGAAAGGGTAAGGATCATAGAAAGTTAAATAATTATAGACTGATAGCAGTAACATCAGTTTTATGTAAAGTTTTCTCATATATAGTGGCTGGAAGAGTTGTAAAATGAATGGAAGAGAATAATGTAGTGGGGGAAATGCAAGAAGGTTTTATGTCAGATAGGCATATAGGAGATAGTTTATTTGTAGTTACACAACTTATGGGTATGAGTAGGAATTCAGGTAGATCATTATATTTGAGTTTTATAAATATAGAGAAGGCATATAATAAAGTAAATAGAAATAGATTATGGGTAAGTTTAGCAAATTTGGGAATGGATGAAGCTTTAATAAATATTATTAATAAATTATATGAAAATAATTACTATACTTACCAATTAGAGGATATAGAATTACTTAAAGTTAAAAATGGGGTGGGATTAAGGCAAGCTTTTTGTTTTATTTGAATGAAATGGAGAAACCAATAGAAAGATTAGGAAGAGGGATAGAGATACCATTAATGGGTGGCAAGGGAGTATATATTTTGTAGGGTCTTTTTTGTGGATGATATTTTTTTGTGTGCAGAAAGAAGAGAAGATATGGAAATTATGCTGAGGACATGTGCAAAGGTGGGTAAAGAAATGGGGATTAAATTTAGTGAAGAAAAATCAAATACAATGATGATTAATAATGAGGAAAGAGAAGATGCAGAATTTTTACTGGGGGATATAAAGTTAAGTATGGTGGATAGATATAATTATTTGAGAATCATCTTAAGTAATCAGTAAAATTGCTTGGCTGAATGGGAGAAAAAATTGGTAAATGAAACAAAGAAAAGAAGAGTTTAGTAAAGAAATTAACAGTGTTTTCATATAATAAATATGATGTAGCTAGAATTGTATAGAAGGGAGTTGTAGTAGCAGGGTTAACATATGGTAATAATGTGTTATGTGTTAGTAAAATGGTATTAGATTACTTAGAGAAAGTACAAAGGGAAGTAGGAAGACGTGCATTAGATGCAGAGGTATGGACAGCAAATGAGGCAATTCAAGGAGAAATGGGATGGTCAAGTTTTTATATGAGAAATGCAAAAAGTAAAATGAAAATGTTTGATAGGTTGCAGTTTTTGGATAATAAAAGAGTAGTCAAATAGTATTTAATTGGGTTATGAGTAAAGGGCAGGCAACAAGATGAGTGAGAAAGGTAATGCGGAATGCAAAGGATTTGGATAAAAAATTTATATCACTATACTTATATAAAAGGTGGGATGATTGTGTTAGGAGGATTGTTGAGTGTTATAGTGGTAAGGAATGGGATAAAAAAATAGACGCATTAATAAAGAATAGGGAGTTGGAAAGATGGAGAACTAGTATGGAGAGTAAAAAGAGTTTAAATATATATAGAAGTAAATGGATCATTTGGTGAGTTAATTTATATTAATAGTAAGGAAAGTAGCTTATTGTTTAAAGCTCAAAAGGAATCTTTAGCAACAAGAGAATATACATGTAAATGGAAAAATATGGATGATTTAGTCTGCAAATTGTGTAAGGAAGATATAGAAAATATTAGGCATCTGTTGATTGAATGTAAATGATTGAAAGCAGAAAAGGTACGAATAACGAAGTTATGGGAGAATAAATATGAACAAAGTTATTATACTGAAAGTGGGTTATGGTTTTTCATGCTGGGTTTAGGAAAAGATAAGGGGATTTAGATATAAAGGCCATAGAGTTGATAAAGATTATGTTGTAAAAATGGGATGGAGCAGAGGGTGGGGAATGGAAGGTAAAGGTAAAGTGGCTAACAGGTTTCTTTGGGCATAGTTGCTGAGAGATTTCTGACTCTGTTTAAGAAGTCATGGTGGTTTTCAGATGGAGATATTTTACATGCTTTCTCTTGCTAAGCATTTATCTCAAAGCTTGTTGTAGCAATTAGTAAAGCTTTTTGTTTATATAATAGCTTCTTTATATTTAGCTGAACATGTGGATATGATTTAGTAAAGTTTCTTTTGTCAAAATAACTGGTTTAATGCTTAGACTACAATAGCCCTTACAGTTCTGAAATATATCATAGATATTACATATGTATTTTTAGGCCAGAAACATACATATATATATGCATGTCATATGTATATACATAGTAAAAATGTATTTTACACATATATTCATTGTAAATAAAATTAAAATACAAACAATTAAAATGACTTTTTTATTATTATTTTCTATTTTTTATATATTATGTTCTATAATAAATATTTCTACATAATGAATGTTTATTATGCAAATATCTACTATGTTCTGTAACTCATTGATACCAGAGATTTCATTTGTGAAATATATGAAAAACAAAGACATGTTCACTATGTAGACAATAGCCCTTAGTGTCTATGACAGATTTGTGCATGTGTTTTCTGTGTGCATTTTTTTTTCATCATTTTGTTGAAATTGCATAAAATTAAATTTATAATTGTGTAGTAATATAAACATTTCTAATACAATAGTTGCTTTTGAATGAAGTTGCACTTTAAAAACATGTGTGATAGAAGAAATTTTTGTATAAAACAACAATTTATCAAAAAGAAAATTGCACTAAGAAGTTTGCCATTAGTTGAAAAAAGATTGATTTCTTATATGCCTTACTGGAACAAAGCAGGATAAATTTCTGATGTTCAATCCATGTGTTTTTGTCATTGCTGCTATATTACAAAATTATTTTTCCTGAACCTGAATGGATTATTCATTAATACACTTCAACATCAGTTTCATAGTTTACTGACTTTACCTTGGAATTGAAGATTTATCATGACAGATAATTTCAGAGATACCATTTGGGAGATTTTTATGACAGTATAAATAAGTAAGAGTGAATGTTAACTCTCATAATTGCAAATACAATACAAAGATCATTCCTTATAAAATTATTAATCATGTTGGTGATCAAAAACAGAAGATGCTAAGAATTGCTGACTCATTATGGATCTAGGCTGCTATTTGTGATAAATAATTACATATAACTGCAGATTACTTTCAGCAAAGGAAAATTGTATTAATTAGGAAAAAAAATATTGGAATATTAAATAGGACATAGATAAATTTTGCAAAATTAGAAAAAAGGTATAGAGATTGTTCATTTGAAAAATGAATGTGTATTGCATTATAAAGATGTAAATATTTGAATTATATAATAATACAATGGATGAATTGCAAGAATGATTATAAAATAGGCAGAAAGAATGCAGAGGATTTTTTATACAGGTTTATATAGAATGCTTTTAATCAGACCAATCAACATTTTAAAATAATCATAGATTTTAATGGTACAATTACAAAAATAATTAAAAATTAAAAGTATTGCATGCAAATGTGAGGATCTTAAAATGAGAGAAGAACAGACTTATAGAATTTTCAGGAAAAAAATGTATGATGGACATTTTTTTTAATGGAAAAGAAAATCTTCCATCCTAAAGAAAATGGGCATTGAAGTGTTCTAATAAAAAATGAATGATCTTAAGTTATATTTTTAGAGAGAATTAATAGTTATAATATTTTAAAAAGGCAAATAGTAAACTTTAGTCAATTTTTGTACTAAATGATAAGTGAATAAAAATATGAAATATTAAAAAAATGCAGAATTAACATTAAATCCAAAACTTGATAGAATAAGATGATAGATATAAAATGATAATGATATAATCTTTACAATTAATAAAATAATAGAGGTTGATAAATGGATCTTTCCATAGCTTGTCCTGAAAATAACATAGATTAGTTTTGATGATCAAGCTTCAATTTATGGTCAACTCCTGCTCAAAAAATTGTGAATTATGAAATCATACAATCATATAAATTCTAGCAACATTATGGGAGATAACCATTACAAAAATAAAAAGATGAGGTCTTATGTTCTTGAAATAAAAAAATAAGTGCATAATATTGGAAAGAATGGAATTTCAGTCTTGGTGTAATGCAGCCGCTTGATAGCACTATTGCTTGCAAAAATAATGAAATGTAATGTTACCTAGCCAATAATTGTTTGCTTTCTGTTCTGCGCCAATATTTTAAAGTATTTTCAAAAATTTCCAATGGTATTTAACAAACTTTTCATTTTAAAAATATATAAAACAAAGAGTTTGAAAATATGTATTATTATTTGAATGCAAATTAGAATAAATACTTGTACTAGTCTGAGTAAACTGAGCTGGAAGCATGTAGTGCTGGAAGTGTGAGGGGGGCTCCAATGGTTTTTCTGATCCAAAGGAATGGCAATACATGCTCTAGTCTGAGCGAACCAATATTATGATTTCCAAAACAATGGCAGCCAATGTATTGTTCTCATAGCTGTTCTCCTGCAAACATGCCTTTTCACATGACTTATGTGAAATGCTTCAATGACCTACCCTTTTGCAATTATTTTCACCTTCTATGATGTGTAAGGAAATGAGGTGATGAACTTACAATTATTAGTATGTAATAGTATGTCAGGTAAGATGGAAAATCCTTAATTCGAATGCACCTAAAAACACTTATGGCTTGTTAAATTTCATACACTCTCACATCCTATGGTAATCATCTGTGAAGTAAATGTTATTTCCATAGTGATGTGAAGAACTGTGCAACAGCATCTATACCTGCTAATGGCTAATATGAATAGAACTGTTCTATAGGCTGTAAGTTGGGCCACGTCAATGGTATATTTCTTTGCTTTTGTAAGTAACAGCACCATCAAGTGGCCACATTACACTGAATATACAACTAATGGAATTTCTCAAATGACAGACATACTATTTATAGAGTGATATTTCAAGAAACACAATAAATTTATTTCATCTAAACCATAAGAGTTTATCAAAATAAAAAATGAGATTCTCTACAAATTAATTGTAACACATATTGATGTATCCATAATTCTTCTAATAATGTATACCTTACTCAAAATTCCTGGATTTACACTATATAAACAAAATGCATTCTACACATAGTATGGCTACTTTGGCTTCAAATCTTTTTATATTGCTATGGTTATATGTGTATGTTAAAATAAATACAAATATATAGCTAGAAAACAATTATAAACATTTTGTGTGTTATATATCTGAGAGAAATTACTATGCTACCAAATATAGGCTTATATGAATTTCACATCGTAAAAATAATTATACTGTGGCAACTTAAGAATATAGTTTAATAGGTTAATAATATAAACATTTTAAGAATATTAACTATATATATATACACATTTTAACTATTTATATATAGCATATATACGAAACTTAATATCTGAAGGCATTCTCAAATATAATAAAGGTCAATGTGTGACCTGTTTAGTCCCTAGATTTACTTGCTACACTTGGAGGCAAGTTTCTCTGCAATATTAGCTATCAAGAACAACACAGGATGATGTCCAGCATGTTGTTGTTGGAAGATACATCTGCACACTTGTAGTTTTTGTAAGTATCCTTTGGTTTCCTCTTAGATCAACTGTTCACTATTAATTATTAGAAATCCTGCTTTAATTGGTTGAACTACTTAGACCCTACTGACATTATCTAATATTATTTATCTGTAGATGTATCCAGTTACTAATAAAATCTTTTTAATTAACATTAATTAATAAGTTAGATTATTTTCTGATGGAATTCTGTTATCTCTTTTGCTTTTTAGGAATTTAATTAAGATTGTTTCCTGGATTCATAATTAATCTTTTACTAATATTAATTATTTTATCTACTGCTTCAATCAGTTTCAATTTTACATTTTACTTAAAATTATTACTCTACTTTTTATAACTTTAAATGTGTATTTCACCTACATGCATATATATATAATAGACAAATGTTTATCTGTTTTTTAACTATATATGACTATTTATTTTAACACACACATAAATATAGCATACTTTCACCAACTAAAGAGATTTACATTTTCTATGAAATCAAAATAAAATCACGAAGTCGGTTTTTTTTATTTTTCTTTTGACCTGATCAGGAGGTGGTTTAACATCTACTTCAGTTTCTTTTGTGTTAGTCTCTTCTGCAACACATTCTTCCTTTTCCTCATTAGGCTGGGTCAGCTTGAATTCTTGTTTAGGTTTCTCAGATTGACTTTCCAGGTCACAATCAATTTTGTTAAATAACAGTACTAAATCTTTACTATAGTCTTTTCACAATTGATTAATGTTTTCATAATAGTTTGCCTTCATTTGTACAAATCATTAAAACTTTTTTCAACAGATGTTGCTTTACTGCTGCTTTTGTCCAAAATTTGTTTAGGCTATTTTTTTGCCTACACTCATTTACCTGGTACAAACTTATGTGTAGTAAGTGCTTGCTTAATGTAATCCTTGCTAAATATTATGTTTGACAATTCAATACGCAGTTTGCAACCTAAATATAATTCCACAGATGATTTTCCTGTTTAGCAGTTGGAATTGAGTGCTGATGTAAAAATATGGTATAAACTGTACTTGTATTTTATTTTCCCCCCAATTTATTAATTGATACTTTCAAATTTTGGACAGCTTTTTCTATCAATCACATTAGATTGAGGATGGTAGGGGGGCATTAGTATATGTTTTATCCCCCATTGTTTCATATTCTCTTCGAACTTGTCCAATGTAAAACAGTTTTAGGAAATCTGTGAAAAGAAAAAAATCACAAATTTTTTTGATTGTCTCATTGGAACTAGTCCTCTTAATTTGCATTCTGTCTACCCTGTTTATGCATTGACCATAACAAAAAATAAATGTCCCTTAAATGGGCCCATATAATCTACATGGATATGTTGCCATGGTTTTAATGCTTTTGTCCATGCCTCAAAATTTTTAGATGGCATTATAGCACCTGATTGACAATTACTGTAATTTTTTTTATGAAATTCTCAATATCAGAGTTAATGTTTAGCGACTATACATAGCTACAGGCTAAAACTTTTGCTCTGACAATGCCTCTGTGACATTCATGCCATAATTGCAGAATTATTCTTTACCCTTAACTGGTATTAGTACACAATCACCCATTAGAACACAGTCTTCGCATACTGATAAGTTATCACAAGCATTCCATAATTCTTTGTGGAGAAATTTTGGATATTTATTAGGCAACCATCCTCCAGATTTGAGTTATAATCCACTGGTAACCCTCATATTTCTTTGTCTAAGCAGTTACTGTTTTACTATTAAGTACATCTGATTTTGGCACATTTATATAATTGATTTCATTTTTTTTTTTACATCACTCTGTCTTATCTGGCATATGGGATAGAGTATTGGCATGTCCAATTTGCTTTTCCTATCTGTATTCTAAAGTATAATCATAGTCAACAAGTATGTTTAGTCATATTCAACATGTTAGGGATAAGATGCATGGAAACTTATTTACTTCCAAATTCCCAGTAAAGATTTATGATCAGTTACAATAGTGAATCTGCATCTATATAAATAGGTGAAATATACAAATTCCAAACAATATAGCAAGAGCTTCCTTGTCTAGCTGACTGTAATTCTTTTCAGCCTTAGACAAAGTGTATGAACCATAGGCAATCAGGTGTTCACCTGCATATGCTAAATGACATATTACTGCACCAACTCCAAATTCAGAAGCATTCATTGTAAATGTAATTTCCAAATTGCTATTATAATAAATAAGTAAATATTCAAAATGAGTAGTGATTTAGTATGCAAAAACAATTGCTCTTGCAATTATTTCAAGTTCCATTTTCTGATTCTTTTTCAATAAATCATATAATGGTCTGGCTACATATACTCAAGATCTAAAAAATCTTGTAATTGTAACATTATTTGCCTCAGGGTTTCAGTTACAGCTTTGATTTTTTCAGGAGAAGATGTACTCTCATTCAAAATTATATGTCCGAAAAATTTAATTTCAGTTATCTTCTAGATACAGTTTTGGATGTTGTATTTTGCTCCAAATTCGTCCAGTTTTTTGCCCACATTATATAGATGACTTCTCAGTTCATTTTCCATTATAGCAGTAACTAGAATATCATCAAAACACAGTATATAATACCTCCAATACATTAAGGATGGTCTCAATTTTTAACTGGAAAATACTAGGTGCAGAAGTTCTTCTAAATGGAAGTTATTTGCATCTGAATAACTCTACATGAATGGCTAATGTTTGTATTGCTGAACCCTTATCTGGTGGAATGCCAAATTAAGCTCTAATTTAACAAAAAATTAGATTTTTGCAATGATGCCATTATTTCTTTAGAATTAGTGACACAATATGCACATTTACTAATACCTTTATTTACAGATACATGGTAATCACTGCACAAATGAATTTGACCATTTGGTTTAATAATTATTGCTAGTAGCTTAGACCAGCAGTTGGCAACCGGTAGTCCATGGACTACTGGTGGTCTGTGACATAATTTTAATGGTCCACAAAGAAATTCAGATATTATTTAAATTCACTAAGCTCATTTAATAAAATTTTTAAATAAAAAGTAAATTTTGTCTGAGCTGTCTTATTATATGTAAAATAGAACAATATTGGGTGAAAAAAAACCTTAAAAATTATGATTCCATTCACAACTAACTACTTGTGTAAAAAAAACCTTCTTAACTGTAACAGCTATTAAAAAAAAGTATCACTCTCAGCTTTAAATAGAAACTCCTTTATGTGTTGCGGTGACATCATTGGAGCCAAGGATTAGTAAAATAATTTTAAACCAAGAGCAGCAAATGTCACACTCATTTCCAATATATTATAACGATCCGGAGAAAGGGAGACTTAACGTAATCTGCACTACAGGGCCCACTAGGCATTTGAACCTAGAAAATTTATATAGTAGACAGATACGCAAGTCAAAAAAAAAATTTTTTTTAGGTATATATTTTGATATCCAGTCGTTAGCCCATTGTCACTAGCTCAGTGGAACAGCAGAGATTTATATTTTATATTAAATTCCTATCTAAGATATATAAAAAAAGAATACACACAAACATTTATTTATGCATATATATATATATAAAATTTAATATTATTATTTTAGTATGTTTACTTTAACATTATTTTTAACTTTTATTTTAGATTTTAATTTACATTTTAATTTTTATACTATTATAAGTTCGCGCAGATGGATTTATAAAAGTTTGTTTTATAATGTTGAGTATAGATCGGTTACATAGATTACATGGTCAAAAACATTTCAAAATAAACGATCAAAATATAAAATCATTGGTGGAATTGCAGAGGGAAATTTATAAGAAACCCAATAGCATTCATCATAAGATGCCGCATTGACACCAATAACTTAAAAGACATCCAAATAAATACATTTTAGATACTCACCATAAGGTATCATTATTTACCGAATGTCTATATATTTTGATCAAATATGAAAACCAAAAACATAATTGACCGATATCGAATCCATGCAAGCGTCTATACCCAGCTTAAATTTAATGCATTTTTATTTAGAGTGTCGAGTATGAATAGACTACATAGATTTGCATTTGAAAAAAAAATATTCTATCCTTATTTAACCTTAGATCCAAAAGTTCGCAGTTAAACCAACGTCAATCCATCTGATATATCGATGTGTTCAATGTAATACGAATACGACAGCACAAATAGGTTAAGAGAAGAAATTGCCTCTTGTCAGATAGGAATACTATATCTATCTGACGATAAGAGCAATAAAAAAAAACTCCATAGGAAGGAACTGCGGTCTCCATCTTATAATTCCTTCCATAGGCAAAACGAGTGTGTGCGGCATATAAAGCGATTCTGCCCATAGCGAATCTCATACTACATCTACCAATTACACCAATATATCCAATCCATTGACCTAATTTAACTATGAAACAAATAACCTAAGATTACCCTCCCCTAATATAACTTTACAAAACTATATAGCCATTCACGCCCGACTTAAGTTTAACATTTATATAATTTAATTTAACGAAAAACAGAAATCATAATAAAAAACTTAAAAGAACAAAAAAAAAATAAATGGAAATTATTTTACAAAAGAAATACATCAAATTAAAATTACTTATTAATAAATAAAGTTGGTCAGATAGGATTCTATTGCAATTATTTTAAATATGGAACAAGTTTTAGAATTAAAGTTCTTATTGTTTAGTATACTGGAGTTTTAGAAATATATTTAAAGCTTAGAGTTCAAAAAGTTCTTACGATTTTAAAACGTTCCTTTTTATCCGTTGCTTGCTGTTTGAATGTGAATTCCCACGCCGTCCTAAAGAGATTGGTATTCTGTTGGCCATTTTATTTATTCATCCGGAGATCTTTTACTTTAGCTGGTCCTCAATGTAGAAAACGATAGGTCATTTCTCTTTCTTTCTTAGCAGAACTGAAGGGTGCGTCTTTTCAATCCCTTCTCCTTCAACTCCGCACTAATACATATCACCACTGCTGTCATACCTCTCTCCTATCTGACCATTGCTTATACATTTGAAATGCCCAAGGGCTACCTTACTAATTAAAATAATCATTTCCATTTTACAAAAGATTAATTAATTTATCTACATTCTTGAAGATATATTTTTATCTTCAATTAAATCTTTTTAAGTTTTTGCTTTTAAAATACTTTTTCTATTTTTAATAAAGTTTTATTTTAATAATTTTTTTTCATCTGTGCGATTTTATTATATACGAGTTTAAGATAGATTTTTTTAATTTTCAATTTTTAATTCTTAAAAAAGAAGTTTTTATTTGCGAACTTTTATTTTTTTCATGTTTAATAATAAAAAAACAATGTAACATCGTATGTGCCCGTTACAATATATTATTATTATTTACTATTATTTTTGTGTTAAAATTATAATTATAAATATATATGTATATCATACTCAAAGCTCATATAAATTTGTATCTTTAAAAATTATGTTAGTGGTTTGCAATATCTAAAAGGTTGCCGACTGCTGGCTTAGACCAATTAGATTTATCTGAAGGTTCTAGTATGTCATTTTAAACTAATTTATTAATTTCCTTCACTTTTTCTTTCTGAGAAAATGGGATCTTCCTTGTTCTGAAATTATTGATAACTCCCTCCAGAGATAACTCTAATGACACAGGGTGGTTTTTATTTTTCAGGTTTCCCATTCAACAATTTAGGAAATTTTTTCTCATTTTCATTTTGATATCAATCTTTTTAACCAATATAAATTTAATGCCCAATTTTTTGAGCCAATCACAAATAATTAGTGAGTTTATTGAAGAATAAATTATATACAGAGATAAGTAAAAAGTTTTACCATTCATTTGATTGACAGAAGATTTAACTATGCCTTTAATTTTAATTGCCTTACCATTAACATCTAAAGCTTTTAAGTCAGTTTTCTCAATTATCGGCAGATTTTTACAATTAATAATTACAGAAACCCATTCATGTGGTGAAATTAAAGATATGCTGCTTCTGCTATTAATTTTCATGGATATGGGCTTGCCGCATACCTTTAACTGAATCATAATTTTATCAGAATTGATTATTAAAAATCTTTTTTTATTTTTTTCGAAATAAAGTTCTTATTAATTATTAATGTATTATAAAATTACCGGATATGGTCCAAAACGATGGAAAAACCTTCTCTTTGGCTGCCCATAATCCCAGTTCGTATAGGATGTGTCAGAATTGTCTGTCCAGAGGTCCCATTCATATGAAGAACTGTAGGTTTTTCCAATCCATGACCTGACTTGATAACTTTGTAGTAGAGTGATTAAATAATCTGTAAATATTTAAAAATATTATCAACTATAAATAATACTAAAAATAAAGAATAATAAGATTGTAATAAAAAATAATAATAATTTAATATATTAGTAGCCATTCTATTTTAATTCCAGAAAATCAAACTATAACCCACCCTCTCCCAAAGATTGATTTCAAAATTGCACAAATATTTACACTCATTTTTTTACAGTTAATGCTGGGGATAAATGATGGTATAAGAAATTTTGGTGACTGGGCCTTATACTAAAATAAGTAATAAAAAATAGTATAGTTTAAAAAAATAGAGAATATGAAAAAGAGCTCAGGTTTTAAATAATACATTAATTTGTTTGTCTAGGAGTTACTATTGATTAAAAAAATAAGTTGATTAGAAAAGGCATCATAACAATCATTATTAATTTACAGCAGGTTAAAGGTTTTTCCAAGCTTAATCCAGATTCTCCAAATCTATTCTTTTTATTAATAATCACATCAACAAACTTTCTTATTTCATCTATTTATCTCATGGATAGTCTTTTTCTAAGCCTTTTAAAATCTATTTGAGTTGCAGTTTAATATTTCAATTGTTCATCTACTATCATCTCTTTTAGCAATATGTCTAGCTGAACATTATTTAAGCTTTTGAATTCTTTTAATAATGTCAATAATACTTGTTTCTTTTCTCACTCAATTATTTCTCTTCCAACCCCTTTTTTTTGCTACTTCCAACATACATCTCTCCATATTTTATTGAGGGATCTTATGACTTCATATTGTTTTTCTGTTAAGGGCCATGTCTAAGATTTATAATTAAAAACTGATAAAAGCCACCTATTAAAAACCTTATTTTCCAAGCACATAAAACATATTTTTTTTAATATCAAGTTAATTCTAATAAAAACGTTCAATTCAAATTTAATTCTGTGATTAATTTCATATATTGTATTTCCATTAGTTTTAATAATTTGAACAAGTAATGTAAAATTGATAACATAATAAAATCAATAAGAAGTATTTTACCAAGTTCTTTTCAAATATAGCCGATTAATATATTTTTTTAAAAAAATTCTACTTTTTCTTTTCAAATCTTGTTTTTTTTTTTTATATATTTTATGAGCCTTTTTTTTTTCAGTTTTCCTTCAACATTTCAACCATTATTATGTGCTCATCATCAAGAATTGATTATTCCTACTATATATATATATATATTAGTAATCAATATCTGTATTCCAATTATAAATAAATATATATAATTCTTCGAAAAACAATATAATAATTAATATAGTAAATAATATTTTAAAAAACTAATATCTACTATAATTTAATAGAAGTACCTTTGACTATCTAAGTAGGCGTTATCAACTATATTCAAATTCAGTTCCAAAAATCATTATAAATGTCTACAAAAACAATTACATCATACATCAATTTTCCCACAATTCATTAATTTTTATATTAGCAACTTGTCTATTTATCAAATGCTGCTTTCCGTTTCTTATTAACATATGTACCGGTTAAAACATGTTTATCCATCTAACATGAGCTGGAACTCACAAAATGTACTTCAAACCCAGTCAAGCCCAAGATTTAGGTCAGGGACCAGCCTGGATTCGAACCCACTCTCTAAGCCCCAGATCTAACACCTAATGAATAACATAATAGTGATGGCACATGAGAATTAATCTTAATCCGGCTGACTAGCAAAGCTGAGCAAAACAATGAGACATTTATTAACTATGATTATATTAAAATATACATAAGCATTGCTGTAATATGTGGAAGTGGAGGAAAAAGGAATTCGAATTACTCAAATAAGTTAAACAATAAAAATATAGTTTAATATACTGACAAATTATTTATATACATTTATAAATTAAGTACATTAGTGTGTGTGTGAATGAGCAAGCGATTACATAGTGTCATTCACACTATTATTTCTCATATGCTCTTTATTAGCTAAATAATATATTACAAATAAACACACATCTTTGGTGGGTCCAATATTAAAATGCCAATCGAATATTAGAAAGAATTACATAATACTGCCATTAACGCTTTGATTTATGGTTCTGAATCATGGTGACTAACATATGATTTAGGGGAGCGTTCTGAAATTCATTATACATATGATATAAATTATTTTCACGCCATTGAGGTCGTGAAAATAAACAAAAGACAGTTAAAAGATTATATTTGAACTATGACAAAAATATTTAATGAAAATCATTTAACAATAGTAAGACGAACGCTTTATTTTCCCAAGGCATATAGATACTCTTAAATATAGATATATAAATTACGACGGTGAGATTGTATATGATTGAAATAAACTTAATTAATAAATAGAAGTAATTGGCATTTATATATATCTTTTAAGCAAAGCTTAATTTTAATATTAGAGCATTAAAAC
This sequence comes from Epiperipatus broadwayi, assembly GCA_028023455.1. Lineage (NCBI taxonomy): Eukaryota > Metazoa > Onychophora > Udeonychophora > Euonychophora > Peripatidae > Epiperipatus > Epiperipatus broadwayi. Next base: position 3,854,276 of record JAQFVV010000062.1, read on the forward strand.
TGGGTCATGAAGCAAAAGAAATAATAATAATAATACGAAGAAGTTTGCGGTGCTGACATAATAGCCTAAAAATAACTAAGAGGAAAAGGTCGTGCTTCTGGATGAAAAACGAAATCTCACACCCCCTTCTTGGGTAGTGCTTAGAGAAAAGTGGATAGGCATGGCGTGGCCCAGACTTTTGCTGGTATAACCAACACGAGAGGCCTTTTATCTATACGAAGTGAATATGCATAGCGTGTGCCAAACTTACAGGATCACTGCCAGAGGCATTTTATACAAAATAAATGTGGTTCCAGATAGCTCAACTACCTATGGAATGAGGTACAAAAAGAAATCTATGGGTTTGAACTTGTCACAACCCCCAGATTAGAAGCACATAATATATATATACATACGAAGATAGGCTAAATGACAGAAACGCAGTAATGATACATGTCTCTAACAACATTGAATAAATTTTACTGCTTTAAAAATAAATGACCCTTGTTTGAATACTATAATACACCATGCAATTATAATATATATAGAGAAATTTAGATTTCATTTACTAAAATATACTTGAAGATTTTATTTAGCAAAGGAAACATTAAGATTTAGATTTCAAATTAATAAAATATACGTTAAGATTTGATTTAGTAAAAGAAACATTAAGATTTTCCCCCATCCCTTTTTCTGCTAGTTAAAATAAATCAATCTCACCTTTGTTGATTTTACAATAACTGAAATATTTAAATACAAGATTTGAAATTTTAAGAGTATGGAAAATATAAGAAGACTGGCAGTTATAGAAAATAATTAATGGGTCACTCTTTCAGAATTGAATAAAAACAAAACATTTTAAAAGATTTCAAAGTGTTAATTAGCTTAAGTTCTGGATTTACACCGGTAGAAAATCCAGAGTTAAACAAATATATATATATTATATTAAAACATAAATAGAATGTTGGCTCAAAAAACAATCTGGCGAGTATATTAATTAATAATGCATTGTTTTAAATGGACGTTTATAACTTGCTTCATGAAGGTTTACTTAAAAAAAAATAGAAAGGATTTTTAGAAAATTCAATTCGTCAGATTGTTTTAGATTGACATATTAATAAGCAAGCAGATATATAAATCAAATAATAAATATATATAAATAAATGACCGCACCAAAATTAAAAAGAAGTTAAAGCATATGAGATAGGATTAAATTTATAGAAATTATTGAAAAGCAATTTACATATATATTTAAAACAAAAAAAAAAGGCAAAGTTAAAGAATACATGAGAAAACTTGATAGTAGAATTTGAGATTAATTAGGCAAGCTAGATTTAGTTTCAATCGTGGCAGTTTGAAATAATTTACCTTGCAGTTTTAAGAGTTCAATTTAAAATATTGCCAGTTTTCCTGTGGCAGCAAGCTTCTATTAGCACACTGAAGTTCTTTTTTACATCTTTCATCATTTCAGGGCAGCAGGATATTACGGTAGCGGCAGAGGCCGCTGAAGAGTGGTGGATTTACTGTTACATCATTTTAAGTTTCACCGCGATGTTAACAATCATTTTCACTAGAGTAGCTAATCTCCAAAATTCAGTCATTTTATACTTTTTCTTTTATCAGTTGTTTTTGAAAGATGCAATTGTTAGATAACATCCAAAATAAATTCAAATCTATTTCCAGATTAGAAATAGATTTGACAACATGTTTTCAACAAAAGAAAATCTTTAATCTACTTAATCCCATTTATTTTAAGTAAAACTTTAATTAAAAAAATACCTCCCTTTAATTATTTTTGGACAATTAACAACAGTCACATCTTCCATATTGGATTTTATAAAAAATATATAGTTTAATAGAAAAACAAGCAATTTAAAAAGAAAAAGTTAAAAATGACATATAATAAATATTTAAAAACATCAATATTTTGTTAGTAAGTTTTGCTCCTATGTATATATTTGAGCTGCATCTATAATACTTTAATAAAAAAAAACTAATAATTAATAAAAAGAATTAATAATAATTTTAAAACATGTTATTGAAACATTAAATTTTATAATTTAGGCGCGCATCTCAAATATATACATAAAAATATATATACGACAAAAGGAGCGGGATGGGATATAGGGTTTTGAATATGGGTTAGTAGGTAGAAACATGAAGCACAATATTAAGCTAAGATTGACTGCTTCACATAAAAAATGGAAAACAGCATTTGATAAATAGACAAGTTGCTAAATATAAAAATTAATGAATTGTGGGCAAATTGATGTATGGCATAATTGTTTTTGTAGACATTTATAATGTTTTTTTGTAACTGAATTTGAATATAGTTGATAATGACTACTTAGATAGTCGAAAGTACTTCTATTAAATTATAGTAGATATTTGTTTTTTAAAATATTATTTACTGTATTAATTATTGTATTGTTTTTCGAAGAATTATATATATATATGCTTACACAGAATTTCCAAAAACAACCTAATAAAAATAATATGAAATAAATAATTTTTGTTAACTTATCTTTCTTACTTACTTTGCTATGTGTCTATATCCATTTACATTTTAAAATTTTTCTTTCATTTACAGTTTAATATAAAATATTCTTCAATTATTATTATTATACTTCTACAATTATACTAGATTCCTAACACTTTTTATTCAAAAGTGGTTTTTTCACTTTTATATATAAACACCTTAATTAATCTTTCCTCATAAGATCTTACATTTTCCAATATTTTTATTTTTTTAAAAAATTATTTATTGAAAGTTTCTATATAAAAATAAGAAAAGTAGTTTTGAGTAGAAAGTGTTAGGAGTCTAGTATAATTATAATAATTTAAGGGAATTTTATATAAAAATATTAATTAAAGAAAAAAATTTAAATGTAAAAGGATATAGTAAAAAGTAAAAAAAAATTGTTATATTATAAAATATTTTTTATTATGTTGTTCTTGGAAATTCTTTCTAAACATATATATTATAGAAATAATCAATCCTTGACAATGAGCATATAATATAATCAAAATGTTGGAGAAAAACTGAAAAAAAGAGGTTCATAAAATTAAAAAACAAGATTGAAAAAGTAAAATTTAATTGTTTTTTTAAATTCATGATAATCAATCTTTATTTTCTTTTTGTGATATAATCCATTAAACATTAATTTAGATTTTTTTTTTGGTGATTCATTTGGCATTTTTTAAACTTCTGAAATATTATTTGTAAAACAACCAGATCCTCTTCAAAATCTATTATGATATAAATAATTTTCATACATTTTTATTTTCTTAGATCATTTTAATCCCACAAAATATTTCTTAAAAAAGTGTGGTAAAAGGATTTAGAGTAGAATTACCTATTATATACCATTACCAATATTAATTTTTTTAGTACCACTATTTAATCTAATTATGGTTATTGCATTTTGATAAATATTTTTTAGAATTTGACATTATTCCAGGTCTGTATTTTGAAAGATCATAAAATGCTTACAAAATTAAATGCCTTTTCATAATCTAAAAATCCATGTGATATTTTCTGTAATTTCTCTCAATACTTGAATATGATCTATTCTGCTAAAATCATTTTTAAATCCAGCTTGCTTATTTAGTTGGTTTGAATTCAAAGTTTTCAATAAATGAAATAAAATATATTGGTAAAAATTTTATAGAGTTTTGAGAAAAGACAAATAGAGCTACAAGTTCTAATATCTTCTTTATCACCTTTCTTAAATTGCAAGCAACTACTTTTTTTTTTATTCCATCTTTTTTTTAATGTATCAATAATAATTTTCATCACTTTTTAGTGAACTTTTCTCTTTTCATGGACTTAATTGCATCTCTCACCTTTTCATTTAAAATATTGAGCAATTTAGAAGATGTAAAAACTGTAATGTTTTTTTTGTTGTTACTATGTAAATTACTCTTAAAACTTCCAATTCTTTTCTGATGTCATCCTTCTTTTTGGACATAGTTTTATCATTTCTTCTTAATCTTGAAACATTTTACCACTCCAATAATAAAATGTTGTTTTATGTTTTTTGAAACTTTATTTTTTTTCTATAGCTTCTCTTTCTAATTCACAATTATAAATATTTCTATATAATAATTAATTCTTTTTTGTATCATTTTACAAATCTCCAGGTTTTCAATTTTTTTTAATGGATTTTTTCTAAATATTTTCATATTTATTATTTTCTTAATGCATTACCTTGGCTCAGTTAAAATATTGAATTGCTGCTTTTTTGTACCAGCTATTTTTGTTGAAATTCTTAATAACGTATCAATTATTTTCTTAATGATCTCACTTAAGTTGAACCATCTTCTAGTTCTAATTTAAAGTTATTGTTGTTCTAAAAAATAAGAATATTATCTGTTAATATTGTCTCTTCTAATAGCTTTTGCCTTTCTAGTTTTGCTTTAAAACATGTCTCACTTCTCACTATTTGGAGATTAATCCCTATGTTTCTTCTATTAAGGACATTATAATCTTGAAAAAGATACTTTTGTTAGCCAAAATACAATCAATTCTACTGCTTATTCATTTGGATGCTTCTATATCCAATTCCATCTAGCATTTTTTAAACAAAGAATTCATATTATACAGTTTTTTTCCTGTGAACTCTACAAATATGTATCCTCTCTAATTTTGTATCACCATATTACTTCTAACATTAAAATCTCCTATTACAATATTAAAATGTTGTTTAGTGTGATCAAAACTGTTTTGTATATCTATATAAAAATCATCTACTTCTTTACCACAATGAAAATTTGGTGTGAAAACCTAAATTATCTGCATTTAATATCTTGCATTAAGATGAATAACAAATCTTGCAATATCTCTAAAATTTCAATGGTCTCTATAATTTTATTTTTCCACTTTTTATTTATAATGAATTTCTCTCCACTTATGATTCCAATATTTGTGTATGCTGCAAAATAGATATTCACTTTTCAAATGAATATCTCATTTTTTACTAAGTTCACAAAGTTCAATAGGTCTCATTTATTATAAAACAATTCTTCTAATTTTTATAATCTTCCTTCACTTAAGAAATATGCAGTTGTAGATAAACAAATTAGGAGGTTCTTAGCACTTTTCTACTTTTAACTATTGACCATTACATTGTCCGATGACTTTATAACTCTTGTTAATAAAGTCCATTTACTTAATTTTATTGGTCATGATGATTGCATATATTTTTAAAAAATATTTACTCATTCATTGATTCTACTTTTAAAAACACTCAACTGAGTTTCAGTTAAAAATCATTAGGTTACTAAGAAGACCATGGTATTCTTGATGTTAAACACAATTGTAAAAAGTCAATAATCTTATACAATGGCTTGCATGTGTTGGTGTCTGCCCATTCATGCTCACTTTTATGAATAATTATATCATAATAGTAGTTACAATGACAACAATATATGATGTGAATATTAGAATTTGCCTTGCTCAGTTACTTTGCAGCCTCAAGAAGGTATCAGAATTTCATTTCAATTAACAGCAGACTCTTTTATGTAACCTCACAGCAAGTATTAACTAAGAAATGGTGAAAATTTGACATTCTGCTGAATATTTAAGAAATATTGGTTGAAGTTTATCATTTAGCTTTTATATGAAATTCTTTACATTATGCTATTTTATATATGTTATTAATTATATATTTTGTCACTCATACTATTAAAGGAAATTCATCTATAAATAATTAAGTCTTCTTTCATCATACCAATACATATAGCAACAAAGTGATATATTATTAATATTATAAATGATAGCACTTAAGTGCTTTCTATTCTATTTTTATTTAACTAGGATATGAGAACATTATATAATGGACAAAGTTTAAAGTGTTATTTATCATAACACACAATCCAGAATTGTTAATTATATACCAGTTAAATAAAGAATTGATACAGGATGCTTAAACATCCATATTCACACAAATATTAATATGTTAATTATACACTTAGCTGTTTAATCATTATTTAAAATGTGTGATCTTATTTTATTAATACAGTTTCATCAATTATTTTATTTTAACACAAATTACACATTTATAAGCAAAATTTTAAAAAAGTTTAAAAAGTAATTATATTATGTATAAACAGTTTTGCAACTTATTTCTTAATGCCAATTGATACACCTCCCCTCCCTCCATACACACACAAACTTTTATTAATGTAATTTATTAAACCATATTTACAAAGCATAATGAAAATATTTTTATAAAACCTATATTATTTATTAAATAATAAAACATACATTATATAAAATATAATATTTTTAATAGTATTTGAAATAATAGATGCCTTGTAATTAATAATATTATAATAATAAAGTTAATACACCTGGGTCTTGTTTTACATGATAGATAGGTTCCTCAGAAAACACGCGCAAACGAAATCGTGCAAAAATAGACGTAACTTACATTGAAAAAGGGGGGATGTGGTCTGTGATTTTTCAAAATTCGCATAAAAGCAAAGCACCAATGTAAAATTACTTTAAAATTCATGCAAAAAAAAAAAAATAAGAAAATAAAATATGACTAATAAAAAATTTCAAATTTGAAAAAAATTGATACAAGACAAACTTTTTTTAACTATAATATTTAATTTTATTCAAAATAATATATTTTTATGTATAATTTACAGTACAGTAATTTACATTTTTTTATACACGTTTTAATTATTATGATTTTCTGGTGACAACGTAATTAGTAATTAATCTTTGAGACAATGATTTTATTAATTGTTTACGAAGCTCGCGATATCCAGACATACAACTATTTAGCTCTCGTTGGAATTTAAGAGCATATTAATGATTAGTGTCATTAATAAGAAAATAATAATTGATTACGTTCTTTTTTAAAAAGCAAAAACAGTATGTGATTTAAAACGCAAAATTAACACGCACAATGTTTGAACAAATTTACATTATAATCTTGTAAAATTTAATGTCTGTATACATAAAATGTGGAAATCATGATTTTACTTTCATTATTGCATAAAATCTTACTATTATAAAGCACTGAAAATATTGAAATTACTAAGATGAAAGTCGAATTCCAATAATGTGCTATTACTTTCAATATAACGTAAGTGCGCGAAATTGATTATTTAAAGTAATAGTGCATTATCGGAGTTCGACTTCCGGTGAAACCTGAATCGTGTAACTTCAAAATCATGTTAAATAAGTCTGCGTAAAAAGAGACCCAGGTGTACATGTTTATTTTATTTTATATTATTAGGTTAAATGATTATTCAAGTTGGATTTCTATTAATAAATGAAAAAAAAAATATTCCTCTCTATTTTCTTTTAAATAATAGAACAAAATAAATTTGAGTATAGAAGATCCTGATTTATGTTTTAAAAAAAAGAATTAATAAAAATTGATCATTTTGTTGCAATTTTTTTTCTTTTTATTTGCAAATTTTACCCGAATAGTAAAACTTTGTTCCTGAAAGTTATTGAGGCTTTTAAGATCAATATCACTTTTTTATTTGTATATGTTTTTGTTTAATTATTTTCAATTTTCTTTTTAATATTTGAGTTAGTGACATTAAAAGCTGCTTATCTTCATTGCATTACTTTTTTTTATCATTTGATTCATCAATAATGATGATGAATAGTGCATACTTCAATATAGGTCTTCCTTGATGTACACAATATTTTTATTTCTATGCTTATAATTATCTGGTATTTGTATATGATTTCGAATAATTGGAATTAATTTAATTAACTTTATAACTTGCTATTGATTTTGCATCATTTTAAAATCTTTTGTTAGATATTATTCATAATGTTTTGACTTTCAAAATCAGAAGTCCATACTGATTAATATTGACTATATTTGAGATACATTGGCAATGTTGCATTTTTAAATTTTATGGTACTCGTACTATATTTTTTCTAAAAACATATATATTTTTGAAAATTACCTTGTTCAATTTCATCTATACTGACTAAGTCGTGATAAGGTCCCATTGATCTACAGAAGTTTAATGCATCTTTCCAATTTTTTTGATGTTCAGGTTGTGAAAACATTTTGTAGCAATATCGGTCTAAAAAAAGCATATTACTTAAATATTTACAACATAGTTATTTTTTATAAAATATTTGTATTTTCATACCTCATTAATTAACTAAAACTACTATGTATCATGAGAAAAAAATTTGAAAGATGTATTGAAAAGAACTATAAAAGAATTATATTGGCATCTCTTCTTCTATTCTAAAAACTTAAATGTAGGTACTGACAAAATAAAATGATGCTATTATTAGAGCTTTGAAACTAATTTCTAGTATGTAATCCTATTTTTGACAAAAGAATTTTAACTCACTATGTAATGTTTAATCTAGAAAAATAAAGATAGAAAATCTTAAAAGTAATAGATGATTTTAAAATGGTAATGAATAAGTTGTTACCTGAAATATGCCAATTAGTTGGACATTCACCTTCAGGCTCTTTTATAGGAGGCAGTGGGTTTGTGTTTGAAACATCTTTTTTGCATATATAAGGAGCCCTAAAGCCACAGTTAATATCAAACCAAGTACCTTTATAAAATAAACAGATATTTTTATATTTTTTAAAAACAAAAATTGATGATTAAAAAGACAGATGCTCATATATACGCACACATATGTTTACATTACTATTAAAAAAGTGTACCTGCTTCTCCATATATAGCAACACATTTTTCCCCATAAAAGTCATCATCCGGTTGATTTGGTTCCCAGTGGTAATAGGTTACTGGCTTTTCATCGGACCAACTATATAAAACAGATTTAACAAAATAAAGAAAATACAGGTAGATGAAAAAATAACTTTCTTAAATCAGTATAATAATTAATATTTATTAGAAATTACAACTAATGCATAGTCTTGTATTTCAAATATACTATTACAAACAGTGGAAAAAATAAACTAACGATTCCTAAAATTTATTTTGAAAAATCAGGTACCTTCAGAAGATCAATCAATACATAGTTTGTCTTGGCAAATATTTGCTTATTACAAAAACTTTCAGTAAACAATAATAATTATTAGTCATCTTTATTAGATCAGAAATTATGTTTTTTTTTTTTGTTTGTTTTTTAATTTAAAATTTATATTGAATGTTAAAAATTAATATAATTTCTAACCTAATAAAAATAAGGAATAATTAATTATTTAAAGATTAGTTGGCACGAATAAGAGTTTTTTAAAAGCAGACTTCTAAAAAATTTGTTTTTATTATTATTTATTAAATTCTTATTTAAGAGTTCTGTATATGCACACACACACACACACACATATATATATATTTAAATAAAAGTATATTGTCTATACTGAAGTTAATGTAATTAGAAGAGATTTGAACTCAGATTTTCAAGTTCTTTTCAGCTATCCACTCCATCTTATACAACTGATACCCATTATCACATGCATATGAAAAAGATAAATAATCTCTAATATACATATTTGTGCTGAACTAAATCATTATTACCCATATATGTATATAATCAGTGCTCAGCTTATATTAAGACAGTAAATCCTCAATCTTTAACTTGACAGGTTTCCATCTTCTCCATTCTCCAACACTTCAGCCATCCCTATCAATTGAAAATCTGATGGTAGAATGCTCAAACCCCTTGTATTCTGCTCATCCACTTCTGTATATTTGATTGGACATATTGGGGTCCTATATGTAAGGGATCAGAGTTACTTGAACATCATATCATTAGATTTTTAATGATATGGATGGCTGAAGTTGATGCTTGGAGAAGATTGAAGTCTGCCCATTGAAGTTTGAAGATTACTGATTATATATGTGTCAGAGATTATGATCTAGATCAACTGATGAATGCTGGTTCAGCATAAAATATGTATATTGGAGATAATTTATCTTTTTCACATTATGTACTCATCAGTTATATAAGATGGAATGGATAGCTGTAGGAGGTTTTAAAATGTGAGTTCAAATCATCATCAGCATCATCAACCATTATCAATCCACTGCAGGATGAAGGTCTCTCCAAGTTCAATCCATCTCCGATCTTTATCTTCTCTTCTCCACATCACCCCTGTACACTTTCTTATTTCATCCATCCATCTTACATGTGGTCTCTTTCTGGGTCTTTTACAATCTCTTGGAATCCTGTTTAAGATTTCAATTGTCCATCTATTATTATCTCTTCTAGAAACCTGTCCAGCCCAACTTCATTTCAATCTTTTAATTTTTTCAATGAGGTCAATAACACCTGTTTGTTCTCTTACCCATACATTGTGTTTTCGATCTCTTCTTGTTACTTCCAACATGCATCTCTCCATACTTCTTTGAGTGGTCTGAAGTCTCTGTATTGCTCTTCTATTAAGTGTTCAAGTCTCAGATCCACAAGTAAGAAATGGTAAAACACATTTGTTAAAAACCTTCCTTTTCAAACACATAGGCATATTTCCTTTTAGTATCAAGTTATTTCTACCAAAAGCACTCCAACCAAGTTTAATTCTATGATTAATTTCATCCATTATGTTTCCATCTGTATTAATAATTTGACCAAGGTATTTGTAACTGTTAACTTCTTTTAATTCATCATAATTTTGAGCAAATTGATTAAACATTACTTTAGTCTTTTTAACATTTATCTTTAATCCTACTTTCATCTGATAATTCCTGCAACATTTCCTGCACCTCGGAAGCATTATTTGCAAAAATAACTATATCATCTGCAAAATCTAAATGATTTAAATAATCTCCATTTATTTTCACTCCTTTAGTTTCCAATTTTAATCCACAAAATACTTCTTGCAGCACTGCTGTAAAAAGTTTTGGAGATATGGAGTCACCTTGTCTTACATCCTTCTCAATGTTGAGTTTCCCAGTATCATTATGTAATCTAATTGCTGCTGTTGCATTTTTATAAATATTCTTTAAAATATGACATTATCCTGGATCTATCTATACCTTGATGATCCAATGCTTTAATCACTGAAGAAATGTTTATAGAATCAAATGCCTTTTCATAATCTACAAATCCAAAACATAATGGCAACTCATATTCATTTGACCTTTCTATAATCTTCTGTCAATATCTGGATATGATCTACTGTACTAAAACTACTTTTAAATCCAGCTTGTTCTCTTGGTTGGTGAAAATCCAATATTCTCTGTAGATGAGTTGTAATTATCTTGGTAAAAATTTTGTATAAAACTGATAAAAGGCTGATAGGTCTGTAATTTCTAATATCTTCTTTATCACCTTTTTTAAATATTAATATTATTACTGCATTCTTCCAATCATCTGATAAATCTTTATCATTTAGACATTTGCTATATAACTTTGCTAAAAAATTTTATATTTCTTCACCTGCTTCTTTTAATATATCAATTATAATTCCATCATTAATTGGAGCCTTTCCTTTCTTCATATTGCATGTATCACCTGTATATAGGGGGTACTTGTTCTTTATTACTATATAATTCTTGATAAAAATCTTCTACCCATTTCATGATGTCATTTCTCTTTTTAGTAATAATTCCATCTTTTTTTTCTTATTGCAGATATACATTTCCTACCAATACTAAAATGCTGTTTTGCATTCTTGAGACTTTTATTTTCTTCTACAGCTTTCCTTGCTAATGCACAATTATACTTTCTTATATCATTTTCAACTCTTTTCTGCAATATTTTACAAAATTCGAAATATTCAATTCTTTTTAATGCATCATTTTGTCTATCTTCATATTTCTTCTTTTCTTCATAAATTCTCTAGTCTCAGTATTTTATTGATCAATCGCTGCTTTTTTCTACCAGCTATCTTTGTTGCAGTTTTTAAAAGTGTATCAGTTATTTTTATATTAATTTCATTCAAATCCGAAACATGTTCAAAATCTACTAATACTTGAAACTGATTTCATATATATATATATTGTGCCCTTATCTATAGGTCATAATAAGGTAGAATGGTCAATTGCTAAAAAATTTTAAATTTTAAAATACGTTTGTGTAATATATTGATAATTGTATGATCGATTAGATTTTATAGTACAATTTAAGGCTGAAAAATACCTGGTATGTAAAAGTGTAATGGATTATTTTAAAAAAAAACAGTTAAATAAAGCTTAATTATATCCTTGCTTATGGTTGTAAAAGCTGGCCATATAAAATAATACAGCTATAAATAGTTAAAAGTATATTAACAACTCAATTGTAATGTTTTAAAACTAATAAATTAAATAAACGCTATATGTAATATTATAATTATAATTAATATTCAAATTTAATCTAATATATTTTAAAATAAACTTTGGGATGGTGAGAGTTATATTTAGTTCTACATTTTTAAATTATTTTCCAAATTTTTATAAAATATATCAGTTTTGGTAATTTAGACCGAGACGTAAATTAAAAAAATCATCTGATAAAGTTAGTAATCATGTGACTGTATTGTAACGATCCTGATAATATCACTTAACATAAACTGCACTACAGGGCGCCATCTAGGCATTTGAACCTAGAAAAATTTATAAAGTAGGCAGATACGTAAGTAAAAAAAAATTTTTTTCCCTTTTTTTTTAATTTTGATTCCGGTCGTTAGCCCAAGTCACTAGCTCAGTGAGTAGCAGAGATAATAAAATATAACTTAATTTTATATCTTAAATATAAAAGAATAAAAGCCACTGCCAGAAATTAACACATAAAATATTTATTTACGCACATATAAAATCATTCTAAACTCGAGGAATAGGTTTAACATTTTTAGATTTTTATATTCTTATTATTCTTTAAATTTACATTTACATAAATTTCAATGACTTTAATTTTTTTTTATTTAGATTGTCAAGTATGAATAGACTACATAGATCTGCATTTGAAAATAAAACATTCTATCCCTATTTAACCCTAGGCTAAAATTCGCAGTAAAACTGGCATCAATCCATCCGATACATTTATGTATTCAATGTAGCATGAAAATACAACAGCACAAAGATACGATACTGTCAGGAATGGACATCTGAACAATATAGTTTGAGAAAACATTGACTCTTGTCTAATACAGGAATATGACGTCTGTATAGCAAGAAGAACAATAAAATAAAAACTCCATAGGAAGGGACCGCGATCCTTTTGGCCGACTTACAATCCCATCCATAGGCAAAGGGTTGGTGCGGTGTATACAGCGATTCTGCATGTAGCGAAACTCATACTACATCTACTAATTACACAAATACATCCAATCCATTGACCCAATTCAACAACGACACAAATAACCTAAGATTATCCTCCCCTAATATAACTTTACAAATCTATATAGCCATTCACGCCCGACTTAAGTTTAACATTTAGATACGTTCGCACAAATGAATTTTATAAAATTTGTTTTAAAATGTTGAGTACAGATCAGCTGCACAGATTCCATGGTCAAAAACATTCCAAATTAAACACAACCGATCAAAATACAAAGTCATCGATAAACGTCACTTGCATAGGGAATATTCAAATCCCATTAGCATTCATCGTAAGATGCTTGCAGTGATATCGTTGACATATATTTCAATCGAATGTGAAAACCACAACATTATCAACCGCTAACGAATCTATGCAACGTCTATACCCAACCTGAAATTTCCTCATTTAAAATTTAAACAATAAATATCAATACAATAAATAATAAATGGAAATGATTTTTTTTTTATCAAACGCAAGCATATATAAAATTTTTCATTATCAATTGAGTTGACACATAAGTCCGAGAAAAGTTCTTTTTATAAAATTTAAATTTACTTATCAATCTTTAAAGTTCTTAATGTTATGATTTTAACAACTGTTCAGTTCTATTGCTTACGGTATAAGAGTCCATGTTCCCGTTGGCAATTCCCACGGAGGCTTTCCTGGAAGACCGGTCTGATATTTTGGAGGTAGCATTTGCTGGTTCTGTTCTGGTATCACAGTCTTTGCATCTTTAAAATAAGTGAGTGAGGACGACAAGTGCGTCTTGTCGCCAGACTCACCAAAATCAAGTTGGAAAAAGCTCTCTGCTTGGAACTCAATATTTTTTTTCTTTTTATAGTCCTCCTATGTAGAAAATAATAGTTCATTTCTCCTTTCTTTAACAGCTGAAAGAATTGACAGTGCGTCTGTCAATTCCTCCAACTCCGTACTACTACCCATAGTCACATCGTAATAATCAATTTCCAGTCACTAATTAATAATTTCCAAATTTTCCTTTTATATTACTTTGAAAGATTGACTTAACATTACGTCATCGATGTGATGATCCTTTTCGTTGAGGTCCGATTTCCCAATGGATTTATTTCATTTGCTAAAAGTTTCTATTGTTTCCCTATCTGACCGATGTTTTTACATTTAAATGCCCAAGGCTGGTTTACATTTAACTAATTAACAATCATTTCCATTTCTGATTAATTAACCTGTTTTCCAAATCAAATATATATTTTTATCTCTAAATCTTTTTAAGTTTTTGTTTTTAAAATACCTTTTTTATTTTTAATACAGTTTTATTTTAATAATTTTTTTTTTTTATCTGTGCGATTTAATATATACGAGTTTAAGATGATATTTAATTTCAATTTTTAATTCTAAAAGAAAATTTTTAAATGCGAACTTTTTAATTTACTTTCATGTTTAATAAATAAAAAACAACAACAATGTAATGAACGTCTGTGCTCGTTACAGTATATTATATACCTTCACACACACGCTTGTTAGAATATAATAATAAAGTTTGTGAATTATAAACTAAATGTAATTGCTATCTATCATTAAAGTAAAAGTTGAAATATTAAATGTTATTTTAATAATTGTTTTAAAGTTTAAATGATTTTGACAAAATTATAATTGAGTTAAAAATACTATTTTAAGTAATATTTTAAATCATTACGTCATAAATGTCTTATTTAAAAAATCTAGTCTGTTATAAAACTAAAAATATGTAAATTTGTTCGCGTTAAAAAAGTCATTAACCAATCAACGGAGGTAATTTAGCAGACGAAATATAAGAAATTAGACGTGTAAGTAAAGGAAAAAGTAACATATTTTTTTAGCTGTATAAGATCGTAAGCTAGAAAAGTGTTATAATTTTAAAAATTTTGTATTTATTTTAAAAATTTTGTTTTAACATATAATATTTTGAACTGCCTTTAAATGGAGGGCTAATTTAAAAGATTTCTTACCAGGATTTTATTCAAGTTTGGCCAAAACCTTGCAGTAAAAATGGAAATACTACAGAAAACAGTATATAGAAGTTATGATAAAGGAAAAATATTTGTAAAGTGCCTTGATACAGCTTTATTTATGCTCAACCAGAAACTTATTATTGTAACTCAGAGGAATATAATTTGGACATTATACGGAAAACTTAAAAGAGAAGTTACTTGCCGTCAGAAAGATTTATGATGCACAAATTTATAAGGCTACTCCGAAGTTTTTTTTTTTATTCTTCTCTATGGAAAAATTAAGATGCGTATATCATAAAGAAAAAATTATGTAAAAGTTATAATGGAGAAAGAATGTTTGTCTTTTTAAAGGAAACATTACAAAGTATATAGTTACCAGAACTTTAAAAGAAAGGAAAAATTACCGAATAATGATATGAAAGAGTCACTATTTTTTTTTTAAAAAAAAAAGAAAAGAAAAAAAACTTTATCTAAGAAGAATTAAAAATATTATAAAGTGTTCATTATAAAAGCGCTTAATAAAGATAGAGATTAGGAAAATGGAAATTTAAATTACTTAATGAAAATGGATCCATGGAGACAGAAAAATTTACTGAATATTTAAATAAAAGTACCTAGAAGATGCATCATAAAAGTCGCACGGGAAAATATTAGCAGAAAATATTAGAAGAGAATATGTAGACGTTTTCTTTACGGGATTAATTGATATCATAATTAATAATTGTATTAAATATTATAAAAAACCAAGGATTGTCATCTATGAATATTTATTAAACAGAGCAATAATTGTTTTACCTTAAAATTGAACAAGCAGGGAGGAGAACATTAAGTGACTGAAGAAGAAATAATAAACATTTTTTTTTTAGCTTTAGTATGAACGGTTTTCAAGGAAATTTGATGAAGAAGTACAGTAAATATAGTTTGGAATATTTTTTACTAATTTATTTTAAAATATAAAATGTTATGTGAGATTAGGGAAAACATAAAACATAAATTTAGTAATATTAAAATTTAAATATAATAGCTTGATAAAATTATAGAAATAGTGTTTAAAATAAAGTGTATGGATGTGAATCTTATATCTACAAGGATCAAATGGATGGTGAAGCCTATGGAACGCGATCGAGGAGATAAAGGTCGTTTGGTAATTTTAATAGTTATTTATAATGCATAATGTTTTTTTTTTAGATCATCTATTGACCTAAGAATGAAGTGTGAAAGTTTAAATTATATGTACACATTTTATACAACATTTTTAACATATTATGAGATAGGAGTAATTCGGATTATGCATACGACAATTTTTTAAAGTATATTAATCATATAATTTATCATAACAATTGTGTGATTCTTTTGAACTTTCATGTGATAAAGTATTCAGATATTTAAGTAGTTTGTATGACTAAATATACGGAGGAAAGTAGTAAGCAAGCTGTCTTATAGAACAGTGGAATAGTTTTAAAATAAATGAATTTTATTATTGTTAGTAATGCAGATATGTATTTGTCGATGTACAGTATAGAAAAAATCTTGAGAAATAAGATCGGATAGTGACTTGGAAGTACTAGTGGAGAGGAAACCAAGATGATGGGTTTTTTTTAAGAAATAGGAGAATAAGGGATTTGGATCATATTTAGTTTTGTGTGATTTCAGTATAGTTAACTAAGCCCTATGACTGAGACACATATGGTTTGGACAGTGTTTTGCATATCTTTAAACTTTTGATGTTATAATAAAGCTGAAGAAATAGCGTTAACATCGTTCCTATAATAGAGGTTAGTAGACAAGTAAAGGTCACTCCTCTATATTGTCTTTTAACACACTGTGCCATGATTGTCAAGGTATATGACGAGTAATATTCTAGTTGTATTTTGATCCTATGCATCTATCTTCGCTATCCTTATTTCATGAATCTGCATCGGTCAGAAAGATATTTTCAAAGAAATAATGAATAAAATAGAACTGAAGATATGTTACCGTTTATGTAAGAATAGTTTATTTGCTTGAATGTATAGAATTGTATAATTTTAAACTTGAAAGTCCAAAATATCATAAAGAGAGAAAGAATCATATAATACATTGTAAAATTAATTTGGAAATGAATATAAGATTTTTTGAAAGAGAAATCTAAACAAAGTTGTTTTTTTTTAAAAAGTGATAATAAAATTTGAATGTTTTAAATAATATTTAGAAAATAAGTATTGCATATTTATTAAGAAAATAGTTCAATAATGTATAATAAACATATACTTGTGCATGGTATATTAATAGTTGTAATTATATCATCCGAAGTAAGGCTTGAATAAGAATATTAGGATTAATAAACATCGGATAATGAACAATAAAAACCTAATACCGAATGTAGAACAATGTTTTGACTTTGTAAGATTCCATACAACCAATATAAAACTAAAATTTGTTATTTTGTAGAATTTTACTACGAATGTAAATTTTGTAAAAAATATAATTTTAATAATATTAGGGATGAAAAGTGTTTGTGATAATTTATCTAAGAAATGCATTTTGTAATAAGCTAACCATAATAATAATCAAGTAATAATACTGTATTTTCTTAAGTGTTAAAAAAATAAGATTTAACTAGGAAAAGTAAATAATATTTTGATTTCATTTTATAAACTAATAAACTAAGTTGAGATATGAAAGTAAGGGATATCCAATGTATATAGTGTAAAAATATTGTTAATTTATTTATGTTGTTAATAAACTTTGTTTTAAATTTGTTTTAAAATTTTTGTGTCCGAGTTGTTATTTCTCCACATGGATGCATGAAATCACGATACATTTATAATTGAAACAGACATATAGGTTTTGCACAAAAGGTAAACATAAAAGTGTTATAATAATTTTGAGAATTTATTGGTATGTTAAAATTAAAAGATCATAATTTTATATTATTTATTGGTCATAAGTCGGTTGCCACAATATTACATTAAATTATATGCTAATGTTGCCACACGTATTCTGTTGTCAGATTATTAAAATACTACCACGTACGTATTTATTTATTTCATTTAGGAAGAAATAAGATTATATTATATTATTATTGTTATTATTATTTTTATTATTATTAGTTGCTGTGTAGTACATTATGACATAAAATTCCCTTTTCATATTTTACTACCATAATTTTAAATCAGTTAGAATACAATTTATGAACCTGAGATTTTATTTTATTTTACTTCATTTTATTTAATTGAGCTAGATTCTTGTTATAAAGAAGATTAGGATATGATTATTATTTTAATCGTAGTGAATAGAGCTCAGAAAGTCGTAAGAATGCTATGAGTTAGTTATTTGGTATAGTAAAAAGGGGGGATAGTGTTCTTATGCCATTGAGGTATTATCGTGTGGATAATGGCTCAATGTAGTCTATCTCATTCCCTGTATTATCACTCCATGTCTCATGAAAATAGTAAATATTTGTTAATTCATTTTAAAATTGAACCGTATTTGTATTTTGAAATTAGAGCTAGTAATCATTTTAATTAATATGGAATATTTCATTTATTTATTTGTTAACTGAGCTAGAACCCGTAATATTCGTAATAAACAGTATATTTTGGGGTGAGAATGCACGGGGGGAGGTTAGAATATATATATATATATATAGACAGAGAAAAGCCAATCTCTTTTCTAACACCATTAAGATCTTCAATCATAAATTCAGAATAATATAAGCAACAGACATGAAAGTGAACAAGATTATTATGTACTAGTTCATTTTCTCACATAATTAATTTTGGGAATTTTCAAAGTTTAAAAAAGATTATTAATATGTGCTTGATCCATTGTAATTGTTTCTTGACATAATGTTTTGTGATTTGTTTCAATTGTTTTACACCTTCAAATTCTTTTTTTGAAAACATATTTTTGGAAGAAAATAAATATGAATGAAATTCTTTGAAGCCAATAGATTCAAAAAACCCTTTGGTATATCCCATTTCTTTGTATTTCAGATAATGTCCTTGATTATATTTTTCATGGAATTCCACCAATTCTTGAAGTAGGCCCCTTTCTACCATTTCATCAATTCTTTTATCTAAACACTCATTAAGAACTTGTTCTTCACACTGAATCCATAATGCACGGATGTGTGGAAAATGCAAAGATCCTCTTAACATTCCTCCTTTTGGCATTCGCTGTTGATCTTCAAGAAGTTCGCTATGATGTCGGCCTGAATGGTCATATACTTGTAAACTTTTAAAAATCTTTCTTTTATCATAGGGATGCAACTGATCAGCTCTGGGAGGGTCTACTTCAGCCAAGCACTGGTGCAGAATTGAACTACTGACCTGATCTAGAGCTTCATAAGTGATGGACAGCTCCCCTGGGTCAAATACATGCATGGTGTTTAAATGAGAATGAAGGATTTCAGCTGTTGTGCAATGGTCATCGCTATTTTTTATCAGTTTGTCAGAAATACTTGATGAGAGATGGTTCTCTAGAAGGGTTTTACTGATCATGTGATACAACTTCGCATTCTGAATTTTGGAATATTTTTATCGCTTTCAAATACAAACTCAGCCCAAATATCCTTATTAGAATCGATTAAAACATTCCACAGGAGGGCTTCAATGTAATAATTTGTACCACCAACAATGATTGTAGAGTTTTGCATGATAATAAATCTTCAAGAATGGGCAATGCCCTGTTTCTAAAATCATGACGGTGAAATAATCTTGAGGACTAACACAGTTCAACATATGGTGTTTGACTAGTTCACTCTCTTGCTTTATAATTTTGTTAGTGGTGATATCTAAAACTCCGTAAACCTGCTTTGAATCTGCACTTATAATTTCGCCATTATAATATTTTCCAAGTTCCAAGGTGAGCTTTGATTTCCCTGTTCTAGTGGCACCTAATATAACCACAACAAGAGGTTTATGAAAAAATTTTGCTGAAGCTGCCATGTTAGCCATGTGAAAGAATGGGTGGATTCATTCCATTCTTTCTAAAATACTATATCTCATGTCTGGAAAAATTGAGTATTCATTTATAATTTATCTTTAAAGTGCATGTGCATTGGCTTAATTGCTAATATTACTATTACATAAAAAAACATAGTGCTATATAAAATAATATCTCATTATATATGTTTAATTTCAACTAAAGAATGACGGTTCATAAATTGTAAAGATTTCGCAAGTGTCATTCGTTCAAACATAACAAATGTAATTTAAAGTGATTGTGTAACACCTTCACACTCTTATTTCCATACACTTAAGACTTTCCCATACATAAATGTTTGGGTTGAAAGAATGGGTGGATTCATTCAATTTTTTCTAAAATACTATATCTCATGTCTGGAAAAATTGAGTATTTATTTATAATTTATCTTTAAAGTGCATGTGCATTGGCTTAATCGCTAATATTACTATTACATAAAAAACATAGTGCTATATAAAATAATATCTCATTATTATACTTTGTAAATGTAAAAATAAAATGTATGTGTGTATGAGCTGTTAAATATCTTAATTCATTTAGTTGCATGACTGTAGTTTATATTGTTCTAAATTTCTGACTATATAATATTTTAGCAGTAATTAAAAAGAGATTGACTTCTTTTGGCTGCTTAATTAAAACTTTGTGATATATATCAAGCTGCTAGCAGATTAAACACCATATGAATTCATGTTCTTCTATATTCAATTTCAGGATAGCATTATGCATTGGTTATAATTTTATAATTAGTTATGAAAGAAATCAAGATTTAAAAAAGAAAATATAGTTTTTTTATTTATGAAATGTTAACATCTTAGTTCATCTAATTTCATGCTATTATTCTGAATTTCTGACTGCTTAAGATATTAGCAATGACAAAATAAAAAAACACATTTTTTTTCTAGCTACTTAATGAAATGGTTAACATTAGATGAATGCATAATATGCATATATTTATACTGTAACAAGATTTTGACTTAGCCAAATAGTAGCTTATAGCCATAAGCATATATTATGATATATGCTCTATTTTTAAGATGATGTAATATGTTATACTAATACTGCAGTTAATTTAAAGTATTTAATCATATATAAAGGATTCGAACTCCGACTTTCACATGACCCTCAACTCTCCATACCATCTCATATTGCTAACTCACCTGATCACACACATGTTTAAAAGATAAATAATCACCAATATATATATTTCATCTAAACCAGCACTCCTCAGTTGGTCCAGATTATCATCTCCATACATGTATACAATCAGTGCTCAGCTTTATATTAAGGTAGCCAACCTTCACATGTTAATGAACCGGTTTCAAACTACTCCAACCAACAACTTTTCAGCCGTCCATTTCATTAAAAATCTGATGATGGAATGTTCAAAGCCCACACTAGTGCCAAGATTGTCATCCTACCCATATTGACGTTAGTCATTCTGACCCCTCATGTACTAGAGAATAATCCATTTTTACATATATATGTGATAGATGGGCAAACTTTTAACACACTGTGTTTCAATATATAACTTAATACAATGTAGAGGCTTACACACACCTGTAAATATATATGTAATATATAAGGGTTTCGAACTCAGACTTCCATATGACCCTTGTCTCTCATGCCATCTCATATTGCTGACCCATCTGATCACACACATGTTGAAAAAATAAATAATCACCAATATACATATTTTGTGCTAAAACAGCACTCACCAGTTAGTTCAGATTTCCATCTCCACACATATATACAATCAGTGTTCAGCTTTATATTAAGATAACCAATCTTCATACTTTAATAGAAAGGCTACAAACTACTTCAACCCACAACTCTTCAGCTGTCCACTTCATTGAAAATCTGATAACAGAACATTTAAAGCTCACAATAATGCCAAAGTCATCATCTTATCCATATAAAGCTGAGCATTGATTGTATATATGTGTGGAGATGGTAATCTGGACCAAGTGATGAGTGCTGGTTTAGCACAAAATATGTATATTAGTGATTATTTATCTTTTCAACATGTGTGTAATCAGGTGGTTCAGCAATATGAGATGGCATGGAGAGTTGAGGGTTGTGTGAAAGTCTGAGTTCGAATCCCTTATTTATTACATATATATATATGTGTGTGTGCAGGTGTTTGTAAGCCTTTACAGTGTATTAAGTTACATATTGAAACATAGTGCATTAAAGGTCTGCCCATTCCTTGCATATGCATGTAAAAATGGATTATTCTCTGGTACATAAGGGGTCAGAATGATTAATGTCAACATGAGTAGGATGACAACCTTCACATTAATGTGGGCTTTGAATATTCCATCATCAGATTTTCAATGAAATGGACAGCTGAAGAGTTGTGGGTTGGAGTAGTTTAAAGCCTGTCCATTAAAGTATGAAGATTGGCTATCTTAATATAAAGCTGAGCACTGATTGTATATATGTGTGGAGATGGTAATTAGGACCTGCTGATGAGTGTTGGTTTAGCACGAAATATAATTATTGGTGATTATTTATTTTTCAGCATGTGTGTGATCAGCTGGGTCAGCAATATGAGATGGCATGAAGAGTTGGAGGTCATGTGAAAGTCTGAGTTCGAATCCCTTATATATTACATATATGGGCTGGTGTGTGTAAGGCTGTACAATGTATTAAGTTAAATATTTAATCATAATAAAATATAGATTAAATGTGTAACTTTCAAGCTATTGATAATAATCACACCAAGAATTCTGTAATAAGTTAAATTATTCCATTGCAATGTCTTTATCAGAGTACTGTTTCCTCAATCCCTCACCTAAATTCATTAACTAATCACAATTGGATCATATAATCAACTAAAGATAACATTTATTCTTGCCTAAAGGTGCACATCATCTTTGGAATAGAAGACTGTCTTAAAGATTTGATGTTTATCTTTCTGTATTTTTATTAATTCTTACCTTTATTATTTTCTTTTTCTAAGTAAGTGAGCATAGACATTAAGAATGCTGGTCACATACACTGAACTAATTCTAACTAATTAATTGGATAAAACCACCAAAACATCACATGAACACCATTTCCTATGCTTACACAAACTGTTAAAACAGTAACAAACTCTCCATACAGTAGTGGATGAATAGGCACCAGGTAGGATCTTTATGCACAAACCATCTTGCATCTATTGATTACTAAGGCTTGCTGTGGATGGCCCTAGTATGAGTTTGCTACGGTGTTAATTAATTATGAGGGGGGAAATATACAGTGTTATAAATAAAATCAGAATAGGCTGTGATACATTTATTAATGCAAATACAGTATAATAAATAAATTGATATAATTATACAATGTTACATATGTGTACATTATGTGGTTTGAATGCATACATTTATTATATATATATATTAATACAAGACTTAACTACTATTTTTGTTATTATTTAACTTTACTATTATCTATTAATACCTATGGAATTACTTTTCATTGATTTATAGACTTGGCAATATGTGACAAATGTTTTGAATTCCAACCCACATTCCAATTTAAACATTAACCCGTTAAAAAAATATTATGGCTAAGTAAAAAAAAGCCCCAAATTCGCATTTTTATATAAAAAACCTCAATCTGATTTCATATGACATGAGAATATTATCTCAAAAATATAAAAATAACAAGAAAAAAACCTACACTATGTCTATAAAAAAAAATTATGGTCTTTTCAATTAAATAAATTAAATTGCTTACTAGTATTATTTTCTTAAATATTTTGTGCAAATATAATTATTAAGTACATTGTACATATGTCAAATCTTAAAAAAGAAATTCCAAATACTTTTGCAGCTTAACATCTAATTTTAAATTGGAAAGACTGCTACACTGCATAAAAGGGTTTAACATTTCTAGCATGCTTGTTTCTAAATCCATGGGTAATGTTTAATGTTGATTTCAATAACTTGCTTATTATTTTTTGATCTTAATGATATGAAAACACTAAGGTAATAAAGCAGTTAAATTCTAGGTAGCATCAATACATCACTTGATACAGAAAATAGTTCTACAATAGGCCTTGGCAAGTTATATATTTTTCTTAAGCATTACTCAGTTGAAAAGCACTGAGCTAATGCAAGTCTTCTAGCCTTTAGTCAATCACAGTAAAAAAGCTATGAATGTAAATGTGATTTTATCATTATCACAATGAGGATATTTTGAAAAGTATTTTCCCTCACTTGTAATTGGCTTTTTTACATTTATAGACTTATAGATTGAAAATGTTTTTCCTTACGGATGCGGTTAAGATACTGATAGAAACAGATGACAAACATTGCCAATATATTTTTACTTGAAAGCTTCTATTATCTATAGAAAATACTATATGACTGATTACTTAGGGTCTGACTTGACTGAATAAAATCAAAGCCTTTGAAGTCTGATCATATATTCTCTATGAATTATCTTTTATAGTCTTTCTCTTTCACCACTCATCTGTAGACCCAAAAAAATATGTTTTCCACAACTTAGAAGCTAATTTTCTCATCTGCATATGGTATTTTTCGATAACATTTGACGGTTTTATTTTTTTTCTAACTCCTTTGTTGCTTGTGATTGCCATGGTTAAAAAATTATCTTCCAAATTATTTTTTAATTTTACAACTTAAAAATTTATAGCTTGAATTGCAGCTTTAATAAAAACTAAATTTTGTACAGTTAATTTGAGCCTTAAGTGATTTATTTCACCATCAGTTAAGTATAGATCTTAGAAAATTATATTTTTATCTAACCAAATCTACCTTTACAAGAAAATATGGTGTATAATCACCAAGACTAACAAACACTCTGATCACTGTAATGAAAAATGGAATATTAGCTCCATGATTTTTATAAATATTCATTACAAAACTTATAAAGCTTGTAATGCTTATGCCAATATTAAATATAAAAATTATTTTGTATATGAATATCTCAAAAATTATTTATGCTATCCTCTTTTTGATGTCTTTTTCAGAGTCAAAGTGCTCTAAATAATAAAAAACAAATCCACAACAGTTCATTATTAGCTATTATAGAAAAATTTAAAAAAATACTAACAATTTTTAAAATCCTTGCAGATGATTTTTGAAAAATTTTGAGAAATGA
Source organism: Epiperipatus broadwayi (assembly GCA_028023455.1). NCBI lineage: Eukaryota > Metazoa > Onychophora > Udeonychophora > Euonychophora > Peripatidae > Epiperipatus > Epiperipatus broadwayi. The sequence goes on from JAQFVV010000062.1 coordinate 3,879,518, forward strand.
AACATCAATATATTATAAGCACTTGATAAAATTACCACTTCAGTTTATGAAATAGAAGAGAGCTACGATGCCTGACTTTGACAACAAACATGCTGGTAAGAATCATCATTCTAACATTTCAAAAACATCAGCCATTAAAATTGTGACAATAAATATGTGTGAACTGAACTCATATAACAAAACGTCCCAGCTAAGTCAATATGTATATATTCACCCAAAGATATCTTTAATACAAAAAATTTCTTTGTCATCCAAAGTGACTAATTAATACTTTAAACAGTAAATATATATATATATACATAAACCCAACATGTAGTGCTAACAAGTATACAACACTCACAGACAATATTAAACATAGAGTGTATGCAATCATTATTTTCTTTATCTTTCACCCCACAGTATTACTTTATGGCAATTTATTTATGCCAAAAAAAAAACATAATGACACTTAAAAAAGCCTGGCATAACCTACATCTGTGGTGATTTGACTGCTATTATAATGAGCTACTATCTGCTTTGAATCTAAAGCTCAATCAACTAGCCTTGCTATCTAGTTTACTTTTACTTTCCAAATACTATGTCACTTATTGGAGGACAAAGATCCTATCTCATTGAATTCTTTTTCATATCTTCTTACAACCTCAAAACTTCAATTCATTGGCATAATGTCATATTTTGTTCATCCTTGCATAACTCTTAGTCAAAAATGCATTTCAAAATAAAGTACCAGTCTATAAATTTATATTTAAGCATTAGTTTCCCAGTGAGTTTAAATTAATCATTGTTTATAACTCTAACATATAATTACTTTTGGTAGCTACAGAAGCTCCTTTCAACTGAAATTTGGGCATTATTAAAAAAAAATCTAAACAATTGCAGTTCCACTTGATTAATAGACTTGCATAGCAGAATATAGATCAAATAATTTTATAAAAAATTGAAAAGTTTAATTCAACTCTTCAAGCTGTAATTCAATTTAATAATGCAACACTGCTCTTTGTAACCAAAATTTTATGATATTTAGGCTTAAAAAAGTAATCCTGGATCTTTCACAGATAATAAGAATAACTATAAATTATGCAAAATCAGCTCTTCCCTTATTCTGTTGGTATTCCCATATTGATGAAAAATAATAAGCTCGTGTCAGATAGTAATGTGGATTTTGAACTTCTTAACTACCCAAAATCTACTTTAAAGGAGATCAATTATTTTCACTCCTCTTTTAATCCTGACACACAACTTCCTCAAAATAATTATATTTCAATACAACAAATTCTTGAAAAAATCATGCTCTAACCTCATTAGTGATTGATTTTATTCTAATTGATATTTACTAGTAATTAAATTATGTCATCACCAATATACATTCTTCCACATTCACATGGTATTTCAAAGCTTTGTAGATATTATAATTCCTAGTGGTGTAACATGGCTCTAGAAAATTGTTCTGATTTTCTATTGACTGCAGTGATTTTTTAATTTGTCTGATATTCCTGGGATGTATGGATATAATAATTGTTTTTCCTTTTGATGGTTTTTTTGATTGTCTATTTAAGATTTTTTTAATGACTGCTGATGGATAACCATTCTTTATGAAAGTTCGTTCTCTATAGATTTTCAAATCATTGATTTCTGAACAAACTTTCTCTGCTCTGTTCCATAGTGATATTATAACTCTATGTTTTGTGTTTCAAGAATCTGAGTTACATTACAATCTCTAGTCCAAACTAATGCAAAAAAAGTGACCATCTTCTTTTATTCTCTCCCTTATCAATTCTTTATTTTTTTTAAAAATGAAAATATACAATAGATCAGTACTTAAAACTATAGAATAAATTGGAGACATTTTTTAATTACTGTTTTTAATCAGATTTGGTAGATTCATTTTTGTTATCAATAAATCTGTTCAAATTGATTTTGTTTTCTTAAACAAAAATTTATATAATATTCTTTACTATAGACAATTATTCTTTCAATTAATGTTAAGATAAAATGTGATTTATTATTAATTGTAGAATTAATATGCTTCAGCAGTTGTTTCTATATTTATTCAACATTAACGTTATTTCAACATGTAATTATGGGCCTATATTATAATAAAATTCATATTTTAAAAGTTATAAATTTTTAATATTTCAAAATTATAAGCTTGGTTGGATCAATTTTATGTTTATTCAACATGTGGTTATGGACATATATTATAATAAAATTTGGTTAATGATGGCACTTTGCACTGAAATATAAAGGTAGAAGGAAGAATAGTTATGACAATATGAAGTATCGTTCAAAAATTTCAGTAAGTCACAAGTATGTGGTTTATTTACTTTTTTAATATTTTTCCTTTTTTTAATTAATATATGTGCCCATTATTTTTTTCATTCACATTTTCTGTTTAAGTATTTTAAATTCATATTTTAGAAATTATAAGGTTTTAATATTTTGAAATTTAATCGTTCCTCCCATTTTTTATATTTTCTATACTTCAGTCACATGGTTCGATCAAACATAACTGTACAAAATTTGTGCTTTAATTTTTTAATTATTGATATAAATTGCAATTTTGTAATGAATGGTCATATTGTGACCATGTGTGGGTTATCGAGTCATTTATCACTTGGAAGTGTCAGATGTGTTTTTGGGTGGTCCTTAGAATTCAAAATGGCAGCAACTGCACTCTAAATCAGTATCACATTTTGTTCATTCATATAAAAATTTTCTACTTTATCATAACAAAACTTTTTGGTTCATAATCCTGAGTTATTTATATTTAGTATGTTTTATGAGTTTGAATAAATAATTTTGTTATTCTGTTTGATATACCATAAATATCCACAAATTATTATTTCCCCCTTTATTCATGATGAATCCTACTCCATTTATGTTTTCAATATTTGTGCTTTTGTAGCATAATACATGCTCATTTTTTAAATGAATTGCCTCTTGATCTTTTCTTCTAAATTCATAAAGTCCTACAAGGTCTCATTTATTAATAGTTTTTCTTCAATATCATGTAAGCTTTCTTTATGTGAAAGTGAGCAGCAGCTGTAAGTATCTAAATAAAAATCTCTGTTAAATGGCACTCTGAATCCACAATCAGTAGATTTTGGCACTCTTGGTCTACAACCATGAATTGTGGCAGTGGCTGCTGATTTTACAGTCTTCTAGCAATAAAGACCATAATTTAAGCCAATGCCACATATAGATCCCCAAACTAGTTTCTGAGTGTTGGCTAGTGATTTTCAATAACTAAAACTCAAAAAGAATGATTTTGGAAAAAGTAAACAAATATAAAATGACTGCATTGGGGTACTTTTTCTATTTATTTTCATTAAGTTAACAAAGGTTACTGTCAATTTGAAAAAGATAAAAGAATCTTTAATTAATCTACTGCATGGAAAAGGTTTTCTTGATAGCATTTTATAGATTAATAGTGAAAGGCACTAAACATTAGGCATACCACTGCTAGAAAATCTGGTGTTGATAGTTTTCAATTTTGTTTTACTCTCTAAATGATTATCTACAGTCCCATTTACTGACTAGTACTGGAAGATTAATTGAATTATGGACCCACTATTTGAATCTAAAATTCAAATTTATCCAACTCAGTTTAAATACAGACCATAGACATGTACAAGAGAACATTACCATTATACACAAGTCCCTTTTTACTGTCAACATAACACTAATTAAGTGTAGGTAACTACATCATAAATTGTATTGTATTTATTACTAAAAAAATAAAAAACAATCTGATTTTCAATATTTCTACTTTATACACCTAGTAATCCTGTTATATTGGCTTCATGATCAATAGATATTTTAGCTAGTGGTAATTATGCTATTAACAATAGATAACAGAATCTTCTTACATAAGATAAATTAATTTTTTGTATTTATAAGTTTACCAAATGTAATAATATAAATAATGTAAAAAAAAATAATTATATATATTAAAGACCAAAACTAATATAAACATTACAAAAAAAATATGCTGTTTTGCAGTCTGAGTGTATAAAAAAATACTGTATATAATTTTATTTTACGATATATTGAATTGCATCTTTATTAAAGCTTATAATATAGATCTAATATTAAAATGTTAATTATGTAAACATGAAGATAAATAATGGCAATTTATAACTGGTTATGATGAATTTTTTGGTGAATAAAAGTCTATTATCTAATTATTTCAATATTTCTACAGACAGAAAACATATGTATGTGTATATAATGTCATCAAAATTTGAATTAATAGAAATAATTAATTCAGGATGAGTAAACTTACACAAAGTCTTTTGTATATAGCTTGTTCAAGCCTATCCATAATTTTAGAGAATAAACATTGGAAAACTAAAAATAAATAAAAATAAGTTGTTTAAAATAGACTGCTATATAAGAATAAGAGTAGAGATTATTTTGTAATAATGATAATCTTACCATTTTGAAAATAAACTCCAATTCTTCTCTGCTTCCAATAGAAACTAATTCACTTGACAATTCTCTACAGCGTGCACGAGCTTTCAGCCACGATTTCCAATTACGTTCAATAAGGTAACAATAATTATTGTGAAGTTTCCATTTAGTATCATTGCATGTTTCAAGTTCTTTAATAAACAAAAGCAATAAATAAATAAACAAATAAATATATTATTAATGGTCTTAGATACACTATCAGAACAAGCTTTAACTTTATCAATTGTTCTAGAATTTAAACAACAGTTTTATACAGTAAATGTAATGATAGCATTGCAATCTAAATGTTCCAGAAATATACATTCCATCTGCAAGAAGTAAGAGTATTAATTCTTAAATCATAAATATTTTTTAAAATAAATCTTATATTTCTGAAATAAATATTTAGCTTTACTACCTTATTATGTTTACCTTACAAAATATTTTAAAATCCTGGAATAACGATCTAGTAGCTTACTTAATCTAGTGAATCACCAGTATATTATGAGAATTTATACTAAGGATATCAGTAAGAAACAACATTATTGCATTATTTGCTCTTTCTCTCCTCTCTCTCTTTCTTTCTCTCATACACACACGAAGAAAAAGAAATTCATAGGTTCACATATTGAAAAATAATTATTACTTCCAATTTACTTCATATGAAGAGAATTGATCGCAAATTTAATATATAATGTAATTGTAACATTTTTGTTACTATAATTAATTCTATGCACATTTTGAAGAATTCATTAATGTAAAAAAAAAATAAATACTCATTTATTGTCCAAGTCTATTATTAATGGTATAATAATTCAACTACGGTTACTTATTTTTCTTTCTAAAATTATTTATCAAATAAAAACCAAAATGAATTCTGGTCGTGATAATTCTACCAGAAATAATAGTTTCAGATGGACTTTATAGAATAAATAGTCTGGATCTAAAAATTCAAACGGATTAAAATAATTACTTCTAGGTATGTTGATACATTGTTTTAAATATATATTTTGTGTATATATCCCCCCAAAACTGATTTAAATATCTTTAACTTTTTACTTAATTTATTCACACACACACACATATATATATATTAAATTGTTTAAAAGACCATTTTTATAAAAATAAAACTATTATAAAAATAATTAATTATTATAAATAAATATTTAGTAAATAAATATATATATATGAATGAGAATATTTAAGCATCTTCAATAGCTTATTATTTAACTAAGAAATAAGATGCTATATAATACCCAAATTCTGAAATGAAAACTATGATAACACAAGGCTGACAAGATCAGTTTCAAGAGAATCTCTTTCATCAGGTGTGCTAAACCCCATTATACATTCTTTTTCTATCATGCTAATTTCACTTTGTTTGGAGGTATGAAAGCTGAAAGATACATACAAATATTAAATGTGATGCTTTTTATACTTAATAAACATGTATATGCATGTTATAGACAGATAGAAATTATAATTAATTTCATTTTTTTATAAATCTTATTATAACAAATCATAATAAATAATAAAAATATCATATCCAACAACCATATAAATATATCTATATTGAAGCAATCACTCTGTAATCAGAGTGAGCTTCATGTTTTCCTACCTAAAATAAATTAACATGTACAAGGGTTCAAACCCAGCAATATTTAAATTACTAACAGTGCCGTCATATATATGTACTTATATATATTACAAACTATTATAACAAATATTTTATATTTTTGATTTTGATATTTTCATACTTTTGAACATTTTAAGCTTGTGTTTTTTTTACATTTTAAAAGAGAATTTGTTAATCGCGTAAAGTTTGTCATTTTTGTAAAAATTATTTGCATTTAATTTCACATTTGTAAAAAATTAAGAGAAAGAAGATATAACCAAGATGACAGGTTCAAATCAGCCCATTGTGAAATTTTCTTCACTAATTAAATATTTTAAATGCTTGATTTTAATTAATCAAAATATTGTCTTATCATAGTTTTACTTTTATAATTTAAAGACTTTAATTAAAAGGTTTTGCTAATGAAAGTGATTTGAGCCTTATCTTCTTATATCTTACTTTTAATTAAAATGGACTGTAATTTGCTCAGGAATTTAATAATTGTCTCATCTACCTCTGGGCAAATGAGCCAAAGCATTCCTATAATAGCTTGGGTGGTATAAATAGAATAGATTAGAGATAAGACACAGATTTATTTTTAGTCTGAGTCTTAGAGTCTTACAATCTGACAGTATTTTTTGGTGCTTAGTTTTAAAATGACAGTTGTGTAGGGCCTGAATCGTCTTCCCTGTGCCTCTCAAGGCTGCCTCTAGTATGATGCCATGAAACTCCTGCCATGGAAGAAGGCTGCCATCAAAGAAGAAGCAGTAGTGACCGAGAATGCTGACCACCAAGCTAATCCCTGTAAACTAAAGTTCAAAGAATAAACCACCTAGCCATTGTAACATTGTCGAGGTAACAGTTCCATGCTTATCTATATCTGTACTAATAATTAATGTGTTTTTTTTTATATATTTGTACTTAATCTCTGCTTGAAAATCTCTCTATAATCCTATCTGTTATATATATGCAAATGCTTACATCTAGTTAAGTTAAAATCTTACGTTTTATTTAGTGTGGAAAATTTTATTATCATAATTATTTGCTTTTTAATTTTATATGTCATTTATATGCCAAATCAACTCAACTCCGTTAGCCTCTAATTTAGATTAGTCTTTTAAATCTCCCCCTGCACTTCTGGAATATTGTAATTATGTTAAATTATTTGTTTTAAAGCCATGGCTCACTGGGTTGAGAAATAGTTAAAATAATATTTCTGTTTATAGGCAGATTATTTTTTTATACTGCCTTGAGTGTATTTTTATTGATTATAAATTTAATGTGATCCAAGAACGCTATTGCTTAAATTCCAGATAAGATATTTTTGAATAATAATGACCGTTTATTTTTATTCTGTAATAATCAGTTATATGTAGCATTTTTAGCATTATAGTATTCAATAATGCTTATTGATTCCAAATGCATGTGAGACCCGCTTAATGAAGGGAAATGTAATCGTATGTCATTAAGACATTCATTTAGTTTTAGATTTCAGTTATATAATTTGGTTTAGTATCCAAGTCATGCCATTACGCCCGATTCAAATTTTATATTTAGGCCATTAATTATTTTGACGTCATTAAAGGACACAACCTATTTTCATAGCATTGCCAGCATGGGTCAGCCATCATCGTTATTTGCTTTGTCATAACTTGAGGATGATCGGGAACTCCAAATCCTCCACCTTCACTTATATACATTTTAGTTGGAATAGGAAATGCCCTAGGACACCTTCGGAAAGAGTAGCGGTAGCTCTGCATTGATACCCTATGCGGACAATTGCATCTCCCTACCTTCCTTTTTCTCTCCAGGTACGACCTGTCAGAAGAACGAGCATACCATTTCTTATTCCCACTTAAATGATGAAGCATCTACTTGGCCAAAATGGACCGAATCTTATATTTTGCTGCCTATGCTCACACCGCCATTCATTATAGTATTTTAGAATCATACCTAAAACTAATCTATAAGCCATAATGCTGTGATATAACTAAACTATTTTGTTATTTATTGATATAATTATATTTAGAATGTCACACAAAGCTTGCATTAAGCTATTTCCCTTAGATGAGCGGCTCCCATATGCATAAATGAATTCTCATTTTATCTTATAATTTAAAAATTAAAATATAATGTTTGTTATATTGAATACGAAAATATTCACATATTCAAAATCATTGTTTATAATGTTGTTGTTTGATAATTAATAAATATAACGGATATCAGAGACCAATTTACCTGGCATCGCAGTTATATATATGTATATTTCTTGTTGTGATCAAAGTGGCATTGATCATAGTTTGTTAAATGCATCATATTAATTTATTCAAACACTAAAATGTCTCTCTCTCTCTCGAATTCTTTTGTTTAGGTCATTATTTAATCAAAATAGCATTTCTCTTTATAAACCCATTTTATAATTTTTCTTTTTAAACATTGGCATATAAATAAACCGCACTATATATGTATAAGCATGACATCCCATAATAACTACAGATGTAAGCATAAACAAAATATTCTAGCGTGAACTATATAAATAAAATACGTCTAGAATAAAATGTTTTTTTTATAATATTAAATTAAAGTATCTTTTAATCTTATCCAGAGTTCGAATCTTTATTTGGTTAGTTTTTTTTAATAGGGTTTATATAACTATCTATTATTCTAGCTCTCTTATCTTAGTCGGGGATTCATTCTCAAAAACCCTAGTTCGAATCTCATGTCTCTGTACCACTGTGTAATGTCCAGTACAATATATTAATAATTATACTTTATTATTAAAATATATACATATATTATAATTAAATATTAATAAATATAATAATCAAAAATTTTGAAAAGTACAAAAATATAATCGTCACTTAGGAACGCTTTCGACTATCCTTGTAGTCTTTGTCAACTAATACTTTGAAAGATTAACTTTCCCATAATTCCGTGATCTTAATGTTTGCTGCCTGCCTATTGATTAAGTCCTACTTGTATTTATATATTAGCATAGCTTTCTTTATTTTTCTTTTATTGTTATTTCTTTCAATTTGCAATATTTTTACAGTATTATAATTGAAATTAAAACCATATATACATGATTTTGTATTTAATATATAAATACAAGCATGACTTAATCAATAGGCAGGCAGAAAATGTTAAGATCATGAAATTATGGGAAGGTTAACCCTTCAAAGTATTATGTGACAAAGACTATGAGGATAGTCGAAAGCGCTCCTAAGCGACAATTTTTTTTTTGTATTTTTCAAAATTTTTGATTACTCTATTTGCTAATATTTAATTATAAGATTTGGTATATTGCTTTTAAGAAATACAGACATTGATTTATAATATTATTACATATATGTTCATACGAATGTTTTCATGGGTTACATATATAAAACATCATATGTTAATTTTTATATATACGTATTGCTGTTATATATAATATTTTTATTATTTATTATAATTTATATGATAAATATAGTTTTACTTCTGAAACTTATTTATAAATAAGTGTTTTGTTTATAATTTATATGATAAACACAGCATAATGGACATTATTAATTACCATTTTTGATGATATAATAAATTAAAACCATTGGTTTTTTTCAAAGCATATTAAATAGAATTGAAAAATTTCAGAGTATATTTATAATATTTATATATGTTATTTGTAAAAAAAAGTGTTAATTGATAATTATTAATATGTTACTTTTTATGCAAATAATATGCACATATACAAATATTTTCTAGCCAGATAAAAACTTAATTAATTCCTTTTTATAAAAATTTCTTTGATTGAATGAAATATGTAACAGTAATGTAATTAATACATTACAGAATTATATCTCATATTCTAAATTAGAGCATACTTATTATTTAACTAAGATATAAGATGTTATGTATTAGCCAAATTCAGAATTGTGAACTATAATAATAAAAGACTCACAGGACCAGTTTCGAGGAAATTATTTAATCAGCATGATTCTGAATCTCAATATTTATTAATCACATATCAGAATATTGTTGAATCTTATTTATATTAAACAGATTTTACTTGATTTATTTCATAAAGTGAAAATTGAAATATATACAGTTATTAATAATTTTTATTAGTTTGTCTTTAGACTAGAGATTATCCAACAATGAATACTAACTATTTCTGCAATGTAATTTTCAAAACATCAATCTCATGCAAGGTAGGGAATGGTTTCTATTTACTTTTAACACCCTGTGAAAGGATGTAATCACAAACATATGACCAAAGATGTGAAAAAGATCTATGATCCCAAAGATGCACATTTCATGCTAAACCAGCTCTCATAAATTTGGCCTAGACCACAATCTTTTGCACAAAACTTTATTATTGTTCAGTATATATATATATAGAAAATTATCATAGTTTAATTGATAATTGTTAAATGTGCAGCCCTCACAACTTTGATGCAAATTACTTAATAAAAGTATATTAATAATTTTTATTAGTCATTTATTAGACTATAGATTATCCAAAAATATGAATAATATTTCTGTAATGTAATTTTCAATATACCACATTACAGAAATATTATTCATTGTTTGATAATCTCTAGTCTAATGACTGACTAATAAAAATTATTAATATACATTAAGTGATATGTGTTAAAGTAATGAGGGCTGCACAATTGATACTTACCAATTAGACTGTAGTAATTTGCTATCTACTCAGTCAAAATTGTCAAAAAAAAGTATTATGAAAAATGTATAATGACAAATGTGTTTTTATATTGATTTAATAAATGTATATTCCTGTAATGTAATTTTCAACATGCCACTTTCATGCAAGATAGGGACTGGTTTCTATTCACATTTAACATCCTGTAGAGAGATGTAATCACAAACATAAAACCAAAGACATGTGAAAAAGATCTATTATTCCCCAAAATGCATATTTCATGCTAAATTAGCACTTATCAATTGACCCAGACCACAATCTCTTACACATATCTTTATCATTGTTCAGTATATATATATATATATATATATATATATCATATTTCATACAAATCTGTATCTTCAAACTCTGCTTGTTCTGGCAGTATTCCACTTGCAATAAACAAATCAAGAATTTAATAAGTAAAACATATAGAAAAAGGGATAAACATTTTACCTGAAACATGTAGGATAATCCTATTAAACTATTTAATATTCTATAATATGTTTTTCATGTGACTATATAGAAAACTCATACGAAATTAAAAATAATCAATTTAAAACAAAATTGAAATAGACAACTCACGATAAATAAAAATATTATCTTTAATTTTATATATAGAAGGCAACATTATGGACAAATTTTAACATTTAAATTTGATCATTTAAAATAGAAAACTGATAAGTATATTGCTTTGATTGAAAGAAATTGTTGAGAATTCAATGTTAGTAAAATATCTATCTCTTAATGATGTCATAGACAAAAATAAAAAAACTGTTGAATCAAAAAACAGTAAAGCAAATAGTCTTATAAACTAAAGAATGTAATGTCACTTTCAATTACATGAATTTATCTACCTATCTAATATGACATATGGAAAACATCTTGTAATATATTAAAGATAACTCTGAGATCTCTTTCCATCAACAGTAAGATTAGCAGCCTTAAATTTTATTCAATAAAGCCATACCTGAAAAGTAATATAAGTTATAAAATGAAAAAAATAACATACTAAGAAATAACCCTGTAAATTAACATAATTAAGAAATGTTTGTCAAATTTTGTTATTTTGATAAGATTCACATGAAAATTTTGTGACTTCAATAAAATTTTATGATTAAGCAAATGATAAAAATACATCTGTCAAAGAAAAAGATTACTTGATTGAAGTTATAAAAAAGTTTGACAAGTTGTTCTCTATGAAAATGACTTTTTTTTAAATTTTAAATTCTAATTACTACAACTGCTTCTCAGTGACATACATAGATAATAATGGTTAAGATATTTTGATAGTATACTCATCAATCTTTAGCATATTTAAAGAGTCATACTTTAAAATTAAAGCTAATTATAGTTTTACATAAACTATATTCCAACTCACTAAAAAATGGAATCTAATTGTTCAAATAAATTCACATATTTATTAGAATAAAATTTATCAAAATATTTTAAAATTTTTTTTTTGTATTTTTAAAATTATTTTCTTCTCTGTGTAATAAAGAAATTGAAAGATATTTTTCTCAAAACATCACAATCTGATTTAGTTTAAAAGGTTATAATTAAAACCCATAAATACATCATTCTGAGTAATCAAAATCTGTTTACTAAATATAAATTGAAACTAATTGTGGAGGTGTTAAAAATGACGTTTTTCTAACTCTAAATTTATTATTTCTGCCCAAGTAATATAATTTTATTACCTTTCACTTTATTTTTTTAAAATCAGGAAACAGATAACATGAAGGCAAGAATATTGTCCAAATATAAGAAGTTAATAATGGATTTTCATGGAAAAAATCACACTGATATTAAGAACAATCCATATAAAAGATGATTATAAGTAATTTTGGTTGTTGATAACATTTAAATATCTTATATTTCTGAAATATCAAAGGTCTTTCTAATTGGAAAATAAAAATATTTTTATTAATTTATTTAACAGAAGCAAAATTAAACTTAAAGAAATAGCTGAATTTCATTTTATATAAAGTATAAATTGATTTCTTTTATAAGCATGCTTAATATCTATGCTTTGGTCTTTCCACATATTTAATTCATAATCATGTTTTAAAATTTTATGTGTTTTTTTTTTAATTATTGAAATTTCATTTACTCTTCTGTGATATTCATTCTATACAGCATCTGTCTTTGTTTTTTTCAGCCTTTGGAATAGAACTTGATCTCCAACATTTTTTAAAAGTATTCATTTGTGTTCATTCATACATTGTTAAAATAACACAGTATTTATTTCTATAACTGAAGTTATTTTGTGATAACAAAAAAGTACTATCACATTCCTAATTATTTTATGATTATAAAACACATTAATAGTATTAATTATTATACCTTTCTTGCTTTCATCTTATTTCTCTTAAAAATTATACTTGAATAATCAAATAATAATTTTAAATAAAATACTTATTGATTTGAACCCATATCTTTTCTAATAAGTGTTTTAATGGAATAAAATATTTTAATATAATTTTTATGCTTTAATATATATCTTCGTAATACTATAGTGGAATTTTTACTTAATTTAGTTTATTGTACAAAATTCATTTTTAAATCTATTTACTTTCTCATAGCTGTATTTAGATTCATATACATTTACATGTGTTTATATTATTATTTATTTATATTTTTAGCACCAAAATAAATTTGTAAACTAAATAAAACTATATTTTATTGTGCATTAATTTTTGATTTTCAACAATTCTCAGTTCTGTAACCTGTTGGAAAAGTGAAGGACAACGGCAGTGTTTATTTGTTTCATTTTATTTTTCAAATAACAACAACTAATTAATACTATATTTTAAAGTTAATTTTCTTCAGATAAGAACATAGCATTTTTTTTTCCTTTGAAGTGAAAAATAAATAAAATTTATAGTTTAAGATTTTTTAAAACATTCAACTCTGTTTATTAGAGATATAAGTTAAAATCTGAGGCCAAAAGGTTATATTTCAGAAAAATCAAATTCAATAAAAATAATATTGTACTGTAATTTATTCTTGATTTTATTGCAGCAAGTTCTTCTATAATAAAATTTGAAGATATAATCTTTTGGCCCTATTTGTTTTATTATTACTATTTATAAATAGGAAAGATATATTTTGATCATAGATTTTTGTAGATAATTTTTTTCATAATTTTAATTAGAAATTAATTTCAATTTAATAATAATAGTTTTACATTATAGTTTTAGTTATATGATATCATGTAGAGATAATTCATTAGTCTTGCCATAGCTACTTATTTTTAACATTTTTAAAGGTTTGAATGTATGAGTTGAGCTATTATAGAATAAAGATATAACATCACACAAAACAATAAAAACACTTTTTTATTTATCTCTATATCTTACTTGTTTCAGTAATGTCTGCCATAGCAATATCATCAGAAACTGGAGTTACACCTAGTAATTATATTATAAAAAAATAAATTAATTAAGCAAATATCTATAATTTATTTGTTTGTTACATATATCATTTATATATGTGTATTAAACTTGATTTTGCTTAAAGCTAGATTGATTTATAAATATAAATCACATGAAAGCAGCCCATGCTTATCAACACAAGAACCTTTAATCATCAAGGTAACTTTGATTTATAAATAAAAGATTGCCTTTATAGTAGATTAAAGATTTTTGAGATTGATGGCTGCCTTCATATGACTTACACACACACACATAGATGCAAAATATTCTTCCCAAAAGAAGACAGTGTTAACTAGAGCATAATCATTTGTGACTTTTGTTACACTTTGACTTAAGTTATTCTAGCATCTCAATATTTAGAATTATCAGCAATAAATAAATTCTTACATGCATGTGCATAATTACATACATTTTATATATCAAAATTTTAATAATAGGAAAAAAGTATTGAAGCATCAATTAAAAAATAAGATAATATGAATATCTAAAAGTGATATTGTTTATTTTATTTGTCATTTATCACATGATGTTATGGGATTTGTCACAACTTTTTGCAAGAACTTATCTTCCTAATACTTGATCCAGATGACCTAATCTGTGTGTTTTTAGTGTAATATTTGAACACCAAAACAAGCAGAATGAACACAATAATTTCATTTAGACAACCAAAACTGAATATCTTCCTTTATCACAAGTTAATCCAAAATATTTCTATTCTTAAATCCATTACTCTCATATTTTGAATACAGTTATTAATTGTTAAGATTTAGGCAATAATTCCGAAAGTCTGACAACAATGTAGATAATAAGATTTATTAATTGATATTTTTTCAATAGAAAAGTTCACTGAATGCAGACTTTTTATTTTAGAAGTTTTATAAATAGTATGTAATTCAAATAAATTTCCATTTTATCTAATAGTTACTACTACATGCTCCAGTAATAGCTATCTTGATCAGAGGTGAGTTTTTACATTAGACATAAACTTAGTTGCTGAAGAGGTGCATAATGCATAAAAAAAATGTCATGTGATCATTTATTGTTTATATATTATTATTTTTTGCTCCAAGATTAGCAAATAGTTAAACTAATAATTGAGATTACTAAAAATTATGATTATTTTGAATCTTTGTAATTGAATAGTTCAAGATTTGGATATTTGAAGTTTCTGTTCTCATTGTGGAAGCTTTAATTTCCATAACCTCTTCTATTTCAATAAAAGCCAATTGCAAGAA
The DNA here is from genome assembly GCA_028023455.1 of Epiperipatus broadwayi. Taxonomy (NCBI): domain Eukaryota; kingdom Metazoa; phylum Onychophora; class Udeonychophora; order Euonychophora; family Peripatidae; genus Epiperipatus; species Epiperipatus broadwayi. The sequence continues at coordinate 3,894,938 of JAQFVV010000062.1, forward strand.
AATAGTAGTAGAGCTTCAAATATTGATAACATTTTTATTTGGTGCCTAGTGGTTTGAGGAAATCATGAAAGATAATTTAGCAGAGATACTTGGAGAGACACTTGGTATTTTTTTAATTCATACTCATATGTATGATTTTTTTATTTTGGTCATATTTAGGTTGATAAATTGAAGCACTTCTTGAGTATGTTTTGTTAATTTATAGTTTCATACTTTATTTTTACCATTTTATTATATGGCCCTATTATAAGAATATTTTTTCACATATCACAGGATGGGCTTCATGCTACTTTAAAATCTGAAAATAAATCTTGAAAAACAATTCAAGCTTTAATCAGGTTTTAATTTTTTCTTTCTAATATCTAGCTGTTAGTTGATATCAAAAGCCATTCATTATTGGTAGGCAGATGGATTGATAAATTGAGATGAAAAACCCCCATTAGAATTAGAAAGCCTTTGTGTGAATATCTTCTTTACTGTTTCTCTATGAAAGAATGCTGGACATGTTTTGGTCCATAATGGGATATTTAAAAGATGTTTTATCTTATTTTTATATAAAAATCAATATATAGAAAAGCATGAATATTAAAAATAAAAATGCTGACCTCATTTGGTTAATACTTATTTAGACACAAAATTAGTCTAAAGAAGTTATATTTTCTACATTCATTTGATAAAAAATAAATCTGAAAATAAATTCAATTTTTTTATTTAAGCATTATTTTTCAGAGAGATTTATAAATTATTGCTAATAAAGGACATAATGCTACTATATTATCTATGTGCATATCATAGGATTTAAAATGAAATATCCTTTTCTTTTTTCTTCTATAATTAATGTCAAAATTTAATCAAATTTTATTAATATATTAATGATAACAATATTATTTCTTTAATTTTAAGTAATAATTCATGTTCAAAAAAATAATTACATGTTTAACTAATAAGTTTAGCATTTATCATGTCAATAAATAATTGTAAGAATTTAACCTGGTGAAAGAATAATCAAAATGTAGAACAAATATTCAATTCTTTATCCTGCTACCAGTCTATTTATCGAAGATTAAGCCTCATACTCAATTTATCATACAGTAATATTGTTACTCAATCCAAATGTTTATATGCTTTTTGCACTGCCATAATAGCAATTCAAAAATTGTCACTTGCATTCCCTGATTATAAATAATTCAATATTTTGATATAAAATTGAGTTCACCAACTCTATTTTTATTTGAACATTTCTTTTTTGAAGTATTATGTGATTGACTGATTATTTCTAAATCATTTTTCATCAAATTCCTATCTTCTTTTCAGAGTTGTTTGGATATAACATAATTTTTAAAAAAAACTAGAATTTTTCTGAGCTCTGGGAATTTTTTTATCAGTGTTGTTTCTATTAGTGATAGTTGGTTATTTAAAAGTATTGAATGCTTTTTGCTCCATAATTTTAATGGTAGAAATGTATTTGAAACATTTTCTTTGAATCAAATAATTGTTTGTGGCTGGTATTGTGTCTGTGGTAAAAACATCCTGTTGCCCCCCCCCCCCAATTGATTTGCACCATATATGCTTGCTTGTTTATTTTTTTATTCATAATCATAAAGGAACCCAATTGATGTTACCACTAAATTGGTAATTCTGGATTAAGAACATTTAACATTAGTTTTTAATAGTTTTTTTAATAATAAAATTATTAATCATTATTTATATTATTATAATCATTTTATTTAAATAGTAAATTGTTTTATCCATTTTCTTTTTTGTAACATATATTCAGCAGATTTATTTCCTATCCTGGTAAATAGCTCTGGTCAATAATGGAATTTGAAATGTGTTTGGATTCCATATAATTGTTTTTAGAATTGTATAAATGCTTCTAAAGTGCTAAGGCTTAATCCAAGTTCTTTATAAATGATATATAACTATTTTATTTCTGGTATTGTGTAATTTAAGTGGAACTAGTTATCCTAATGATCTCAGCATTTAGCAATAATTATACAGCATTAAAGAAAGATTTAGTTATATGACAGCTGTTTACATTTATGCACCATGCTCTCATTCCATTTGGCTTGATGATAATGATTATCATAATATTTTGTTATGCAGTATTGTGCTTCTTTCAATTTAAAATTGATTTCTTATATGGTACTGTGAGGGGATATTAGCAATAGACATTATTTAAAAATTAAATTTACATCTAATTATTTATCATTATTTGGTATCTTTATTTGCACGTAATATGGATCCAATTGCATTTAATTAGAAATGATCCATCAGCTTATGGCTGGAATGTGTATAGGTGCTGATTTAATAGTCATGTTTACATTAGTCTCATCTCTGGTCTATTTTTCTATTCTGCTACAATATATATATTTATATAATAGAAAATCATATAACATTAAATACTAGCTAAATAAACAAATTTATACTAAAATTCTCTTATGACATAATTTTGTCTATTAACATATTGAAATGATATATTCCATAGTAATATATTTCATTAGTGTATAAACTAAGGAAATGTATGAAAAAGAAATTTTATTTAATGATTTTAAAAAATGTGAGATCATTCAGTGTGTTTAAAGTATTGTGCACTCTTAATTTATAAAAGCTGATTTTATTAAACTATAATTTAAAAGAAAGTCAAAGTTTTTGTAATCATACAAAATATTATTTTGTTGAAATTATTTTATTTAAAATCTTAATCTGTAAACAGCTGATATAATTTGTTTTATTAAATCATATATAAAATTCCTAAATGTTCATAATGCTGTCATGTGATATTCAAGTTAAACATTTCTTAGTGAGAGGGTTATTTTTGAAGAACAACAATTATTATTTGTTCTACCATTAATAAATTATAATCATTTAGAGATTTTATATATAAGAAATAACAGGTATATTTAAAAATTTAAATTTTAATTTAGAGGCTTAATTTGATTATGAGCATTTTATTCAAAGCAAATTATTCCGTAAAGCAAAAAAAATTGTTAAAGCAATCAATTTAAAAAAACTATTAAACAACCGATTAAAAAATTATTACAAAAACATAATTCCACCATTAATAAACCATAATACAAAAATTACATTTATCAAATTTATTTATATAATATTAAAATCTTTTGTTTAATTTACATTAAATCTTTAAAAGAATTTTTAAAGCAACCAATTAAAAAAAATAATGGCCTTTTGCAGTTAGGAAGTAATTCCGACATTGATACCGAAATAATACAAAAACGATGATCTTTGTACATTTATCGCATTTATTTATATAATATTAAAATATTTTGTTTAATTTACATTAAATCTTAAATTTTTTTATTAAACCAACCAATTAAAAAAAAAGTGGCATTTATAGGACAGGTAATCTAGTGTTTAAATAACCCAGAATTTGTTCTGCAGGCTTTTTGCCAAGAACAATTTCTTGTAAAACTGATTGATTATGTGACCATCGGATGGACATTGCTTTTAAAAGAAAAGCAATAAAATTTTAAACTCTATAAAAATGGATTTCTAAATATATAATTTTTATCATAGGAAGGTGGACCCAAGCTCAAATGAACAATCTATTCTTTCATATCTTCATCAACAATGAATAGTAGTAATCTTTAAACCATCAACTGCTGTAAAAATTATTTTTTTCAACTTCATTCAGACCTGTCTTCTGTTCACATATTTAAAAATGGATTACCCTAATGGACAGAATTGTCTGCATCTGTTTAATGCTTTATTACTTCTTCAATCAATTGCCAAAAGAAAACAGAACTTATACTGTTAAACAAAACAATAAATGAATTCAATTTATAAATCTTTTATGAAATATATATATTTTTTTAAAAATAAACTTTCTGATAAATATTTTTCCTTATATAATTATTTATTACTATTAACTTGCTATCAGTTCTAAACATTACATAAATTTATAATTTGTAAAAAAAATATGTATTTAAATTAATCTTTTCACATATTCTATTGGAATAGGCAAAATATGGTATAAATTTAAATAGTAATAATTTATTATTTATAAAAGTATAGTGATGTCATATTTTGGTGCTCATTGTAAAATATCTATTATTTGTTATTTAAATATAATTACTTTTAATTGTAAGTTTATAGTGAGGTTTAATTGCTAACAAATATTTATTTTATATATGGGAGTTGGCCAATGCTACATGTATTGACAGTTTGGATATTGTGATTGGATGTGTTTAGACTGATATTATTAATACTAGTCATAAATTTCCTATGATTTTGTTTTAATAATGACTTCATTTTGTAATAAATACTTTTATAATATTATATCTTAATAAGTACAGTTATAACAATGAATTATTACTGATATTATTCAAATATAAATGTGATCTGAAGTATAGCTACTCTTTTAGTGCCATTACTTTAAATATTATTATAGTATTGAGTTTATCATCTTTTAACAGGAATTTCACCCATTGCTTTGCCTTATAAGCTCTCAATGTTTAGTTGTTGGGTTACTAATTATTTATATCAATGCTGGCTTGGTTTAATTTGTCAGTATATTGGATTGCCAATCATGTGTGCATTGATTGATTTTGGTATATGAATTTTAATATTAATAGCTGTTACAACATTATTATTTTTTTAAAAAATAATTATTTTGTTTATTAAATATAGATTTTTATTTTATTATTGATCATTAATTGATTAATAATTTGAATAAAATTTTAAAATACTGATATGTTAAATATATGTGTCCAGATGTAACTCACACTGGGTAAATGTGTCTCTTTTCTCCAAGATTTGTTTTTATTTAAAAGAATTTCTTTTTATAATTTATGATTTCTCAACATTTGTGTGTGTGTCTTTAACAGGACACTTAACTTCTTTCTTCAGTATTTGCTTTCATTAGTGAAAAATATTAAATAATAATTTGGTATAAGACAGAGGTTTAGATTTATTATCTAGTGGCATTTTCTAGTGAAGTTACATATCAAATTATTTCATCGATTATAATATAGAACTTCTCAAGTGAAAATCATTTAGATACAAAACAATAAACTATCACATGATTTATCATATGACATCAGATTACATATTTCTATTTTAGTAACATACTCTTTCAATTTTTCTATGCCACTTACTGTAGGCTTTAACAAGTAATAAACTGGATTAAGATCTATATGACTATACAAATAAGTTGGCTTAGATTAAACGTGTGTTTTTCATTTTGTGCTGATAGCTTGTTAAACAAAGAAATAAATAATAGTTGCTGGAAGGAAATTGTATTAAATCCTAAAGATATAATGGACTGTTCCAAGATCTAAAGTTACTCACTGATAAAAGTCATAAGCTACTTTGAAGATTTTGGATAGATGGTCATCTGACATTTATCATTACTTACTAAGGTGAAAAGTATGTAGATACTGTAACGGGCACACATGCCATTACATTATTTATTTTAAAAATTAGACATTAAAAATAAAAGTTCGCAAATAAAAACTTCTTTTTTAAGAATTAAATATTGAAACTTAAAACTCATCTAAACTTTATATATATATAATCGCACAGATGAAAAATTATTAAAATAAAACTTTATTAAAAAAAAAAAAAGTTTTAAAACTAAATTTTCAACAAAAACTTAAAAAGATTTAAAGATAAAAATATATCTTTATATAAGAATGTACAAATTTAATTAATTCTATTGTATAAAATGGAAATGATTATTTTAATTAGTCCAAGTGAACTAGCCTTGGGGCATTTCAAAATGTATAATTAAAGGTCAGATAGGAGAGAAAAAACAATGGGAACAGAATGGCCAATAAAAGAAATCCCTCGTGAAACAGACCTCAACGAAAAGACCATCATTGTCATGACATAATGTGCACTGGATCCGAAAGTTTACAATAAAAGAAAAAGTTTGGAAATAATTACAAAAAAGGAAAGAGATGTGAAAGCAGAGGTGTGCTATATGTGTTAGTGCGGAGGGAGTTGAAGGAGAAGGGATTGAAAAGATGCACTCTTCAATTCTTTCAGTTTTGCTAAAAAAAAAAGGAAAAAGAAATGACCAATCGTTTTCTATATTTCGGACCACAGGACATCGGGGGAATTAATGCTGCATTCCAAATTGCAAGTAACTGTAAAGAATGAACTTTTCTAAAACTGTAAGAACTATATAACTAATGAACATTTTCAAAACAGTAAGAACTTTAATTCCAAAACCTTTTCAGTATTTAATAGAAATAGAATCCTATCTGACCAACATAAATTATTATTAATAACTAATTTTATTTGATGTGTTTTTTTAAGTCATTTCCATTAAGTTATTTGTTTCATTCTTTTAAGTTTTTATTATGATTTTTTTTTTGTTAAATAACTTTTAATAAATATTAAATTTAAGTCAAGCATGAATGGCTGCATAGATTCATAAAGTTATGTTAGTTTAAGGGATGGTTAGGTTATTTGTTTCATAGTGAAATTGGGTTAATCGATTGGATATATTGGTGTAATTAGTAAATGTAGTATGAGGTCCGCTACATGCAGGATCACATAATACGCCACACTTTGGCAAAATAAGCCTATTTCTTATTGACCATCGGAGTCAGACGATATTTCCTGCTCCACAATCACCCCTTTGCCTATGGAATGGGATTGTAAGTTGGCAAAAAGGACTGCAATCCCTTCCTATGGAGTTTTTTTTATTGTTCTTCTTGCCAGACAGATGTAACATTCCTGTACTGGACGAGAGACAATTTTTTCTATATAACCATGCTGTTCAGATGTGCATTCCTGACAGTATGGTATTGTGCTGTCATATTCATGCTGCATTGAATACATCGATATATCAGATAGATTGGCATTGGTTTGACTGCAAACTTTTGGCCTAAGGTTAAATCAGGGATAGAATATTTTCTTTTCAAATGCAATCTATGTAGTCTATTCATACTCGACACTCTAATAAAATATTAATTCATCTGTGCGAACTTGAAAAATAAAAGTTTAAACGTAAATTAAATTCTAAAATAAAAGTCAAAATGTAAGTTAAATTTTAAAGTAAAAGTGATACTAAAATGATTCTAAATCTTATATATGTTTAATAAATGTTTGTGTGTGTTATTACTGGCAGTGGCTTCTTTTATTTTTTTTAATATTGAAAATATTTTTAAATAGGAATTTATATTTTATAAATCTCTGTGTCTCCCTGAGCTAGTGTCATGGGCTGACAGTCGGAATAAAACATATGTAAAAATTAGATCTTAACAGCATGTATCTGCCTACTATATAAATTTTCCAGGTTCAAATAGCCTGGTGGCACCCTGTAGCGCGGATATGATAAGACTCTCTTTTCCCGACCATTATAATACATATCACGTACATATAAAACAAATAACCATTTCAAAAATCATCCAACTTTAATATTAAAGAAGTGTTCATGAGATTAAGAGGCTCAGATTCAAAAAGATTTACCATCTGAATTTCTTTAATTCTTCTTTTTATTTCATTTTTTTTATAAAAGATAATCTTTACATTGTTTAAATAATATTTTATAACCTGTATTTAGTTCATAAATATATAAGTTATGTTATCTATTTTTAACTCTACTCTTATGAACTTTAATTTTTTAATTTAAGATTTAATTTACTTTATAACTGCAAATAATCTTATAAACAATACCAGGAATACATTTATTTTCAATGGACTATTTGAAACTATTTATATAATGGGTTATTGTTTGTTGTTTAGAAAAAGCACTATGCATTTCTTTTTTTTTAAAAAAAAAACCTGAATAATGTTTCTTTAACATGATTTTTCATTTACAGTGAAGTTATTTAACAAGTGCACTTTTTGTTATATAAAGAAAATTAAATAAATAGATTGCAAATAGAAGTAGAAAAGCTATAATAAAAATAATTTTTATATATAAAGTGATATGTAGTAATATAGTTCAAGTAATAGACATGCAAACATGTACCCAATATCTGGTTTTGACTATCATAGTATTATTAAAGAACAACCTGTTATTATTTTGTGGGGAAAAGATATATCATAATAAGAATTATTGTTATTTTTAAATATTCATAATTGAATACAAACATTTTCACATCAAAAAACAAATTATCCCAAAGTTTGATCTGGTTATCCTGTTATAGTTATAATAGAACTGCTATAAAATGGCTGTCAAAAATATTCAAATAGCTAAGTAAATATTGAAAGTCTGCATGATATCTTCAATGAGAATTTTGACAGTTTTACATACAAGATATTTTATAATTCTTAAATTTGTAAAAAGTGTGTCCAGAAAATTTGAAAGAAAATGAATGAAATTAATCTGTGTTTCAAACATTTCTTTCCATACACACACATAAAAAAAAATTTTTTTTAATAGAAATGCTATCAAAGAAAAATGCACCATGATCAGGACTGTAATGCTAGTGAAGATATATGTACAAAACATATAGATATAGCTCACATTACATATTTTTCATTTAAAAATAAATGACTATATTATTAATAAAAACAGAAGTAGAAAAATATGTTTTTTTAAGGTAGATTTTAAAATGCAAATTTTGAAAAAGCAAAATTGTAGTGGGGGAGTAGAATGTTAGGAAAATCTAAAAATAAAAGTAAAAAGATTCAAAATTCACTCCTTTTTATAAATAATAAAAAGTCTAAAAAAATAAGCATAGTTGAAAAATAAGAATAACAGTTTTTGAAAAAAAAAAGCCTTTGAAAAATGTAATTAGTTAAAAGACAACTGGCTGATAAGAATTGTAATTAATAAATAAATTAATTAAAAATTATATAAACTATCCTATCAATATAAAACTATGAGATAGTAGATTAATCTAAGCAAATGATTAGATTAAAGCAAATGTAAAAATAATTAATTAAAAGACAGATTTTTAGTTAAGATCAAAATTAAAGAAAATTATGATTAGGAATTAAAACAATGAGAAAGAAAAAGTATATAAAGTTGCTACAGTCTATTGTTCTTTAGTCAGGATTGCTATTAGTGTTATTGATATATAGTTTGCATTGCTATTAGTCTGGAGTTCAGGTTTCTTTCTAAAGAATGCATGCAGAGATTCAGAAGAAGTTTTAGTACAGTAGTAAACTAGTCATTACTGCTGTGGTCAACATTAATGCAGAAGCTGCAGAAGCCATAGGAGTGTTTGACAGGGCTTTATGCCACAAGCCCTCAGCCATCAACTATCCCACCTGAATCAATACCTGGAATCAATGCCAAGATTGTGAAATAGAAGCTGCCACATACTCTCTCTCATTGTTTGACAGAAACCTGGAAGGAGAGCCATGGAGAAACAAAAGGCCAATCAGTTAGAAAATTCACACAAATAAAAACCTAGGTAAAGATATTTTTAAATACATTCTAATCACAGTCTAGACTCTTTATTTTAAATAAAATGAACTTTAATAAAGGACTATTATAACTATAGTCTAAAGTCAACATTTATATTTTATTGTGTAAAATTTAGTTATATTATGTGTGCATAATTAAATAATAATGTTTGCTTAATTGTTATTTTGTCTATTTTCTCTCTCTTGTCACCAGTGCATCAGTAAATCAGTGTAGTTATTTGATGCATTAAGTTAAATGAATGTGCTGGACCCTGATTAAGAGTATGAGCTAGTCATGGGATATGTTAAGCAGTGGATTATGTGCCTGTCATCTGAAGCATGCTGCTATATAACCTATGGTTGCTGGCACCTGAGGTTGATCCTCAAAACAAATAAAATGCTTTGGATGGCAGGTTTGATTTCAGCAGTCAAGGTAAACCATGATCTGGAAATATGATCGTGTTATGCTTTGCATAGTTCATTCTGATCATGGGTATCATTGATAGCTATTTAATCAATGGTATTCTCCCCTCTGTTTGAAGAGCCAATCTGTTCCTGTAGTTTTAAAGTAATAGATTCCTAAAATTATTATAAAAGGTATTTAAACCTAGCAAGAATAAATCTTTTTTCAGACCCAGTTTAGTACATACCAAAGATTAAAGAAATACTTACCTTCTGAGTCAATAATCTGATTGAAGTTCCAAAGTTTAATACTATCCCATTTAAAAAAAAAAACATGGTAAAAATACGAATTGTTGAATTCTTTCAAAGATTTAAGATATAATTAATATAAAACATGCAAGTCTATTTGTATAGAAGAATACTGATACATTATGAGGATAGCAGATTTTATTTAGCAGAAAAACCTAGCACACAATTAAAGAATCAAATGAAAACTTCTTAAATATATATTCTGCAATTCAGAATCAGACTGACTTTTACCAGTTTGATCTACTAAAAATCTAATTTGAATGATAAATGATTCATTGATAATTAATAAATCTAAAATAAAGATGTGCAAACTGAGCTTATAAACAAATCATTGATAATTAATAAATCTAAAACAAAGATGTGCAAACTGAGCTTATAAACAAAATAATTCTATACTGCTGGTTTTAAAAAACAAACAAAGAGATGAACAAAAGTTACTGGCAGTTACATTGAAAAATAACTTTGCAAATATCTGTATAGACTTTCTATTAAATAATTATAGTATGTGTTAAAATCTTTGATGTTTATAAAATATATTATGTACATGTAATTGAACTATTATTTATTATATTGTTAAAATATTAATATTACCTAAATTAATCTTGCATAGGAATTCGTTGTTCAGATTACAGTTTTTATCTGACCATAATAGTTTTTTTTCAGTTATTTTATTCTCAAACACAATCTCTGCAAGTACACAATCTTCTAACTCATTGAGATCATTGGGTTCTCCTGGTTTCCAGGATTTATAAGTGACCAAAGAACCATCAATCCATACATGATGACCTAAAAAATATTCTCCATTATATACATAAAGTAATTTAATTTGGAAAGCATATATATATAATATTCAATAATAATTCACTATTTGCAATTATACTAATGCACTTGAAAAAAATTGTAACCAATCAAATCTGAAAGCTTGGTAATAAATCATAAACTATCATCCAATATAAAATTTTCCAGTCAATTTCTCTTAATATGTATGTATTTCACAATGTAATTTTCTATCAGGGGAGTCAGATATTTGAAATAACTGAATATCTATCTACTAAGATAACTTTATATTTTTAATTATGACCCGTTTATATAGAACTTGAATGTTTAAGTAGTTGGTTATATATATATAGAGAGAGAGAGAAAGACAGAGATAGTCATCTGATTCAATTTATAATTTATATTTAAAAAATAAATGTAGTTAGCAATAATAAATTAAAATGCAGGTTTCACAAATTAAATTAGATTTTTTTATTATTTAGGTTTTTATTATACATGCACACACACACCAATAAAAATTTGTGTTTTAAATAAAAAGGAATCAATTTTTAAACTTAGTATTAAAAAAAAACTACATTTATTTATATATACCAAAGCATTGACTGGGAAGTGAACCCAGGCCAGCTTGCTTGGAAGGCAGCTATGCTAGCTGCTAGGCCACCAACGAAATTTGTTTTAAAAATCATGTTATAAAAACAAAACTTAATTAAATACTAATTAAGACAAATTCTTGGAAAACTGATTTCTTTTAAGCTTTGTGTCATGTTTGAAAATGTCAATTAAATTTATTTTTAGGGATTACAATAGTTAATATTATCTATAACCATGCTATTTACTTATATGAAGAATTTTGTAGACATAGGTAATTGAAATAATTGCAAGCTTCTGTAATTAAAAAAAAAATGTGCCTAGCAATGTCTATAATGATATAAAAGAACCAACTAAGAAATAATTTTTGTTGTTGGTCTGGAGGTGGGTGACAATGATAGAGATTTTGAATTCTATCTCTTTCAGCATTTATGTAAACAAAGCTTGTTGTGAGCTATTGATAAAGCTCCATCTAGTGATCATAAAATGCAAGCTTAAAGGCAAGTTACGAAATTACTAACTTTGTTTTGATTATCATAAATGTACCTTAGAAGTTTTTTGCAATGCTATATATTGCAGAGGCTTTTACTATATGGTGAAACTAAACTGTTTTTAGACCCATATAGCTATCTAGTTTGTTAATCTGGATTTGAAGACATTATGTGTCTGATAAATTTCATGCTTTCAAACTGATGTTTGATAAATGCTGATTTTAGAGTTGGTATTTAGATCTAGTTTCTAGTCTCCCAGGCCTTCACTGATGTGAGCCAATAAGCTCGAAACCAGCTGGTCTGGAAGTGGGTGACAATGATAGAGATTTTGAATTCTCTTTCAGCATTTATGTAAACAAAGCTTATTAGGAGCTATTGGTAAAGTTCCATCTAGTGATCATAAAATGCAAGCTTAAGGCAAGTTATGAAATTTATAATTTCTTTTGATTATTATATACATATATATAGAATAACTGTGTAAGCCTTGATTAAACCTATATAATAGATGTCCATGTATTAAATCTATGACACAACAGTTCACATTTTATTATATATATAGATTTAAATTTAAGGCCAAATATTTATATAAATTTAGCATTACTGGATCGTCTAATTTCATGTTTATTTCATTATGTTTCTTTAGCAGGCATATATCTCTGCTTCGAAAAATTTAATTTGATGGATTCTATTTCTCTCAGTTCCATAAAAATGTGGGAACATCAATTTTTCAGATCCAGAGGATTTTGTTCTTGTCTTGTTACCAGTGTAGTGAATTGTTCCTGCCTGTTAATGAGGATTATTGAGGATTATATGAAGTCACTCATTCCTTCATTTCATGATCCTTTTGCAAAAGCAAATATATTCCGGTCATAGTTTTCTTGCTGGATTTGTTATTATGTTAGCAACTCAGTATTGTCTCCCTTATCCTTGAGTATAGTTACGGCCTGGTATTTAGGCATTGGTGGGTGATGATTATAAGAACTATGTGATTATCTATTTTAACCATATTTTCTAGAGTTAATTAAACTTACCCTGCTTCATTTATTATCATATATCTACTTGAAGGATATTTGCCCCACAGACCAATATGTATATCAGATAAGGTCCCTTATATATATATATATATTAATTCTAATATTTTAATGAATAAAAGATGTCATATTATTATTATTATTTGCGGGATATTCTGTGTAGTTAAAAAGCTAAATGCTGACATTTCAGTACAATATCAAATACCTCCCTTAGAGCATCCTCTTTCTCAAATCATAAGAATGCATGTGAGATTTAAAATCGTTTTTATCATTTTCTTTCTCCTCATATTTAAATTCTATTGGTTGAGAAGTTTTAAAATTTATTTTCTCTTCCAATAGCTTCTTCCAAATGTTATTAATTTTCTTTAATTCACACCTTTCATTTATGGTCTTGGGCCTTTTAAAAATCTCTATAGCTTCTCTTAGCAATCTCTGGTCATATTGTTCAATTTTTGCTAAAATATTTGTTTTTTCAAAATTGATATCATGATTAGTTAATTTTATATGAGAATAAATAGCTGATGAATATGGAGACTTAAGTTCTCTGAAAGCTCTCAGCCATATAATTCTTTTTTGATAATAATAAGCTTCACTTTTTTTGCGTAAAGCCCAATTTAAAACATTCAAATGTATATTCATTTAATGATGGTCACAGGATGATGCAATCAGTTTCAAAAGTTCTAGAAGCATTCCAAATCTTTAATTATAAAATCCATTAATCTTATTAAAATAGAAAATGATCTATTAATCTGATAAAGTCAATACAGTGCCTATTAATAAAAAATTCATCGTTTAAAAAATCTATTTCTAAAATTAGAAATAGATTTTAAACAATTGTTTAGAACTTACCAAACCAATTGAATTGTTTTGTCTTACTTGCAGATCAAAGTGGATTTCCTGTAAGTGAAACCATCTTGTAGCAGCATTGTACAATTCCTCAGGAAAAATATCTTAAAAGCATTCCTGACATAACAAGGGATCAAATAAATAGGGTTCAAACTTAGTCCAGTTCGTTGAGTGTCTAAATTTTTGAAGTGTCGGCTTAACTAATCCATGCCACTCCAAATCTTTAACATGCCAATTGTTAATTAGAAGTGAAAAATGCACCTGTTCCCAGTCAATCTTGAAGCAACTCCCACTAGAATGCCACTCTATATTTGAACAACCATGAACTGTTATGCTTTACTTTAAAAACTGATCCATGAAAACCTGCTACATGCTTTTAAATATGATAGTAAAAGACATTCGTTCTTTAATGAGCCACAGTGAAATATTATGGACTTCACACCAAATTGTAAACTATAAAAGACTGAAGATAACCATAAAATGCCACCCTCATAGAATCTAACCTCTCTCTAATAATTTAAAATGTAATAAAGAGTGCAATATTTAATGTTTTATGAATTGTAACCTATTGTTTTTAAAATTAGTTAATCTAAATAATATGTAATTTCTTTGATATATTTGACTCTCTCTAACACTTTCTAAAATAATCTTTATTAGCCTCATAATTTAATCTAATTTTTAATTTGGTGTGGCAAAATCTTTTATGTACTGTTTTATATTTACTAAGGCTGTAACCTCAAGAATATGCATGTAAAAATGCGATAGTAGGGACCTCTACAGGTCTTAACTAAAAAGAGGGGAACCCTTCTTTACTTCAACCTACTTTCTATATAAATAGGTGAAGCTGAAGCGGTTAGATCTGAAAGCATGAAGCTATTCAATACTTCACTGTTTCAGTCCACATTTCTTATTCCACATCAATACTCATGAAATCTTTCGATTTACACCGAGTCAATGGAAAGATCTTATAGTTAGAAATTTATTACAATAATTTAAAGTTGTAATTATAAATTTATTTAAACACTTCAGCTTCACCTATTTATATAGAAAGTAGATTGAAGAAAAGAAGGATTCCCCTCTTTTCGTCCAAAACGTAAGCTTGTGATTAAGACCTGTAGAGGTTCCATTGCATTTTTACATGCACACATTCTTGAGGTTACAGCCTTAGTAAATATTACTTAGGTAATCAATGTGCATTTAAATAAATTTACAATTAGTTTTATGTATATTTTAAATTCAATATTATATGCCAATAAACTCCCACCCTCACAAGTATAATTACTTTAGCTTAGCTACCCACCATTAAAGGGGAGCACCAATTCATTAATCATTTTGTTTAGCAGTTTTAAATCATGGATGCTTGCTAGGTTCGGAGATTTCAAACGTTTTTATATATGTGTGTGTGGGTGTAAACAACAGAGGGGGAAGAAAGTTTCATCTTTGATCAAGCTTACTATTTAGATAACTCAATTATTTCATGATAATTTATTAGTGCAATCTTGAAATTATAAAACAAATATTTTTCATATATTATAACACAGCAAATGTACAATCACTTTTTCTTTTAAAATATATATGTTCTACAAAAATATCAACAAATTAAAAATCCTTCTTCTTTTTCTTTTCAAAAACTTTATTTTTTAATATCAATACTGAACATATATATATAATACAAAAGGTTTCAATTGTTTTTATCTTCATACAGTCATTTTCAAGGATATCTCTCTCCCACTGCTATTTTTTATTACTCTTTCTTTTACATTATTTAATTAAATAATGTAAAAGAAAGAGTAATAAAAATATAGCAGTGGGAGAGATATCCTTGAAAATGACTGTACGAAGATAAAAACAGTTGGAGTTTTGTATTATATAAATATATATTCAGTATTGATATTAAAAAATAAAGTTTTTGAAAAAAAAAAGGAGAAGGATTTTTAATTTGTTAACAAATATTTTATTAATTATATATTTTATTCCATGTCTCTTGATCCTCGCCCACCCAAATTAAATGTATATTTTATTAATTGAAGCCATACCTTAGGTCAAAAAGCTGTATCTCTAATCAATGTATGTGGGGGTGATACATAAAGCAAAATAAAAAAGAGGATGAAACCTTTAGTTAATATTAATTTTAGATATTATTCTAAAATAATTCTATATAATCTACATTTAGTAATTTGATCACACCATCATGCTTGATGTGCTATTGTTGTAGGTAGTAAGCTAACTAAATATAATGAATGATAATTTATTATTTCAAGCATTGCTAACATAGGTTCTTCTTTTTTATTAAATAAGCTTTATCCTAGATGTGCATCGGAAAATCCAAGCGATCATATCTTTATTATAGGTCTTTAAATAGGGCAACAAGTGACTCTGGACTGTAGACCTTGCAATGGTAGCTCTGCATGGGATGCCCCCAGGACAGACAGCCCATAGCATCTCCATCCACGTTCCTCACTTTCGAGAAGCTGATCTCACTAAATTGTGGGAGTGGCAAATCGGCTTTCTGTTTGTTCAAATGATGAAGCATTCAATCAGACTCCTAGGATCGGATCCAAAATCATAATTGACCTGCATGTTAGCACCGTGATTCTCAATATTATTATGCTCCTTTTAAAAATAGACATCTATAAATATCTATAAGCTGTGATGTTGTGATCATGCTCTGCTTATTCCCATCATTCAATTAATTTTCATTCTAGTGCATCGTTCATAGATTATTCTCACTCAGAAAACACTTCCACATAAATTCTTCCATTAAGTTAAATAAATAAAATCTTAATTACGTATTTTTTATAAATGTAATAAACCAATAATGAAATTTAAAGGTAATTTAACCGATTTATATATAAATAATGCTGAGAACAATTGAGGGTTTGCTTCCAACTTATATTAAGGGTGAGTTATTTAAATTGTATGTGTTTATATAACAGTGCTAGTACAATTATTGACATATCACTAAATTGCACCAAAACTAATGTATGTGTAAAAGCATATGTATATATCTGTTTCTGAGTGCAAAATAAGCATGTAATTTACCAAACTTATAATATGAGGCTAACTATTTAATGAGAAATTAATATGTAAATCCATAATCTTTTCTTTATGTTTATAATTAAAATATTATATAAAAGTTAATCATCTCAGATTTTTTCAATTTCTTTTGGTCATTTTATGTAGTTAAAATTTGATAAATAATTTTATAGAGTTGTTTAAGTCATGATGAGACTAAATAATATTTTGGTAATTAAAAATATATATCTTTCTGTCGTACATATGAATTATCTTATCACCATTGTAGTATAGTCTTTTTGTTTCTCCACTGGATGCTGGCCAGAAATAATTAAAAGTAATCAGGTGCCATCAGAGTAGCTGCTTATAAGTTGTTGGGTCTGGAAACTGGGCATATAGGGCAAATTGGTGAGTGCTCCTGACCTGTGTATCTCGAGCATGATCTGACTTGAGGTACTTGTGCTTAGATCCTAGATCTTGTTGTATGAACACACAAACTGACTGGTACAATATTACTAATAAAGTGTTTCTATTTTCACACACACACAGACATATTATATATATATATTGCATTGGGTGTCTTGTTTGTCAAAGGGAGTTAATATAGTTATAATATAATTCGAAGAGTCTCTCTCTTCCGATCATTGAGCTAAAAGAAAATAAAGTATCATGTGGCATTGGAATGAATTATGATGGTGTAAATTATCATTGTGGTGATTTTGCTGTTGTCAGCTCATTCCAACCATTACACTATAAAGAATTGTACATCAGCAATTAGTTAATGAAGACTACACACTTCAGTCACTTATAAGCTTTTCTCTCTTAAGTTGAAAAATACATGTAATTATTTTTCTGATATAAATTCAGGATTATACTTTTTATATCTGTATGTATATAACTAAGAATTTTTTTTTCAATTAATCAAATCATGTTAGTAAATTATTTATTTTTTGTTATTTAAAACAAATTTTAATGTCCATGTCTCTCATACCATTGCATATTTAACTATACAGCTAATTTGTTGAGTGATAAGCAGTATGCTAACAGAAAAAGAATTAGGATATTATGACATGAGAGTATTATTTCATTATTTGTATATTTCGTAAATAAAATACTCCGGGAATCTAGTAGGTATATCCTGAATATAAATGAAGCTACTTGATAATACAATTCTTAGTCCAATCTTCACATAAGTAATTGAAATTGATGGTGATGATCAAGAATAAAATGGCTTTTTATTAGAATTCTGCCATGTGATACTAACTTTTTAATTATTTGTAAAAGTTGTATTTAGCTCAAAGGGACATATGCTTTTGATATTTTAACCATTTGAGTTGAAAGCAAGCAGAGAAAATTATAAGATACTTTGTTATTATAAGGATTGACAATGTATATGCTTTATTTTTGATGCTTAGGTAGTAACAATTAAAAGTAGTTTTTTGCACTCTCATTAACAAAACATTGAACAAATATTGATCACATTTCTTTATTTATTTATGTTGCTTTTTCTTTTTAAAATAGTCATGGTAATTTTATTAAATAGATTCTTTCATCGGATCCTGGTAATTCACACTGTGAAATTATAATGATTGTGACTTTCATAAAAGTCTAGTCATTCTGTCAATATTTGAAAGTAGGTACCTCTGTCTTAAAGTTGACTGAGTTTCTTAACTTACTTCTTTTTCAATCTAAAATCTTTTAAGACTTTAACTCTCAAAAACGGCATTGAACCCATTTGAAACAATAGATATATAAAAATGAGCTTTAAAAAGTATTAAGCACTCATAAAATCTCTCTAATTAAGCATTCAGACTTACAACAATAATAATATTATGCTGATCTTGATTGCTATTGTATAAAAATTAAAAAAATGTAGATTGAATATAGCTCTCTTTAAGTTTGATATATTAGCAAGTCTTTCTCATGCTTATAAAAAATTCTCCTGGAATTAAATCAAATAAAAAAGATTTATCCATGATACCAGATAAATAATAAGTAATGTATAAATTTATATTTATCAATATTTGATATAACCTGATTGTAATGCTATAAAATAGATTTCTAAAGTTCTTTCTATTTGCAACAATCTTATAATAACTATGTTTAATCTGGCTAGATTTTCATTGGAATAGCATTGCTAGTTTAATATTTTTGCTAATGTCAATTAAAACAAACTCTGTTTTTATATCAACTGCTTTTTTTTTCTTGGCTTTTTTCTTCTCATTCATTGTATCTTTTTTGTTGTTGATGGTGACAATATCTATAAAACCACTGAACATCACATGATCACCATTTCTTATGCTTGCTCATAACTGTTATTAAACAGACAAAACTCTCCATACAGCAGTGCCACTCAGTGCAAGGCAGAGTAATCAATGGATGCCAGAAGGCTTATGTCTAAAATCCCTATCTACTGTCTACTCATCCAATATCCCCAGGCTAGTTTCTGGCTTGTTTAATACCAATCCTGCCTAATAGGATAGTGGTGGCTATGTTTATAAAAGAATCAAAGACGCCAAAATGTATGAGTGCTGAACTTAGTTCAGACCCAACTAATGAGCTTAGATTGAAAATATTGTGTTTTCCAATTTGATTCACATAGTTTTGTAGTTAAGTAAAGATAAAAGGTACTGCTGGAGGGTTCCATTAGATCCCAAGATCTATGTGCAGTGCTTTCAGATCCAAGGCTCTTCACTGATGAAGGCCCCAAGCCAAAAACTAGTCTGGGGATATTGGATGAGTAGGCACTAGTTAGGGATTTTATGCCTAAGCCTTCTGATATCCATTGATTACTCTGGCTTGCACTGAGTTACTGTATGGACTGTTTTGACAATATCTATACTGGAATTAATTATGTTTTTATACTCAGTAAGGCATTTAAAAAGCTCTTTTCTAAAAGATATCTAGAAATATTTAAGTATTTAATTTTGTTGACAATTATTTACTGTTTTAGTATTCTCAATGGGTGTTTTCTTTTACCATTAGCTATTTCACAAATTTTAAATTGTTATGACTATATTTTGGAAGGGGAGGGGTAATTTCAGTTAAGTTATAATATTGTATCTTATGTTCAGATTTTAATTACACTCTTTTTTTCTCAAACATATGTAATCATTTTTGTTAAATAAGAATAAATATATCATATAATGTATCATTTTAAAAAAGCAAAGTTGTCATGATTGCTTGTTTTCTTTTTTTCCTCAGTGATGAAAATTTATTCATAAAAAAAAAACAGATACAAGTACAGTTAAAAAAAGGTTTACAAGGGAGTGATTATATGATAAATTGAAATTTCAGGAACAACATGGTAAGAGAGAAAGGATACATGTGAACAAGGAATGGGAAGTGGAAAGGGAAAGGGTGTGTAGTCCAGACCAGTCCGAGATGCATGTTTTCATTGAGCAAGCACCGCATGGGTCACAAACATTTAAATGATTGAGTCCTATGACAGAGGCTGAGAGTTGGAGGATTGCCAAAGTGTCTGTGAGGAGTGGAGGTGGGGCTAGTTTGGTATCTCTGTTTTTGAGAGAGTGAATTAGGTCAAATAGCTTTTGATTCACTGAGTGTACTCTCTGTTCAAAAATAATGTCACATCGGAGCAACCAGAGTTCATAGATAAGGAAAACTGATAGTCTAATGGTTGCGAAGATGCCTGTTTCTATGGATTCTTGGAGGTGGAAGACGGTGTTCCTGTGTGAGGAAAGGCAGGAGTTAATGACGTGCCTCACTCCAAACAGAAAGGGACATTTAAGTAGGAAGTGCTGGAGGGTTTCATTGTCAGTTTTACAGAGCTGGCATAACGGAAAGATCTTGATGAAACCCCTAAGGTTGACCAAAAATTGGATTTGTGGAAAGGGAGTGAAGGTTGATTTTAAGGAGGAAATCAAGGAATTTTGCCTCAAGGGTCCACCTTTTAAATTTGTGGACTAATTGAGCATTGGTAAGTTTGAGCAATGTAGGGAAGGCAATGGAAAAGTCTGCAGTCTAATTGAAAACCTCCCAGTATTTTAGTTTGCCACTGATGGATGGTATAACAAAGCCAGCCTTTTGTAGGATATTGGCAATGTGTGAGGTCATGACCTGGATCTGCCACTGGGAGGAGGAGTGTTGGTGGGTGTGATAATAATATGCACAAGATTGGCAGGAAAGTGACTTAGGAGTTTAAGGATAATGTTGAGATTTCTGGATTAGAAGAGTGTCACTAGAGTGCAGGCCCAACCCGTTGAGGTTTTTATGAAAACAAGTTCTTTTTAGGTTGATGGCCACCACTTTTCTGCCCAGAGAAAATGGATGCAAAGGGAATTGATTTTGGATATAAAGGAATGTGTTGATAGAACAAGGGAGAGGTAATATGCTAATTTAAGAAACACTAGAAGATTGAGGAGAGTGACTTTCCCATATAGGGAGAGGTAGATGCCTGTGATAGCCCTGAGGATGGATGATATATGCTTTGATACAGTGCCTTATGTCCTTAGGAGACAGCATGAGGGGGAATCCGAAAAAGTTGTGTGGCTTGGCATTAAAGGTGGAAGGGATTTTTTTATTGGAAGATAGTTGCCAGGCTGCTGATTTGTCACTGCTAAGTTCCAGCCTGTATGTTTTGGTGTACCAGGTGAGTATCTGTTGAAGCCTGGGGATGAAATCGACTGAGGGAAGAAAGACAACCACATCATCTACATAAGCAAGACATTTGATGCTTTTGCCTAGTGCAGGAATGAGGATGCCATAAGGTCATGTTCCAGCCTGAGCAAGAGAGAATTCAGAAATGTGGTGAACAAAGTGACCAGCAGAGAGCACTGAGAGATAGATATGTCAGGCATGAAGCCAGAGGCAACTTTTCCATACAGGGTAACTAGGATTTCTCTGTTGGACAGGAGATTGTCCCTGAGAACACCAAGGAGTAGGTTGATCATAACAGAGTTGAAGGATGCCTGAATGTCTAGTTGGACAGCGATGGGCCTGCCATTTTGAGACTGCCTAACATGCTCAATGGTCATCTTAAAGAGTTCAGCAGCCTCAAGAATAGAGCGCCCCTTACAAGAAAATTGTGAAGCAGAAAGGGCAAGAAGTATGAATTGTTCTAATGACTCTTTGATGGTAGACTCAATAAGTTTTATGAGCAGAGGAGTCATTGAAGGCCTAAGACTCTTGAGCTCAGTAGGTGGCTGATCTTTTTTAAGGAAAGGGACTAATGTTACTGGATAGAGATCTTCAATGATGCAAGAATCTGAACTGAGGCCAGCTTGTTGATCATGTTGAGAGTGATGGGTATGGTGAACTGACTTAGGTGGAGGAGGGGTGGACATGGTAAGGGAAGCATTTCAGTTTGTTAAGTAGCATGGCCTGGATCATGCCAGGATCAGAGTTGACATTTAAGGTTGATGGCATTGTGAAAGGAGGGATGTCAGCTTTGAGAAGCATGTGCTTCTAATGGTTTCTGAAATGAAGGAGCAATTCCTGACCTATATAGATTTGTTGCTGACTGTGATAGACAAGGAGGTGGTTTGCTTCCTGTGAGAACCAAGTGCCCATCCCAGGTAACTTCTGGTCCAACAATGTTGATTTCCCACATACCTCTGGGTGCATTTGACTGAGATGCACCCAGCCAAGTCCACCTAGTGCTTGTGTTTTCTTTTCCACATCTTGATTGAATTTGTATAAAATTATGTGGTTTTAATTACTATCTTCTAAAAATATCTATTGAATATTTTTTAAAGTATTTAACATGTAATTAATTTATAAAGCTGACACAATAAGTAAAGTTGGAGAGAGAAAAGGGCCAAAAAAACTTTTTTTAATTTTTTCAATTTTCTTTTTCTTTGTAATTAGAATTTTATTTTTTTTTTTATTTAAATTTCTCTTCAAAAATTTAATTTCTTTTTTATTTCTTAACCATCTCTAAAACAATCCATTTTCCCTTAATTTTTAAAAGGAAAATTATAATAAAAACGTTAAAAAAAAAAATATTATTGGGTTGAGGAGAAAGAGGGGACGACTTCTTTTTTTTTATAATATTAATAATATTATAATGGGTGGTTTTATTGATTAAAAAAAAAAATATATAAATATATATATATATATATATATATATATATATATATATATATATATATATATATATATATATATATAATAATAATTTATTAAATAAAAAAAAAAAAATTATTTTATAAATTTTTATAATTAAAATATGACAATTCAACAATTTTACATATCCAATGGAAAGATGCCCCTCCAGTGAGCCTTGTTTTGAAATAACATACATTTAAGATATGGACTATTAACATCTATATTTTATTAGACAAGACTTGAGAGAAAATTTTAATGAATAGCTTGAATTTACATCTCAATTATCATAACAACTTCAGTATAGATCAGTCAACATAACTATTTCATTAATTGTGATCAGTAAAAGTTGTATCTAACAATTTTTAGCTTGAGAATATAATTGTTATTTCAAATATTTTGCATTAAAAGTCTTTAAAATGAAAAATATGATCGAAATATAATGCCTTTACTAATATGGGCATTAAACTCAAGGTCACCTTTATATTCTTATAAAAATAATAAATTAATAAAACATATTAAATTAATTTATTAAAACCTTTCATAAAAAAATAGCTATTTAGCAAGGGGTTTTCAATATAAAAAAATTGTAGTTAAATTTTATTTTCATTGTCTTCATGATGCATTGCAGAATATTTTATTTATATTCATTTTATCACATTACTTATGTTTAGCTATAAAATAATAATGATTGGTTTGATTTTTGAAAATTCAAAAAAAGTTTGAACAATAAAACTTACAGAGCTTGGTTAAAATGCATGGTATTAAGCTATGAGGAAATGTTTAATTATAAATTTAGATTATAACATTGCAATAAATAATATGATCTTTCATATAAAATAAAATAACTATGCTATACCTTCACTGGTATTGAATTTATTGAAGCCTATCCAGAACCTTTGATGACTAAAAAAAAAAAGAAATACATATATATAATAAATTAGAGCATTTAAATAGGACTCTCTGAATTAAACTTTGAAAACATACTTCATGGCATTAAAAAAACAAAAGTGCACTTGGCATGAGATTTAGGTTAGTGCAAAAGATTATCTTCAAATTTTAATTCAAAAAGTCCTGTTTAAAGCAGAGGAGCGATATAAAGATAAAAGTTTTTTTAAAAAATTAAAATTATAAATATTAAAGTAAAAGAGATATTATATATTAGATAATAATAAACAAGATAGATAATAAGAAATGATGAAAGGAAAATTATAAAATAATATTATTAAAAAAGTAATATTTAAAAAGATTTTCTAATAAAAATTTTTAAAAAAGTAAAAATAAAATAGTTTTAAAAGGTAATTTAAAAAAAATGGTATTGGATATATTTTTTATATATATATAATTTATATGTAAGTTGAGTATATATATGGATGTGTATTTATAAATGTATATGTGGATTTTTATGCGGTAGATAGGTTCCTCAGAAAATGCGCACAAAAGAAATCACACAAAAATAGACTTAACTTACCTTGAAAAATAGATAGGTTCTGTAATTTTTCAGAAATCACATAAAAGCAAAGCAACGAGGAAAAATTACTTTAAAATTCACATTAAAAAAATAAAAAATAGAGTATGACTAATAAAAAATTTCAAATATTTGAAAAAAATTAATACAAGACAAACTTTTTTTACTAACTACAGTATTCAATTTTTCATTTTTTCATACATATTTTAATCATTATCACTATTTGACAATGTGTGTTCATTTGTGAACTGGTAAGAAATCAGATTCGTGATGTGGTGTACAATTAGCACCACTTTCAGTCTTGTGCTGTGTTAATGGTTTTCTGTTTCTATATTAAAAAAATTAGATCACAATCAAAACACAAAGATTATACATTATCATTAGTAAGATTATTTTCAGTTTACAAATTCAATAAATCTTCATTATTATTTATTTTAAAAATCTAAAAAACTATTTATTTCTGTTATATCTAACAAAATATGTTTTAAAAGTTTAAAATTTTTGAATATTTATTGCGATATTTTTATATGTATGTATAAATCTATTATTATTTACTCATTAATATAAGTAGGTTATTTACATAGAAGCTAAGATTCTAAATACAGCTTCAGGGCATATTCATGTTTGCTGATAGTATAACATTATATTTTTGAAAAAAAAAAGTATTTCAAGTCAAAATAAGTTATTAATAATTTAAATTTCTTGATATTTAATAAATATAGTGAAATATGAAAGATATTAAGAAGAAACATGAATCACATAACTTCAAAATCGCATTAAAATAATCTGCATAAAATGAGACCCAGGGGTATATATATATCTGTGGATGTATGTGTATCTATGTATATATATATGTTTAAAAAATGTATGTGTATATATTTTGATAAGCATATGTATATATAGATGTAGGTATAGAATTTATATATATGTCTAGGGTGTAACAGTCAAAACACGTGTATCTCGTTAACATATTGCAGAATTCGACCACCACACAGAACAGTAGCACCATCGAGTAGCGAAGCCACCGTTAATACTGAGTTCGAACATAGTTTATCGGTTCCACAATACAATCTACGGAATAACGCCTCTGATGCGACATAAGTAAACACTTCTTTAGGCACGGTGGTCAGGGAGATGCACGAGATTCATGGGTTTTGTTTCCGAGTTGGCCAACAATCAAACGAATATTAATTAATATATATAATCGAGGAAATGTCTATAATGGGCATCGAATAAATGAAAACTTAACTACAGACGTATATTTAGAATTATTTATTTACGTATTTAATAAAAGAAAACATTATTAATGTGATTAATCATATTTTAAATTCAAAGTCTCAACAGCTAATTGATAATATTATATATATAAAAATACATTTATTTATATGGAGCATTTATTTATATGAAGGCGTAATCTAGCTACCTAGGGTTCTCGAGTGAGTATTTCTAATGCGTGCTGTAAGGAATTTATACTTTGCACTGCAAGAGTCATCAGTAACGGCGGACATACATTTATTTAATAAAATATTTATTTTACGACAAAGGGCAAACATTTATTTGAGAGTATATGACGAAGATAATGCCGAGGCGGAGTGATAGAGAGAATAATAAACTAAATAAAAGAACACGTGGTACGCTTTAGAAGGGCGATGTAAAATGGCAGCGCTGAAACTGCAATGCTGTGAATAAGTTATAAGGGTTTCGGGTTGGTCTCTGCCGCGACCCGAAGAGGTAAGGTGTCACATGAGCATAACCAGGGACAAGCGGTCCGTGTCGCAATTTGCCAGCTGGCTGCGTGACGGTCGTCAAGCCCTACGGGAACATTATCATGTCCGCTTGTGTAGGACGACTGGGGTTAATTCAACCCTAGAGAATCCGGAGTATTCACGGCGTGGAATGAGCCATCGGGGCTTCAAAACGTAACACATGTATAATATCTAAAAGATTGCGGTAATATTTAACTAGATTTCAAACTCGGCCCAACATTATCACCGTTGACTGAAAGAAAATTGGTGACTCTCAAAGAAATGAAATTTACATAATTATTCATTAACATTTAATAATAAAAAAAATATCTAAAAAGGGAATTATTACAGCGAGTATGCCAGCTATTACGGAGGAGTAGACCCTGCATTACAATAACTGATTCTTTGAATGCGTGTCGATTTATATGAAATTTAAGTTATTTATAAAGCAAATATTAATGACAATTCGACACGCATTCACTGTTCAAGCGATTATGGATCTAGCATTAAAACTAAAACAATTGTGAGAAGGTAATATTTCAATGATAATTATAAATAAATGTAGATTTGAGAAATACACACCTAAGAAGGATAGAAGGGGGGGGGGGTAAGCTAGATTATGCGAGAAATTTACAAATTACATTAATTCTCAAATTTTAGTTTCACAAGATTACAATTTTAACATTTAGAAGTTATACAAATAATAGGAGATGAGCTATAGCTTATTATTACTAGAGTACTCTATAATTTGGAATACACACACAGGTACCTGTTTTATAAGATGTTTTCGTCCATTGGTTTAATAGCAGATTGTTCGTAATTAGAAGTTTTCTTTCTTGTCCTGGGCATGTTGTTTTATTGATTTTTAACAGCAGCGGCTTTCTTGTTTATTTCAGGCAGCAGATCATTTTGGTGTTTTTACGATGGGCAAGGTGAAGCTCGGCATATAGTGGGCCATCTCCCGGTGGAGAATAATTTCGGTGCTTACTCGGTCATACCTTGCAGTATTAATTTATTTAAGATATTTTAGACGCTCCACTCGAGAGCAAAGCTAAAATTCAAGTGAAAGTCTCCAGCAAGTCTAAGATGGCCTCCTTTTTCTTATCTTGATCTTTTAATTTTTCTGTTGAGATATTTTTAGGTTTTATTTATCTTGCCCTCAGGATAATCAATGCTCTGCTGGTTTTAATTAGAAAGAAATTTGCTGTGCTATTGTTTGTTTTTCTTTACATTCGTTAATTACATTCTTTTGGAATTTTGCTATAATTAATTTATTATCTGTCACTGACCGATGCTTTTAAATTTTCAAAGACAAAAGGGAATAAAATTATTTTAACTTTAATTAATTATTGCATCAGATTTTGTTAGAATTATTATTTAACGAAATTTAAACTAAGCAACAAATACGAACTTTATAAAATTCAAAATAAATGATTATGATTACACAAAATTTATTTAACTAAAAAGGAATCTAAATTATATTATTTTATCCGTATTTATTGCCTTTAATTTGAGATCGAAATGTGTGCGTGTTTATGTTGAATTCTACATATATTTATACATTTTTAATATTGTTACACACACAATTCGATACCAAAAAGTTTAAATTTGGGTGGGATAGACCGGTCAGTGAGAGACGACAGAAAAAGGTGAAACTTGAGATTCGAATACGAATCTCACTGTTTCAAGGGGTGATGTGGATCTATACATATGTAGGGAATATATATGTATATTTTGTTATATATATATATATATGTATTTTTATATATATGTGAAATGATGGTTATGTATTTATATTATTCAAATATTGTAGCTCTGATGAAGATTGCTGGAAAGTCGAAACTATAAGGAAAATAAAGAAATTTTTTACAAAAATTTGTTGCATTGAAGTGTATATGAAAGAAGTATTATAAGCAATTACCTTCAATTACTGAACAAGTAATTAAACATTTCTCAACTGTATCCAGCATCACATGACTCTCATTTTTATGGTTCTACCATAAAGTAAATAAAGTGACCTATTGCAAAATTCTAATTAGATTTCAGTTTTCATTGATAAAGCCTGAAGTTGGAAAATATCTACTAAAAAGTATTGCCTTTACTTTTTTCAAAATTCTTTCAAACCATTTAGACGTTCATCTAGCTATATTCTATATCAAAATTAACAACACTTTTAACAGTGTAATTATGGAACAAATTAACTCATTGTTAAACTCTTATAATAAAGTAACATTACTTTTACAAGCTGTGGTGATATTACTAATTCAATAATGAAAGAAAGAAACAGTGCACTGGCAAAGACTGTACTATCAGACTTCTGAATTTTAGGCTATTAAGATCATATATAATTTTCAATGATCATCCAATTTTGACAGGCAATGTCTTCCAAATTATTTATGAGGACTAATAGTTTTAATTTTAACAGTATGCAAGCCTAACATAAGCATCAAACATTCATATCTATTTTAATGGACCCTCATACATTCCATGTTGCTCTTAATAACTTAAATTTAGTTGACTGCAATGTTTTTTTTAACTTTTTAAACAAAACAATCTAAACTTCAAAAATAGTTCCTCAATCCATGTTTGTTTTATAGACCATGACATTTAAATTCTAACCATCAATGAAGATATTAAATGTATATATTTTTTAACTTGCAACTTATATCTGTGGAAGACACTCTCTCACACCTCTTGGATTACTGTCCTATCTTTATTAATTTAATCTTGTGTTGTTTCCTTTAAAACAGAATCTTTTTCTTATATTGTCATTAGATTTTGCATTTTGCTCTAAATCTTTTTTTTTTCTGAGTCTCTATAATATCTTACTTTTGTCACACTTATTAAACCTATTATTTTGAAATTCCCTTGTGAGTATATGACATTTTTAGTTATTAAAATGATCCTAAAATTTTAAATACAACTTCAATTAATATGTATGCCTTGAATATTTTTACTCGATTTTTACACTGAAGAGAGTCACCACACACTATGTAAACTACAATTCTCTGACATCTTATTCAGTCTACAAAGAATATAATGTTAAATATGTAGACTATACTTATAAGCAACAACGCCTCACAGCAAATTGGAACTGATAATAACGAGCTTGTTTTCAATTTTATGAATCCTATATTTTGTTTGTTATTTCACAAAAATCTGATGATGTTTTATTGCTTACACACATATTAATTTTAATAAATTTATTTTTTACCAAAGTTAATAAAACTTGAATGGTTTATAAATTTATATATCATTTATGATACTAAGTAAATGGAAATTTTTTTCTATGGATTATTTAAAAAATGGATAATAATCAAGAGCTTATTCAGGAAATTGTTAGAGCAATAAAATCTGCTTTTTGACTGACCACTTGCGTATAACTGAGTTATTTAGATCTTATATTACAAATAATACATGTATGTGTATACATAAATTGTATTGTAAATTTTCTTTAAATTTGAACTGAATAGATATTTTAATATATTTAAAGGAGAGTTTGATTTGCTTTCTCTCAAGTAATTTAAAAATATTTATTGTGAAAGAAACTCTTGATAAACAGATCAAAATCTCTATAAACTGCAACATATGGTTTTTAGTTAAAATATAAATTTTAGAAATAGAATAACAGAACTTAAACAATTGTAATAAGAGAAGCACAGCACACAAACAAGTGCAGAACAACAGCTGTCATGCCAATAACACATTTGTGTTTGCTAATTGAAACATCTATAAACCAAAATATAATTTGTATTAGTTTAAAAGTTAGTAAAAATATTATTTGAAAGTGTAAAAAAAAGTTTTACAAACAACCATCTTTTAGAATAATACAGTTTTGAAAGAAATATTGCTGTAGGAAAAAAAATGTAAAAATTATCTTTTTTTCTTAAAAAAAAAAAAAAAAGATTGATTTTTAGCAGTGTTGAAAGAAAGATTGCTGTAAAAATTATATATATTTTTTTAAAACCATTTTTAGAAAAAATAATTTTAAAAAACAGATTGATTTTTAAAAAGAAATAATTTAAAAATACATCAATTTATCAGAAGGTAAAATAGAATGTAACAGTATTACTTGTCAAAGCAGATTTAAATAGTTGTGACTTTTAGATTAATCACACCTTTACATTATAGGCTATCGATCTGTTAAGTAGTATGTGAATAGCCACCACCAACCAGGTTTTAATAATGCATTAGAGTGCGCAGTTTTTCCATGTGTAGCATGGAGAAACAGCACCACATAGTGGTCTAAAATCTTGGTAGTTGCTGATAGATGATGTAAACTAAATGTGCTTGTGCATGTCAATCAGCACCACCTAGGTTCTTGATAGTTTCTGGTAGCAGATGACATAAGCTAAATGGGCTTACGCATGGCAACCAGCACTACCAAGAGGGTAGCTTTGCTGCCAGCTAGATGGTGGAAGATTCCTGTGTGTACACATGGTGAATAGCACCACCTAGCAGATGGAAGAAGCATCACTGTTTTTGGCCACTACCCTGGATACTTCTGTGTGTTGAAATAGAAACAGCATCTCTTGTGGCCATCGAGCACATTCTCCACAACTACCATGTTTTGTAAAATATTTTAATCTTATTGCATGTGTTAATATTTCTCAACATTGTCATCAGTATAAAGATGAGATAATATGTTCAAATATTTAATTGATATAAGATTTTTGCATGTATTATTGTTATTGGAGATACGTTATTATAATTATTAGAGTAATATTAAATTTTCATATTGATTATAAGATGTTTTTGTCTTATAAAGCTTATGTTTTATTTTTATTATATTCATATGATAGTAATGGTATTGCATTTTAAATGTGTTTATTTAAATGAATAATGTTTAAATATAATAAATAAAGAATAAGGTTATGGCTAAAGGTCAAATATAGAATTTGTTGTTAGAACCTTAATGTTATGTGAAATGTTCGGCTATATTGACATTATATTTGCTCAGATAGAATTAAATGTTATATCTAAATAAAAGGGATAAAACTAAATAGATCCCATTTAGATAAGATCTATATATCAGAGATAAATCTCTTATTCTATTTTAATTTACAGTAGTAAGGATTCATTTATATCCTAAGTATTAGTAATCTTCTCTAATAAATTTGTATATGTTTTAGAAACACATAGAATTACAAATCATCTCAACTATCTGCTGTCCATTTATAACAGCACTTATAAATAAACTCATTAATTGTGAAGAATGTGATTAAATATATTGATTTCTTCATTTTATGCTTATTTTATTTTAATACTTATGCATTCATATTGTTGTTAAAACAATTACTGGTTTTATTTAAAATCATCATAACTTGGATTTTTATATGACTTGGATTTATAATGAGACATAATTTTAATCACAATTATTGAATTTTTATTACACTTTATTTAAAGTAGTTAAATGAATATTATTTATTTTAAAATTTTTTGCAAGAGCTCATCTGTACTTCTTTCACAACTATATTTATATGCTACAAGATATGAACTGGATACAATTACAAAATGGCCGTTTGTGTTCAGCCATATTGTAAGAAATTTTTTTATACAAAATATATGAGTCTTGATGTTAAATCCCTGAGAAGAAATAAGAATTTATATATATATTGTTTGTTAGTTGTGATATTATGCTAGCCACCACACATACACCTACATAAGTTGTATACTTATTAGCATATACATTGCATGAAATGCTGTGAAACCCTGAGAGATATATTAGAAATATTAAAATTCATATACAATAGTGTAGTAATGAACATTCATGTGAAATTTGATTTACTTATTTATATTTTATTAAGTGTTTTAAAAGTTTAAGCTAAAATTTGTGTCATCACTCATTGGTGAATGATTGTACATTGGTACTATGTATTAAGTTAAACTTAGATTCTTTGATTTAGCCCGATTAATCATTAAAAATTAGTGTAGCACCTTTATTTATTATTTACAATATATAAGTACAAATATTACTTTTTCATTTATATTTGTAATAAATTAGCAAAATGTTTTTAACATCTCCAATTGAGTAATGTTTTTTTTTTTTTGGACATTAAAAACATTTTGCTAATTTATTGTAAGCACAAATATTATTTAATTGAATTATATACAGGGCAATAAACATGCTGGACTAGAAAGATTTATAACTTATAAATAGATGAATTTATTTTTATGTATTTATATATAAAATAGGATAAATATAGAGGATATATTTCAGATTCTGATTATGAGAAGGTAAAAATGATAAATAAACTGGTTAAAAAAAGAACTAATTTTGAAATATGAATAAAAAAAGTTTAATTGTGTAAACTAAAAAAAGGAATAAATTATCAAAGATGTGTGATAATACTAGAGATAACATAGCTGCTTAGGTATCATTGGATACTATGGAATCAGAGGTGTAGATTTTGAGATGAAAGATAGAAATTTATACATTTATTTTGGAATGTAAGATGCTGCAAAAAAAAAAAAAGAATAAATTGTGTTGAAAAAGGAAAATATACAAAAATAAAAAAGGTTTTTCATTGTTTATATCTTCATGAAAACAGCTTTTATTAAAGTAAGAAAGAAAAATAAAGAAAATGCAATGGTACTGGTAGAAAGATTTTGTGATTTTAGATTGGAAAATGTCAAGAGAAGGAAAAGATAGGTTTGCATTAGCATAAAATGATTTAAAAGATAGGAAAATAGTGTTCCTGGAAATATGGTCTATATTTATAAATTTCTGACTTAATCAAAAAACAAAAACAGCTCTTGTTTACATCATATTACATAAAATGATTTATGTATGTTTTTTTCCTTGAAGGCAGGTTGGAAAATTACATATTAGGAGTACTACAGCAATGTTAGACCAACATAAGTGCTCTTGCTTATTATTTTATTAACATAATTTATTTTGCATATTTATAGTATATCATAAATTATGAGTTTTATGTTATTGAGATGTAAGAAAAAGCAGAAATAATAATATTTTAATTTAAAAAAAAAAAAATTAAATCTTACTAAAGCAATAAAAAAAATCATTTCACCTTAAACCAGCAATAAATTGTTCTTCTTCATTAGATTGAATAGTAACAAGATTACCACCATTGTTTTCACAGAATTTCTGAGCATCATACCAGGTTAGAACATTAAAAAAATGCTAAAATGGAAAATTAATAAAAGTTAAATTTATAAAACAAAGTTTTTATTGTGATGTAGACAGTATTAACAGGAATGTTATTAATGTTTATTTAAAGTTATGTGTGTCATTTTTGTTCAAAAATATCTCAATATTTTTAAAATCTTTATTGCTTAAATATTAGTACTGCGAATGAATTGTATACTGTGACCAAGTGATCATCATTGCTAATAGTTTTCTCTTGTTTGTCATCTACTCATACTCACTTTTTTATAAACCCAATAAGTTGTTCCAGCATGGTTCAATATCTCATTTTTTAATTAAATACTGCTGCCTGTTATTATAGCTATAAAATTTTTATTTTGATTGATGATTTAAACATGCTTAAAAGTTTTGCTAATATCTTTAGTATAATTTAGACAATCTACTTAAAAAAAAATCCAAAGACTTATTTTCTAGAAGAAATTTACACAAATCTTTGTTTAACATCAAGCTATATACACTAAGTCATAAAACTACTCCATATTCACCTAAAGTTTGGCTTCACTATGTGGATGATATCTTTGTTGCATGGCCACATGGTGAAGCATTACTACAAATTTTCTGGAAACACATCAACAACATATTTTCTTCAATTAAATTCACAATAGAAACAGAACAAGAACAAAAATTGGCATTCTTAGATGCTCTTGTGACAATATTCCCTCATAGCAAAATCAAAACTACAATTTACCGAAAACTCACACATACAGGAAAATACCTAGCCTATACATCCAATCACATCAGAAACACAAAACATGGGGTTATACTATCACTATGGAACAGAGCAAAATAAATTTGTTCAGAAACCAGCAATTTGGGAAAAGAAAAGATCTATATAGAACAAACTTTTATGAAAAATGGTTATCCAGCAGCTGTTATTATGAAAACTTTAAACAAATAATAAAAAGAACTATCAAAAGAAAAAAAACAATTATTGGGACTGTAGTGTACACATACATTCCAAAAATAGCAGACAAATTAAGGAAAATCTGCAATCAGTATAACATCAAAACAGCTTTCCAGAGCCATACCACACTATGAGGAAATGTAACATCTACAAAGCCTAAACTTGAAATTCTGAAAAGAAAAAACTACATTTATGAAATACCATGTGAGTGTGGAAAAATGTATATTGGTGAGATCAGGCATTCCATTGAAAAGCACTTGCAAGAATACAAACTGATGATCAGAAGAGAGAAAACGGCTGGATCTAAGGTAGCAGACTATGTATGTGCCAAGGAACATATGTTTCAATTGGGAAAATACAAAAATATTGGATAGAGAAGAAAAGATACAAAGAAGAAAGTTTAAAGAAGCTGCTGACATGACAATGGCAAACAATCCTATAAGCCAACCTAGTGTGACTGTACATAATATATGGAAACCACTAATCAACTTTACTCTCAGGAAAAAGTAGAAAAATCAGAAGAAACCTTATGCCTTTTTCAGGATGGATCAGTTGGTTTTATCTTAAAATTCCATATTCAAGAATCTAAGGATCCAAGTTCCAATCCCATGCTAATACTGTCACTAGTCAGGGCAGCAACACCTGAAGAAGAGGGGAGAATAATACCTCTCAAAATATTGTGCATATATTAACCTGTGTGCTGATACTAACAATTAAATGTATTTGGAATATTTAAAGAAAGTTACATTTTTTTAAAGACATTCAATACTCATATTAGATGATAAAAATAGTCCAACATAAAAATGTATATTTGCATATATATTTAAAGTTTACAGGAAAAAAAAAAATCAAAGCAAAAAAAAATTAATATATAAGTATTTAAAGTACAGTCTAGAATGACTTAAACATTAATTAGTTAAATGACAAAGTTAATATATAAGTATTTTAAAGTACTAAATATTAAATATTAATTAATTAAGTAGTAATATTGATATTTGAAATAAATTATTTAGAATGAAATAAAGTCTTTCTTTTCAGATTTTAACAAAAATCAGAATTTTTAAAATAGCAAAAAAAAAACAAAACAACAACCCATTTTTAAAAATCTAAACAAATGTGTTTATTTTAAGGGACATGTAATTATAAAAGTTGATTTCATTATGTTTGTATAGAAGAAACTAAAGAAAAATTTTAATTAAAAAACTTTTAAACCTATTTTTGTTTGATATGTAAGATAAAAACAACAACCATTTTATTATAATATTTTTGTTTGTATTCATTAAAAAAAAAATAGTGGAGTCAGTTTAGTTGAAAAAATAAATCAAAAGAAAGGAAATTTCTAGCAATCTCTATGCTAATTGAATGTTAGGATTCCAAAGAAGTATGTTTGGAAGTTCCTTGATAATCCATAGTCCATATAAGAGTATCAGATATTGCTTGTTATAATTGAATTTTGAAAATTATAAAAACTAAATATAAGTTGAGGATCATCTGCAATATATTATATAACTGTTATCCAGAAATTCCATATAACCAATCTTTAAGTGAAGCTGGTGTACTTGTATTTATATTATGTTAATGAGAGAAATGTAATCTTGAAAAATTCTGTCAGTACATATATTATATTTATATATAAATAAACATAGACTGATAAAAATGATGAAATAACTCATTAAACACACACACAGACACACACACACACACATATATATATTATTTATATATGATAGCACGGACAAAAGAGATCTATCTTATGATAGAATATTGATAAAAAAGAGAGAAAAAGAAACTTGGTTGATGGAAATAAGTTTGCAAAAACTTTTTAAATTTCCAAATTAGGAGAACGAAGAGGTTAAAAATTTGAATTCCCTAAAACAACAACATCAACAAAAAACCCAACTAACTGATAAGTACAGTATTTTCTTTAGAATTTTTAAACTTTTATTGCTTTAAATGTTTTTAAAATGTTTTTTATTGGGTTTAAAATCAAAAAAATATAATAGAATTTTCAAACATTTTTTTTAGGTTTATGATAAATGAAAGATCTAAATATTTAAAAAATAATCAATATATTTTTAAAATAAGATTATAGAGTTGAAAAGAATTTTAAAAGTAAATTAATTATGAATAAATGTTGTTTTACATTGCAAACACATATCTACACATTACATCTGCATATAACATTTAAGCCCATATATTATTGGTATGTTCTAAATATGATTTAGGCTGTAAAATTTAAGACACATTAAATATCATCAAATGAAGTTTCGTGCTAGTAGATGCAGTATCTGTGCATTTGCAAAAGTGTTTACTTAAAATCAATTACAAAATACACACGCACACACATATATATATATAAACTACAATTTAAACAATATTATATTTGTTGTTCTGCAATCAGTACATAGAAATATTTAATATTTATGTAAAAGTTGCAGTGAGAATTGATTAATTTGTATTATTGAAGAATATTTGTCAGAATTATTGCTACTTGGTTAATAAGTTTATTAATCATTATTTTAAATACTATTCATATTTGTGTTTTGTTCTTATTTACATATAATTAGCAGAATTTTTGCACTCCAAGAAACAAAACTATGCACTTATGTATATGCATGCAGCAAGAAATATTAAATGTTTATTTATAATATTATAAGTCAATGTTGGCACTGGCTTGATGGTAATTAGTCTAAATTTTATAATATGCTTTTTAAAAATTCATTTATAAATGGTATTTGATGATGATTGCTTAACATTAATATTTATTTAGAATGATAATTTGCTGATTTTTTGCTCAAAACTTTATCAGTAAATGAGTAGATTTATTATAAGTTAGTAGTAGGATATTATAATTTTTTTTTATGTCTTCATTCCTATATTTCATGGATTATTACAATATATGCTTTTTACAGTGGCACATAAGGTATTAAACTTTGTATATTCCCTATAGCTTAAACATTCTCAATTATTTATTTGTCAAATAAACTGCTGATATTTTTTCATAATATTCATGGCTATTTTATGTATGTTATATTGTATAGAGTAATATATTATTAGTATTCATGTTTCAGCTTTTATTAATTTGACTGCTTTGGATATTTATTTATTGCATTATCTCTTTTGATTTTTTTCTTAATTTTATATCTTTTCTCACAGATTATTTCGAGATTTTCTACACTAATGTCATGCTCTGTCTCCATTCAGTTTCCAGAAATATAGTAGTGTATATGAGATCTGTATTTGCTCTAATATATGTATACACATTCACTTTGAAATATTCAAATGTGATAACTGGAGAAAACACACTTTGAAATATTCAAATATGATAACTGGAGAAAACACACTTCCCCTTATATACTATCACATTAAATCCAAATTTCAAACTTATTCCTATCCCAAACTTGCCCCCCCCCCCTTTTTTTTAACATTATGTTGAACATCATAGAATTAATAAATCTGATGTTATCCTCAAGTTAAACAGCATTCCTAATAATACTCATCCAGGATCTCATGAAATAACTAAATTCCTGCTTAACTATCTCAACCATTTCATATTTCCAATAGTTCACAATTTAATTAATTATGGGTCTAAACAAATCCACATAATTCCAAAACTTTATCTTATCTCTATAGTTCCCTTTTTTAAAAAAAAATATTATTGCTTCTTCCTTGGTTCCTTGGACAATTTTAGATCCATATTCATGACTCCACTCCTTATTAAAATAGTAGAATCTTATTAAAGATAAAAACCAACTAATCCTCCCTTCATTATCAAAATTTTAGTTAGCAAAAAAAAGTTTGGCTACTTCAGCAGCAATTATTTTGTTTAAAGCAATAATAAATCACATTAGGTAATGTAGAAAAACAGGGCCCATTGCTGTGCAATTGGATATGAAGTCTGCATTTAACTTAGTTTCGATAGCTCAACTACTACAACTACTTCAAAAATATAATTTACCAATATCATACCTCTACATAGTGGAAAATCTACTTATAAACAGAGAAGTTTGCATAACTCTCAATGGAAAAATACTCCCTGGATTTCATCCACATAATTCTATTCCTCAAGACTTCCCTCTTAGCTCTCTTCTTTTCACAACTTATATCGACCCTCTTCTTTTGGAAATAGAAAGCAAAATTCCAGGAATACATATTCCTATAATTAACCAAACCATTAATCACATCTCCTATATGGATGACTTAGTTATTTTCTTCCCATCAAAAAAATTATTTCCCTTATTTGACACTGTAATTATACTAACAATTTTTCAATCCACTTTAATAAAAACAAATCTTCTACTTGGAATATTCTTATAGATAAGACCATTCCTTCCAATTTTTCCTCTACTCCTCATAAATTTTTAGGTTTCCCAATGCACCTCTCATATAATGCAATGAAAACTGCTATTCAAAATCAGCTTATTGTTTCAGTAGAAAGCACCATCAATGCATTATCCAAAGTTTCAATATATGCTAAGGCATCACTAGTCAACATTTTAATATTTCCTAAAATTAATTATTTCTTACCCATTATTAAATTTACCTTTTTATTAAAAATATATATATACTCCCCTATCACCAAACTAATCTGGAATAAAAAAGCTTTAGCTCTAAGCATAAGAAATATGCAAAAACATTAAATTCAATGGTCTCTCATTACATGGCATTTCTACATTTTATCTTCAGAGAGCCATATAAACTAATTAATTTCTTTCCAAGTGTTAATAGTGTAATTCCTGTTAACCCTACTGACACTCCACCACCCATTAACAATAATTTTATCAAAACCTTAATAATTCTCATAAGTAAACACACTACTCTCTCACATAATCTATTTCTAAATAAAATTAACTATTGGCAAACATAAGAAATTGAAAATAATAATAGTATATCAAATAATAGTCAATCTTTCTTGTTATGTAGTAACAAATCCATTATAAAAAAGTTCAGATATTGGCACCTGGAATCCAAATATCTGGACTTCTTAATAAAAATAAATGTCAAAGCCCTTCCTACTAATTATTTTCTCTTCTACAAGTGACACTTCACAAATATAGATCCATTATGTGCCCTCTGTCATAGAAATGAAGAAACATTAGAACACTTTCTTATGGATTGTTCCTCACTTCTCCCTTGGCATATTCTTATCACTAATATGATTCATTCAAATTTGCTAACAATCAACAACTTTATAAAAAATATACAAAGTAGTCTTTCCTTCCAAGATAAGAATTACTACGTTCATTCTTTTCACATTCTGGTTCATAATATGCTATTTAAACTTTAATCCCACATCTCACAATACTAAATCACTCTTTCTAAAAAAAATTAAATAACATTAAGACCAGAGATCAAACCCATGCACCAGCTGATATTTTTGCTGCTACGTGGAATCTGATTTCATTAAAAATAACTCAATGACTTGGCTATTGAATATACTAATTAATATGCATTAAATATATATTGATTATTGCTCAATTATATGAAGATTTATCTTATTGCTTTTCTACTTGAAATCTCTTTTGTTTCAATAAGATTATAAATAACCTCCAATGTATATAGAAAATCTAATAAAATTAATTTAAAACTAAAGTTTGTCTACACAAGGTACTCAGTTTAAACTGGTGTAAAGTAAGACCCTTCAAAGATTAATACTTTGAATTCCACAGAGAAGCCCTCTAGCATAGCATTAGGTTTTATATACATAATATAAAAAACCATTATGTAACAGCAATAATTCTATATATTTATTACAACAATAATACAAAAAAACTTTTTTACAGAAAATATTTTATGTCCTTTTCAATATGATTTTAAACTATGTTAAAGTTTCTATTGCATATATAGTGAAATGTATCATTTTTTCTATAAAAATTACAATCAAAAATAATGAGGGGAGGGAAATCTAAATATTTACAATAACATACAAAAGTAAAAATTATCAATTAAACAATATATAACAATTGTACAAAATGTACAAAAAATACACTACGTAAAGATATATAATTTTCCACTCATTTTTAATTCACCAAATATTAATTAAATTGTTTTATATATATGCATACTGAAACAATAAGCTTCAAGCATGTATATGAGTTAATCAGATAAGTTTTATGAAGATTTAATTATTAATTTATTTAAATTTAATTAATATCTTTATTTAATAAATATTAATAACCCCCTTTTTTAATCATATAGATGTGTATTTGTATGTCATTCAAAATAATGGTATTTAAGTTTCATATTTTAAATTTCATACATTAGATGGAAATATTATCATTCAAGTGAAAGGGATGGTTTACACAGTTAGATCAGTTGATATATGGTCAACTTTAAACCCAGGGTCTTAAAATTTTTATATACTTTCTGGAAAACTGTATTTAACTTGTGAATAATCATTGAAGTTATAAAAAAAAAGTTTGTGATCTGATCCTTCATGTCA
Source organism: Epiperipatus broadwayi (assembly GCA_028023455.1). Taxonomy (NCBI): domain Eukaryota; kingdom Metazoa; phylum Onychophora; class Udeonychophora; order Euonychophora; family Peripatidae; genus Epiperipatus; species Epiperipatus broadwayi. The sequence continues at coordinate 3,935,520 of JAQFVV010000062.1, forward strand.
GCCGCGGGATGGCGCTATTTCTAGCTAAATTTCTAGAAATATGCCGTTTCTGTGGCCGCACCCAAGCCTTTAAGCATTCTTTCTACAATACATCCTAAAAAGATTGTTAACTTGGAGTTAAGTCTTCTTTCTATGCTAAAATGGAGAAAGAGTGTTAACTCGGAGTTAAGCCTTTTTTCTACGATAAAACCTAGAAAGAGTGTTAACTCAGCTTAAGCAGCTAATGGTGTGGCTTTTTTCTATGCTAAAAGCGAAGGAAAATAACGTAGTTGTTTGTGTCACGCTCTACATCGTAATACTGTGTTATGTATTTTATGTAACAATATCGTATAAAAATGTGTTAAGTTCATCGTGTCAAAATTATTTAAATTTCATTGGGGCCTTTTTTTTTAATACAAATTGATGTACTGTTACCTTTTAACAATTTTAACAGTGTCGTGATTGTTTCTCATAAAGCTGTAAGCCTACTAAATTCTCAATTAGGGTGGGGTAGCTGAATTTTTTTGACGATCACGCTTTAAGTCACGTTTTAGAGAGAAATTTTCCGAGACCAAGAATATGGCTAATTCAAACACAGAAAACTTGAAAAGATGGGAATTGCCAGACATGGAAGCCGGTGCTGAAACATTTCTACAGCAAAAAAACATCATGCTGAAAGAAAAGATATGATTGTGTGGCAAATATATGCAGACTTGAGGTCCATAAACATCTTTCGATTTTCATTTGTAAGTCTCGTTGTTGCTGACAGAAATGTTCACTTCATAAAGGGCAGCTTGTTTGAGGGATTCCAAATGGCCTTTGTCAAATGTCAAATAAAAGTAACTTAAATTTTTATTAAACATACATCCCTTCTTCTCCCAATAGTTGTTCTCGGCAATCAAATGTAAAATAAAAATAACGTAAATTATTATTTAATCATACAGAAAAAAAAACCCCTCCCACTAATTGTTGTTGGCAATCAAATTTAAATCAATAAAAGTAAAACCATAAATTATTATTTAAACATAACCCAAATTACTATTTGAACATAGACCAAAAAAGACCCACTCTTGTCAATAAAAAGTAAAGAAACAACTATTACTGTCCCATTGTAAAAAATATTATTTGGGAAACCAAAATAATTTATAAACAAAAAAAGAAAGTAAAATTGGTTGTCAATCAAATGTAACCAATAAAAGTAACTTAAATTTTTATTTAAACATACACACAAAACAAAAAAAAACCCTTCTCCCTATAATTGTTGTCGGCAATCAAATATAAAATAAAACTAATGTAAATTATTATTTAATCGTACACAAAAACACCCCTACCACTAATTGTTATTGGCAATCAAATGTAAACCAATAAAAGGTAAATTATTTTTTAAACACAACCCAAATTACTATTTGAACAGACACCAAAAAAGACCCTCTTGTCAATAAAAATTAAAGAAACAACTATTATTGTCCCATTGTCAAAAATATTATTTGGGAAACCAAAATAATTTATAAATGAAAAAAAGTCAAATCAGTTATCAATTAAATGTAACCAATAAAAGTAACATCAATTTTTATTTAAACATACACAAAAAACCTCTTTCTCCCAATAATTGTTGTCGGCAATCAAATGTAAAATAAAAGTAATGTAAATTATTATTTAATCATAACCCCAAAACACCCCTCCTACTAATTCTTGTCAATCAAATGTAAACCACTAAAAGTAACGTAAACTATTATTTAAACATACACCCCTTCTCTCAATAATTGTTGTTGACAATCATACACACAAACCCCCCCCCCCCAATAATTATTGTCAATCAAATGTAAACCAATAAAAGTAAAGTAAATTATTATTTAAAGATAACCCAAATTACTATTTGAACATAACCAAAAAACATCCTTTTGTCAATAAAAATTAAAGAAACAACTATTATTGTCCCATTGTCAAAAATATTATTTGTAGAACCAAAACCATAATTTATAAACAAAAGAAAGTCAAATTGGTTGTCAATCAAATGTAACCAATAAAAGTAACTTAAATTTTTATTTAAACATACACACCCCCACACAAAACACTTCTCTCAATAATTGTTGTCTGCAATCAAATGTAAAAATAAAAATAAGGTAAATTATTATTTAATCATACACAAAAACACTCCTCCCACTAATTGTTATCGGCAATCAAATGTAAACCAATAAAAGTAACATAAATTATTATTTAAAGATACATCCAAAAAAACCCATTCTCTCTTTAATTTTGTCAATCAAATTTTAACAAACAGTAATACTATTTAAAAAACACAAATTACTATTTGAACATACACCAAAAAAGACCATCTTGTCAATAAAAATTAGAAAAATAACTATTATTATCCCATTGACAAAAATATTATTTGGGAAAAATAATTTAGAAACGAAAGAAAGTAAAATTTGTAAACAAAAAAAAAAAAGTCAATATTAATAGAGAATCGCTAGCCCAGGAACGTTATATTAATGTGTTTTTGGTTAGAAATAGTGCCATCCCACGGCTGACACGAAGGATCAGATCACAAACAAAAAAAACTAATAATGATACAATATTTTATTTTATGTCAGACAATTTATAATTGTTTTATCAAAAATTTAAGGCATAAATATTTCAATGTCTGATGGAAAAATTGGAATTATGTATTATATTTGGCCAAATAAAAAATTTGTTACAACATGGTTATATTATTTCATCATGATAAAATACGCTATTTTCTTAAGTAAAAAAATAATTTACTACCGAATACAATAAATGAAAAATTCCAAGGAATAATTAAATATATATATTTTTGCAATCATTAATAATTAAATATTTATTAAAAGATTAATGTTTGCTGTAATAAAATGTTATGCAGTCTCACCTAATGTGATGTGATATGATGTGCTGTGACTTCTCCTTATACGGAGTCAGGAATCTCTCAGCAACTATGTCCAGAGAAAACTGTTAGCCACTTTACCTTCCCTTTCCATTCCCCACCCTAAGTTTTCCCATAATCTGCTCCATCCCATTTTCACAACATAATCTTTGTCAACTCCATGACCTTCATATCTAATTCCCCCTTATCTTTTCCCAAACCCAGGATAAAAACCAATAACCCACTTTCTGTATAATCACTTTGTTCATATTTATTCTTCCATAACTTCATTATTGTATCCTTTCTTCTTTCAAGTATTTACATTAAATTAACAGATGCCTAATATTTTTTAAGCTTTCCTTACACAACTTGCAGACTAAATCACTCATATATTTCCATTTACATGTATATTCCCTTGTTGCTAAGATCCTGTTCGAGCCTTAAACAGTAAACTATTTTCCTTCTTATTATCATAAATTAACTCACAGCCAATGTTCTGTTTACTTCTATATATATTTAAACTCTTTTTACTCTCCATACTAATTCTCCATCTCTCTAACTCTCTATTCTTTATTAATACATATATTCTTCTATCCCTTTCATTATCACTATAACACTCAACAATCCTCCTAACACAATCATCCCACCTTTTTGGGACATGCTGCCCTCTATCAGAAAATCATGGAAAGATTTATTTAGAAAACTATTACCCTTGAAATAAGAACATTTACGGTTTCTAATAATTTACAATAGTGAGGTAATTCAATAAAATCATTATAATATTTTTTTTTTTTTTTGAACCAAAATTGCTTTTTTAATTTATATATTTGTTAGTGATTATACTTAAATGAAATTTTAATAATATATAAAAAAAATTTATATTAATTTTGTTGTATATGTGATTATAAATTTAACAAAATTAATATTTAATTTATAATTATTATTATTTAAAATTCCTTATTAAGATTGAATTAGAAAGTTAATAATTTTCAGAACTTTTTGAATATTTATATCTAGTTATATATTTTTATCATTAAAGATTAAAAATAAACAAATATTTATTAATATTTATTTAGAGTATAGAAATTATAATATTAAGATTTAATGTACTAAATAAGATTATTTAAATTTTAATCACTCATATTTCAGTATGATATTTAAGTTTAACTAGCTGATTTACAATATATGCATTTCATAAAATTAAATTTGTTTATTTAACATAGGATTTTTTGTGACAATTTAATTATTAAAATATCATAAAGGAACCTGCATAAATTCCAATCAGAAAATAGGTTCACCAGTTGCTTTATTAAGACTTTCAAATCTGCTATTGCAGCCATATATTTGACAGTTTTTAGCTATGTGGTTCATAGATTGTGTTTGACCATATTTACAAATTACCAATGGATGGTCAATTTTATTTATGAAGCAGATATGCATTTTGAATCATGGATTAACATCAATTGCATCTAGGAAGATCAAATCAATCTGCTTTATTGTTGGATTTAGAAAAAGAAATTTATTTAGCAATCATAAATTATTATTATTTTTTTATGATTTCTAAATAAATTTAATTTTTTATGCCATAATTCTTCAATTATAGATTCTTATTTGAGCATACAAAAAAGATCTTGACTGGAGACAAGTCTTCAATGGTAAAACTATAACTTATATTGAAAAATCCATTCTGCTTAAAAGCTTCTATATATTTTGTGTGAAATGACTTCTCTTCTGATAGCAAATATTTCTTATGGTAATATCTAATTGAGTATCAAGAAGCTTAGTATGATAACTTTTTTTCTAAATAGGCACAGTGTTTCCCAGCAAAATATGCTAGTGAAAGGAAGCTATTTGTAAAATATTACATCACAATCTCAAGTAATGTCAGCTAGTTTGGCAAAGAGGTTATTTCTAGAAATTAATTTTGACTAACCTTGGCTAATTTATATATATATTCTTTATTTATTCATTTTTTTTTCAGGTTAAATAGTTCAAAATATATTTACATAAATGCAAATATCATTCTTCTCCTACTAAAACCTAATTACTGTTTTATGTAGAAGAAAATTTTCACAATATTTTATTTTGATTTTAAATATAATACAAAATATACTAATGATAATAACAACAACAAATTACATTTCAATAATATATTAATTATAAATAAAAATATTGATTATATCATATTATATACTTATATATATATTGCTAAAACTTAGTTTTTTTCCTTTGTTTCTTCTTTAATGTCTTTTTTAATTTGATTTTTTACTTTCCTATAATATTGCAAACTTTAATTCAACAAGTAAATTATCGAATAATTTATGATTTTTATTCTATTTTATATTTATTACAATATTTTGAAACTATGTATGGATCTATTTTTCTAAGACATACTTCAAACTGTTTTTCTTTATCTAAATCCTGCCTGTTCAATAGATAAATAACATTCAACTAATGAAATTTTTTTGTTAATATGATTTTTTCAAAAATCTTGTAGTGTATAAATAATATTTATCTTGGAGGAATAATTTTTTGAACTGTTTCTAGGTTTACTTGATTTTAAACCTATTCATGGCCCACTCCAAAAACAACCTATATTTGTAGATGAAAATAATAGCCCCCACATAAAAACCAGACTTTTACTTAATGAACTCTTGGTTAAAGACATCAAATAATGAAACTGACACAAAGTTAAAATAATATGGTAGTAATAATAATAAGATATGGGTACAACTTTAATATAAATAAGGGAAAGTATGTTTATTTAATTAGTCTCACATAACAATAAATGTAAGTTTTGTTAGAAAATATTAAATAGAATGTTAGGTAATCTTGACTGATAGCAGCTCCAACACTTTGCCCTCTATTTTTAAAAAACTGAACTAAATTTACAACTTACATTTTTATGCGTAGTTTTGACTTGTAAAGTATATCTAACGGTCACAATTGTATATATAACTATAAATAAGTAAATAAATAAACTATATTAACTATAATTTTTTTTACATAAAGATTAATAAATAAAAAAAATGAACTTACATTTCCCGCAGGTTGAATGTATGAAAGAAATACGATTCATTGATCTCCACTATCCATGGTTCGAACTACATTATTCTTACTATGTAATTGTAAAGTATATCTAACTATAAATGTATTTTCTAATGGTATATATCTTCACTCTGTCATCATCCATCAAGACAACTTTGTTGACGCAGACAACGAACTTATCCACACTAATAATGTGGAAAATATATGGATGAGAGCAAAGCGTAAGCTAAAATACTAATTTGATACCAGCAGAGCTTTGTTCTCATCCTACCTACAGGAATTTTCATTTAGAAATATGCACGAATGTGACACCATTTTCGTGAATTTCCTTGTGTGCCTAGCTGAAAACTTCGCATAAAAATGTAAGTTCATTTTTTTTATTTATTAATCTTTATGTAAAAACATTTATAGTTAATATAGTTTATTTATTTACTTATTTATAGTTATACATACAGTTGTGACCATTACATATACTTTACAAGTCAAAACTACGCATAAAAATGTAAGTTTTTTTATATTATTTTTTATTAACCTTTATACTTAGATATAGCTTATTTCTAGTTAGATACACTTAGTACAAAAAAAATTTAGTTGTTTTTTTAAAAATAAAGGGCGAAGTGTTAGGGCCGCTATCAGTCAAGATTACCAGAATGTTAATATATACACCTGGGTCTCGTTTTATGCGGTAGATAGATTCCTCAGAAAATGCGCACAAAAGAAATCGCACAAAAATAGACTTAACTTACCTTGAAAAATGGGGGATACGTACTGTAATTTTCCAAAAATCGCATAAATGCAAAGCAACAACGTATAATTACTTTAAAATTTGCATAAAAAATAAAAATAAAATAAAATATGACTAATAAAAAATTTCAAATTTGGAAAAAAATGATACATAACAAATTTTTTTTACTTTTTTTATTAATTACAGTATTTAATTTTATTCAAAACAATATATTTTTATGCGTAATTTACATTTTTTTCATACATGTACGGTATTTTAATTATTATCACTATTTGAGACATCAGATTCATCATGATGTGATGTGATGTGAGATGCTGTAGCTTTTCCTTAAACGAAGTCAAGAGGAAGTACAACTAAAACATTTTCCAATCGCTATTGATCCTTCCCATTTCGCTAAGCAATCTAAAATTGATATTTTTGTTTCCAAAGAAATTCATTTTCTTGGGTGTATTTTCCTCTCCATTAGGGTAAACTAAAAGTTTAAAATAAAAATAAGAACTTAGACTTACGATAATAAAAAGACACAGACTCACCACTGTTGGGAAAAATTTAATTAAAAGTAACAATTAAAAATTAAATTCTTATTTTTGTCATTAATTTTTTAATTTTCAATTTCATTTAAAAATCAAATTTTGTCATTTCACATCACATTAATTTAAGATCACGTTACGTAATTTTTAAATTGTTAATTACAATTAAAAATCAAATTTTAATTGTCAAATTTAATTGTGCCACCGCTGTTACTCACCTTTTAAAAATAAACTTGCAGACACTAAATGATTAATTGATTATGTACTCTTTTTATAAAAAGCAAAAATAGAACGTGATTTAAAATGCAAAAACAACAACTTACATAGTGTAGACATCTATAGTGTTTGAACACATTTACATTATAATCTTGTAAAATTTAATGTGAGAATATAAAATGGAAAAATCCTGATTTTAAGTGAATTATGAACTTCTTTATTGCATAAAATCTATTACAGTATTATTATAAAGCACTGAAAATATTGAAATTATTAGATGGAAGTCGAACTCCGATAATATGCTATTACTTTAAATATGACATGAGTCCGTGAAATTTATAATATTTAAAGTAATAGCGCATTATCAAAGCTTGACTTCTGATCTAATAATTTTTATCACATAAAAGAAAACCGCATACAAAGATATTAAGAAGAAACATGAATCACATAACTTCAAAATCACATTAAATAAATCCGCATAAAACGAGACCCGGGTGTATATATATTGTAATGGGATGGGGTGAAAAAAAGAAAAAGAGTTTGAACTGGGTGATGGTAAATCATCAACAATATCAAGTAAATGTAAAATCAATAATTTATAAAAGTATATATAAGTAAGATATATTTTATAAGAGGATGAGATTAGAGAATCTCTGAGAGATCATTGAGAGATCAGAAGAGCAACTAAAAGCATAATTAACCATATATCAACCAGTATTATCAAGAAATAATTATAAGTAATACTAATACTCAAAATAAAGAATCACTCATCATCATGAATGATCCACAATAAAGTATAATAAAATAAACAGTCCATCTTGTGGCTGGATTTGAACAATAAAAATATAAATCAACAGTCAACCTTGTGACTGGATTGGAAATGGGTCTTCTATAGACCAGGTTAACTATTGAGCCTATGCCAGCTTGGGGCATTATTTAACCATTAATTGGAGGCACAACCTAAGTGCTAATCCATTAGAATACATAAGCAGAAAATCTAAACAATAATGCTGAGACATTTAAAACATTCTGATCATCATCAATGCTCTGGCCACTTGTACTGGCCAACTATAAGCTTAACTCCTAATAAGGCTAAACTAAAATAAAAGGTAGTGCATGGGCTTTAAAGAGTATTCTCTTTTGTGCCAACCAGGATGAAGATTGATTATCTCTGGATATCCAAAAGCACTAAATACACATCCCCGTTCATATATTCATCCCATGCATGAATCTAGCTTAGAGAATTAGTGAAAGAAACAAAATATTTCCTATATTCTTATTATTAGCTTATAATAATTTATATGTATAAATGTTAAAGGAAAAAGAGATTCGAACATCATATTAGTTCTCATATATTCAATATCTCATTATGCTTTATAACTAAGATATTTCTAATGTCTTATATCATTTTTATATCTTATAACCTATTTTAACTTATATAAACTGTTTGCTATTGTGTAAGACTAAAAAATTTTATTTTTATTTTGAAAATTTGTTTGCAGCATTAATAAGTAATGCTTGAAAATGCAAAGATGTTGTTGATGAAGTATCGTGATTTGTTTTACATTCATAGATACATTTTAAATATTTAAATGCATCACAAACACTTACATAGAGACATTTAAATTTACCCTAGTTTAAATTTATTTCAATTTTTTGCTTATTTACCCTTTAATATTAATAATTTTTACTAAAATAAATATTATTCATGAATAGATTTAAATAAGTCTAATTTTAGTTTAATTTACATTACAAAGTTATACTAAATTTGTCCATTTTAATAATTCTCTTATTCTTAAGCCAAAATGCATTATAAAATCACTTTGAAACATTCTGTTTATTAATTAATTATTGTATTTTAATGAAATATTTTTCATTTTATTATTTTGTCATTATAGTTTAATGAAGCTTTATTTTATTATTTCAAATAACATATTTTCTTAAATTATTAAAGTCTCAAAGCATCCATTAAATTGGTGTCATGAGAAAAAAGAAGTCTATGAAATAAATAAAGTGTTTGTTAAAGATCAAAATTTACTATCACTTTTCATCTGACTTAAAAATTCTTTTCTTTTTGGTTGCATAAATGAAACCAGAAATGTTATAAAGATTTACCATATTTTGTTAATATTTCCAAATGAAATAAAATCTTAAAAAGACTAAATAGATTGCTGCAATCAATATACTGTACAACATTTAACTTAGTATATGACCCATTTAAGGTGAGTCTCTCATGCTATTGGCAATCTCTCTGTACTAATTTGCCTATGATGTTGCACATTTGTGCAATTGTATTTTTATCATTTAACTATTTGCACAATAATTCTGATTTTAGTATTTCCTTTTTTTTTATTTCTAACTTTGTACTCTTTCTATATTTGTTTTCTTTTGGCTTAAAATAACAATACTTATTTATGAATGATCGCTAATGGATAAATATAAAAAATAGAACTAAAATCTAAAAAATGTTATGTTACTTTAATTTTAAAAAATTAGTACCTTGTAGCAAAAATTTCCAAAGTTTGACCAAGAAGATTCACAATTAGATGAAGCAGAATTACTCGTATTAATTTCTTTTCGGTTAACCTCACAAATGCTAAAATAGACATCAGAGCAATTACTAACATTCCATAATCCAGCAAAGAGACCAGTCATCATAGTGACACAAAACTTTTCTGATGTTTCTGGTAACTGATCCAAACCAATTACTGAAATATATATATAAATATTTGATAAGAAATTTTATTGAGACATATAATCTAGAAAATGTGTAAACAGAAAAACTACACATGAATAATACAAAAGCAATACACTATTATATAAGCAAACAAAAAATAGTAAATAAAATATATGCAAGATTTTAATAGTCACATATAACACATAAGAAAAATAAAATTGCAGTAATTTTTTTTATACATTAACTAGACATTGTAAACAGCTTAAATATATCACAAATCAGGTATTATGCTTTTTGCTAGTTCTCCAGACTATCTTTGATCAAAAAATGTACTAACACAGGTAAAAAGTTAAAATAATCTTTAAACAGTTCATTATAAAACTTTTAAGAAGAAAATACTATTAGCAATTTAATTACATATCAATGAATGTGTTTTAGTATTTTTTTTATTTATTGTTTATCTTCTATCTAAAAATATTCATTCACTTATCATTAAATAACTGGCTTAGATATAGAGTATCTACTGTAAAAAAATTCTAAGATTACTTAAAATCTTTAAAAATTTTAAGTTTTATTAAAATTCAAATCTTAAGGCATGATCATAGTGAGAAGATTTCATTAAATACTATTCAATAAAGCCTTCCTATTTTTCATATGCATACACACATGGTAAAAGTTTAGTCTTTTTATGTTAAGTGCAAATAAAATAAGAAAGAAAATACTTAATATGTCACAAATATTTCAAGTTTCAAAGATAATAATTATTCTAATTGAAAAAATAATTACAAAAGAGAAAATAAATTATGATACAGATATAAACAAAATTAAAGTTTTTTTTTTTTCAAGTGCTAAAAAAATATATATGTAAAACTATGACAATATAAAAATTTGATAAAACTCTTTTCTTAAGAGTTTAAGATGAAAAAATTTTAAAGGATAATTTATTTATTTTTTTTGTTTGAATTTTTTTTTAAGTTGGATTAATAAACAATATTTTTTTTAAAATTATTTTTATGTTTTATAAATGTCTTTTAATCTATAAGAGAAAAAAATTTAGATATTTTTTCTTGTTTAATTAGTTAATCAAATTTAACTCTTAGCTTTTTTTTTTTTTTGCAAATATCAATCATAATACAGAAAATGATAAAATGACATAACAATGAGGATCTAAACTATCAATATTAAATTGAGATAAAAGTAAAAAAAAAAGTTCTGCTAAATACAATTGTCAAAGAATATTCTTTGTCTATCCATCTAATGGTGATTGTTTTACATAGGGTATCTAGTGTTATTAGCAGAGAAATAAAAACTCTAGTTTAAAACTCGATTGACCAGATGAATGTCATTGTGGAGATTGTAAAAATTAAAACATGCAATATAGTATACCATTAGTACAGAGAGAAGTCAAACTTCACTGAGCTCATAGTTATTTTCTTTTTTAAGGACAGGCGAATAAACAGAATATAATAAATGTAGGAAATTGTTAGATATGAAAAAAAGAAATTGATTTAATTTCAGCATAATAAAAAAGATATAATTAATAAGTGAAAAATATTAATATATTAGTATGATGTTCTGTATGTTTTGTTGCAATGGAAGAAAAATGGATTTGAGAGCAAAAAAAGCATGGATTACAATTTGTTGCTATTATTTCCAGTGCTCAAATGACTTATGATTTCCTAATTGACAAACCATTTTATAATTTTTATTTTATTGCTTTGATATTTTGGGATTACCCATTAGTTTCCTCAGATAAATAAAGCATCAAATAAGAATGAAATAAAAGCTAAACTAAAAGATCAATATAAAATTATTTATTTTTTGATTAAATAGTTTTTGTTTCTGATTATTTGATATTAATCTTTCCTTGATTATAGTTAGAATTTCAAACTTCTGGAAATGGGTTTAACATGGAATGTAACATAATTATAATAGTAAAAAATATAAGACCCTGAACAATATATAGGTTTATTTTTTTAAAAAATAATACATTCATTAAAGTTCATAGTGTAATTTTAAAACTAAGATATCAGAATAAAGTGAGTTAAGAGTATGAGAAATAATGAAAAACTACAGCTGATGACAATCAAGTGTTCTCATTTGATCATTATTAGCTATTCTATCTACTTTCATTTAATAAATTTGGAATATATGATCTCTAAATGAACATAGTTGAAAGTGACAAATATAAACAAATAGTTTATTGTTTAGGAGTTCATGTTCAAATATTGGATCCAGAGTTTAACACTTGACCATTGCACTAAACCACATAGGATAGTAATAAATATCAAACATTCAGGAATAAAAATTATTAACTGTTTGTCAACTGATTGTTAGAAACCAGCAGTACTGACTTATTTATAGTAAGCATTAATTTTAACAGTTTAACACAAATATAAAATCAAAATTTTATTTTTTCAATAATGTTTGGCCAAATTTCATTGTACAAAAGTAAAACTAAAATCGTATCTCAAGTTGTCAAGCATTTCAAAGCCTTTCAATTTTTTTTTTTTATTTCTTAGAAATATTTTTAATTTTTTAAAATAATTACTGAGGTTTATGTAAAAAAATGTAAAATATTGTATAATGACAGAAATATGATTAAAAATTATATATATATATATAAAGAATATATATATAGAATATTTCAAAATGAATTATAAAGTTTGCATAATATATTAAATGTTTTGAAGATAAAATAAAAATTAAGTATTTTTAAAGTAATTGTATAATTATATACAAAAAATTATAATAAAAACATATTTTGATAAATGTAAAATACAAAACATTAGTACTATGCAATAATCAATAAATAATTACATTAACATATTGCTGCATCTGTCACAACAAATTAGTAATATTTTCTTAAGATCTAATGATTTTATTGATTGTTGTAAAATATTCATATTTCATTATCAGGATGGCTTAATGACACTTATAATAATGGTAAAGTTTTAAGAATACAGTAAACTGAAATGTAGGAAGAGACTGAGAATGGTAGAAAAGAAGTTTGCACCTGATGATGATTATCAGATGATAATGAAATATATCCCATATCCACTGCTTGATGGACTATGTTGAAGTGAATAGCTCAGCCAGTTAGATACCTTAAAATTTAATATTCAAGAATCTAAATGTGTACTTTCGACTCCTATGCTAGCATTGTCACTGATAAGACTGCCCACACCTGAAGTAGAGCAGAGAATAATATTACTCGAAATGTTGTGTAAACTACTAACCTATGTTGTGGTTATTACTAACAGTTGTTTGTACTTGGAAAAGTTGAATAAAGTTGAAAATTTTCTCTACATTTGACATTTAATGATAAATGATGAACATAGACCGATATATTATCACATATATAATAATGTTTAGCTAATGGTGAGGTCATTGGTGTGTCAGTGCTAAAAGTAAAATAACAGTATTGGTTCCAATAATCAAAATAAAAGCAAAGAGAAGGATGAATTAACTATCTGGTGATATTCCCATGAGTGAATAACAAATATATATGATATTCCCATGAGTGAGACAAACAATACTTTAGATCAAAGCACCATACCATCAATCATGATTACAAAGAAAATATCTGCCATCTCCTTGATTAAATTAAGAAAATATCATATTTACCAAGAAATTTAGGTATAATATATATAGAGTTTAATAAATTAACAATAGTGTAAAATTATTAAAATATAATTAATTATTATACACCCAATAAAAAATACTTCATAAAAATTTAATTACTATATTTAAATAACATTTCTAGTGATCATTATATTTCAGTTTGTAAAAAAATTATCATAATATCAATTGTTACAGATTATATGTTGCACTATTTCAAACTTTATTAAAACTTTTCAAATACATTTAACTGCTAGTAATAGCACACAGATTACTGTATACAATATTTCAAATGATATTCTTCTCCTCAGTTTTACAAGTGCAGTTGACCTGACCAGTAACAGTACTGGCAAGAGAATTGAACCTGAAATCTTTAGATTTATGAATTATGAATATTAATGTAACACTCTAACCAACCATATTATCAAACACAACAGTCAATAAAAATTTCATATACTTATCTATGAAGATCTTTCTGATTTCTCTATTTTTTTCTTCAGGCATGATTAATGGGTGATTGGAAAACATTGTAAATTATCACTCTAAATTGACTTATGAAGTCTTTTGCCATTTTCATATGAGCAGAATCTTTAAATGTGTTTTCTTTGTACTCTTGTCTATCAATATTTTTATCGTTTCCAATCAAATATGTTCAGTAGTATAAACATAGTTTGCTATTTTAGGTATGTTTTTTAAATGTTCTTTGTGTTTTTTCCTTTTTGTCCAATATTTAATCTTTTCACAATTGAACTTATATTCATTGGAACATATATGGTCTGTTATTTTAGATATATCTAAAGTATTAGACTATATATGTATCAATGAACATGTATGTACCAATAAATATATATTCAATTAAGAAAAAACAAAAATATTGACCAGAGTGAAAAATCACAAATAATATTTTTTTTTTTAAAAAATGCTCACACGATAATTACAAACAATCCTATAAGTCAATCTGGTATGAGAACTTATACTATTTGGAAACCATTCATCAATCTTGATTTTAAAGAAAAAATAGATATCAAGAGGAATCTCATAGATAAGTATATTAAATTTCTACTGATTGTTGCCTTTGATAGAATAACTCAAATGATTAGAGAAATGCCTTAAATTTAATATTCTTATATCTAAATGTACCAAGTTCAATTCCTTTGCTAGTACTATCACTGGCCAGGCAAGCAACACCTGAAGAAGAGATAATAATACAACTTAAAAAATAGGTACTGGTTGATTAGCTATACTGTGCTGCTAGGCAACACTGCAGAATCCATAAAAAACCCTCAAGAAGCATGCAAGTGATAAATTTCTTTCCAAATCACTGAAATCGATGTAAAATTAAAATGCCTAAGGCAAGAAATCAAACAAATCATTATTACAAAAACAAAAAAATCATTTTCAAAAGTCTATGAAATAAAACAAAGCGATAATTAGAAAAATGGCGGATGACAGGAAAAATGAATTGCACTACATTAAAAAAAAAATTCCTCTAACTTTCAACACTATTTCATTGAGTATCAACAAACAAAAAACCTAATTTAACCTACTTTTCAAAAATATAAAAATATAATATTAAATTTCAGCAATATTTAAAAAATAAAAGACTTTGAACAGTAGTTTTGAATCTGTATATATTCCTTTATGATGAGCATATTTCGGGTGTTTACATTTGCAAAGATGCCTGTGGGATGTATAATAATAATTCAAAAACCTTAATAACAGACTAAAACATATTAAGCTGTGGGGAGGGGGGTGTTTTATATATTTCACTGATTTCTGTTTTTGTAATATGTATTTTAGAGCAGTTTCTTTGATTTCTTTTTGATTTGTATTTTAGAATGATTTGTTCAATTTCGTGCCTTAGGCATTTTAATTTTACATCAATTTCAGCAATTTGGATAGAAATTTATAGCTTGCATGCTTCTTGAGGATTCTTGGTCGGTACTGCCGTGTTGCCTAGTGGCACAATACAGCTAACCAACAAGTACCAAAAAGTATACTAATCTATATGCTATTATTAAGAACTAAATGTATTTGAAAAGTTTAAATAAAGTTTGAATTTCTGTAAAAACATTTAATAAGTAATATTAAAAACAAATGTTACAGAGTTTATAAAATTATCCCCATTTTTATTAACATTATTTTTTTTTGTTTAAAAAATGGAAACAATATATATATTTAATGATTTTCTATTTGTAAAACTGTATGCAGACTTTGTTTACATTTATAGTATGCAGAAACTCAAAAAGATCTTAAAATAACAATGAATAAATTTACTTTCTTATAAACAACTTACTGAATTCATTTGTATGTGTATATATATAATTGCATATGAATATTCTACATATAAAAATTTATAATAAAATTATTTAAATTTTAGCTTAATTATTGGAGAGATGCATTCTATTTCTAAGCAAACATATCTGAATAAATGTTTTTTTTAAACAAATTTAATAAGTAATGGCTTATCCAACATTATTGATTATTGACTTAATATCAACTTCTTATATAGTTATGTGTTGGCATAAATTTAATAATTTTTCAGTGCAAGTCATTGGACAACATTGGTTTTGATTAGTATTGTTCAAGGTATCCCTTTTAATAGAGATAGTTTAATCCTTGACAAAACCACATAATAATGATGGATAAATATATTTCCTGGAACATAGAAACAATAAAGTCTATATTTATTAGTTTCCCTAGTATGACATGATTCCAGTATAATCACTTCATAGTATAAGAAGACTTAACTTAGCATTCCAAACACACATACTCATTAGCAGTAACTGTTCTTAATTTTATCAACTTACTGCATTTACTACTCACAAACTTTCTAACAAACTCTTTATCTCTACTAATTGAATTTGTTTTATTCTTTTATAAGTTTTCCTCAAAAACACATATTTTTCTATTAATATTTTTTCATAGATATTTTTTCTTTTCAAATTTAATTTTCTTTGTCTTCTTACCCTTTGAAATACAAAGCTATTTACACATTCTTTATTTCAATTAAACTGAAAAGGCTTATCAAAATACATTTAATAAAATATTTCAAAAACAATTTGCCTTCCTTTTATTAAGTACTTTATTTAAAGAAATATAAAATGTCAAATTTAAATCTAAATAAATGTAATATTATTTTACAATATTTTGATTTTTCCTATATATTTATATACATTAAGACAAGTTATCTTTTTATATTAAAATGGTTAACTTTTTAAAAAATATTATTTAACATTAGCAAATATTTTCTTATTCAACTATTTCTTAAGAAAAAAGAAGAAATTAAATAGCATTGGAAATATTTCTCTTATGAAATACTGCAATGCTTATTTCATTTGCAAAAAAAATATTTCATTTTTTCGATGTGTTTTTATATATCCATTTATTTATTACAAAATAACATACATTCCCTTTCATTTTTTTTACTCTTATGCATCTAAGAACAGTTATTTTCATCCTATTTTACTGTAAATTTGAATAATCAATGGACATAAAATGGTATAGTATTATGAAATCTCTATCTCTATACTGTTTTTCAGCTTTTGCTTTCATTAGTGAAGACTAAAATTAATGCACTTACATATCTAGCAACCACCTACTCATCACTAATGGGAGGCAAAAAGGCAACGCTTTTATAGCATTACACCATTTTTTGTCATTCATTAATCAATCTTGCAATATATGGTTCTAAAATAGAATAAAAAAGACTTCTATTGAAAAAATATGAGCAAATAGATAAAAAGTTCTGTAATGTTGTTATTGATATTAACATTCCTAATAAAAAGATAAAAGAGTCCTACAACTGTTATGAAAATGGACCTGGTGTCAAATTTATATAATTAGACAAGTGAATTAGCATCCATTTAAATCCTTACATTTTTCTTTAATTTCAAGTTATTAGCTCGAATAATATAAAGGAATAAAAGGGTCTGTCAAATGTATAAGTACATTAGTTATAGCTTTAAATTCTAGTCTTCTCAGATGATGGCTAAAACCAGAAACTGATACTGAAGATGGGGATTTTACAGCACAACTGTACTTAGAAGCATATAAATAACTATATAATAGATCATGTGATGTTGGTATTAAATTCCCTAACCAAGGGATAAAAGCAGCTTACAGTTATTATAAAACAGAGGTCTCTAAAATATATAGAAATTGATCTGCTATGAAATCTATATGACTAGGGAAGTGAGGTAGCTTAGATGTAAAACCATAGTTACACATTTGAATACTAGTCTTAACAGATAAAGGCAATAGTCAGAAATGGGTTTCAAAATGGGGATTTTTATAGAATTGTGCCCATTTATTACTCAAACTTACAATAGCTCTAGGTTATGATGGAAATAACTGCTCTAATTATTATACTATTCTTTAACACATTTATAAAAACTTCATATATTGCTATCCCATACTTTCTTAAAAATTAGAAACATTACTATGAAAGTTGAAATGCTAGCATCTATTTTCTAAAATTGTATATATTTGTAGTCAGAAGACAAATGTAAAAAATAATTATTAAATATTATTATTCATATTAAAATATAGCTTGGCTAGTTTTTACCTGGTTGGAGAAGGTTCCATTTTGCAAAAGTCACTGAAGTATTATCAGTCCAATGATAATAACCAGTTCTATTTATATCATTCAAACCAATCCAGTAATAACCTCTTTGAGAATGGAGACGATTTTCAAGAAATGTTTGTTCAAATCTACATTTAAAAAAGTATATATGGTATCTGTATTTTGTATATATATATATATATAATGTTATTGTTATATTAAAAACATATACATTGGATTATACAGAAACATATGGGAAAATAAAATTTAAATGTAAATCGGAATTACACAAAATTAGTCTAAATATTTTAATTAATTCTACATAAAAGTTATAGATTTATAAAGTTTTCATATATGCCCATTAGACCAATAATATTTGGTAATGAATCAACATTTTACAAATAAAAAAAATATTCTAGATGTGATTTTATAATTAAAATACGTTTGCGCAGAAAACTTTAAATAATAATGTCAAATAATATATGTGAATATATTTGTGTTCTTAGATTTTTTCTGTAGTCATCACAAACTCATTATTATCTCTTTACTTTTTATTACATATCCTTTTTTAAATCTTTTTATAGAATAAAGATGGTTATTTTCATTTTAGAGAGGCAGTTAGTAATGATGATATTACGTTAATATATGCAATTTTTCTACTTCAATATTATTATGAAACATGCATTGATATTTTTATTTTTTACACTCATTTATACATAAATCATTAACAATATTATATATATTAATGTATCAAAAATAGATATATGTTTTGTAAACATACATATATAAATTATCCTAAAAATAAACTGTATAAATAGGTAAAAACATAGAATTTGAATATTAATAATACTGAAGCAATAAAAGTGCATCTAGTAAAGGAATATAACAAGAATAATTATATTAAAAAAATCACTGAGTTTTGTGTAACTTTTCAAGATTAATTTGTAAAGAAGAGCCTCACTGCATAGTAATTAATATTTGTCTGTCATCATTCAAAACAATCCAGTAATAACTACTTTGAGAATGGAAATGCTTTTCAAGAAGTGTCTGTTCAAATCTACATTAACAAAGGACATATGTATCAGCATTTTGTGGGTGTATATATATTGTAACCATACAGTTATTACTGTAAAATTTCTAATGTAACTCAAAAACTATAAAAAATTTATTGGCTTTATTTTTATGGTTAAGCAAATATATTTATCACTATCATTGATAAATAGCATACAATATAATCAATACCAAGTCCAAAACTCTCTCAGGTTAATGCTTAAGAAAACATATAATTTTATAAAGAATTTAAAAATGGCATCAACACTTGCATAAAAGTTACATACATTTATATTTTTGTCATTATTATTATTAAAAAAAAAATCCTACCAAATTGTATAAACAAATACAGATGCACACCCCTAAAGTAAATATTTTATAAAGAAATACAGAATAAAATAATAAATCTGACATTACAACACAGAATATTTTAAAAGAAGGTAACTACATTTAAGATTATATTTTACTTAAGTTGTAGAACAATTTCTATATTTCATGTGCATGCATGTGTGATAGTTGTGTGTTTAGATTTAGAAAAAAATGATTTAGTTTGCTTAATTTGAAAGAACATTTATTTAATAAGAAAAAAATCAATTTAGAATTAATCAAAATAAATATCTTAGAAATTTAGTTTTATAATTTATTTGTTTTAAATAAATTATTGTAAAGTTATTTAAAACCAGAATAAAATGAGGCGAATGAAAAATCTTGAAATGATTATTATAATTTCTCTTCATTTTAAACTGTGTTCATAAAATTTTGCCACTTGATTCAAAATCAGACAGCATCTACAGCCTGCATTTTAGTAACCTTAACGATATTTCCAAATTTTTTTGGAAAAACAAGGAAAACACCAGTGCATAATGGAAAATATAATATAATCCAGACATCAGCTGATCAAAGGGTATAAATACCAATGCTTGTAAAACAAACCAGCCATTGCAAAATTTTAGTGACTTCAAAATCAAGCAAGTTAAAACTTGAAATAGTCATTTTGTTTGTCTTCATCATCATGGTTGAGTAGACTAATTCAGTCTATGCATTTTGTCTTAACTTGGCAAAAATGTCTTCTTATCAGATTGAGAAAGGAAGAAAAAGAAATAAATAATAGCAAATAAATAAGAAACTACCACTGTTTACTATTTCAAGAAAATTTCATTTATTGTAGTCAACTGTTAACAGAAATTTGATAAATTTATTCATGGAATATGTCTACCAATTTCAATTAAATCATTAGTCTTTTCATTTTAAATTAATGGTAAAATAACTGATATCTTTATAAAATTATATCTATTAAATTCACTCAAGTCACTTATAGCTACTTAAAATAATGGTAA
The DNA here is from genome assembly GCA_028023455.1 of Epiperipatus broadwayi. Lineage (NCBI taxonomy): Eukaryota > Metazoa > Onychophora > Udeonychophora > Euonychophora > Peripatidae > Epiperipatus > Epiperipatus broadwayi. Next base: position 3,956,168 of record JAQFVV010000062.1, read on the forward strand.
AACAACTTTCTTTTTCACTTCAAAAAGTGTGAATATTATTTCTCAATATCAAGGATTATCTCATCATAAATTATTGAAAGAGAAATTTTAAATAATAAGCTTCAACTCAAATATACATCATAGCTTGGTGAAATGCTGAACTTTAATTAAAAACAATGGAATCAATATGTTGATGGATTATAGTCTGTTTGCTTGGTCATACATAATACATGATCTGAACTATTTAGCAACAAGGATTAAGTATCTATAAACTAATGGATTAATTAATAAAATACCCCCAAATGAAAGAAGTGCAAATATCACTCCTTTGGATATAAAGTTATAATATCTATTCAAATGAATTAAATTACTTTATATAGTAAACTATGATTCATCTCCAATGCTTGAAGATATGGATAATGAATTATAAATGCCAAATATTTTAATATTGCTAATGGATTATAAATTATAAATACAATTATTGAATATCATAAAAGTCAAATTGATCAGTAGATTAATGTATTAAATATAACTATCATTGGATTAACAAATGTACTAATGGAATTTTATTCATCTTTGCATTAAGGATTATATTATAAAAAGAAATTAATTGTGCTTCCTATCAACTTTGATGCTTTTAAAATGTTTCCACAAATTTCCAAAAACATTGGAATATTATACAAATATAAATATTTCAGTGGGATAAATTTTAATCATGATAACTATTGGAGTATAAACTGATGGATTATTTAGTGAACTTTATTATAATTTTTTCTTATTTAGTTAATTATTATTGTTATTAATGTAATGAAAAATATAAAAGTTCTCCAGTTATTATTATATGAATGTATCAGGTAAGTTTTATTAATTTTATTATTTATGTTATTGGGTATAATTAAATATGATTTACATTAGGACTAGGTTATATCACTGTAGCTAACTTTAAACTTGTATAAAATTTATTATACTGAATTTATTGTGTGTTCATAAGTTGTTAAGTTTTAACATCACAGTTATAAGGAATTAATCATCCTTATTTAGATAATTGCGTCTAAAAGGAATATTTTATGCATAGTTTCTATATGTTAATAATAATTTTTAAAATTCTATAATATGTAATAAGACATCCTAATGATATGAGTTGTATTTATTGTTAGTAGTTTTAATCTTAATGAAATAGTCTTCAAATGAAGCCAGTAAATAATACTGAGGTGTAATAAGAAAGTCATATGTTTTAAACATCATCTAGGAGTGCTAAGTAAATGATTTCATTTGTTTCTTTTAAAAGAGTTAAAACCTATTTCAATGTTATTAAGGGAAGTTGAGTAATTATTTAGTTATTGTAACAAACTAATTAAGGACAACATAATATATTATAATTATGTTCTTCCAGTATTTAAATTGAGGATTTTCTTAGATAATATGCAATCTACTCTGATTGAGTGTTAGTGAATTTGCAAGACTATATAATTCTACACTTTCATGACTCAAGCTTAGATTAGATTTAGGTAACAAATATTAAAATTTATCAGATATTCTTGAAAAGCTGATCTTTAGTTTATTATAATTAATTATGTTTGTTATTATTTATTTAGAATTTATTTCATATTGTATAATAAAGCAATTGTTAATATTTTTTAATATTTCTCTTTTGTCATTATTAAAAAAATAATGTCACTGCATATTTATAAAATAACATCTACACATAAATCTATTTGGATAGGATACACCATTATTATTATTGTTGTTATCAGAAATACAAAAGTATAGTATAAGATGATGTACACAAAATTCCTTTTACATTTATAGCATCCTAAGTTAATGAATAAACTTTACATCAATGCATTTATTTTTCCTATTTTATGTAAATGATTATAATTGATTCATAATCCTGAGATAAATCATTAGTCAACTTTATATTTAAAATTGCTAGTCTTAGTTTAATCACAAATCAATTTATACTTAATTAGTTCTTTTAGTAAGAAACATTATATTAAAAAATATTTACTTAAAATTTATTAAGAATAGTATCGCATAAATACTGAAATATGATGAGAATTTTATTTATTTCAAGTTTTGTATATTATAAAGTAAAAAAAATGGATTATCTTTTATTTATGTCAAACTATTGCAAGTTATTTTAAGTAATCACACTTTCACATAGAACATTTATCTCAAATGTTTGTCTTTTTTTTTTCATATGTCATAGCAATGACCCCACAACCATCTGCAAACAACTACTTGCTTGCAAGGCGACTGCGCTGACCTCTCAGCTAACAATGCTTGACCAAATGTTTCTTTTGCTCTTGAATATAACTAGTCTTGAGAACTGGATTATTGATTGCGCTTCTGAACAGGTTATAATATATATAATTGTACTGCTATATTATAAACATATTATTATATATTTATGAGGTTGGATTACATAGGAATATATGGGAAAATAAAATTTAAATGTAAATTGGAAGTACATAAAATTAATCTAAATGTTTGAATTAATTCTACATAAATGTTATAGATTTATTAAATTTTCATATATGTCTATTAAATCAATAGTATTTGGTAGTAAATCAACATTTTATTATAAAAAACATTCTAGATTTTAATATTATGCGTTTATTGCAAAAGACTTTAAACAATAATAAAATTTGCATTTTAATTTTTTTTTAAAATAAGGCTATTTTTTTTTTCAAGTTGTTAACCCATAGGTATTCAGTTAACTATTAAATATTGGGTAGAACTTTTAAGTATCCATCTATTCTTATATTGAAGATAAAACAAGAATAAAAAAAACATGAAACACACACTATTAAATACTTTACAAGCATTAATAAATAATACCTTTCATTTATTGTTTTGCTATAGTGAAGTTGTTTGAAAGATATTTTCCCTAAAGCGGCCATTTAGAATTTATTTGACCTATTTTTTTATATATAACCACATAATTCTTGTGTAAGTATCTTATGTTTCCTTAAAATTTCAATCTTATTTATTAAAATGAAATAAAATGTAAATGCTGAGAGATGACTTAGCATTGTGCTAGATTACTAATTCTGGAGTAACTTCTTATAATTTTTTGAATTCACGCACATCATATTTGATATCACTACTATTACTATTTTTCTATTTTTGGTAGACATTTTCTAGAAAATATAAACATTTAGCTGATGTTTCTATAATATTTTTTTCAACATTTACCTGTAGTTAATATTATTCTCATGTCCAAATTAATATTTTTTTAAAAAACACCAAAAAAAAAAACAAAACATTATATAATTTTTGCTTACACTTTTTAGTTTTAAGTAGTAGCTCTATTTCTTCTACTTCAATTCTGCCACTTTGTCAACATTTTTAATTTCTTGACATTTTCTACAAGTTAATTATCTCCTTTCTTTATTATTTTTGATAATCTCTGTACAGAAGATAACTAGCTGTGTCTTATATAATATCAATTAGCAAGTGCATCTAAGTGTAAACATGTTTTAGTTCATAAGTACCTTGATTGTCTTGAATAAAGTTCTCTGGAAACAACTATTGGTTGTCATATGTACTCTATAATAAACATTATTTTTCTTTATGTTCTTATCATTTATTTTCAGTATCTAATGCCTTATGATGCTCTTTTTTATGCTCCCAATATTAACTATGTTTACATAGTTATAATATTCTTTAATATATAGAGCACAGACTTCCACATGAGCCACCACTCTCCACACTATCTCATAACACTGATACACCTAAATGTAATATTTACAACTTCATAAAAGTAATAATGTAAAACAAGTGAAGATCAAAATTATGCAAGCTGTAGTAATTATTGTAACTCTATGAATGCAAAGAAAATAAGATAAAAAATTATTGATGCATTTGAACTGTACTGTTAGCAGAAATTTTGAAGTGAACTATTTATCAGGTTAATCTTGAATTTTAACCTAAACTTGAATGCACAGAGTAATATTGTCTTATAATAGTATACTATTAAGTAATCTAAGTCATTTAAAAAGATATATATATAACATGAGAAAATAGATAGTGAAAGAAAATAATGATAACATAGAAAATAAAACAGATACTCAGTCATTATGCCATTCATATGCTTACCAATTAACATTAAACTAATGGCATCTAATAATTATATTCATTTATTATGATTGTTCTAATATCCAGTGGGTTATTGCTTGATTTTACCATTTGATCTATTAAATTTTTCAGCATCTAAATAAAGTCATATCACATGCATCTAAGCATTAATAAGAACTTTAGTAGATATCCAGATTTATCATTATTTTTTCATAACACTAACTCTGCGACTGATCTTATTTTGTCTGATGTAAAAGTCATATTCTTTTTGGTTATATTTACTGTAAGAATGTTAAACTAAAACTATTGAATACATTGAGTAAGAATATATAAAATGTGAGATTAGTTGTTCTATTATTAATTATATATGTATTGTTTTCATTGTCAATCGTTAAAGGCTCTATGCTTTTTGTATTTAGTTAATGATATGCAACAATATAGAACTTTATTGTTTTTGAATTACTTTAAATGATTATATATTTTTTATTATTATGGATTAAAACTATACCAAGTTGAATCTTTTTTTTTCTTCAAATTCTTTTTAATAAGACATCTACATATGATTTTACGAACTCACTATAACTGACTTTACACTTTTTTTTTTATCATCACTTTTTATTTATTTTCTTTTAATATTTTAATTGTTTAGGAGGTTTTTTTTTCAGAACTATAAATGGAAATATCTTATTTTAATATTTTTATGAGTTAAAAATTTATAATAAAATTATTTAAATACATAAGAGATCTTATGTCATTAATATATACATATATAAATTTATCTATATATATATTGTAACGGTGTATATATATATATATATGCTGTTGCATCACTTTCTAATAAAAGTAGAAAAGATCTATAAATAAAATCATCTTCAAATAGAAATATATAAAAATTAATAATTTTATTTAAATTAATATACACAATGCACAGATTGCAAACTAATTATATAATTATTTAAAGTTAAAAATCTAAAAATAAGATTGATTTTAATATAAAAGAATAATAAAAAAAGCTGTTAATTAGTTGAAGCTAAAAGTTATTTTTAATCTTTGAATGGAAATTATTTTCTATAACGAAGTAATAGCACACAAGCCCTTGGGCATAAAGTCAGATAAGAGATTAATTAAAAATACCAGTGCTAAAATTTTAAGTTCCTGCTCTAAAACCAAGCTGTCCAATAATAATGGAGATGAACACACAGTCCACAGAAAAAAGTCATCATTGCCAATAAGAACAGTGCCAAGCCAGGAAAGATCGATCCTGGAATTTGATGATAAGAATTCAAAATGATATGAAAAAAAACTTTTAAGTAGAGTTTGTTTTGGATCCTCTTGCTGATTGCGTGCTATTTAAACATATTTTTTACATGTATTATGGATCTCCAAAAGGTAAGGGTCATGCAATAAACTATGTTTCCCATATTTGCACCAGCTGAAGTGGCCTCCAGAGTGATGGTTTCCAGAAACTGGCCATCAATGGATTCATCTCCACTTAGGACAATATCAATGAGGATGGAAGGAACTGTGAACATAGTTGTGTGATGTATCAAGGATCACCAAGACGGACTGCAATAAACCTATAGCCATGGAAAGTATGAACCTTAATTATATAATATTAATTTTTCCAAGTATTAATTTTAAGCATCACCTAACTTTAAAAAAATCTCTTGCCTGACTAAAGTAGAAATTTAAATTATTTATATTGTTTTTTTAATATGTTTGCTACTGTCATTTCCATTCTCATTTAAATGAATTATTTAAAAATAGGCATAAATGGCTGCATAGATTTGTAAGATTACATTAGTTTAAATTTGTTAATTATGAGCTAATTGTTTCATAGTTGAATGAATAGATGTATGGGTGTTTTATGCCAAAGTAATCTGAGTAGGTGCATTGGATACTTGTTCCCTTGTGCCACATTAGCATACAGGGCATAATATCCACCTGAAGGCATGGCCAAAATGGTAGCCATCATGTTGTCAATGGTTGTAGATATATTTTTTACGCCATTGATTTTCTTACTCAGGTTGGGACGGTAAGCTGGCAAAAACTGCTATCTTCATTTATAGGGCATCATACATTCACATATATAAAAGACATATTTTGCAGGTTCATTTGTGTTAAAAAATTTAAATATTGATATTCCTACATTTCAACTTGATCACACAAGTCATCCACTGGGTGATAAAAGGTAGAAAGATAGTTGTAGAGGCACTACAATCACTGATTTGAAAAAAACATTAAAGTTCCACCAATAGCAAAAATGTTAAATTAAGAATGTTTTTTAAAAAAATCTTTCCAAATAGGAGCAAGTTTGCATGTATCATCTCACTTATTGATACAATCTGGCCTTTTAAGTATCTCAATGGCTCCTCTAATTTTGCACTGGTAGAGATTATCGCATCTGGTACTAGAAAAAATAATTTTATGACCTGAATCTATAGTATGGAGTGAGAGTGCTGATGATGATGAGTGTTGTTTAACTGCATTAGCATGCTCATCTCTCCTAACACTGATGTGATGATTACTTATACCTATGTAAGAAGCTTTATAATTTTCACATGAGATTTGATAAACACCATGAGATTCAAGAGGGATTGAATCCTTAGGCTTGATTATTATATTGCTGATCTTTTGATGAGTAGAAAATTCTGTATCTATATTATAGCATTTTAATATACGTCCAATACTGTTTGTAGTTCCTTTTACATATGGAACACAAATCCTAATAGCTGATTTATCATCTTTTTGTTTCCTATTTTATCCATTTTGGGCTTGAAATAAGGCTTTTATATATATATATTTCAAATGATTTCATTTTTGTATCACCAATTGGGCAGTGTATCATTCCTGCCTGTTGCTGAAATTTATTAATAATCATGGGGAAAATGCTCATTTCTTCCCACCATGATTATTTATTTCTCTAATGATATCATGCTATAAATGTAAATTCCTGTCAGCATGATTGTGTTATGCTAACAATTTTATTTTGCATTGGTCACATCGGTCTATCAGTAAGCTAATGTTGGTTTAAATGTGAAATTTTAGCCTAGGGTTAAAATGATTGGGTTAGTTACATGCTTATTCTATGTGTTTACGCTTAGCAAAATAATAAAATTGTATTAAATCTATTAATGTACCCATCTGTGACACAATTTAAATCAAATATATTTAATAGTAAATTTAATCTTCAGATGTTTGAATTAATGTGTGTGTGCATAATAATAAAATGTTTTGTTTAATTAAATTTTGGTAAGTAACTTGTTTTATATATTTTATTAATAATATTTTAAAATCAAGGATTAAAAAATTTAAATATACATGGTGATATTTTAAACTCAGCTTCTCCCTGAGCTAGTGACTGGGGCTTTCGGTTAGATAAAGTTGAACATTTCCAGTATATATCTGCCGCTTTATAAATTTTCTAGATTCGAATAGCCTAGTAGCACCCTGGTATGGCAGATAGGTTTGTGATGTCGAGTCGTACTATTATAATATCACCACATTATTTTCTAAGCATTTTACAATGAGTTACAGATTTTATGACATGATCACTATTGGAAGGTATTTAGGAGAAAAGAATGCACCTTTGTTTAAATCACCTTAATACAATTAATATTTCAAATTAAAAAAACTAAATGTTTTATTTTTTTAAGCTTTAAAATAATATATAGCTATAAGTATATCAAACATATGTAAAAAAATTTGGCTTCAATAGTAATTAACAGTTTTACTTTTTCTAGCTTAAAAATTGTTTTTAAAGCCATCTTATTAATAAAATATAAGAAGATAAAAGTACTGAACTTCACATGATCACCATCTCTTATGCTAGCATATAACTGTTATTAAACAGGCAAAACTCTCCATACAGTAGTGCCGCTCTGTGCATACCAGAGTAATCAATTGATACCAAAAGGCTTGTGCATAAAATCCCCATACAGTGCCTACTCATCCAATATCCCCAGACTAGTTTTTGGCTTATGACCTTCATCAGTGAGAGCCTTGTATCTGAGAGGACTGCACCTAGATTTTAGGATCCAAAGCAACCATCTTTTACCTCTACTTAACTATAAAACTATGAGAATGAAATTGAAAACACAGTTATATTTTCAATCTAAGCTCAATAGCTTATAGTCATATGGGTCTGAACTCAGTTCAGAATGCATACATTTTGGTGTCTTTGGCTCTTCAACAACCATAGCCACCGCCATCCTATTATGCAGGATTGGTGTTAAACCACTAAATACCACATGATCACTTTCTCTTATGCTAGCACCACTAAACATCACATGATCGACCATCTCTTATGCTAGCACCCTGTTTAATAACAGTTACATGCTAGCATAAGAGATAGTGATCATGTGATGTTTAATGGTTTAACACCAATCCTGCCTAATAGGATAGTGATGGCTATGATTGTTGAAGAGCCAAAGATACCAAAATGTATGGGTGCTAAACTGAGTTCAGACCCATATGACTATATAAGTTATTGAGCTTAGATTGAAAATATTATTGTGTTTTCAATTTCATTCTCATAGTTTTGTAGTTACATAGAGATAAAATGTGGCTGCTGGAGGGTTGCATTAGATCCTAAGATCTAGGTGCAGTGCTCTCAGATCCGAGGCTCCTCACTGATGAAGGCCACAAGCCAGAAACTAGTCTGGGGATATTGGATGAGTAGGCACTGGATGGGGACTTTATGTACAAGTCTTCTGGCATTCATTGATTAGTCTGGTTGGCACAGGATAGCACTACTGTATGGAGAGTTGGGCCTGTTTAATAACAGTTATGTATGAGCATAAGAGATGGTGATCATATGATGTTTAGTGGTTTAACGCCAATCCTGGCTATGGTTGTTGAAGAGCCAGGCACCAAAATGTATGGGTGCTGAACTGAATTCAGACCCATATGACAATATAAGCTATTGAGTTTAGATTGAAAATATTGTGTTTTCAATTTCATTCTCATAGTTATGTAGTTAAATAGAGATAAAAGGTGGTTGCTGGAGGGTTGCATTATATCCTAAGTCTAGGTGCAGTGCTCTCAGATTCAAGGCTCTCACTGACAAAGGCCACAAGCCAGAAACTAGTCTGGGGATATTGGATGAGTAGACACTGGATGGGGATTTTATGCACAAGTCTTCTGGCATCCATTGATTACTCTAGTTGGCACAGGGTGGCACTGCTGTATGAAGAGTTTTGCCTGTTTAATAACATTTAGGTGCTAGCATAAGAGATGGCGATCATGTGATGTTTAGTGGTTTAACACCAATCCTGCCTAATAGGATAGTGGTGGCTATGGTTGTTAAAAAGCCAAAGAGACCAAAATGTATGGGTGCTGAACTGAGGTCAGACCCATATGACTATATAAACTATTGAGCTTAGTTTGGAAATATATGTTTCCAATTTCATTCTCATAGTTTTGTAGTTAAGTAGAGATAAAAGGTGGCTGCTGGAGGGTTGCATTATATCCTAAGATCTAGGTGCAGTGCTCTCAGATCCAAGGCTCCTCACTGACAAAGGCCACAAGCCAGAATCTAGTCTGGGGATATTGGATGAGTAGGCACTGGATGGGAATTATATGCACAAGCCTTCTGGCATCCTGTATGGAGAGTTTTGCCTGTTTAATAGAAGTTAAAAGAATTATAATGTGCAAAAATCATTAACTTTTATATCTTTATTTTTAAATCATTCATGACAGACTACATCAAAATTACCTAAATATCAATAATTGATATGCTTGCTTTTAATATACTCTGAATATATAAAATATAAAGTAATAATATGTATGACTCTCTTTTGTTATTTCAATTTGATTTTTTATCAATTTCATCTGATTTGCAACCTTATTCAGAAATCAATAAATATTTTATATTTTATTATATTACATTTTAACTTATTATTATTACATATTTAAAATTATTATAAGTTATAAATAAATATATTTTCCATCATACAAACAAAACACATTTGAAGACTTAAATCTTATATATAAAAACAAATAAATAAATAATAATTAATAACTATATAGATTAACATAATCGTTTTTTTTTTAAATTATATTTTTAACTGTCTCTAATATAATCACTAATTATGACCTAGTGGTTAGCATAGCTGCTTCCAAGCAGCTGGCCCAGGTTCACTTCCCAGTCAACGCATTTGATATATGCAGAAAAACTATAATTAAATCTATAATATTTTCAGATATTATTAACCATATTTTTACTTGAAGTAATATTAATTATTTTTTCTTTATTAATTAACATATGTATTAATTGCCTTCATTTACATTTCATTCAATGCAACATATTGTTTCTACATTTAATTTAATTTTCTTTCTTTATAATTTTGATTATCCGGAAATCTTTGTCAGAGTTACAAAAATATTTAAATACACATCATTACATAGGAAAATGCTATATTATATTTAAAATTTACATAGTTTTTATTTTAATTACAAGTATACAAAAATATTACATATACTTCTCTAATTATATTTGATCATAAATTTAGGTTCATTAAGCTTTATTTAATATTAAGTATATTATATTGTCTTAAGTTTCTTTATATTTATGTATCATATATTTATTTTCTATAATATAATTATTTAATTTAACTTAATTTTAATTTTATATACAACTTCTAATACTTATAAACTTTAAAATATTTAAAATTCTTTTTACTTTATATTATAAGTTAACTACTTTTTATTCATTTATTTAACTTTATTATTGTTATTATTATCCATTTTTATTATTTTATTTTATTATATTAATAAAGTTTTTATGCCTAATTTTTTTCTTTTTAATATTGGTATAGCATTTTTGTACTATCTATTTCAAACTTATGACCTGTTTCCATTGAATTTATGTATGTATATAAGATTTTTTTGTTCTATGTATATTATTTCAATATTGTATTAATTGAATTTTTCAATTCATCTGTGTAATTGCTTTTAATATTATTTATCTGTTATTTTTTGCATTTTATCTCATAAACTTTATTAAGCAGTTATTTATATTTTCACTATTATTATATATATATATTATCTAATATATCAAGTATATTTTTCATTTTTTTTATTTATCACTTTAAAATTTATTATTTCATTATTTTTTGTTTAAATGAAATGTTAATTATAATAATTTTTATTTTTTTTTTAAAATTTTTTTTTAATTAAAAAATAATTTTTTAATAAAATTAATATTTTTAAAAAAATAAAAAAATTTAAAAAAAAAAAAATAATTAAAATAAATAATATAAATAATAGTATCACAAATTTGTATTCAAACACAATTAAAAAATACAAAATTAATAGAATAAATTCTAGGGAATATAGAGCTATAAAAAAATTCTTGTTCAAATTCAGAATTAAAAAAAAAAGAATAAATTTAATAACAAATGAATTAAAAAAGATAATTCAATAAAATAATTAAAATGAATTAAAAAATAAGAATTTTCCAACAAAACCTTATAAAAAGTAGTAGAAAATCAATAGAAAATAAAATCAATAATATTACAAATAAAAAAGATATAAATGAAAATAAATATAAATATACAGGAATAAAAACTTATAAAAATAATATATATATAGCAAGAAATATAAATAAGATTTTAAAAAAATAAAACAAAAAAATCTAATATAATAATAAATTTTAAAGTAATAAATAAAAAAAAAAAATTACTTGATACATTAAATAATAAATCAATGAAAAATAAAAAGTGAAATATTAAAAACTGATAAATGGAGTTTATGACATAAAATGCACAAAGTGTCAGGTAAATAATATTAAAAGCAATTATACAGATAAAATAAAAAAAATCCAACTAATATAAAATTCAAAAACCTTAATAGGATAAAAATCTCTTATGCATAATTTACAATATGAAATAAATAAATCAACTAATATAAAATGCAAAAACATAAATGGGATAAAAATCTCTTATACATATACTTACAATAGAAACAGGACATAAATTCAAAAATGATAGTATAAAAATAATATACTATACTAATTATAAAATAAAAAATAAATTAAAATTAAAAAAAAATTAATCCAAGTTTAAAAAAATGTTTTAGATATAAAAATTTTATTAATTTAATAAAATAAAATAATAATAATATAAATTGACAATAATAAATTGAAACAAAGAGAAAGAAATAGTTAGAAACAATAAATATGAAGAAAATTATAATATATAGTAAAAATACTTTAAAAAAATTAAAAATTTATAAAAATTTGGTACAGTAATAGAAAGTTGGTAATCTAAAAAAATATACAATTATAAAATCAAAAATTAAGAAATATATGATTTAAGTACATAAATTAAAAATAAATTAAATTAAGCATTATAAAATTAAAAAATAATAAAAATAAATATAGAATACATAAAGATAAAAAAATATGGTACAAAATAATATGGTATTATACTTAATATTAAGTAAAACAAAACACCAAATTTAATATCAAATATAATTATAAAAGTATATGTAATATTTTTGTATACTTGTAATTAAAATATATCATATTCTATGTAATCATGTGTATTTAAATATTTTCATAATTTTGTTGAAGATTGCTAGTCAGTCATATCTGTAAGGAAAGACAACAAAATTCAATGTAGATATAATATGTTGCATTGAATAAAATGTAAATGAAAGGTATTAATGATTTTAAATGTTACTGTATTTTAAGTGTATCTGTATTTTAACTTCTTCTTTTGATTTTTTAAAAATACTTTTAATAAAAAACCTGAAATGTTAATTTTTATATTTTCATTATTTAGTCCTTTATATTTTTATATTCATTAATGGTACTTATGTATTACACCTGTTGTGCCTCCCACATGTGTTGTTCTGCCAATAAATTTCTAAACTTGTGATCTCATCAAATAATGTGTATACCGGAACTTCTGACAATCTTAAGTGATAAATTTGTATACATTATGATAGTAAATTAAAACAGGTAGATGTGACTTTTTAACATGGCATTCTGCATCACAAATAGCCTTCCAACCCACTACTTGAGAAAAGTATGGTATTATGCCATCACAAACATGGGCAGAATGACCGATGACTGATTCATCAGAGTAATTGAAGATAGAACAGTGGCAATAAAAAAGAACTCCACACCATTGTAGTCGAAACAGCAGATGGATGTCAACATCATTGCCATTGAAATCAACTTATAATGGATTATACAGAGGCAGCCACAAGGAATGAATCTCCAGGGACTGACAGTGCAAGCAAAGAGGACCAACAAACTGAAGATGGCAGCAAACCAGAAACAGCACCGAAGCGTATTAGTTGTCCTCCAGCACACCTGCATGATTATATTTTCTAGGGCTAATTTTTAGCCTGGGGGAGGGATGTTATAGTCCTCCCTTCTCTCAGAAGTGAAATATTCCAGATTCATCCTTATTGGATTGGATTAAGCATTGTTTGCCGCAGGCCAATAGGCTAATGTACAGCTAAACACATAACCAATGATTAGTACAGGCCAGTAAGCAATGATGCTTGCTGAATCCAAATGTTTTCAGTAAGGTCAGGGATCTGGCTATAAATAGTCAGTTTTTTATGAGAACTGAGAGAACATCTGTTTGTCTGACCTACAAAGACTGTACACGTTCTCCCAAGGAAGCCCTGCTAACCTGAACAGCAGTCAGCATTCTCACTAATGGCAATACACTATTTGTCTACACAGCTAGGCAGGTCCACAGAGGGATTGGATGCTGCTAAGACTACTGTTGACTCAAGGCAAGCTGTCTTGTACAGCCAGAAGAGTCATTCTCCCTATCCACAAGGTAAGCTATCAGGTGTAGCTGAAAGCGGTAAAACCACAAGACCCAGATCCAACAATTCACATTATAACCATTATTTATTGTTTATATTTGTGAATAATAAATATTATATTAATTGTAATACTGGTGTTAGTATTATTTTTTGTAGGTTGGGTCTGTAATCCAGACCAACACAACAGTTGTCATAATCAGTTGTATCCATTACAACTGTTTAATGTATTTGGAATTCTTAAAATAAAGTTAAATTATTCTAGACATTCAATACACATATTAGATGATGGAAATAGTCCAATATAAAAATACAACTAGAACATCATCATCACAAACATTCAGGAAATCACATAATGAATGATTATATTCAAAAGAAAGAATATAATTTTAAGAAAGAGCTATGTTTAAATGTATGCACAGAGTAACTACAAGTCATTATTTAATTTTTTTAATATTTATATAAGGTTTAAAGTTTCATATTTGTCTTGCTTGTATATTAGAAAGTATGCTTACATACAATTATAATCATTTTAAATATACAATAATAATAATAATAATAATAATAATAATAATAATTATTATTATTATTATTATTATTATTATTATTATTATTATTATTATTATTATTTTAAAAGTTAAAATATTTTATAGTTAATACTGATATTGTGAAATATAATTAAAATAGGGCATATTTGTAGATCTATGATAAAAGCTGCAAATCAGCTGATACAATTTAAAAAAAAAATTGCTTTAAAAAGTGCAAAAAAGTGATTTCATATAATCATATGGAATTGAGCAATTGAAAGAAGTTAAAACATTAATTCATATATATAATACATATTAAACTTGTAATTTAGAAATAGTTATTTTGTTATTTGATTGCAATGGACTTATTCACAATTCCTCTAGTCATGTGGTGGCACAGATTTCAGAAAAATTTCATCTGAAAATTGTTTACTAGAACAATTTGGCAGTTAAATCTCAGATCCACTCATGCTGTAAGTAGAATTTAAAAGGGTTTGCCTGCCTTAAATAAATTAATCTATGCTTTGTTTTATTTTTATTTATGATATTGTAATGGTTCTAAAATGTTGGTATGCACCTACAATTTATTTAATGTCTAGAATTACTTAGCAATGTCTTCCATCATCATCATTATATTATTATTAGTAATTATAAGTACGCACCTTTTTTTTCACATTAAATAGTGAAGCTATAATTTTATTCTAATTTATAATAGCTTTGCTAAGCGCTTAGTAGTATTTTGGCATAATCTCACTATTACTTTAACCTTTTGTCAAATAGCCAAGCCTTCTTAAAATTTTATTCTGAGAAAATATTAACATTTTGCATTAATTTATTGACTAAACAAATAATTGAATGATTAGATAATAGATAAATATATGTTATTTGATAACTGGAAGAAGCAAATTGAGCCTGCCTTTAGCTCTCCAGTTCGTCACTCTAGCATTGTGATAAATAGCACAGAGCAATTTATTAACAATAGTATTTAAAAGAGATAAAATAATAAATGC
This sequence comes from Epiperipatus broadwayi, assembly GCA_028023455.1. NCBI lineage: Eukaryota > Metazoa > Onychophora > Udeonychophora > Euonychophora > Peripatidae > Epiperipatus > Epiperipatus broadwayi. The sequence goes on from JAQFVV010000062.1 coordinate 3,971,553, forward strand.
TAGTTTATATATATATATGTGTGTGTGACAATCACCTTTATAAACAATATATATAAATATAGGAATACCATTTCCATATTGCACAAAATTGTCAATTGCTGTAGCTAGAAGGTGAGATTATTTTCCATAAGTTACATATTCAACCTTTAAACTTTTATCTTTATATATATAAAATCCAAGAAAATAATATACCACAAGCAAAACACTTGAATAATCAACAAATATAGTGTTACCTATAAAATAGTGTGCCAGTGTGGATCCAATTTCATTGATAAGTTGAAATGTGCATTGATAAAAAGAATTTAGGAACATCAACTTTTGAATAAGCTATTACACTATTCTATGGATAGATTTAAATCTGTGTTTGCGGAATGTTCAGTTATTTATAATGGAAGTTATTGTTCTGACATTGTTTTTATTTTGCATATGTAAAATGATTAGTAAGCTAACTCTTTTCCAGCTTATTCCTTGATATTGGTATCATTAAGTTGATAATATGACTATTGTCTTAATCAAACTCCTGCTTTACCATCTCCTATTGTGTATATAATATGATCATTTGTGACTATCTTTATGTATTACTTAAACATTATGAATCATAATCCATGGTATGCCTTACCTTTTTGCATATAATATAGTTCTGGCCACTAAACATGACATTAGTTATCTGATATATTATGTGTCTCAAATTGTCCATAATCAGGTTTTATTTAATTTTAATATTATTTTTATATCAACACAAAATATTAAATGACTTTCTGTGCTTACATTCAACATATAAATCTAGTAGCAGAAATCTATTCTATTTATTCTAATACACATTGGTTTACCATATATTTGACTAACCAATGGATACTAGTTTCAGATCACCCAAGTTTCTCATTGACAGAGACTAAAAGCCAGAAACTAGTTAAATGGTATAGATTACTGATCAATCAAATATAAAATAGATGGCTTTGGAGAAAATAGAGTAAATTATTTCTTCCAAAAACAATTTCGCTTTTTTATACTTTGTAAATATAATCTCCAGATCTGAATAAAAGATTCCCATCATATGTATGTCTTTATAATATTTTTTACATACATTATAAACTTGTAACAGAAGTTATCATTGCCATAACATTTAAAAGGATTTGTCAAACCCCGTGGTTGTAAATATTATTGTTGTTGCAAAGTCATAAATATCTTTTTCAAATGGAACACTTTTATGCAAATACTTTCAACTTAATGATATTACAAACGTTGGAAGGTATTATAGATAAATAAAGTACTGTAACAAGTGTTTTAAATGATATTATCTATTACAAAATAGAAATCTGAGTAATACAGAATTTAAATTTATTTTGAGATATTTTTTCTATTGCATTTTTTTTAATGATAAAAGATATCTGATCATTCAACAGAATGTGTTATGCAGTAGTCATCAAAATATATTTGTTTTATTAAATAAAATTTTCTTTAATTCTATTAAAATAATAAATGAATCAAATGCTATGTCAGCCTTCATTGCAATAAATAAGAAAAATATCAGAGTGATTCATATCTTAAAGTTTATATGACAATAAATGTAACATGATGCTTCAAAGGAAAAATATTTATTTTAGATCAAGTTTCTATTGTTATTGGTGACACATATATCATAATGATTTAAAGTGATAATACTGCATATAAACATTATATTTAAAATCTAACTATCTGAAGTAGAAACTTTTTTTAGACATATGTATTTAACATTCAAGTGCTTGGATGCTGTGAAAAGAAAAGCTTAGTATTTACATATTCTAATTAAGTTTAGTGCTTTTGAAATCTATTTATGGTCTCATATTCATAGCACTGATTGTTGAGTAGGAGGTTGGGTATAAATATAATGTTTATTAAAATTTATTCAAATGTATGCAGTGACTTAGATAGTCAACTTTTTTGAAAAGAGAAAACAGGATCCTTTTTGTTTATAGAGTTGGAATTGTTGGCTATATGTCATTCACCTCTTGATCTTGAAAGTAAATTATATTTAAAAGTAAAATTAAAAAAAAAAACTATTTCAGTAAATATGTATACTTTAATTAGCTTCTTTTCAAATATTTTAATTCAACAGTTTATTGAATTCATGATCAATGCTACAATTAATTTAACTGAAATCACTGAAGCAAAAATATTTTATTTTAAATTTTGAATTAAGAAAATTCCATTTCTTATATTGAATTTAGATAAAATCTAAATTAACTTCTGATGTAAATCAGTTTAAGTAAAAGTAAATTATTATTTTAATTATTGCTTTTCAAAAACATAGTACCATATAAAATAAGCATATAGTATGCAAAAATATTTACATGTATACAAAGTTATGAATAATAAAATTGTTTATTTAAATTTTCAGCAGAGTTTGAACACTGTTAAAAAGGTGAGTTTTATAAAGAAAGAGTAAAAGACCTATTGTTGCTATCTGTTTGTGATATTTTGCAATTGCATGGTAGTTGTGCTATGAACCAAATAATAAAAATTAAAAAAATATTTTTAAATGTTTTTATTAAAGTTGGAAAATCTATTTGTTATTTTGTTTATTTGTTAACTCACTAGAGGACAGCATAAATATTTTTTTTTTCCAGTTTAATAAGATTTTTTAACATTTTAAAATTGATATTTAATATATTTAAGTTTCATATAACTTATTGAAGTTTTGTACATTTGTGTAAGATATCTACAAAAGTGATAGGACACATTATTTTTTAAAATTTCCAATCAAAATAAAAATGTTAACACTGTTTACTTAAAATTTTCATATTTTTCATCACTTATAAACACACATATTATTATGTACACATACTAAATATGATATATATATATATAAAGGGTATACATTTTAACCTAAAGAAGAAATATCAAGTGATATATATATATCAACTATAAGTGTCCAATCGCTTAAAAGTATGATAGAATTTTATATTTCATTTACTGTGCCAATACTAAAATTTAAAAATAAGTTTTTTTTAATATTAAATGCTTTTATTGACTGTGCACTAAAAAGAAAAATAATTGTTTCTTCAACCACAATTGGTTTTTTTAGATTTAATGTGAAATAAAGCATAAGGGATCCAGAAATTAATTAAGTCAATCTTTATTTTTTATAACAAGGGATTGACTTAATAAATTCCTGGACCCCCCACCCATGTTTTTACTTCAAGTTAAATCTAAAAATCCCAATTGTAGTTGAAGAAACAATTATTTTTTCTTGCTAGTGTACAGTCAATAAAAACATTTACCATAAAAAATTTTTATCTCTATTATTTATTTATTGCAGTTTTCTTTTTAACTAATATTTATTTTGAATCATGGATAATTAAAAATACATGAAGAAATCACAAATATGAAGGGATTGCTGTAATTGTTTTCAGTATTAAGATATTTTACCAGAGATAAATTAAGTATAAACATCCATTAGTTAATAATAAGTACATGTCTTTTTTTACCAAAGCTATGTGAAGAAAATTTGTCACAGATAACTAAATCATCTAACTAAAGTTTGCAAATTAAGACACAATAGCTTTTTACCACCAGGCAATTACCCATATTCAATTCTGGGTCATACTGAAAACCTCCATTAATTATATCCTGGTAAATATAATTAATTATAAATATTTGTGACTAATCTTATTTTACAAATGACATGTTAATGACTTTCTGCCTTTCCATTAATACATAATGGCTTAATATTATATAAGTATAATGCAATAATGTTTTTTTATTATTATATAATTGTAAGTATATCTTCCAAAGCATTTTTAGTTGTAGAATTTTATTTAAAATTTTGACTTCAAAACTTTATTTTTTTAGTTCATTTTTTGATTTCATTTTAATTAATCCATTTTTTTTCTATTTGTATTTAGAAAGCCTTTTGTCAATGGCAAATGGTAGGCATTTCTTTAGTACTTGACATGCTATTAATATCTTACTAGTTTTGTGTACATGCTTGCAAATCATCTAAATCATAAATTAATGAAAATAACATATATGTGTGAATATATTAAATCTTCTGTTATTATGATAAATCAGTAATGTTTGTTCATCATCAGAAATAGTCACTACGTAAACACATTTAACAACTATCTCAATATTTACTATCTCCATACTTACAGCTACAACGTAAAGGTTACAAATCTTTTATATTATAAAATAATATCAGTACAGACAATATTCTTGATGTAGATTCAGATTATTTTTGAGATGTGGGGAATGAAAAGACTACTATAGTAAATGTTGATTTATATTTTATTCAATGGAAAACAGTCTCTACGATTACCAGTAAGCTAATAAATAATTCACAATTATTTATATATTAGTTTTGATATATATATATAACAATTACAAAACTATTTACCTCTATTTTATAATTCTGTAAGACAGAAATTTATATATATATTGTAACGTGGTCCAACCGTTTACCTATGTTTTTTGAAGTACTTATCTTTACGTGAGTATTAACGTGTATATCTATATACGCGTTTGAACAAATATATAAGTCCTTTACATATATATATTTTCTTCGATATCATACACGGTATATTTATGGATGTCTAACTAAAGACTCCAAGTGCCAATCTCACCCATAGGTAAGAATTATACTGGGCAATATGGAAGTATGTAATAGGATGATAAAATGACCTGACCTGCGGCTAGCTTTTCTCAGGCGGGTGGTAAAATTACCGGCAGTAGAAAAAACTCAAAACACAAGTAAAAAAAACTCAAAACACAAAAAAAAAAAACGTTCATCATTTTATACATATTTATTAGTAATAATATTTACGTATCTATCAAAAAAAAATATTATTTACGTAAGTTAAATCAATGTTTTTTCCCTTTTTTTTATTAATCAAAGATTCCTATCAGTTTCCCTTTTGTTGGTTTGCTCTTTTCTTTCTTTACCAAACCCACACACACACGAATACGCTATAATATGTATGTTGCAATGAAGATTTAATTATGGACTAATTTATATGCTAATAAATCCAGTAGGAAATAATTTAAACTCTCCATGCAAAAGGAAAAAAAAGAAATTCAAGTTCACAATTTGGTCAAACAATAGTTTTCTGAATTACGTGGAGTAAGCTTACTAAGAAGTCACATATATATCAAATAGAAAAGGTATCTGTGTTTTCCCTGGGGAATTGATTGGATCCACCTGGTGGAAGAGAAATCTCCGGTCCTTGGATGATAAACAGACTTTTTGAAGTTCGGATTCTATGGCTGAATTCTATTTATTTATTTAATCTTTTACGCATCTCATGACAATCCAACATTTTCTTATTGAGGCGATTTTCCAGGCTTGACATCCTTTCTCCGATATTGGCAGCTGCTATACATTCAGGGGAAGGATTCGAACACCTCACACGTGGAAGTTTCTACCCCAGCCTGAACATATTTTATCAATATATAGTGTTGATCTCTGGATTCTTATTTCTGTATATCAGTCTAAAGTCTGCTTTCTTCCACTCCCAAACTTATAATAATCAATTTTTTTTAATAATCAAATTCATAAAACTTATCTTTCTTTTCAAATCAGGAATTGCCGACTCCGCCCCTCCTCTGAATTCTTTCTTTTCATTCATTTTCCTTTTTCCATTTCCAATTAACATTCCATGTGCCTTCGTTGGAATGTACCGTAAAAGCTTTTAACACTTTTTTTTTAAAAAATTAGTATTAAATTAGAACTTGACATTCAAAGGTTTTTTTTATAAGTCAATTTCATTGTTCTGCAAATCACTGTCTTCCATCTTGGCCTTTATAGTTCTTTCTTTGACTTAATATGTATATATTTAAAAAGTTTATCAAACAAAATGTTTTTATTTTTATTTTGTGAATTTTCATGTTTAATGATTCAAAAACGCACTCATACACATACATAGCGATGTGTATAGCTGGGTTTGGCAAAAGAAAAAAAATCAGAGCAAGTGTATACACCCCATACCTCTTTTATGAGCTTTTTCATTGAAATAACTAAATCTACAATTTAATACGACCACACAAATGACCATTGATTATACATCAACTTGTAAATATTAGTTTTGTTAGTGAAGTAATATATATGTTTTGTTTTTTTCTATAATACATTAGTAATAATATATATATTTAATAATACTTTAAGTATACGAATACGTATTTGTCTAATTATCACAATAGGGCTTGATTATACCTGCCCTGTTGCAATACCCCTCTCCCGGAAGCCTTGAAATATGGTCTACATATTTGAATGGCTCCTAAATATCTGTCCTATACCTGCAAATATTACAATATTTTAATAATTTTATACAAATATTCAATATGTGTGTACTTATATAAATATCAAAATCTATCACTGAAATACACACGCATAAAACAATATTCACTCGCTAAGTCCGATTATATATTTTCCAGTACATTTCCCTTGATTTCATTTCCTGTTCAGGATTCAGTTTCTCCAGTGGTCGATGCCCTTCATATGGATATTTCCACTTTGGCTTAGTCTCACTGTCCCATGTTTTCCTGCCTTCTGTTCTGTCCATTTGTTCCCCATAATCATGAGTCCTCATATCAATGGCAGTTAGCAATTCGGCCACTTCTTCAATAGATGTCCTTCTCACCCCCAGCATCATCTGTTCTACCTTCATTGGCATGTTCTGCCTTACAATACATATTATATTCATTTCTGACAGATTCCAAGTGCCGAGCATTCGTAACCTCGCCACCTGCCGATGGAAAAACTATGAATAGCTTTTCTTATCCTCTTCGGCGTATTTCTCTTGCCTAATTCGATACTGTATTAATTCCTGATGCTCCTCAGACCAAAAAGCATTCCTTATTTCTCACTGATAGTCCTCAAATCAAAGGAGGTGGGCTGCTGAAGAAGTGGGTCCCACCAAGATTGAGCACTTCCCATAAGGTTACCGCATGCTATCACAACTTTTACACTCTTCTGCCATGAGGTTAACACTGAAGTATATTGTCAGGCTTTGCAAATGTTCTATGGATGCCTCTTCCATCTGTCCAGCAAACTGCTGAACCTTTAAAATTGGTTTATATTATCTGGTGCTGCCACGTATTTTACCACCTCATCGGATTTTTCCGTGGCATCTCTTCATTTTACCTGAACACTTTTCTCTTTGCTTCCCTCCATATTGTCATTCATTTCCTTCAATTGTGGTTCTTCTTTGTCTATGTTCGCCTTTTCTTTTCCCTCCCCAGTGCTATTCTCCTTTGCTATTCCCACCTTCTGTTCCAAACTTTCCAGTCTTTCTTCTAATTCCTGAAACTTCGATTCTATATTTTCTAACTTTTTTATAATCACATCCAACATCTTATGTTCCTCTCCCTTTTCTTTCCCTTGTTCCTCCATTTTATTTTGAGACCTTGTTTTCATGAAATTTCATTAAATTCCTTTTTTTTCTCTTGTTTATGTGATATATAGTATATTTCTTTCCTTTTTCTTTTCGTTCTCTATGTGCTAGGTTAAAAACTCCAAACCCCCAAAGCTGAGTGCTGCCCCCTTCCTGGACTTCCTTACACCTTCAATATTTCTTAAGTATATATATTTATAATTTTATTGTGGACCGATCGATATTTCATTATATTATTTTGACACACATTCTGCCCTATATATATATGAAATCCTTGAGTAGCCTGATTTGGCCCACCCACTAATTCGACTTACTCTTGTTTTCCACTTTTATAAAACTTTGCTTTGAAAACTAGTACAGATAGACTATTGTTATTTCAAAACCTTGGTTTCAAAGTTAGTTTCAAATTCAGAAATTGTCAAAATGATTATAAAAGTAAAAAGTGTAAACTATATTAAAAATCATAGCTAATGTGTGGGTGTAAATTAAATATAATTTATTACTCGAATTTCTTTTAAACAACATTAATTTAATAAAAATTATTATTTATTTTTATTTATGACATCTTATAGTAATAAGTGGCAGAAACTCAAATAATTATTTTGTATCCAATTAAAATGGATCAACTATAAAGGTTAACGACTTAAAGACTCGTTTCCTTTTTTTTTTCTAAAATAACTATTACCTTTTTTTTTTTAAAAAAAAAAATCAATCGCGAACCAGAAAAACATTTATGTCCATTATTTATATATATATAAAATCCATAACAAACTGAAAGTTCTTTAAAACCAGTCTAACCTAAACTGATTACTTTATGAAAATGCTTTTATATTCTGCACTCAGATGGTATTTTTCATATAGCCTAAAAAGTTTTTTTTCTTATAAAACTCAATACTAACTACATCCAACTCTGCCAATATAACATAACTTCCATTTTTCTAATTTTTTCTTTTAGCTAAAATAATAATGATCTGACAAAACCGATATGTATATATTTATTTATTTTCCCCCCAAAAAATTCATGCTAATTTCTTTTATATATTTCTTTCCCTCATTGGCCTACTTCTCTTCAATGCCCCACATTGGGCAACATCGTAACATGGTCCAAACGTTTACCTATGTTTCTTGAAGTATTCGTCTTTACGCGAGTATGAACGTGTATATCTATATACACGTTTGAACAAAAATATAAGTCCTATACATATATAATTTTCTTCGATATCATACACAGTATATTTATGGACATCTAACTAAAGACTCCAAGTGCCAATCTCACCTGTAGGTAAGAATTATACTGGACAATATGGAAGTATGTAATAGGATGTTAAAATGACCCAGCCTGGGGCTAGCTTTTCTCAAGGCGGGTGATAAAATTGCAGGCAGTAGATCTAACCCTCTTTTTTTTTAAAAAAATAAAAAACTCAAAACACAAACAAAAAAAAAACCATTCATCATTTTATACATATTTATTAGTAATAATATTTATGTATCTATCAAAAAAAAAATTATTTACGTAAGTTACATCAATATTTTTTCCTTTTTTTATTAATCAAAGATTCCTATCAGTTTCCCTTTTGTTGGTTTGCTCTTTTCTTTCTTTACCAAAATCCACACACACACGAATATGCTATAATATGTATGTTGCAACAAAGATTTAATTATGGACTAATTTATAAGCTAATAAATCCAGTAGGAAATAATTTAAACTCTCCATGCAAAAGGAAAAAAAAGAAATTCAAGTTCACAATTTGGTCAAATAAGTTTTCTGAATTACATGAAATAAACTTACTAAGAGGTCACATATATATCAAATAGAACCGGTACCTGTGTTTTCCCTGAGGAATTGATTGGATTCACCTAGTGGAAGAGAAATCTCCGGTCCTTGGATGATGAACAGACTTCTTGAAGTTCGGATTCCATGGCTGAATTCTATTTATTTATTTAATCTTTTACACATCTCATGATGATCCAACATTTTCTTATTGGGGTGATTTTCCAGGCTTGACGTCCCTTGTCCAATATTGGCAGCTGCTATACATTCAGGGGAAGAATTCAAACACCTCGCACGTGGAAGTTTCTACCTCAGCCTGAACATATTTTATCAATATATAGCATTGATCTCTGGATTCTTATTTCTGTATATCAGTCTAAAGTCTGCTTTCTTCCACTCCCAAACTTATAATAATCAATTTTTTTAATAATCAAATTCATAAAACTTATTTTTCTTTTCAAATCAGGAATTGCCGACTCCACCCTCCTCTGAATTCTTTCTTTTCATTCATTTTCCTTTTTCTATGTCCAATTAACATTCCATGTGCCTTCATTGAAATGTACCGTAAAAGCTTTTAACACCTTTTTTTAAATTAGTATTCAATTAGAACTTGACATTCAAAGGTTTTTTTATAAGTCAATTTCATTGTTCTGCAAATCACTGTCTTCCATCTTGGCCTTTATAGTTCTTTCTTTGACTTAATATGTAAATATTTAAAAAGTTTATCAAACAAAATGTTTTTATTTTTATTTTGTGAATTTTCATGTTCAATGATTCAAAAACACACTCATACACATACATAGTGATGTGTATGGCTGGGTTTGGCAAAAGAAAAAAAATCAGAGCAAGTGTATACCCCCCATACCTCTTTTATGAGCTTTTTCATTGAAATAACTAAATCTACAATTTAATACGACCACACAAATGATCGTTGATTATACATCAACTTGTAAATATTAGTTTTGTTAGTAAAGTAATATATATGTTTTGTTTTTTCTATAACACATTAGTAATAATATATATTGAACCGTGTTCGAATATGTGTCCTCGAAACACCGGTCTCTTAGGCAGAGAAGAACATACTCAGAGAGTATGTATGCCCAAACGATAGCTATAAAGTATATAACTAGCGTTACATTTCCAGGACATAGCTTCTTCTCGCTGTTGAGTTCAACACCACGTCCAAAGCACTTTTTTGTTTGTGTATAACCATGGGCGCCAGCTGCTTATTCTAAAAGAATACTAAAAGAATAGACAACGCACTTTGAACAATGGCCACTAACTCAACGCCTAAATCCACGACTAGCTCAGTTGTTTGTAATCACTAATAGATTATACCTAATTAGTGGTTAAAAGACTTGATAAAAGAATTGTAAAAGGAGTTGATAAAAAGAATTGACCGACAAATAAAGTTTAATTTTAAAGATAATTCATTAACTAACATTTATTTACTAAATTTAAACATTTTATAATTCTAATAAAACACACGCATATTTTAAATTAACATTTCTAAATAGTTTAAATATTCTTGAATATTTTCATAACAGAACACTGGGAATTTATCTACTTTGACTAATAATATTGATATAAGGATCGCGCACATATTAACTCATGCACACACATAATAATAATAAAGTATTACATAGCATTTGAAATTTAAACACACATATCAATAGTTCATTTATGTATGATATAAAGTTCATATAATTAGACTCTTGAAAGATTCGTATGAATTAATGCAATGCAATGGCTATTACAGTATAAACGAAATAAGCAAATGTTTTTACCTAGGCTTTTGAATATAGACGTAGAATTTTGTTCTCTTTGGAGGCTGCTTTCGGTGAGAATATTTCCATTATGAATGCTTACCAGCCGGCTGGAACTTTTCCTTGATGAGTTTCCTTACTTTTCACGATTATTACTATTGGAGACAATTAAATACTGATGGAGATTTTCTAAGTTGTTACGTTGACATTATTTCACGGATAGATCTTGCTGTTTTCATCAGACTTTTTAGGCTGTGGAGAGGCGTGAATTCCCAAAATCTTCTCAACACTGCATTTTGTTTCTTAACTGACTCAATTAATTTCCTGAACTGCACTACTCAATTACTTTATGAACTGCACTCACTCAACTAATTTGTGAACTGAACTACTGTCCGATAAAAAGTCTATTTATACTTGCGCCTTGTTGTCTTTCTAATATCTCCGGCAAAGATCTGTTATCGAAATTCCAGTCATAATCATTTGATAAATGTGTTTTGAAAGATTCCTTAATTAGTAATAGCCATGCAAAAACGTATTGTTTTATATTAATTAATATCTAATAGCCATTGCCATGTTTTTTAATGATAATCTTCTTTAACTTTCATTTATTTATAATATTTATTCTATTGTTGACAATCGCACATATATATGCACATATATTAGTTTTAACATTATTTTTTCTTTAATTAAACTTGAATGAAAAGAGATTTGTATATTTTAACTTTTTAAATTATATTTTTACGAATACTAATAAAAACTCTTTACTTCCTTTTGTAACCCTTAGTTTAATTTCTCTAACGAAACACCCCTCTCCCCTTCTGATTAATTGATTGTAGCTCTTATTTCAGAAATTAATGATAGAAAACTATTTGATTCTTATCTTTTCCGAAAACAAGCTGCAATAAACTCAACATTTAATTTTATGTTTCTCTTTATGAAAAATTACTTTAATAATTTTTTTTCGATAAAATTATATGTGCCTATATCAATATAGGTACAATATATATTTTTAATAATACGTATTTGTCTAATTATCGCAACAGGGTTTGATTATACCTGCCCTGTTGCAATATATAAACATTAAAAGCATAAAGCTAAACTAAGTTTAGTCAATAAATAATCAAAATTATCCACATTCCCAATTCAATCAGACTATCCAAGAAAATAAACTCTAAGACACTACCAATGGTTTCACTATTACAAGCAGACTTCTCAAGTGTAAAGAATTACAAATAACATATGTAAACTAAACTTACCCATAATTCCACTTACCTACTATATACCTTTAATATCAAAAGAACTTTTAAATAAGTTAATTGCTTTAGTTTCATACATTTTTAATAATAAAAATTTTCATTATTTTTATTTCATTTCTATATATATAACAGTTACAAAACCATTCACCCTTATTTTATATTAACTCTGCATTACATAGAAACTATCAGTTATATTGAAGACATTTTTTTATTTATATTCCTCCACTCACAATGAATAATACCTTGCAAACTCGTTTTCTAAAAATTCTTCAATTTTTTTTATCAATAATGTTTCACTTTCTATTTTAATTTATTTGTCTTGAATTATTTAGGATTTTCTTAATTTGATGTGTTTTTAAAATATTAAAATGGAAAAATAAATTGTTGAAAACCATTAAGAAAAAAATAGCAAACAACTTTTGATGATGATTATATTTATAACTATTTATAGTGCCTTTGTCAAAAAATGTTGAAGAGGTACTTATAGCTTTCCATAAGATAAAATTTACCAAAACATCCTTATTATCATTATATATATATATTAATAAAACAAATTACTAATATCTTAAATTCTTATTTGTTCATTAGAATTTTACCATTTGAAGTATAGCACAGTAAGAATGATAGACTTAAGAGTCAATGATTTCTGAATCTATTCCTAGCTCAATCTGTGATTTTGATAATTTAGGTTATATGCATTTCTAAGCATTGATTATTTTTCTATTTATTTTATCAGAATTACAAACTTATAATAATGTCTAATATTTTAACAAAATATTACTATTTATAAGAAATAGATGATATATAAGACAGGCAGTAAATAAGTTAAAATAAAATAGAATGGGGTTTTTATGTTTTTAGATAGCACTTAATCCATATAAGAGCTTGGGTTTCAAATAAAAGAGGATCTCCTTTTACTTCAACAAAAAACTCCAGCAAAAGAATTATTATAGATTAATGACAAAACTTGTATAGTCTCAGAATAGTTTTTTTGGCAACATCAAAAATTACAAGTTATCTCTGTTTTACATGAATATAATCTTATTTCTTTATTACAATAGCAATCCATGCGAATATAGAGAAGTTTAAAATACTATTTGCATAATGTCAAGAAATATGTTATTCTTTCACATTCTATTACCTACAAAAATAGCTTTTTGGGTTTACATTCATAGTGTTTGAAGCAAAAGAAGACTTTCTTTTACTTCAACAAAAAACTCCAACAAAAGAGCTATTATAGGTTAATGAGAAAACTTGTTTAGCCTCAGGGATTATCAATTAGTAATTGATAGTTTCTTGACAAGATCAAAATCTACAAGTTATCTCTATTTATATAGATATAATCTCATTTCTATTCTTTATTATAACAACAATCCATATAAATATTTAATTAAAAAAATACATATATGCGTGTGTGTTCTGTATATAGTTTTAATAGTTGTGTACTATGAAGACCAAAAATGTACTTTTATAGACAAAAAAAAATTTTCAAAAATATTGAAAATGTTTTTTGTTCTCAGTAAAATGTTTGTCACAATAAATTAATTGTTTATAAAATGAAATGATGATGAAGAGATTAAATAAAAATTGCCTAAAGATTGAGACAGCAAATAAAAATCTATGTTAATGGTTTTGAGAAACTAGTAACATGATCAGGTAAGTGTGCCAATATCAGGGAAAATTACATTTAAATATATATTTTTTAAGGATGTCATATCTGTTTCAAATTTTACACCAGGAATTTCTTAACATGATTGATTAATTATATATCTTTAAAATAAGCAGTTTAGTCTTAACAAATTTTAACAAAGCACTGAAGTTTTATTGTTTATATGGAAGATTGAAATTAGAAAATTATTTTTTGTTAAGCAGTTTTCTCATTTTGTAATTTTAAAACAACAGAAATGTGATGGCAGTGATTCTTTGACTTAAAGTTACAAGGCAAAGGAATTCACACAAACCAGAATTGTTCACTCTATATTTTTATCAGCTTTATCTCACTGTATGAATTCTAAACTTGTATGATAGTTTAACTTTTTTTTTATGTTTATATGTAAAAATTAATAAAGAACACATTTTGTTTTATTTTTCAATTTACTAAGCATTCATCATTATACACTTTAATCTTTAATGGTTGTTATTGTCATGATATAAATTATCCATTCAATTCTCAACTTTGTCAAAATTTTTGGTTATATAGACTTTAGGGCACTATTTTTCTTTCCTCTTATTATTATAAACAGATGTTCCTGGTTTATGTTTCTTTTTAATTGATTGCTTTAACAATTTTTTTAAGACAATGTAAATTAAACAAAAAATTTTAATATTCTATAAATAAATGTGAAAAATATACTCAGCTTGAAAGGCTGTCATTTTTGTAATAGTTTTTTTTAATTGGTTGTAACAACTTGGCCTGTTTGGTACACTTCAGAAATGTATCCAGTAAGATATTAATAAAGCTGAATTAAAATTAAAATTTTTAAATGTAACTGTCTGTTATATTTGATATGTGAATTTGACAGAGTTATGGACAACTATATATAATAAGATTATTTACTGGAGTGCATTTCTGAATATAAAAAAATTCAGAGGATCCTACAGTAAAATATTGTGGACAACTATACATTCACATGAATATTTTTATATAAGATAATAATTTAATAATGATTAAAAATATTTTTAGATTTTTCATACTTTGTCTGTTGTAAATTAGATTATAGGCTACTGCATAGTGGTTCAACATGTCACTGTAATGGTTGACCTTTATTAATAGTTTTGTTTACCTGACCTTCAGAAGGTGTTCGAGTAATGCTTTATGGAAAAGACATACATTCATGTGGATTTTATTATTTTTTACAATATGTTTCTATTCACTGTTTTAAATTTTAAATAAAAATCTATTGCTTTATTAAATCCAATAATAAGAGAGGTAGTTTTAAGAGTCCCCGTATTTCTCAATTGAAAAAAAAAAAAAAGAATAAAGAAAGAAATATCAAAGAAATTTAACTATTACACTCACAATTGAAAAAAAAAAGAATAAAGAAAGAAACATCAGAGAAATTTAACTATTACACTCAATCATTACTTTGGTACTCAAGCATACTAAAGAGTTTCTGAGAAAGTGAATATATAATAAATGTTAAAAAAATTAATTTTCACTATATTCATTATCAGCTACCTTTATCGTGATATTAATAGTAACCAAATAGTTTGTTGCTTATGATGCCACTTGATGTTTGTGGACATTATATAATAGATCCAAGTTGAGATCCATAAACCTTTAGCTCTCAAAACTGCCACTTTATCATTGCACTAAGTTTTACAAAGGATTCTAATGCATGAACTGATAGTTTGAAATTTGAAACATTCCAAAGATTAATTTAGATTTATTTTTATGTATGTTGGAAAAATTAAATCATTCATTTTTTCTTTTTATAATTATTATATGTATATTTATAAAAATTGTTTACTTATTAATAAGATCTTAATTAATTAATTATTCTCTAGTTTGGCTTAAAAAAGGGTTCAAAAAATAAGCTTTTATTGAAAGTTTAAATAGCAAATACAAGTTAGAATTAAGGTTTCATATACAAATAAATATCCAACTCAGATGAGTTCTGGTAAAAACATTTAATAAAGTTTTTTTTTTTTTAAAAAATACAGCATTAAAATTTTTCATCATTTAATAATAAATTCATATTACCAAGACTAATTATTGCAAGACAATAGACTATTCGTAAAGAAAAAATAAATATTTGATTAAAAAATTTTGAGTTTCAATAACGTTTTATTTATTCCAAAAATAATAGCAATGAAAACAAAACTAAAAAAAAACCTAAATTCATTGACTCAATGACCTTTGTAAATTCTATTTTATATCTAGCTTTCACATCACATGATCACCATTTCTTATGCTTACTCATAACTGTTATTAAAACAGGTAAAACTCTCCATACAGTAGTGCCATTCAGTGCAAGCCAGAGTAATCAATGGATGTCATAAGGCTTGTGCATAAAGTCCCTATCTAGTGTCTACTCATACAATATCCCCAGACTAGTTTTTAGCTTGTGGCTTTCATAAGTGAGGAGCTTTGGATCTGAGAGCACTGCACCTAGATCTTGGGAACTAGTCTGGGGATATCGGATGAGTAGGCACTAGATAGGGATTTTATGCACAAGCCTTCTGGCATCCATTGATTACTCTGGCTTGCATGAGTGGCACTACTCTATGGAGAGTTTTACCTGTTTTTATATCTAGCTTTAGGTGATAACTTTACCACTGTTAATTCACTGAAGATGTGTTTACATTTAACAGCTATCAATAATATATTATTGCTTAGTTCATTTACAATTTATTTGCATGTATTTTGTGTATACAAACAATACAGTGCAATACAGTATATCATGTGACTATAGAAATTCTATTCATAAATTTTACACAGACACTTATTTAAGTATAATATTCATATATACAAATTTACATTCAAAAATATTTTGATTATTTGACACAAGTTAAAATTAAATAATAATAAAAAAATAGAAATTTATTATTTTGAAATACAATAAAAAATATATGGTAACTTACTGTATTTCTAATTTTTTTTTTTTTGGCTCACAATTGAATTATCATTAACTGTATTTTCAAAATTTATTATTTTTCTAAAACTAAAACTTTGTTTATTTTGGTGCATACTCATATGGATGAAATACAAAGTTGTATCAAACGTTTTTTGATAATATTAAAGGAGGGGAAGAACATTTTACAAATGCTTGTGCTCTTCATGGTATTTGCTATTTAAGCTAATTGGAACAAATTGGGAAAGTAATTCTTTTTTTTTTTCTGAAAAAGTCATATTTTGTAGAAACTGTATTTGTCAGAATAAAATTTAGACATTATTTGAGAAATTAATTTTTATTTAACTGTTATTTTTTAGCAGATAAAGGTCAAAATTGTTAAAAAAAAATAATTCCATGTTTTCTATAAAATTATAAAAAAAATAATTGAATGGTTTTATTGCTCAGGAATTCATAAGAAGTTTATGCACTTTGGTGACAGAACTAGGTATAATTCAGTCTTGCATTGGTGGTCAAAAGGTCAGCGTGACTGCCTTGCACTTGCAGGCAGTTGCCCGGGTTGCGGGTTCGCATCCTGGCCGATGCTATGACACTTAAAAAAAAAAAAAACTAGGTATAATCCATGAATCTTAAATACCAGAGTCTGCCCCTCTGCCACTTTACCAAAATATGGAGAGCATTATAAAATTTAGTTAGAATTACAAAAAATATTACAAAATTGAATGATCTATTTTCCATCATAAGTTTGATTTAACATATACATAAAAAAATAATCTCATTTTATTTTTATGGAGGTAATTCCTAAATAAAGATTGATGAATTGTTCTAAGCTAATTTTTCAAATTGGAATTATGCAGAGTTTGAAAAAAATTAACTCTAATCCTATGTTTATGCGCAGCAACATATAATTTTATGAACTATTTTGTTGGTCTTGTGGTACTGCAGCACCAGCACAGTCCCCTGATATGTCTACTAGTGAATTCGTGCTGGTAAAACTTTTTGACAGTTCCAATCAGCTTAGAATTCTTTCAGTTATCTGATTTACAGACACTTCAATTAATCAATGCTCATAAATTGGAAAACTAATTCTCCTTAGCTAGCAAACAAGAATGGAAAAACACATAAATCCTCATAATTGTCAAGCCTAATGATAATGCCTTCTCCTTCATTATTCTTTCATGAGGGGGCATTGAAGAGGCCTCTATGAAGCAATGGACTACTTAAAGGCTGATATACCTTTTGTTTGTCAGGTAATACTTTAACTACAATTGAAATATCTAACATGAATTGTGTTTTGCAGTACCACATAGCAAGTTATGAAATAATAATAAAGTTTGTGTATTTAACTTTAATTTTATATGTAACTAGAATTTAAAAAAATGTGATTTTGCTTTTAAAAATTAAACTAAGTTGAATAATTAAATTCTTTAAGTTATTTTTAAATGTTTTTATTTCATAAGCCAATCTATTTTAAGATTAAATTATTTTGTTTACTTTGATAAACTAGACAATTTTTCTCATACTTTTATAAATTCCAAGTACTGACCTGGCTAGAATTTAAAATGCAGTACACATATAAAAATGAAAAATGTAAAAGTATTAAGGTGTCCTGAATTTTTAAAAAAATATGTTAAAAAAAATATCTTTGTTTTATTTTAAAACAATAATTGTTATTTATTATAAAATGATTAAAAAAATCAAGAGAAATCAGTGAACTTTTTAAAAAGATATGTAATAATAATTCAATTAAAAAGTCAAACTTTTACAAACTAGGAAGACTTAATGCAAAAAAAAACAAAAACACTGTAAGTGTGGCAGAAAACAATTGCTAAAATTATAAAACATAAAACTTATGTATGCTTAATATAGAAACAAATGTATCTGTAAGAATTATTTTATAATGAGGTAATGAAAAACAGATTTACTGTCTCTGAAGAGTCATTAGAAATAAGAATTGTAATCAGGCAATATAAAATACAATTTATCACTAATTTCATGTCTTAGCTCCTAATGCTAAAATTCAAATTAAAAACAAAAAATACAATTATAATATGTTGCAGTCTTTGCCCCTGGTAAAGGGATGATTGATCATATTTCTACAGTCACTGAACCCATAGATGTTTTTATCTTTATGACTCCTAGTAAAACCATTAGACTATAAAATAATTTTTAGCATATATTAAACAGGCAAAACTCTCCATACAGTAGTGCCATCCCGTGGTAACCAGAGTAATCAATGGATGCCAGAAAGTTTGTGCATAAAATCCCCATCTAGGGCCTACTCATCCAATAACCCCAGATTAGTTTCTGGCTTTTGGCCTTCGTCAGTGATCTGAGAGCACTGCACCAAGATCTTAGGATCTAATGCAACCCTCCAGCAGCCACTTTTTATCTCTACTTAACAACAAAACTATGAGAATGAAATTGAAAACACAATAATATTTTCAATCAAAGCTCAATAGCTTATATAGTCATATTGGTCTGAACCCAGTTCTGCATCCATACATTTTGATGTCTTTGGCTCTTTAACAAGCATATTGGTGTTAAACTACAACATCTCATGATCACCATCTCTTATGCTAGCACATAACTGTTACTAAACAGGCAAAACTCTCCATAGAGTAGTGCCAGCCTATGCCAAGCAGAGTAAATAATGGATGCCAGAAGGCTTGTGCATAAAATCCCATCTAGTGCCTACCTTTCTGGCTTGTGGCCTTCGTCAGTGAGGACCCTTGGATCTGAGAGCACTGCACCTAGATCTTAGGATCTAATGCAACCTTCCAGCAGCCACCTTTTATCTCTACTTAACTGCAAAACTATGAGAATGAAATTGAAAGCACAATAATATTTTCAATCTAAGCTCAATAGCTTATATAGTCATATGGGTCTGAACCAAAGACACCAAAATGTATGGGTGCTGAACTGAGTTCAGACCGATATAACTATATATGCTATTGAGCTTAGATTGAAAATATTATTGTATTTTCAATTTCATTCTCATAGTTTTGTAGTTAAGTAGAGATAAAAGGTGGCTGGATTGCATTAGATCCTAAGATCTAGGTGCAGTGTTCTCAGATCCAAGGCTCTTCACTGATGAAAGCCATAAGCCAAAAACTAGTCTGGGGATATTGCATGAGTAGGCATTAGATGGGGATTTTATGCACAAACCTTCTGGCATCCATGGTTGGCACAGGGTGGCTCTACTATATGGAGAGTTTTGCCTGTTTAATAAGTTATGTGTTAGCATAAGAGATGGTGATCATGTGATGTTTAGTGGTTTAACACCAATCCTGCCTAATAGGATAGTGATGGTTATGGTTGTTAAAGAGTCAAAGAGACCAAAATATATGGGTGCTGAACTGAGTTCAGAACCATATGACTATATAAGTCTTGAGCTTAGATTGAAAATATTAGTGTGTTTTCAATTTCATTCTCATAGTTTTGTAGTTAAGTAGAGATAAAATGTGGCTGCAGGAGGGTTGCATTAGATCTCAAGATCTAGGTGCAGTGCTTACAGATGAATGCCACAAGCCAGAAACTAGTCTGGGGATATTGGATGAGTAGGCAGTAGATGGGGATTTTATGAACAAGTCTTCTGGCATCCATTGATTACTCTGGTTGGCACAGGGTGGCACTACTGTATGGAGAGTTTTTGCCTGTTTAATAGAAGTTATGTGCTAGCATATGTGATGTTTAGTGGTTAAAAATAGCATGTTATGATTGAAAAATTTATGTATATAAATGTAAACTTCTTTTGCAAACATGGGTCAAGTATTAAATAATAAAATTCCATAATCAAATGATACCATAAAATCATCATCAGAGATAAGTCATTATTTCTTGTCAAAAATAAAAATCGCGTTCATCCATCATCACTGGCAGATTGCCATTGCAAATATTGTAGTCTGTCTATATCCACAGACTTTTGCACATCCAGAGGGTACCCAACATGTAGTCTATCATTCATGATTGCTTTCTCTCTTCCATAATTTATTATTGTATTGGTTTTGTTATAATTGCATTTCTGTTATTTTAATCTGCATAATTTTAAAATGAAATTACATCATATGCATGTGTATATATTAAACTCATATCTTATATAGGGTTTGCTATGAGGCATAAATTTCAACTACATTTGGGATGGCTTGGATTTTAATGCAGTAAAAATACTATTTCATTGGTTATTTATTTATCTATACATTATTATTAATGACTGTTCACCATTTTTGTATTAAATAACTTTTCTTTCTATTATTATTAAACCTTTTTAAAATAAAGTAATAAATCAATATTTTGAATAATGATAATAGTATATTCTTCAATCAAGATTGTTGATAACCATGTGCTTTTACAAATCTTTTATTATAGGCGGAGTTCAAACTCAGACTTTTACACGTCCCACTATTCTCAGTGCCATCTCATATTGCTGACCCACCTAATCACACACATGTTGAAAAGATAAATAATCACCAATATACATATTTTATGCTAAACCAGCAATCATCAGTTGGTCTAGATTACTATCCTCACACATATATACAATCAGTGCTCAGCTTTATATTAAGATAACCAATCTTCATATTTTAATGGACAGGCTTCAAACTATTCTGACTCACAACTCTTCAACCTTCCATTTCATTGAAAATATAATGATGGAATGTTCAAAGCCCTTGTTAGTGCCAAGGTTGTCATTCTACCCATGTTGACATATTAGTCATTCTGACCCCTTATGTACAGGAGAATAATCCATTTATACATACATATGCGAAGGATGGCCAGACATTTTACACACTATTTATATAAATTAATACATTGTATAGGCTCAAACCTGCATTTATATATGTAATACATGCGGGATTCGAACTCTGACTTTCACCGACCCACTACACTCAGTGCCATCTCATATTGCTGACCCACCTGATCACACACATGTCCATTAAAGTATGAAGATTGACTATCTTAATATAAAGCTGAGCACTGATTGTATATATGTGTGAGGATAGTAATCTAGACCAACTGATGATTGCTGGTTTAGCATGAAATACGAATATTGGTGATTATTTATCTTTTCAACATGTGTGTGATCAGGTGGGTCAGCAATATGAATTGGCACTGAGAGTAGTGGTTCATGTGAAAGTCTGAGTTCGAATCCCGCATATAATACATATATAAATGTAGGTTTGAGCCTGTACAATGTATTAAATCCTTTATTAGTATTTCTAATTAGAGTAGAATGACTATTTAAAACAATGTTTTTACTCATTATGCTGTGAATTTTGTAAAGCATTTTTAAAAACTGTTTTAAGTGCATAAATTGTTATGAATTTGAATACACCAAAATTTGTAATAATATTACTAAATACAGAAATTTTGACTTACGCAATATAGTTTCATGTCAAATATCTTGAGATTGCTTTCATCTTTTGCCTACCAGCAATTTATATTGAATCAATTACTGATTTAAATATAAAACATCAACAATTATTTGGTTTATACCAATTATTGTTATAATAAAATATTGAAAATAAACAAAATGTAATATAAATGGTTTCTTCTTTGACAAAGTTTGGAGTTCATATAGTCAAGTTAAGTATTCCCATCTGCTAGAAGCTCTGAAATCATTATATACCATGTAAAACCCATATACTTTTTACTCTCTATTATGTAATTATTTTTCCATCACAGATCCTTTTCTTCTATCTCATTATAAACAAAAAATTATTTCTTTTATTTTCTTTATTTTTATGTTTTGTGACTCTACATACATTTTATCCTCATTCTAACCTTCAAAACCAAGTATAAAATATTCTCCTATTTCCACCACATAACACACATTTACAATCCAAATTATTATTATATTTTTGCCTTCTTACTCTAGTGTTAAAATCTCCTGCCTTTGCATCAAATAACTATAAGCTTCCTATAATCTTACTATGTATCTTTTTATACTTTAAAGTATTTTATTTTTGTTATTTTTTTAACATTACTTTTTTCTCTAGCTTACCACCTATCTTTTTTCACCACTCCTCATAATTATATTCTTGGAATATATTTTTACATACTTATCCCATTTCTTATATAAATACATAAAAATAAATTCTTTGTCAACTAACTTTGCATATGTTTTTTAACTTTCTCTCCATGTTATCCAATTAAACACTAGTTTTATACTGATCTATTTCATAGCTTTCCAAATATTTTTAATTTGCTTTTAAATTTTATCACAAAAAACATACACTATTTTCTTATAAAATGTCTTATTTGAAGTCCATAATTATTCACCTTTGCATATCACTTTACTTCTTTTTGAATTCTATCTAAAAATTTCTGGGTATTCAAGTCAATACTTGCATCATTTCCAAATGTTAAATCAGATACTGCCCATTCCATCTCAAATTATTCTACATACCTCATGTTTATTATATAAGGAATTTTCCAGATTTTTAAATCAATCTTACTTAACAAATTACTGCACCTAAATAACTAAACTCACTCATAAACTAATGACTATTAATTTTATCCTTTCTATTAATTAGCAGAATTTTAGATTTTCATTATTGAATTTAATTTTAAAATTTTTCTTATCTCTGCATACTATTCTACTAACAACTCTACATTTCTTTTACACCATTTTCCAAAAAGTCACATTTACAAAAAAGTAAGCCAATATATTACGTACTTTCCATGATCAAAGTGCTCATTCCTGCCTTCAGTCTCTATCATAAGCTTACTTCTATTTGAAATAAAATAAATTATAAAAATATAAATGTTTTTTAATGTGATTCTATATTTAACTTTCACTATTTTACATTTCCCAATTAGTATTTATATAAATTATTATTATAAAGACTTTTAATAATATATTCCTATATTTTCAAGATTTCTTCACAATCTACTTCTATTCATCTTATTATAAACTTATTCTATATCTAAAAATGATATAAATAATTGATTATTTAATATAAATTACTCCTTCCACATCCATGGTATTTGATTCCAAATCAGGTTATAGAAATCTAAATATGTATTTTTAATACCCATGTGTGTGTATATAAATAAATAGTATAAAGTTATACTAGATTTAATTATAACAAATATTACGCCATCTAGTATTAAATTTTTCAACAGTATTTGATTTAGAACTTTATAATTTCAGATAGCTCTGCTGGAAAATTTAATGGTAGGTAGTGTGATATTTATGTGTGAGTATACATATTTAGGGCAATATTTTATTATGTGGGAAAAATCTGGCATGAAATTCATATAACAAACATGAAGTACATAGAAAAATATTGGAGATGAGAACAAAAATAATTAAATTTACGCAGTGAACTTTATTTTTTGTTAATTTCTAATATTTTATACTTTGTTTACTATTTTCTTCAATCATTGATAATTGAATAGGAAATAATATTGTACATAAATCAGAGACTGAAGTATCCCTTTAAAATTATATCATTTTAGCAAAGTGTAACAACTATTATTAGATCAAGTAAATTTGTTCACAACTTTTTTTAAAAATATGTAAAATAATTCTTATTTGAGGTTAATTGATATCCTTTTTCAATTTCCAGATACTATGAATTATAGGAAATGAATTTGAATTGCAATAAAATTGTTTATGCATGAATTGAATTCACTGCTATATAATACAATTACAAGATTCTTACCAAAATAATTTTTTTTATTTAAAACTTTTTTTATTTTATACGCATATAAAAATAAGTTAAAAACTATAATTTGATATTTACTTATCAACTATTTGCACAAGATGGCCATTTTGTTCATTACAAAATATTTCAGCTTCTTTCCATGTTTTGGCTGCATTATCAAGAAAATAGCATGAATCATCAAGACAATCCTAAAACAAATGTATAATTATTTTATATAAATAGTTACTTCTGTAAAATTTCAGAACTAATTTTATTAAATAAATATTATCATGCATTATTAATGATATAAAAAATTTATTTAAACATATAACTATAAATAAAATGAAAATTCCCTTGATCCATGATCAAAAAAAGATAGATACATAAAATTGATAGAAAAGGAATCTGTTACAGGAACCCATTAAAAGCTACAGATAAGAATAATTTAGTGATTATTCCCTGAAATGTTATAAATGTAAAGTATAATTTAATTAATAGTTTTAAGTACAATTCAGTTATTATAATTCAAAACATTCAACATCTATTATTTTCAAAATGTTAATGTATCTATATATACATATGGTCTTTTGCTTTATAGTACTTAATTGTTTAAAAAAATTGGTAATTTACTCCTACTGTGAGAAAAGCCATGGATACTGAATTTGAACGCTTATATTAGCAGTGACCTACAGGGAATTTTTTATTATATAGATGTAATATTTTCAAACACTGAAAAAAATTGTGTGTACTAAGAAGATTGGGGCAATATTTGTGGGGTTATTAAGAAATAAATAAACGAACATTCAATTTTATATCTATAAGGCTAATCAAATATATTTGAAGAATTATTGTAGTGGACTGATTATTAGATTATTACACACACTGTTATTATTTTTAAAAGGAAGTTAGAAAAACTGTGTCCAATGATTGATCATCTGCAAGTAGTGAGCATCAAAATAAGTGTTATAGAATAATTCAAATATTTCAATAAAAATTAAAGGATTTGTAATCAACAATCAGATTAACTACTAGAGTTCTAAAGCAAATAATTTTGTGCATAAGTTACTGATAATCTTTTATTATTTCCTTTATCATTATTCTTATGTATATAAATTTGGAAAATTTGTTTACTGGTCATGGGATTTTGGCCTTATGGTAATTCTCTTGATGATTTTTTACTATTATGAGCAAAGCCATGGGGACAGTTAGTATAAATATATAATTTTAATAATACATAATTACTTTTTTAAAAAAAATAGGCATTAATATTGAAGCAATGAATCTGTAGGCCAGATCCACACTTCACATCTTTCTATATTGCTAAACTAGGACCGAACCAGATCCATGCATGTAACAATGTTTATAAAACTTTCTGTCTGCCATATTACATAAATTCAATTTTAGACCAGCTAATAAGTGTTTAAAATCTAAAAATTTTCTATTTCAAATTTTTAATTATAAATATTGGAGGGGCCCAGATATATATATATATGCACAAATACATATATATATGCACAAATACATATATATATAATTACAGACATAAACTTTTATAAAAATCAATAAATAAATTTTTAATATGCTATTTTTTTTAAGTCAAAGTATTTTATTCTGGAGATTTACTTTTGTGATAAACTCTGCTAACATTCTTTAGCATAAAACAAAAGAAAGACCATTAACAAAATAGTAATGGAATTTCTAATTAAATTAAAAGTAAAACAGAAAAGATATTTGAAACAAAAATTCTTCAAATTTAAAAATAGATTTGAAACAATAAAATCACTGAGTTTATCAGGAGAGGGGATCTTAAGAATACAATACAAAAATATTTTAGATCGATCATTACGGTCGTTGGAATTTTATAGATCCACTTGGCCTTGGGCAAATGAAAAGGGAAACTTCCAAAAAGTATTCAGAAAGGGTATAAATAACCCACAAGAACAATAGGAGTCAGCCAGCCATAGATTTGTTAAGTCAGTGTATAGCAAATCAATGCTGGTTTAATTTTTAAATAAATATACATATATGTCAAAGCATGGTAGTGGGGTAATGGTTCTTAGCCTGCCCATTTCCCATTATCCCAAGTATGATCACCAAAATACTATAAGCTGGAGAAACTTTGTCAAATTTTAAATGTTGGACTGCCGAACTATTGAACTCTTAAATCAAACTCATAGCTATTTATGCCTGTGCAGAAATTATGAAAAACTACTCCAAATTCATATTTCATCATGGGACCTAAATTTCCAAAAGGAACTCAGAATAAATTAAGTAATATGTTTTCAATTGTTCATTTCTAACCAACTGATTTGTTCTTCAAATTCCAGTTGACCTTATAATGTAATTTTGCTACCTCTAAATGTCTTCTTAAATGAAATTTCCTTAATTAAATGTAAATGTTTTATTAACTAAACTCTGTAACCCTGACTTGCTATAAACTTAAATTTAATGTCTCTGCTCTAACTCTATCTGTCTTAAAATTATGCCTCTATTAATGCAAGACTTTTCTCTTAAAGCAGTTTAGAAAGATTATTATTATTTACTTCTGAATGTATTTGTTAAAGATTTATAAATGTCTGATTTAAAATGATATCTATATGATAATTTGTTCCATCTCAACAAAAGTTTTATAATTAAATAATTTTGCTTCCTATTTCCTGACCAACCTCTGTCAGTAAATAAATAACTCTTATGCACTAAATGATTATTACTTGGAGCACCTCTTTTTATCAAGATGAAATAATTTTGTTTTACTTTATATATTTTAAAAATATTTTATGCATATATGGTTGAGTTTTGGGGGAGATGCTGGGTCAAGTGTGAAACTTTATTTAATTATAATGAAAGGGAAGGGGTTTAGAAAGTTTCTTCTTGCCAAACAGTAAGAGAGAGTATAAAATGTTTAAATTTAAAATATTGATGGGATTTTGTTTTGAAGGGACGTGTCACCCAGATAAATGATATTCGTAATAATATTTAGGCTATTGTGTTGATATGATCTTGGTCAATCTATATAATATCAGTATAATCTTTCATGGCTCAGTACAATTTTCATATTTAATTTTAAAATATGTTTTTCCAGTATTTGTATTTTGCCATGCCAGCACTTTGCTTGATCGCCTGTTTTTGTTCTTTGTTTGCTTAAATCAAAATTATAACATGTGATATATATTTACAGGCTAAATTTTTTTATCATATGAAAGACAAAAATGGGAAGACCCAGAGTAAGGTGAGCTTAGCTAGCCTTGGTGATTCTCAGTCTTTCGCCTGAAAGTTTTGAGGTTTGCAAACTATTTTATCTTTATTCTCTTTGCATCAGTGGAACGGGGCAAGGGAATTGAGTCTGTACTGGTGATGTAATGTCAAATGCTGGGTATGATTAATTTCTTTTGTTTCTGAGCACATCATGGAGGGTTGACAATGGTCTGATCATATTATTTATATTTTACTATCAGTGAAGTATATAGTTGTGAATATCGTGATCCGTTTACATTTAAATGTGTCATTCTCTTTGAAGCCAATTCCTAAAAATATGATCAAATATTTCTTTCTTAGAATAATTTTTACTTATATTGAAGTTACTTAAAATAGGGCTGTTATATATTTGTTTCTTATATCACATACTTGAATGGGCATCTACCATAGAACTCTAATCGTTTTATCTGTTTAAATTGGCATATAAACTATACTGCTTGCTTATATGAGTCATAATAAATGATATCGAAATTGATGTTAACAAACAATGCAATAAATCAGAGAGACATTAAAAAAATTATAGAGATGTTTTTATTAAATGTATATGTGAATTTAATCTACCTGTGGTTCATTTCCATTAATTTCATTCTAAAATTAGCATTTCTATTTAATTATTGTGCTGCTATCTGATAACTCAAGGTCACACCCATACCATTCCTATTTTTAAGTTCATGAATAGGTGTAATTAAAATAAATGTAGAGTTAAACGTTAGAAGTAGTCGAGTCTCAAGTTTCACCATTGATGCTGCCAGCCAGAGTTTAGAGAAAATTAATTGCTTGCCTCGAAAATGTTGTTAATTAGTTAGTAGATTTAGAGAGTGGGTAAACAAGGCAGAATCCATAAATATTGTTGATCTTTGATCTCACATAAGGTTGGATTCGAGGTACTTTTACCCAGAGTGTGAATCGTGTTGTGTTAACATACAATTTTGACTGGTACAATATTGATCATAGTGATTAGATAATTATTTACATAAATATTTATTATATGCTTTTATATTAATTTGCCCTGTCTGTGTACATTTCTGTTTGTATGTTCATATGCCCATATTTTTGACTTTTTAACAATGAAAAAAATCCATTCCCATTTAGAACTTGAATTCACGTCCTTATGCTTCCCATGAAAACTCCTTAGCAGCCAAGCCAAGAGAAATATTACATTTATAGAATAAAATTTTGTCAATATAATATTGATTTAATTCACACATAATCAATTAAATTAATTAAAATTAAAAAATATATATCTGAAAGAAACATTACATTTGTAGAATAAAATTTTGTTAATATTGAATTAATTCACAATTAATTAAGTTAATTAATTAAAAACCCGAAACATATTTTATCATATTACATGACATTTAAATTTAGAATTTTTTTGATAGAGAGCATATTTTTATTTTCATGTCTTATTATTAAATTATAATTTTTGACAGATTTTTTTTGTAGTTTTAACCATTTTTAAAAATAATATATAAATATAGCTAAAAAGTAAAAAATAATATGTAAAAAATATTTTTTTGAATAATGCTTTTATATAAATAGACAACAAAAAAGTAAAAAAAAAAAAGTAATCTGATTCTCAGTTAATTTGCCATTCTTGGAAAATATCAAAGATCTTAACAATCTAAACTTGTTGTAAAACAATTGAAAATTGCAGAAATATTGTCATTTCTTCAAAGAATTTGAGACCTTTTTGATTTTAATGATTTATTTAAGCCTCAAATGCTTTTATGAAATGACAATATTCCTGCAATTTCCAATTGTTTTATAGCAAATATAGATTCTTAAGATCTCTGATATTTTCCCAGAATGACAAATTAACCAAGAAGCAATTACTTTATTTTACAACGTTTTAGTTGGCTATTTACAGAAAAGCATTATTTAAAAAAAATGTTTACATATTATTTTATAAATTAAAAAAATAAATTGTTATTAATTTAATTTGGTCTAATTTAAACCCTACTTGAACTCTAAAAATATACATTTATTCATATTTTTTTATTATAAAAAAATCAAAAGCATTTCACATGCACACATAAAAAAAACCTTTTTTAACGACCAGGTAGAAAGATGGAAAAAGGTTTGGGACAAAGTTAATCATCCAGAAAGATATTTCCAATTTTCAAAAGTAAAAGAAAAACTTATCTCTGAATTGTAAGAATTAAAACAGAAGACATGATTATTATTTCTTAAATAAAATAAATATGTCATATAAAAAAAAAACTATATCAAGAAGCATTGTATTGGAACAATGATTATCAATAATAGATGTTAAAAAGAAATGACAGTTTGGAAAATAGTAGATTTGTAAAAAAAAAAAAAAAGTATATTTTTATGGTGCTGATTTTGAGCCTAAAGAAAACAGATGGTGGATGTGAAAAAATTATGCATGTGTAAACAATAGTTGCAGAGCTTACTGTATTGAAATGCCAAAATTTTGTTTAAGTGAGTGATAAGAAATGACAAAAAAAAAGACACAATAGTCAAGTGTAATTGCTTGGGTTATAGTTTTCTGTACCTAATTCAAATTCCTTCAAGAAGAGAACAGATACATTTTCTATATACATAGAGGTGCAATAATGGATTGATAATTACCAATATTGCCAATTGTCAGATGATGAAGCATTTAGTATTCTCATTATTGTTTTTACCATCTAATCGAAAAAGCTAGATTCTCATTTACCAATCAATATTGGATAGTTGTTTGAGTTGTCTGTAGCTTGACTATCTAAAAAATCATAAGTCTGACTAAAACATGAAATATGTTTAAGTTTTACTCAGCCCAAAATCTGAATCTAGATCATGAATACACCAGACAGATACATTACCACTACTCTAAGAACCTTTAAATATACATATATCAGATTACATTACAATAATATCTCTACTTCAGTGCAACCTTTGAAATCAGTCCTAAAATACTAAATATACATGAGTTCATGTTTTTGTTTAAAATTTATTACTAATAAATGACAAGTAGTTTGCTAATTTGATGCTTTTTTATGATGCAAAATATCACACACATTAGAATTCTTATAATTATTATGTAATCTATTTTTTAAAGTCATAAAAAAAAGCTGTAACTTATTGTAGAAGATGCTGTCCACATATTTTTAATACTCTTCAGAAAAGCAAATGCTGAAGATTACACAGTATTTATTATCTTAGCAAGACAAATAATAATAGTATCTAAATTTAAAAATCTATAAACTCGTTTGTGTGTGTGTAAAGTCTTTGAAATATTGTCTTTGGAGACATTTTTATATATAAGTTTATAAAGAAAACCTCAAGTAACTCATAATAGGTAAACATCCATTCAATAACTCTCTTCATAACAACAGTGAAGAAGAAAACAGCACTGAAAAGTCATGTCAATTGCTATGCTAATTTATTTTTTAATGGTTTTAACTTCTAGCTGAGAATAAAGAGATACCTATTTTCTGGTCATAAATGCCTTTGTTATCAATAGACCAATTATCTTCTCAGTTACCATTAATATTTTTTATTTACTATACTAACAGATCAATATTATAAGAATTGATACCTATTTTTTTCATTCATTCATTAATAAATGTTTTTCTAAGAATATAAAATTTGATATTTTATTTTGGATTTCTGCATTATTACAGAATAAACAAATTCAATTTTAATTGTAATAAAACTTATCATATTTTATTTAATTATTCATTTCATTTATGTAAATAATTTTTATACATACTGTGGTTTGCTTTTTTATTGGGTTTCTTACAATGTTTTTAAGATATTTCCACAAAAGATGCAGAACACTGATGGTTTTTATTGGGGGAAAAACTATGAGAAATAGGGATTGATTTAATTAATTTCTGGATTTGCCATGCTTTTATTTCAAGTTAAATCTAAAAACCCTAATTGTTGGTTGAAGAAACAATTATTTTTGTGCTTTTTAATGCATGGTAAATAAAAGCATTTAATATATAAAAAAATTCTCTCTATTTGTTTTTAACTTTTTAGTATTTGCATAATAAATAAAAATATAAAACAATATTCTACTTTAAATTGATTTAACATTTATAGTTTAAATATATGTTTCAAAGCATACTTTATTGATTAAAAAGTACAGATTACATCAGTAAGATTGGGCTTATACACTAAGCATCAGTTTGTTCCTGTGTCTAAACAGTTCTGCTGGGAAAAAAGATTGTTTACAGATATATAGGAGAAAAAGAAGCTTTCTCTTGAGTTCTTTATGTTGTGTTTGTGCTACTTTTAAGGCATAGAAAATTACTTGGATTTGGCTGTGTGTCTCTTGCCAGTTTTGGTGATTGTGTTCTTTCTTTTGGCTGCATTATTCTCTATCTCTTTTTCTGTTTTTCAATTATAGTGCCAATTTTAGTTTAAATAGTGACTAAGTTGCTGCAAAGATATTTGGCAGTGCTAGCATGTTATCTCTTTCTTTTATTTATTTTAGCTTATGGTGAAACGTATTCAGGTTTTGTTTTGCATTGTAGTCAAAATTGAATTTACATCTGGTGTACCAATATGCATACAAGATGAATGTCATTTCTCTTATTGTTGGGTTTCCATTTTTTTTGTATACCTGGAGAATTTTTGCCATTGTTGTGTTTTTCTTACAATAGTTATTTATCATTATTTGTCTTCCCTTTCCAATCCCAGACAATCATTTAGAAAATGATCTTGTGTTTCTTCTTCTCTTTGGCACAACCTCCACAGTGGATCTATTTTCATATGGAACATTTTGAAATGGATAAAATGTGATGTAGGCAAGGCATTCAGGTTTACTTTGACTATGAAATCGAATTTAGGTTCCAGGTACCATTTTTTATATTTTTTTAGGAGCTGTGCATTGTTTATTTTAAGGACCATTTGTTGTTGTATTTCATTGGGTTAGTCAGAATTCTTTTGCCTCTTTGATTTCTTATACCGTCTAAATGTGTGGCTATATATTGTCTTTGGGAGGTGGTCAGTCAGTGGGTATTATATCTATTATTTTTTGAATATTTGTAAACTTTGTAAACATTGTAATCAGCAGGTTTATTATTTTTTTGTGTGTAGAAAGTTGGAATTGTATGTAGTCCAAGCCCATTTAATTTTGTGGGTTGGTTAATTGCCTCATTGAGATGGCTACCATTTTCCAAAATAGTTTATTGCATAGAGAGTTTACTGTTGATATAAATTTTTTGGTAAACTTTATCACTGATAGATAGTATGTGATTTTTGTCATTATCAGTTGGTTGGAGAGAGCAACCTTTGAGTATAGAGAAAGGTATGATGTAGAAAGTGAGTCTGTGATTCTTTCTGTTGCATTAATATTTTGTCTTGTATTGTTTTTCTCATCTGCTCCATTCCCAAATGAAATGGGAAACCCAAAAACTTACTCAGTTTTCCTTGGTATATTTGTGTGTTGGTTTTCCCAATAAAGATTGACCACATGGCTGATTTATTAGCATTTATTTTGAGATAAAATTTTGTTGTATAATCATCTATTTTTTTTTTTTTTGGAGTGTAGGTAGTTGTTTCTTTGAAGTTAGAAAAACTGTAATGTCAACCATATAGGCTATACAGGGTATGTAAATATTGGTGTTTGGTATTTGTATTCCTTGTATTTTTTCCTTGATTTTTTTAAGTAGAGAGTTTATGTACAGTGTGAAGAGCAGTGTACTTAGTGGAGATCCCTGGGAAATGGATTGGTTAGGGTAGAAAGTGGACAATGTTCTTCTGTTTAGCATAATGTATATCTCCTTATTTAGGAGTAGATTGGCTATTTTATATAAGATTGTTCTTGGTATTTTTTTTAATTGATTGATTAGTTTGTTGATGGAGACAGAGTCAAAGGCACTTCCAAAATCCAATTATACTACCATGGGCCTATGTTTTTTATTGTTGAATTTACTATTGTTTTAAATATTAGAGCTGCTTGGACTGTTGAAGACCCTTTTTTAGCATATTGATGTTTTGATATTATTGATAAGATGTAGGGTTCTATATTTTCCTTTAATACTTTTTCTAGTATTTTGATTCCCAAAGGCCCCATTGATATGGGTCTTAAATTTGTAATTTTCAAAATGGGTTCTATTTTTTTCATGAAAGGGACCATTGATATCAGGATCAGACCTTGTATATTATATAATTTTTGTGAAAGTTGATTTGCTAGTTGGCATAGTAATTTATTTATAAATTGATTTAGGTGAGTTAGTACAAATTTTGGGATCCTGGTTAGTCCTGGGTGACAAATGTTTTGTAATGTTGTGAGTATTCTTGAAAATTTTCTATTTTATAAAGAGTTTCATTTTCTGGTTTTCCTAAGTAATTTTCTGGGATAGTTTATTTCTGAAGTGTTGAAAGATGGGTTCTACCATGTTATAGTCTGTGTATTACTTTATTTCCTGTTTTAATTGCCATAGGTATTTTGTTGGTTGATGGATATCCTAATGCCTACCTAATGTAACCATGGGTCAAAGTGTTGTTCTGTTAAACATATTTTTTTTCTTTTTGATGGCAATATATTGCTTTAATTGGTTACATGTTTGGCTGCATAATTGTGTATGCTTAACAATGATTTCTTGGATATTTTTGATTGATTTTGCTGCTATGATCTTTTTATGCATTTCTTCTGCCAATGTTATGAATTTTGTTGATGAGGTTGTTTTTTGTGTCATATGATTGATATTATAAGATATGGTTTCTGTGAAAGCTATATATTTCATTATTGGGTCAAAGTCCATTTGATTAAGTTTGCTTATTGCTATGTATATCTCTGAGAAAAAAACCTCCTGTGTATTGATTGGCATTATAATTCTTATGGTTTTCTGTAGGTAATAATTTATGTTGTAGTTTGCATCTAAATTTATTTTTATTATTTGCACTGTGTGATCTGAGAAATATATGGGGAATAGACTCATTTCTATTGCTTGATGTAGCATTGGAGAATAGAACATAAGGTCTATCAGAGTTCTGTATCTGCTGTTATAGAAGAATATGGAGTTTGGTGGTAGGAATCCTTTTCCACTCATAAGTGGTATTACTAATTGGTGAATCAATTTTTTAACTAATTTTTGGTAGCTCATGTTAAAATTCCCTGTTAGTATTGTTGGTAAGGGTTGTTTTCCAGCATTGAGTTTATTGTTGCAATTATTCTATTGATTATAATTGGCCCTGGAGAAATATCTACATATATGATATTGATTGAGAAATTTTTGTGGTAAAACATTGTGATTATTAGGTTTGAGTCTATGTAGATTATTTTGAAAATAGTAAATGGACAATTCCAGCTTATGTATATTCCTGTCCCACTGGCTGGTGCAGATGAGTCTCTTGAGCATGCGCAAAAACCTTGTGCTGGGTCAATTTTTAATACACTATGCATTTTGGTTTCAAAGAGCCCTAAAATACTTGGTTATATGATTTGTATCCATTTGTTTATGTTCTGTATTTTTGTCTTGGAATTTATACCCCTTACATTAATTGCAGCTACCTTTATAATCATGCTGGATTTTGATTTATAGTTTTTTTGCTTTGAATTGTGTTGATTACTTTATTTATTTATTTATTTATTGTTGGTATTGTCTCTGTGTCTGTATCTTTGATTTTTAATCCTGGTATTGTTTGTGGGTTGTATTTATCCGTGTTTATATAGCTGTGTTTAGAATGATCACTTTCACTGTCATATTCTGAATCAGTTAGTCGTTCATCATCTGTTTTCATTTCTATATTTTTTCATTTTCTTGAAATTTTTCTTTCTGCTTGTTGGAGTTCTTTTGCATTAGTTTTGATATTTTTAATTTCTCTCTTTTTTGTTTCCTTTTGCTGTTTTGTTATATTCTCAATTGTTGTAAGGCTTTTTGCAATTTTATCCATGATTTCAGTAGCTGTTTTGTTTAGAATTCTGTGTTTATCTTGGCTAGAGATATTCGTTTTATTTTCTATTGTTTTTATTATGACATCTTTGATTTTTTTTTTTATTAGACTGTAAGTCTTCATTTTTATTTCTTATTTCCATTTCAATTATTTGTTGTGTTTACAGATGTAGAAGTGTTTGCCTTTTTATTTTCCTCTATTGCTACATTAACTTTGTTTAAATTGAGTTTTGGAGGGTGTGAATTTGGCTGTTGTGTATTATCTGTGTTTACTGTAATCCTCTCTACTAAATTGGAATTGCTTTGGTCTTTTTATTCATTACAAAGGGTCACTATATATCCTCTTTTTCCACATGTGAAACATCTTGGTTTGAATCCCCTTATATACAGATGAAGTGTGGCTTCTTGGTCCATGATGTGTGTTGGATGTTTTCTTGATATATATCTTTGTGTAATTTGACTTTATATTTATAGCTGTTTGATAATATTGGAATTGCTGCTTCTTTGATATAGATTTGTTGGAAAAATATTATTTTCCAAAAGGGTTCATCATCTAGATTCTGCCTAAAGTAGATATTTTTAATAACTCTGGTTATATTTTTATATTTATTTTGATCAACTTGTATCAATGCGAAATTTTTAATAGTTTTAATTTTTTTTAAACTGTTCTATTTGTTTGGTGCTTTTGAATTCCACTGCCACATATCTGTTATTGGGATGGTTGGCTATAAAACTGAGTCGATAATTTTATTTTTTGCTAGTGCTTTATGTAGAAGTGGCTTAGGGAAAGTATATAGTGAGCAGTGATTGTCTGTTACTGCTAACACTATTGTATTGTCCATGAAGAATCTTTTAAACATTGTAAAGAGTGTCTGAGGGATAGTGTTGTTGAATTTTTCTCCAATTGTTTCCATCATGTCATCTGTTCATTCTGTGAATGGGGGGTGGGTAATGTTTCATCTTGTTCTGATATATTTAGATTCTTTAAATCTTCTGCTGTAGCCCTTCTGAATCTGTGGGATCTACCCTGATTTACATTAGCTCTAGAGCTTGCATTAACATTAGTTTTTTTTGCAACTGTAGCATATGTGTTACTTAGGCCCTGAGCTGGGTTAGCTGCTAGACTGATATATTGATCAATCATCATAATGTTACTCATTAAAACTTTTTTCTTTTTTTTTAAATATATGACAACTGTTTCTTAATCGTACTTTTAACAACTCTATAATTGATTTATTGTAATTTTTGTTTGAGTCCTATATTTTAAAACTTTTTCGTTAGTTCAAATAATTATGTTATTTTAAGCCATTATTATTTTTCTGCCATGTCTCTATCACAGTATTAGATAATCATTTGCTTTTCCTATTGAATTGTCTTAAACCTTTACTATCTATTTTCTTATTCAAAAGGTTGTTATTGAGCTACTTAGTATCTGATTACTAATGCAAAAGATCATAATTTTGATTTACAAAAACTTAGAGCTAAACTAGCTTGCCTGTATGCAGAATACCTAAGTGATAATTATTATAGTTTAAATATATATGACTAAATATTTTTGTACAAATTAATATGTATATCCCTTGTGCATATATTATATTTAGTATGTGTGCATAATTATATAGGTTTATAATAAATCATTAAGTGATTTAAAATCTGAAAATATCTTTTTAAATGAAAAGTGTTTAACATCTTTGTTTTTGATTGGATTTTTTTTTTTTTAAATTGCTTATCAAAAGTACATTATAAATGAACTTCATTTAATACATATGAATTTGACACTACTAGATATTTCTGCAATAAGTTAATATGTATATGTCTTATATATATATATATATATATATATATATATATATATATATATATTACTAGAGGGAGCTTTACCAATAGCCCACTATTAAGCTTAGTTTACATAAACACTGAGAGAGATAGAATTAAATATCTTTTTCAAATTGTCTCCAACCTTTAAACCATGGTTTCTAGCTAGTTGGCTCAGGTCAGTAAAGGGTAGGAAGACCAGAAACTAGATCTAAACTCCAACTCTACTAAACAGCATTTATGAAACTCATTTCTAAAAGTTTGAAAGCACAAATTTTTCAGATATGTAAATATCTTCAAATCCAGTCAAACAAACTAAATAGATATATGGGTCTTAATTCAGTTCAGTTTCACCATATAGTAAAAACCTCTGCAATCTATAACATCGCAAAAACCTTCAAGGGTGCATTTATGATAAACAAAACATGTTATAAATTCCATAACTTGCTATATCTTGCATTTTATGTTACTAGATGGAGCTTTACCAATAGCCCACTATCAAGCTTAGTTCACATAAACACTGAGAGAGATAGAATTCAATATCTCTTTCAAATTGTCTCCAACCTTTAATCCATGGTTTCGAGCTAATTGGCTCACATCAGTAAAGAGTAGGAAGACCAGAAAGTAGATCTAAACTCCAACTCTACTAAACAGAATTTGTGAAACTCATTTCTATCAGTTTGAAAGCACAAATCTTTCAGATACATAAATACCTTCAAATCTAGTCAAACAAACTAAATAGATATATGGGTCTGAATTCAGTTCAGTTTCACCATATAGTAAAAACCTTTTCAATCTATATCATTGCAAAAACCTTCAAGGGTGCATTTATGATAAACAAAACAAGTTATAAATTTTGTAACTTGCTATAGCTTGCATTTTATGTTTATAACTTGTTTTGTTTTTCGTAAATGCACCCTTGAAGGTTTTTGCAATGATATAGATTGCAGAGGCTTTTATTATATGGTGAAACTGCACTGAATTCAGATCCATAGATATTTACATATCTGAAAAATTCATGCTTTCAAACTGATAGAAATGAGTTTCATAAATGCTGTTTAATAGAGTTGGAGTTTAGATCTAGTTTCTGGTCTTCCTACCTTTTACTAATATGAGCCAACTAGCTCGAAACCATGGTTTAAAGGTTGGAGACAATTTGAAAGAGATATTGAATTCTATCGCTCTCAGTGTTTATGTAGACTAAGCTTGATAGTGGGCTATTGGTAAAGCTCCATCTAGTAACATAAAATGCAAGCTATAACAAGTTACAGAATTTGTAACTTGTTTTGTTTATCATATATATATATATATCATATTTAGTATGTGTATATATTTACACATATGTATTGTAAAGGATTAAGTAATTTAAAATATGAAGGCATTCTTTTGTTGAAAACTGACATTTTTTCTTTTTATTTGAAAATTTTTTTAAAAAAAACTTAACAAAACTATATTGTAAACTAACTCTATGTTATTATAACTTAAATCAAGCTTACAACTGAAACCACAAGAATGAATGCTACTTAAAACATATTGAAGTTATAAGGCAATTTTTAAATTTCATATCAAAATATTCAAAAGTTTTCCTCACAATCATATTTAAGAAACTAGGTAACTTACTTAAAATATTATAGTGCCCTGTCACTTTGGTAGTGATTTTTAAAAAAATGCTCCAAATTTCAATAAAATATATTGAATTTAAATCTATTAAATCTTGATTTTAAAATGTTAATATAATTTTACTCAGATTTTGAATTGAAATCAAAAAATATCTATACTGCCCTTTTGCAGGCCTTACTCAAATCTATTAAAGTTCTAAAAATGAAATTTAAATTTGATATTAAAATATTCAAAATTTCCCCACCAAGTGATCCAGTACTAAGAAATTATGTCTCCTACCTAAAATATTATAGTCCCATATTGCTTCACCAGATATTTCTTTGTATATATCAAATTTGAACAAATTTTATTGAATTTAAAGTTATCAAACCTCAATTTTACAATTTTATTTGAACATAAATAATAATAGTGATTATAAGAGTTTACAAACAAACCAACTAATAAAAAAGGAATAAAAGCATTTTAAAAGAAATGAATAGGTAGTATTTTCATGACTAGACAGTTGATAATCATGTGATTTTCAGGAATTATTTATTTGATTATTAAGCTTTATTTTGAACAAATTAATTAAAAATTGATTTGAATAAAATACTTTTAATCATATTAAAAATTATCAGTTTTAATTTATTTTTTAAAATCAAAAATTTAAATGACTTTAAAATGAACTTACTGTGAGGAACACTTAAATTTAACAGTTTTTTCCAACTGATCAAAGCAGGCTTTTGGTATTTATTTATTTTTCAGCTGAAAATAGACCCAGAAATTCTTAAATTTTGAGTCAGTCACTTTCAATATTATACTGCTTCATGTAACTTAATTGTTCTGGCAGAATGACAGAATCTAAAGTTTAGGATCCATGGATTCTAGTAGTCTCTCTTCTATTGGCTCAAATTTCTTATGAATTCCCAAGTTATAAATCATACTGCACTAATATTACCCAAAAATTTAAATTGCTGTTATAAAAATAATTTCTTTAATTACGTAGAAATTGATAAAGAAAAAATATAATAGACCTGAATAGATATATTAGAGAGTATGAAAAAATAAAAGAATCACTAAAATATCAAGCATGTGTAGAAATAGAAGAGTTAAATAAGTAATCACTTGCAAAAAAAGTTAATATACAATATGTAAAACGAGCATTTGGAATAGATGTGCATTACATATATGAGTTAAAACAAAGATGTGTTATTTTAGAAAATTGTTCAGAAAACAATGATCAAAGGTTCATATCACCAACAAATATTAGCTATATCTAAAAATGATATAAGTTTATCAATTTGCTAATGTATGGCACAATTGCCAAATGATTGGATAGTCGTGAAGTAGGCACCAATGGTTAACCATGCCAAGGCTCATGCCTAGTAATATCTTACACTCATTTGTTATATTTAAAAAATCATTTTATATATATAGTCTTCAATTACTAGTTAGGAAGGGGGGGGGTAAATAATTACAATTACATGTTAAATATTATAAAAAAAAATTGGATACACATTAAACTCAGATAGTATTGTTGATTTTACCAATAAAAATAATAATAGGAAGACAGCAAAAATTTTATGTTCTAAAAAATCCACGAAATAAATTTAAGATCGATTTTATATATAAGCAAGTACAAAAATTTAATTTAATAAAACTATTTTACAACATATTTTAGATTGAAAGTTTTAATTGTAATTAAAAAAAAGTTCCAATTTAAATTTTGCACATAGTTCTGCAAATTTCTAGACTGAGCCTATATTTAAAGATTAAGTTCTTATTCAATGAAAAATTAAAAAGACTATTTAAAATTTATAATTAAAAAAGAACAAAAAATAATAATGCTAAAATTAGCAAAAAAGAAAATACTATGGAAAGAAACTGATTGTAAAAATATTATTTTTTTTTTTTTTTTTTTTTGCTGTTTTAGTTTTGTACAGTACTATAATTCTTATTCTGATTGAAAAAAAATTTCAAAAATAAACAGTGCAAGATATGTATTTG
The DNA here is from genome assembly GCA_028023455.1 of Epiperipatus broadwayi. Classification (NCBI taxonomy): domain Eukaryota; kingdom Metazoa; phylum Onychophora; class Udeonychophora; order Euonychophora; family Peripatidae; genus Epiperipatus; species Epiperipatus broadwayi. Next base: position 4,012,468 of record JAQFVV010000062.1, read on the forward strand.
ATTAAAATAATTAATGAAGTAGTTGCTGCTTATTCTGCAGTTGATATGTGATTAAAACACTATTTTAATAAATTCATCAAAATTATATAAAAACATCTCTACAAAAAGACATTTCTTTATCTATTTTATATATATATGTTATAGTCTTCCCAGTAACAAAACTCAGTTCACATCTAGCCTAAAACAAAATGTGAAGTTATTCTATAGAGAAGAAAATAACATTTATTAATCAGAAGTAATTGCAAATAGTAATACTATTCATATAGATTGTTCTTAGCTGGATTCTCAATTACCAGACAATCTAAAAATATTCTGCACAATTCAGAATAAAACAAGCACTATTCAGGTCTCAAGGTGACATTCTTTGATCCCAGAATTTACCTGAATAATGTTTTAATCTACTGCATGTTTATTTATTATTATTGCTAATAACAAATACAGATTCTGAATGTATTATGAATTTTTGCCAAATATGATAGTGCAAATGCTGTGGTAAAAGCATTATAATCAAGATAACACTATATTATCATTACAAATCAAATGATTCCTTAAAATATCTATTATTATAATGACATATGTCCACTAAAATATATTTGAAAAAGTCTGAGATGCTCTGCTATTTTTTAAAAATAGCACTATTGCACTGAAATGTAAATATGCTACTAAAAATATGAAAACCAGTGTGATAAGGAAACTAGAACTTCTTGAACCATATAACTTTTTTAAATACTAATTTAACAGCTCATATCTGTAAATAAAGTTTTTAAATGAAGTGATTAGTGTTTAGTATTTAGTCTCAATTTCACATTTTTAAATTGAAAAATAAAGAATTATGTTTATTTTTCTAATGTCTATTTATAAAGCATTGTTACACAAGATGATGTGCCATCAACTTTTTCAATCCCATACTAACTAATTGAGCATCTGCAAAAATAATTTATGCTAGCAACTTTTTTTTAAGAACTACTTCATAAACTATAAGAGAGCTCTGATGTCTTGGAGATACTTTATTTATTATAAAATATAAATTTATATAACATTATAATAATAGCCCAAAACAAAATTTTGTTAAAATTCTTCCATTACAATTGTTTCTCTACTAGAAAATAGATCTTTTCAAATAAATTTCAACTAAACACACACACTATATATATATACAAAACAAAACAGTCTTCCCATCATTCACTTCAAAAACTAACTTCATTTAATATCATAAGACATGAGATTGATGGCCTCAGACTAAAAAAAAATTTATTATTAAAGTTTCTTTTACTTTTTTTTTTAATTCACTTTTTTCATAAATGATAATGTCTGCATTGTCAAATAATATTTTATGACCTGTATTCAGTTCAAGAATATAAACAGCTGGGTTATGATATCCGTTTTTAACTCTACTCTTATGAACTTATAACTCTTTCATTAAGACTTAATTTACTCTGACCATATAAATTTTATGACAACTGTAAGAAATTTTATATACTACCTGTATTGTAATGTTATATGAATTTCTATTTTATTTATAATTACTAGTATAGCATTAGGTAGTATTTAATTTTTATTTGTTGTATATATTTTAAAAATATATTCTCTCTGCCTCTATTTATATATATGCATGAAAATAATAAATATATTAACTAACTAAAGGAATGTGTTAATTATATATATATATATTAAATCACAAGTATCAATAGCTAATTTATTATTATATTTAAGTTACATCAATACTTAAAAAAACTAATAGAATATTGCAGCAATCTGTTGTCAAGGAAATTCTATAATTGGAAAAAAAGTGAAATCTCTTTAAATAGACTGGTGAAAACAATGATAGAAATAAATTCAAGTTAAATCTGCCTAGAAGTTTAAAGAAACTTCAATTCATTAGGCAAAGATAATTTATTTGAAGTTAGATTATTAAATAAAACCAAACTAATATACAATACTTTAAATATAATAAACCACACTGCCAACATTTAAATGATTGTTTTATATAACTTACATCACCAACAAACTTCATGCTTAAATATATTACAACAACATGTTATCAATGCAACTCTATAACTATGAAATAAATGGTGAGTTGTGATGATGTAGTTTACACATACAACACACACACACACATTAAATTACTACAGTTTGAGTGTCCAATAATAAATTCTTGAATTCATTTATTTACACCACCCACTTAAGATTAATACATTAATGATTATTACTAATCATTTATAAGGCTAGATGCTATCATATCAATTTAAGACAAATATAAAATTTAAACTTAATTAAACCATTAATATATTTTACTAAAAATAACTACATAATAAACTTAATTTAACTTTAGCTATTTTTTATGAGTAATACTTAGATATAATCACATGTTATATATATACTCTTACATTCCAACATATAAAAAAGCCATGCTAATGCTTTCTAAGATACTTTCAATCAATCAGATCTCTTTAGTTAAATAAATTCCAACAACTCTTTGCTTGTATTTATTAATGTATATGAGATAAATTTATTTCCTATTATGTAACTATTTTAAGAAAACACTTATTAAAATTTTTTTTTTTTTCAATTAATACACAAATGTTTATTAAACACTCATTCATTAAAACAGGCAAAACTCTCCATACAGTATTGCCACTCAGTGCAAGCCAGAGTAATCAATGGATGCCAGAAGGCTTGTGCATAAAATCCCCATCTAGTGCCTATTCATCCAATATCCCCAGACTAGCTTCTGGCTTGTGGCCTTCATCAGTGAGGAGCTTGCCAGAAACTAGTCTGGGGATATTGGATGAGTAGGCACTAGATGGGGATTTTATGCACAAGCCTTCTGGCATTCATTGATTACTCTTGCTTGCACTGAGCGGCAATACTGTATGGAGAGTTTTTCCTGTTTTAATAGCAGTTATAAGCAAGCATAAGAAATGGTAATCATGTGATGATTATCGACTCATTCATTATTATATGTTAATATATTAAATTTATTAAGCACAAGCAGATGATATAATAATGTGAAAGGCTAAAACCTTCAACAGATGCGCCTTAAAAATGCTTATGTGACAGCCAATCAGATGAAATAATGACTGCAAGTGAAATTCTCAATTCAAAAACAGAAACATGAGAAAAAGATCGAACCCACCTTCTTCTCTACTTAAATTTATATATAAATAAACCAGACTCAAGCAGTCTGAACTAAGAGCATGAAGCTTAAAAACACCTTCACATTTAATTCACTGAATATTATATATAAATAAACAACGTGAAATCTTTCTATTTACTGTGAAGCAATTTTCAAATCTAATGAAATGATAGTAACAATTGTAAATATGATTGGCTGTCACATAAGCATTTTTAAGGCGCATCTGTCAAAGATTTTAGCCTTTCACACTATTATTATATTATCTGCTTGTGCTTAATAAATTTAATATATTTACATTTGTTACTATCATTTCATTAGATTTGAAAATTGCTTTATAATAAATTGAAAGATTTCACATTGTTTATTTATATATAATATTTAGTGAATTAAATGTGAAGGCATTTTTAAGCTTCACATTCTTAGTTCGGAATGCTTAAGTCTGGCTTATTTATATATAAATTTAAGTAGAGAAGAAGGTGGGATCCATCTTTTTCTCATGTTTCTGGCTTGTGTTTTTGAATTGAGAGTTCCATGTGCAGTCATTATTACATCTGATTGGCTATCACATAAGCATTTTTAAAGCGCATCTGTCGAAGGTTTTAGCCTTTCACATTATTATTATGTGTTAAATAGAATCAGGTTAAATGTTAAACATGCACTATATAAAAAATAAATACTTATTTATATATGTTTACCATTCATTTGAGAATGACATTTAGTACATTCTAGATAATTTCGTTGACGTCATTCATTCACACATCGTAAACAGTAATTTAAAGTGAGTGGTCTATCCTCATGCTTTCACTTCCAGTACTTAAGATTTGCCCATATATAAGCATTTAGGTTGGAAAGAATAAGTGGATTCATTTTATTCTTTCTTAAATACTATATCTTGTATTGGGAGTGAAAGTATTCATTTATTATTAACACTCGTAAAAAGCACATGCACAATAGCTTGAAAGGCTGATCTTTAATGTATTACAATTTATAAACATGTGCTATATAAAAAATAAATGCTTATTTACATATGTTTAAGTTTCATTTGAGAATAGCGTTTAGCATATTCTAGATAATTTCATCGACGTCATTCATTCAGACATCGTAAACAGTAATTTAAAGTGAGTGGTCTATCCTCATGCTTTCACTTCCAGTACTTAAGATTTGCCCATATATAAGTATCTGGGTTGGAAAGAATAAGTGGATTCATTTTATTCTTTCTTAAATACTATATCTTGTGTTGGGAGTGAAAGTATTCATTTATTATTAACACTCGTAAAAAGCGCATGCACAATAGCTTGAAAGGCTGATCTTTAATGTGTTAAATGTTAAGAAAAAAACAATAGTAATCATCATACTTATATAAATAATAGAAATATATTTAACACTTTAACAAATTTAAAATATCTAAGATTAAAGGAAATATAATTTCTAACTTAATAGGTAACAAATAATACAAAATGTTTTAACTTTTTTTTATTGAAATTTTTTTACTACTACTGGTAATTTGAAAGGCTAAGTAAGAAACATATATTCCCAATTTAATACAAGCCCTGATAATAATTCTAATGAGAATTCTCTTAAAACAATTACCTTAGAAAACTCTTTCTTGACAAACTAATTTCTAATTGAAAATATCTTATATACACACCAACTTCAAAAACAAATCAATAACCATAACATTATGGAATTGTTAAAAACAATAATTAGACACTTTCTAATTGATTGCAATGAGCAAATTTGACACACAAATCCATATGATTTTTGTCAGTTAAGATAAGTAAAAAAACATATTTTGACATTATTAAAACAAAACTGTTAGCATATTTTTTAAACCAAAATTATAGAAATGAAAAAAAAAAATTCTTTTCAAGTTTCTTTTTACAAAAAAAAAATCTTTCTACTTAAAGTTAAAAAAATTTATAAATACTTTTAATTACTTAAAATACTTTTTTTTTTATTTGAAATAGTTTACATTTTTTTAGTTGAAATTTGGGCACAGTCACACATAGTCCAAAAACTTAATATTCTTATCAAACAAGATAACTGAATTTTTGCTAGTATCAGCAAATGGTATTAAGAGCTATAGGACTGGAATGTCACAGTATATTGTGCCCTTTTGTATGGGTCACCATTTAATTTTTGTGCTAATCTATTAAAAATTTTAAATTTAAGATATATTTGAATATGTGATGTTAATTTTGCTTATGGTAATATTTCAAAAGGTTTAATTAAAGCAATCTATGAGTATTTGATATGTAAAATTGTGCTGATATTGAGAGAGACATTTTAAATGATGATGATTATAATATATGGTAGGAAAAATGGCCATAATCAATACTGCATTAATAGATTTAATAAATAAATATTTAAAGCTAAAGTATTTAAAAAGACAAGTTAAAATTAAATGCATATGTTTATTATTGATAAAATAATGTTATAAAAGAATATAAATATTTTAATTATTATAAATACTTAAATAGAAGATTAATATTTGATTTTAATGATATCAAATAATTATTTTAAAAATCTATTATAATATCTTGTTATTTTAAAAAAATATTTATTTTTAAAATGCAATTGTTAGTTATTTTTAGATTATGACAAGCGTTTCTTTTGTTGTAAAAAACAGATGTTAGCTAGATACGCACACACATGCTTGGAAGATGTCTCGTAAAGTTGCAAAACTATTTTTGAAAAATCATGTTATAAAGTTTATAAATAATATGTGAGCTATCGCAAGATAAAAATAAAGATATTAATGTAGAATATAAAATTTGAATGTTAAAAATATTGCTTTAAAAAATATAACGTATAAAAAAGACTTAGTTTGTTCAAAATAATTTTATAAAAGTTTAAAGTGATATAAAGTAAAAATATGCTTTTTAAAAATATTTAATAGATGTAAATAAATGATAAAGATTATTTTAAAATTTGGTAATGTAATAAATATTAAATGTTAAATAAGTCATTATTTATTTTTGATTTTGTGTTGTTGGTAAATATGTAAATAAGCCAGCAAGTTGATTGTTTAAATGTACCAATCAGATGGGAAGTTTCTTCCGGTATAAAAAGCTCAGTTCAATTGTTAGGAGAAAACTCTGTGATTGAATTTTTAAGTTAATTGTATTTTAAAAAAATAGCTAAGTAAATTTTATAGACGCTTTTAAAATCATTTTTCAAAATTATAAGAGTGTCTTGTAAATAATTTATAAAAGTTTTAAATGATAAGTATGCAGTGTTAATTTAATTTTTCCCTATCATTCGTCTCTATTAAGCTCAATTTACAAGCAAATAGTCATGGGAACATCATATATAGTGAAAATATATCGGAAACTTTACCCTAGGAATATGATAAACGCTGGATTAGTTCGGAAAATTACGAGATGGAGAAAAGTAATATTTTGGACAGTATATAATTTTAAAAGCTAATTGCTATTGACTATTAGAAAATAGATATTTTAAAGAATAAAATACTTCTTTATGAAGAAAGTATTTTTGCAAGCTATAAAGTTAAATATATATCTTAAGTAAAGATATTAGAAATAAAAGTAGTTTTATAAATACTTGCCTTGTTAAGTCTTTATGTTCAAAAGACTGAATGTTGACCATTTTTGAAAGGCAAATAAATTGAAAAATAATTAGCTAAAAGTCTTAATATAATAAAAAATTATTATATTGAAATAATCTAAACGCTGGTTGTTTTAGATGAAGAAACTTATTCTTACCTGGATATTTTGTTACGGAATGTGCAAGTAATACATGGACGTCCAAGTCAATTTAAAATAATTAAATATAAATTTTTATAAATTATAGACTAAATTAAAATAATAACTTTTGAATAATATTCTTCAAAGAACTAAATTAGGATCCTATAAACTATTTTAATTTTATTTTATTTTCTTGTGGGGAACTTATTTTTTAAAAAAAGAACGTTTTCGTTTTTCATAAACTTTTAAAAAAACACGTGATGGACTGGAAACAGGAAATGGTGTTCTAGTGAATGTGTGCCTAGGATTAAAGAACTTTATGGTGAAAAGAAGACATCGCTGGAGTTATGTAATATGAATTCTGTTTTATTTATCTAACATAAAATTTAAATATTATTAATCTATTAAAAATAAGATAGGTACATTTCTTAAAATAATAACTAAAAATAATATAATGATTAATTGCATAAGTTTATTTTATATTTAATACAACACATAATATTTTAAAGAATGATCGTGAGTATAAATGTGAATTATTTTATGAAGCTGTAATTCTGAAGAATATTGGAAGATGGACTGTACATTAAATCATTATTTATGGTAAAAATTGTATAATAATAATAATTTTGATGTATTAATATGTTTTTCTTTAGATCAACCAAAGGATATGTTATTGTTGAATGAATATATAAATATTTTAAAAAAATACACACACATTATATTGGCAGTGACAGTTTTATTTAAATATGCATAATTTGAATTTATGATATAAATATGATACAACATTACATAAAAGTTTAGAAATAATTATATGATTCTTTCGTAAATAAATTTTGATATATTTTTTTTTTTTTATGTTATAGTATTAGAATTATATTTATTATTCATAAGTAATTATTTTATTGCAAGTTAGGAAGAGATTTTAAAGTCTATATTTTATTTTTGTTTTATTGAATAAACTAAGTTAAGTTTTATGTAGAAGTTTATATTTGGATTGAAGATTTACCGAATATAGATGATGAAGTATAGATATTTTGGATAATTAGTATTTATTTAAAGTTAAAGGTTGTTTTTCCGGAAGTTTTTTAAAATAAGTTAAAGGATGCTTTGTAGATAGAAAATTTATTAGGAAGGAGTAGAATAACACATAAAGTAGAGTAATAATTTCACATAGAAAAGAATCATAGAATTTATCTAATATAATACTTTATGAATTTGAAATTGATGAATAATTTAATTATTATTATTTTAACAGTACATATATGTAATGCATATTTGATAAAACATGTAGCATGAATTGCATTAAATGAAATATAAATTATAATCAGTTATTTTTATTACATTACAAAGATACATGAGTTTATGCACACATGCTATTGGAATAATGCTGATATTGAAGTGAACATATGTTGGTACATTATGAAATGAATAACAATAATACTTAAATGATGTAGCAATTTAATTAGTAAAATTTAATTGTTTACATATGCTACATAAATATTGTTTTACATAAATTTTCTGTATAATAATTGAAGTTCATTGATATTTATTTAAAGTCTAAGTTTGAAAATATACTTCAATGCTATTAGTACAGCATTTTAAAAATGTATAGATTATTTAGTAGGAGTATGAGCTAATAACAGTGTAAACATCTTGTATTATTATTTTTCTTATTTTTATTTTTCTTTGTTTTTCTAATTTGAACTATAAATATTGTAAATAAATTCTTGGTCAAAGTTAATGTAAATAAATTTGTTTAATTTGTTTTAAAAGTGTGTCGAGTTCATTATTTTGCACCACAGCATTTGACAGCAGATAATTTGAATAAACATAATATTTGCACAATGTGAATTTATTAATATTATTTTAGAAATAAATACAATATTTTCCTGATTATCATTTTATGAGAATTGTATTGACATTAACATATCATATTGCAATGGTCATAAGATGGTTATAATACACAATATAAGATTACAGTATTATTTATTGCCACAGATTATTAAATTATAAGATTTTGATCTATTCCAAGATTAAGATACCATATGAAAATAAAAGATATATACATGATTATTTATTTATTTAATAATTAATAGTATAATAGAAATAGATAAGGTTGAGTTATACCCTAAAAGTAGTATTGTTCATTATAATTATTATTAGAATAAGTTAGGTGTATTTAGGTTTGATATAAAATCCCTTATCATACTTATTTACATGGATTATCATGACTTAAGATAATTAGAAGAGCCTGAGATTATTTAATTATATTTTCTTAATAAAAGTTGACATTTATTTTATTATTATTAAAGATAATTTATATTATTTGAAAGCCATAAGAATGCTGTAGATGTATTAGTAAGTTAATATGGAGGTAATAGTATTCTTATGCCATTGAGACAATGTCTTGGGAGATATTGACTCAATGTAAATCTACTTATTGCTTTGTAACTTTACTTCACAGTCTCATGATTTTGATAAATACTTATTTAATTAATACATAATAAAGAAGTATATTGATTTTGATAATTGATAATAAATTTAATTAGAATATGATAGTATAAAAGGATATCAAAGATAGATATGCAAATTTTTATTAAGCATAACAATTCAATTGAGCTAGTTGTATTTCAAACTATATTATATATCGAGAAGTAAGGGTACAATATATATATTAAAGGGAAGATTTTTACAGATAAAAAACATTTATTTCAGATTCTACTATATATATATATTACTGTTGTTAGTTTTAATATTATCCTGATATTTAGACTGGATCAAATTGGTCATGAATCACATAGAATACATCATTCAAGGGTTATATATAGACTCCTAAAAAATAATCAGAAAACTATTTATTTTAATTTTAAAATGTCTTAAATACTAATGATGTTAATTTCAGATGATTGTTGAAAATAACATGGTGTTGGTTCACATTCCTTAGCAATAGATAATACATAAACATAGAAGCATTTATTAATAATATTAAAAATATTTGTCATAATTTGACAGTTTATAAATTATGCCTAATTCATAAAAATACATTCATTTAAATGTAAAAACATTTCATGAAAATATTATAAGCTTGACAACAGTAATTAAGATGAATGAGAGATAATTTAAATTTGGGAAACATCACTCTTTTAAAAATCTTCACATAGAATCAATAATTCATAGTTTAATGCCTATTACCTTATTGTTGTCATGGTTGCACATCTGCCTACCTTGTAATGACTGTAACATGGTTTTGAATCTGAATAGAATAAACTTAAAAATCACATTAATAGACTTACAATTTATCTTTAAGTAATGAAGACCACAACCAGCCCAGCTATCCATCCATTTTGGTAAGTAAATAGATATCTAGCTATTATTAGCAAGTGGGTAATACAAAAATGGAAAACTTCTCAAGCTCTCATCTTCTAACAATTAGCAAACCTGATAACTACTATGCTAATATAAGAATAATGCATTTTTTATTTATCAATGAAATTCTACTGCTGGGTTATCTTAACCAGATCAGCACCTGAACGTTTCTGATTTGCTAATAATTTTTTGTTCACCTCATCAAAAGGCAGAAGTATAGACCTATTGATAGATCACTTGATTACCTTAGATTTAATTGCACACCTCAATATAGTCTTTCTAATGATATATATATATAGTTTTAGTAGTTCTTTACACTTGAGAAGTCTGCTTGTAGCAGTGAAACCTTTGGTAGTGTTTTAATATTATTTTTATGCTGGTCTGTTTGAATTTTGGATTTGGGGTAATTTTAATTATATATTGACTAGTTTAGCTTTATGCTTGTAATGTTTATATATATATATATATATCCGTTGATGACAAGCAATCTCATCTAAAAACAAAATGCTTTGTATTATTTTACATTTAACCCAAATTGCTAAACAAGCAATTAAGTTGCGAAATTATATGCATTATATAACTTATGTCTAAATCTAATTCTTGTGCCAATAAAACCTTTCCTATACCAACATACATTATTAAAGGAAAAAACACTTAAAGATGATCCTGGAGTATATGGATTCTAGAAATAGTAAACAAATTGAATTTCAAAGTTTTACTTCTGAGGTTAATTCAGAACAATATATTTATTTAAAAATTACTCATTAAAATTTTACTAGTACTTTTTTCTTTATTACAAATACTTTAAACATTACCTTTTTTTATAAATAATAAAGTTAAATGAAGCATTTACCGTAAAGCAAGTATAAGCACAGTGATAAAGATATTTCATATATTAACTTTTTATTTTATTAATAATAATAATAATAATAATAATAATAATAATAATAATAATAATAATAATAATAATAATAATAATAATAATAATAATAATAATAATAATAATAATAATAATAATAATAATAATAATAATAATAATAATAATAATAATAATAATAATAATAATAATAATAATAATAATAATAATAATAATAATAATAATAATAATAATAATAATAATAATAATAATAATAATAATAATAATAATAATAATAATAATAATAATAATAATAATAATAATAATAATAATAATAATAATAATAATAATAATAATAATAATAATAATAATAATAATAATAATAATAATAATAATAATAATAATAATAATAATAATAATAATAATAATAATAATAATAATAATAATAATAATAATAATAATAATAATAATAATAATAATAATAATAATAATAATAATAATAATAATAATAATAATAATAATAATAATAATAATAATAGAAGTTTTGCAAATTGAACAATGATAACCCAAGACTTTGGAGAACTATGATTACAGCAAGCAGCACTCATAAATGTAACGTATACATATGTATTTTCATCCCCCCTAACAATGTTTAAATATCTTTCCCTCCTAAGTTAAGTTCCTTTTTTGTACATCACAGATACCAACTTAAACTTGGTTTACTCACTAGCAATGTAAATATATGTATACGAAGTGTCTTATAGCAAATGTAACTCTATGGTTATCAATAAAGTTCTTTTCTTTGAAACATAATAATAATAATAATAATAATAATAATAATAATAATAATAATAATAATAATAATAATAATAATAATAATAATAATAATAATTATTATTATTATTATTATTGTAATACATTAAAGATCAGCCTTTTCAAGTTATTGTGCATGCGCTTTTTACGAGTGTTAATAATAAATGAATACTTTCATTCCCAACACAAGATATAGTATTTATTATATTCCATATATTAACTATTTGGTTTAAATAATAATAATAATATTATCATCATGAGGCAAATCATTATGATTTTCAATGTAGTACATGGGGATAATTTTTTTTTTTGTAGAGTTTAAAATATTTAGCTATTGGTGTACTTGTGATCAACAATCACCAATGCTCTTCTATTTTACTAATACCCAGGACTGCTATTGGTAATGAAACATTAAAAAACATAAACAAAATAATTAAAATAATATAAGGCAGAATAGACTACAATAATAAAAATAAGGATAGATTTTTCTTATAAGAGAATGCTAAACAATCAAAGTACAATTTAGTACAGATTTTAGTATAAAATGAAAAATGAAGTGAATAGATTAAAAGTATTATATCTAACTATAGTACCTTAAGTTTGTTAATTTGATATTCATTAGATATAAGCCTCAACCATGTAGCACTAATATAAAAATTAGTTGTGCATAGTAATAACTTCAATGACAAACATTTTCAAATCACATCTATGTCATCAATGAGGTATTTAGAATAGTGCACATTGTTGCTGAAGAAAACAGAGGACAAGCTAGCAAGATTTAGGATGGAGGATATGAATGTAGTTAGGAGAAAAGTCTTTTAGATTGGTAAAAGATATGGTAATGGAGAGAATGCTGAATAACTACATTGACCACCAACCTATTAGTTGAGAGGATAAAGAAGGTGATTTGGAATTCTATTAGAGTCAGAATATTTAGAAAATGTTTTGGCAAAAAGAGTGATAATTAGTTATTAATAATACAAAATAATTAGATGTGTAACATGGACACTTATTAAGATTTAAACTAGGGCCATAATAATATTACATCAGACTATTTTTAAGAAAAATTTATAAATATTAAATTATTTAGAAAGAGGAAAATGAACTAGATCCCAAATTACTGCTTTAATTAAAGATCTAGAGTAATTAATATTAAAAGGAAATTATAATTTGTTGGATATATTTTTCCAAATGCTTCTTTGGCTTATTGATTGAAGTAATGTAATTGATAAGAATAAAGCATGGAGAAGTATTGTATCTCTCTCACTTGTGATAAAAAGTGCATTATAATTACAACTGCGTTAATTTTTATATTCAGTACATCAACTTATCAATCATCATACTAATAATAGTTCAATATTGCAATATTAGTTGGATAGTTGAGTTTATTTTGGCTGCCTACCTACAAAAAAGTACCTTAGTCTGCTCGTATCTATAAATAATTTCCGGAATTTATCTGGTCCAAACCCTAATGCTAGGCACATGATTAGTACATGTGGATATATTAATCAATATGTTACATGATTATTTTGATATATTCAGCTTAGAATAGTAAAGATTGTTTTTATTTTTTGTTATAAGTTGAATTATTAATTCAAAAATTTAGATCTGCACTTTAATTGAATTAGTAATAATAAATAGCCATATGTTTGTTGCTATGACCACTGCAACAGCAATTTAAATAGTTAAGATGAGAACTGGTGTATTATTAAACAACATGTACGCATAGACGTGGGCACTGGATCCATGCATTACCTTTATTAATTTCAATTAAATTTAAATCACTTACATATGTTTGTAGTATTTTGTTTTAAATATATGGAGGAAAATAATTAAACTTTATTTTCAATAAACTTGTTCTTATAACCTTAAGGATAAGCTAGTTTTCAGAGATTTTTTTTTTCTCTTCCTATTTACTGACACACTTCAAGGATTCTGACATTAGTTTTTAACGTTTTATTATAATAAATTATTACTTTTTAATAATTCCATAAAAGTAATTTTGTAAATGTGCCGTGTATATACGGATAAATGAAAAATATTCATACCTGAGTTAATTAAAAACTAACGAAAATCTCGTTTGTTAAATGCAATTATTATTGAAAAAGTTTTTTTCTTAAAAACTTTAAATATTATCAAAAATAAAAACTGATTGCATATATAGTAATAATTATTAGAAATATAAATTTGATATAAATTTTGTATTACGCATTGACGAAATTCATTATATGATAAACAATGACCTATTTTAAGAAAATTTGGATTCATTTAGATTGCTCATTTCTGATACAAAGAAAATACTATATTACTCAAATCCTAATTATATGTCTGTGCAAGCGAATATATAAGAAATTTTATTAAAAAGTTGTAATTGGGTCATTCAAATCCGGGATATGTTTATGTAAAAAATATTAAAAAATTCCATAATAAATTAAAATTATAACATTTATTGTATAGTTGACATATCAATAATCATTAGATGGCATTGAAGTTAGACGTTGCTATCAAAACATTAATTTGCATATAATTGAACTTATGTATAGGCTATAGGTATTCTTTTGTAGGAGTATGATCTGATACCTGATCAACAATATATGCAAGTGCTCTATAAGTTCATCATCATAAAAAAGTGTGAAAAATTTGGGCCAAACTAAAATTTTCAATTACTAAACTTTTTGAATATGTTGACCAATATTATCAATACACAAATGTAAATACTTTATCAAGTCACTAAACACAGAATTAATGATATTAGAAGTAATGATGGCATATTCTACTTTTAAAACTTATTACAGTAAACAATCAGTAAAGGGACTTTTGGTAACTCCTGCTACAATGAAAAAAAAAAGTCATTGAATCACCATCATTTAATTTCTAATGATCATTACATAATTTATCATGTATGAATTCTGTTACTTAAACTTGGCAACAAATCTTCAAACTTAAGTATGATCTGAATGTAGTTTGTTAACTTTTGTAATAATTTTCTTTGATTTTTATATTATTAAAATTATTTTGATTTATTTTTACTTAGGATTTTATTTACCAAGTAACTGGCCTGCAGCCAACCAAACTAGCTATCTAAAAATTATTAGATATTTAACTATTATTAGCTAGAGAAATCCTAGATTAATCTGGTTTGATCATATAGGTATTGATGCACTGACTAAAAAATAAATTGTGATTATAATATAACACAGTTTCCAGTACTGGCGAGAAAGAATCATACTTTTTATTTGTTGTTTAGAAAAATTGTAACATAAAAATATACATTACACATATGATGCTGAACTTTAATGATTTTGAATGTGAATTAATATAAGCATTATTACATTTTTGTTAGGAGAATTATAACCACATGACTTTTTAATTAAATGTAAGCTATCTCAGTGTTTTTTTAATCTTTGGGTTATGATAAAAATTTTATGGATCACAAAATGATAAAAAAATTATATAAACATTAGCAGTCAGTACCCATTTTTGATAGCAGAAATATTAAAAAAGTAGAAATGACAAATTACTGTTTTCATTTTTTTGGTAAAATTATAATTTTATTTATTTGTTTGTTTTTTTTTTCAGCAAGAGACAAAAATAAATATAATTCAAAAAAATCTTAGTGATTCTTACTTTTTTAAGTTAGTTTTGCCTGATTAATACACTTATTTGATTTGAACAAATATTAGCATGGATACAAACAACATCCTTTTATTACAGTTAGTTCCATTTTGTTAGATTGTGGAATATAACTATTTTATAATATTTGGGTTATAGTAGTAGCATAAACCCAAATCTGTTGAGTTGTAGTGAGCTAGACTACAACATAAAATACTGAATAATAGATATTAAAATCAATCATTACATTTTACAAATTTTAAGATAAAAAGCACAACCTGAGATATCATCAAGAGAATGATTAAGTTTTTTTAAAAGAGCATGAGATTTGTATAAACTTTAATATTTATATGCATTTAGGTAGCTGTAACTTTATTTAATCTTCTCTTAAACTTTCTATTATAAACTTGAATAATCAATGAATACTATATGGTAATATTATGATCCAAGTCAGTTTCGCAATAATAATTTTCATTAGGGAAGAGCTTTAAACTGATAAATTTATTAGTTAGAAATAAGTCTGGAGAAGTTATAAAAGTTTCATAATTATGTTTTGCAGTTTGGAAAAGGGAATTGGGTTTATTATCTGTTGACAATCACCAAATATAATATTTTATATAATTGGAAGCAGAGAAAATAATTCATCCACTATATGACATTCTTTCAACTACCATTTGTTCAGTTTTTAAACCTTAGCATTCATACTAGAAATCAATAACTTTAAAATGATAACTCATCTCAAGTTGTTTTACATGTTAATGTTATGATAGATAAATTGATTTATTGGATACTGAAGAGCTCACGTACAAGTGTGTTTTTGGCTAGGATGTTTCTTAGTAAATAATGATTTCTGACTACAAGTTGTTTTATCAGATTTCATTTCTCACATTTAATCAATGTAATGATTATCTTTGAATCAGTGATCTTGAAACATATAAAAGAAGTTTCAAATTCTTAGGATAAAAACAACTTGACCTTTTTAAATCAAACAGTTTTAACTTTTTTTTTTTTAAGTTATAAAACTAGCAACAACTTTTTATTAGACTTCCTTAACCCCACCCTTAGGATTTATATATAAAAAAACTTTCCTTGACACAAATTTAAGTTTCTACATTGCATGATACTAAATTTATATCTTCTTTATTTTATCCAGTCATGATGTATGTGATCTATATATTTATAAACATAAAAATTACACAATAGCATGAAAAACACTGTGTTCAAAAAGGTCATTGCAACAAAAATATTGGTAAATCACATTCAAGTTGCAAAAGACATAAAGATAAACAAGAATTTAAAAATTTATTATTTTACAGTATTTTTACAAAGAAACCTTGTAGACTTCATTGCCAAATTTAATAGAATTAGAAAACATTTCACAAAAGTACAATTGAAGATTTATGCACAAATTGTTGGTCTGTATATCATATTACATACGTATACAATATAGAAATAAATAATTAGAGATGTTTTCTAGCAAACTAAACAATTATGAATATAGTTTGAATTTTTTTGGCAGCTGGGTTATATTCTAATTATTTTGCCGACTATTATTTAGAAAATAAGTATATACTCATTCTTATCTAGAGAATAGAAAAAAAAATTATAAAAATCCTTAACAACCAGTATATAATAGTTTCTTCTTCTGTTACTTTGTGGTAAAACTTTGGATGATTGTCTTGCAATGGATTAGCACAGTCTACAGTTGACTTATATATATATATCATAAATGTTCTTGAATGATGTCATAAAAACCAAAAAGAGAGCAGCACTGACTAAAAGATTATAGAGATGGACAATTTTTTAAATGAAATGTATAGTTTTTGGTAAAGTAAGATAAAATTTGATTTTGTAAATATATTGTAAATTATTAAATTGTGTTTGTACCATGTATTTAATCTATCATTTGAATTATCACAATTTATATCATTTATAATAAAAAAAATTATAAACTTTTAGGATTTCACTTTAAATATGCATTTAACATATGTTAAAATAAAATTTTAAATGGCATGATTACAGCAAGAGAAATATTATTGGATTTAATAAAATTTTGCTATGAAATTGATAATCTTTTAAGATGTCAATTTAAATATATTTAACATGTAAAAAAATAAATTTTTAAATGCCGTGGGTATAGCAAAAGAAATATTGAATTTGATAAACTTTTACCATTTCTCTTTAAGTACATTTTACGAAATAGAATAAAATATTCCTGCTCTACTTATTGAAATACATACTAGAGAAATGGAGAGATATTAGTTTTTGGTAATCCAGATAAAATTTAATGTACAATATATTTTAAATTATTTAAATGTGATTTGAACTATGTATTTAATTTCTATCTTGCAAATACTACATTAAAATTTTATAGTATTTTAAAAATTATCACGAGAAATATAAAATAATTTACTTTAAAATTGTTTATTGTATTTAATAAAGATTACATTTTTTGCAATACTGCTGTTGTTAATTATTTCATGTAAATATTATGTAAATATATTTTTTTTATCAAACTTTCCACAAATGCAAGGACAGAATTAACAAATAAAAATTTTATTTGGCATTTAATATACCAAAAATTGAAAATGGAATATATTAATCTTTAACTGAGATTTAAAGTTTATATCTGTGCTAGAGGTAATTTCTAGTTTCGAAAATGATTAGTAATAATCATTAGTGTATTTATCTGAAATGGATGGCGTCAAAATTGTGAGTGGAGGAAGTTTGACAATGGTAAATGAAAATATAACAATAAATATATATTTAATTATCAAACTTGCTACTAATGTAAAAATATAGCTGAAGTTTGAAAGTGGAATATGTAAATATATTATAATTATCAAACTTTTTGATAACATGAGGGGGCAGTTAGAGAAATAAAGAGAATTAGCAATGAAATTTTTTATTTCATATTCAATACATTAAAAATCAAAAATAAAATTTAGATAATAAAACATTAAAAAAGTTCTACTACTCAGAATATATCCTCCTTATATATATATAAATTAGAAATATATTTAAATTATCAATTGTATTATATTGTTTTACACTTTTATTTTTATTACTATTCTACTCATTTGAGCAAAGCCATGAGTCATCTTTGTTGCATTAGTAAAATAAAACAATGTAATGTAGTTGATAATTAAAATTTGTTTATAGAATATTACATGAAATAATAATACATGAGTTATTAACAGTAGTTAAAAATGATCCACAACATTATTTATAAAAATGTGTTATAATAGTTTTTTTTTCCTGCTATTGATAATTCATATACTATTATTTCTTGTAAATATTATTTAAATATATTTTAATTATCAACTATATTATATTATTTTAATATAATAATGAGAGCAAAGCCACAGGTAAAGCTAATATATATATATATGGTGGTGTGTGTTTGATAGAGGAAGTAAAAATTAGTACATTTTGGCATTGTAATAGCTAACAGTTAACTTAGAAAATGAATTAGACAATAATAGTCTAATCTGTTGTTAATGTTTGTATAGAATTAATACTTTAACTTATAATAAACTGGCTACTAAAACCACTTCACTCAGAATATAATTTTAGTCTTATTTTCATAGTTTAAACAATGACTTTTTAGTTTTATAAAATTTACACTGACAACTAGTGTTTCATTTAAAAAATTAAAAAATACAATAAGTCATATTTAATAAGTGAAACACAGGCTTAATATATACCATGTGTCTATATATGTAATATATGGTATATGAGCACAGACTTTCACATGACCCACCACTCTCCACTATCTAATAACACTGATATACTCAAGCACATATATGCTGAAAAGATAAATAATCACCAATATACGTATTTCTGCTAAACCAGCAATCATCAGTTGGTCCAGATTATCATCTCCCACACATATATACTATAAGTGCTCAGATATTTATTAAGATAGACAATCTTCATACTTTAATGGACTGGCTCCAATCTACTACACACTCCAACTCTTCAACCGTCCATCCAATTGAAAATCTGATGATGGAATGCTCGAAGGCCACCCTAAGGCTGAAATTCTTGTCACATCCATGTTGACCCAAGGTCAATCTGAACCCCACATGTACAGGACATAATCCATTAAATACATATGCAAGGATGGGCAGACATCTCTACAATGTAATAAGTGAAACACAGGCTTAATATATACCATGTGTCTATATATGTAATATGGGGTATATGAGCACAGACTTTATAATCAATCATTATAGCAATGATTTTTTTTCTCTTACACATAATATAAGCTTTTAGAAATAATACGATTTATAGTAATCTTTTAGTTTAATCATCAGTGTAAGCATGCATCATAGCTGGAGACTTTATGCATTATGGAAGACAAGGTTCATCCCATCATTGTCACATTCCATGGTAAGAATGCTTCTGTTCATGCAGAATCATGAGACTGCTTTTATAAATCTCTTATATTATTAAGCCTCTGTAAATTATTCAACTTGAGGGTTTTTCTATAAGGAACAGATTAATATTTCTAGAAACATTCTAATGTGGTATAATGGTGTCACAATTATTCTTATATGAAACACATTACTAAAGGTGGTTAACAAATTTTGGTCAACCAAATATTTTTATTCATATTATAAACAAATGAAGTGTTTGTATAATTTGTGAGAAAAAATTAATAAGAGTCCGTGTTAAATTCTTAAATCTGGTTTTTACTTTATTCTCTCATTGATGAAAATAATTGTTATATTATATTTGATAATCCATTAATATTTTATGTAAGTTACATACGTACTTAATAACTAAATATGTAGTAAGCAATATAATTCATTCATTCATTGTTTTATACTCTTAGGAATGCATGAAACTTAATCATCAAGAAAACTAAATGTAGAGAAGAAGAAAAAATCAGTATAAGCAAGACAAATCACTGTATCTCAGCAATAGCTAATTGTTTTTAAAAAGTCATATAGTTAGAAAGTATTTTTTAATGTGATTCTCATTCTGACTGTGATGAAAACTTCTTTATGAAAATAATTTCTCCATGCTTTCAAAATGTAATTTCTTAGTAGTAAAATGATGTCATGTCATAACCCACAGTTAGTAATCCAAAGATGATGATGATGATAATGAGATAAAATCTAGCCTTTTTGCTCATTCTGATAATTTGTTTATACTGATCAAAAGTTTCACTAATTTGTTGGCATGAAACAGTTTACTACTGAAAAAAAATACAATTCCCACCCTCAAAATTGGAGATTAATCTCAAGTATGATTAAAAAAAAACAATTAAGTAAAGTTTAATGATTGTTATGCAGAAGACAAATCTATAGTTTTAAAAAGGCACCTTGAAATGTAAGCCTATTAATTTTTAAATACTTTGTAAAATTTTGACATATATTATATAAGAGTAAATATATTTTGGTCTGAATTTATTTTTCCTTATTATCTTTATAAAATACTTTTATTCATTTTAGTCTTTCTATCTAGAAGATCCTTATTATCTTTATAAAAAATACTTTTATTTATCTTATTCATATTATCTAGCAGATTATTATATATTGATGTGATTTAGTTGGACTTGTATTCAAATTTTTCCTCCTTGTGATTCAACAGCTGTAATTATGATCACTTAAGAGGTTTTGGATGAGCAGTATGGTTCTTTAAATTGATGTAAAATGTAAATATATATATATACACCTGTATTACTTTGAATATAAGATGATCCTGAATTTAAGACACAGTAGGATTTTAAGCTTGGAAAATTGGAAAAAAAAATTAAAAATGATTATACTGAAAAATAAAAAAACATTATTATTTACTTAAATAGAAACTAATATAAATACAATAAGCTCACCTAATTTATTGAAAATCTTCAGAGATACAATCATTTTCTATATCTTCATTTTCAGAACTTGAATTCTCATTTTAACTGTTCCACTAGGCTATACAGGCCATTTAAATCGGTAGCAATGCAACATTTTAAGAAATATTTTTTTGATAATTTCTTCAAGATTATATGTATATTGTTTGCTATATAAAGACTTTTTTTAAAACTGTAAATAAATAATGTTTTTTTTTTTTAAAAAAAAAATCTAAAATTTGATACTGTCATTTAATGTTGCTGATAATTTTTTTTTCTTTTAATTAAAAATCTTTTCTAAAATGTAAATTAATTATTTGTCTGATTATAAAAAAACTAAAATTTATTTAAAATAATTTTTCCTTTATAATTGGCAAAAATAATCTATACAGTCAATATAAAACGTATTTTTGCCATCCAATTAAAAATTGCAGCCATACATCATGGATTTCTTTCTCAATTTGCTTTCAGGTAAAATTAAATTTTTCTATTATAATCTGAATCATTCTTCTAAAATAATTTATATATTTTTTTCAAATATTTTTTGAAAAATATTATAAATGTGTAAAAAAAAAAAAAGATTCTAAAGCATATGTGTTCACTTTGAAATCTAAATGAAGATATTGGAACTGTCAAAATCATTGACAAGCAATCTCTTATGTAGAGAACAAGAAATAACCAATCAGAGTGAAGGCAGGTTCTTATCTCATTGCTGTAAAAAAATTCTAAAGATTATTTACTACAGTTTTCTTGATAAAGTAATGGGAAAATTGGCAAAATAACATTAAGAGGAATGGTTTGAAAGAGAGTTAAAGCTGTTTATGAAATTAATCCCAAAATATTGACATTTAATGTTAAATCTTTCTTTTGATTAAAAAAGATTCAACACACTATTCTTTACAGATAACAATAATAATACTATGTGCATATATAGTGTAAAGCAAAGATTCACAGAAATAAGATGTTAAAAAATTTTGTTCACAATTTATAACACATCCTCTCTTACAGTTTCAAAATTTGGAAAAACATTGTCTTATATTTGAAGTAATACCATGTATATGTTTGATAGCAATGTTAATGTGTAAAGAATTGTATGTGTTAATAAGATAGGGCAGATAAAATTAGTCAATGAAGGCCAGAGTATACATTTCTATTTCTTAATATATACAGAAAATTCTAATTACTGTAATTAATTATGTCAAATAAAACTGTTGCATTGATTAAAAGTATAATAACTGAGTACATAGTAAATATAAAATCAGATAATAAAAACCAAGTTTTTAAATGAAATGCTTAAATTCCTTCCTACTGTAATTTTTTTATATAAATAAATATGCTGATGGTATAATTTTATATGCTACATTTTTAAGTGACTTGAACACTAAAATATAATTCAAATATCATTTGAAAAACTGACATTGAAATTTACAAAAAGAGCTATATTGTAATTAATATAAAACTATAATTAGATCAGATTAAATATAAAATGTTTTTTTTTCTTAGATGGTTAGCAATTTCTGTGTGAGGAAAATCAAATGTGTATAAATTCTTAACCAAATAATCACTTCTTTTCTTGGATAATCATTTCTTACTATTGTAAGTTCATTCAGTTTGTTAAATTACTTTCTGTACAAAATTGTGAACTGATGTTGTATTTTATTTATTACTTCCTTTCAAATGCAAAATCATTACATCAATGCTAACACATCTATTTATTACTCTTATCATACTTTAATAAAAATTGTTTCATTAGATTTTAATCAAAAAATAAGAGTGCTTAGTATATAACTCTAAAACAGTAACAACTCACTTCATACCATAGTGACACCAATGCAAGCCATAGTAATCAATGGATACTAGAAGGCTTGTTGTCAAAATATCTAGTACTAGCATCCATTGATTACTATGACTTGTACTAGATGGCAGTATTTAGGATGCTTAATATTGAATATATTAAATACTAACATCAATCTATTCTATTATTTCATAAAAAGGGATTTCAACAGAAGAATTGCAGCAAAAGGGAATTATATCTATATATTATATTAAGATTTTTATATAAAAAAGAGGTTGTAGTAACAATATTAATTTAATAACAAATAACATGAAATACATTAGACAGATGCTGAATTCAAGCTATAAACAGAGCTGATAAGCAGCGATAATGGATTAGCTAAATATGAAGATTAGTACTATTTTATTGGATGTCATATTCACTCACAAAGGCTAGCTTTCTGTAAAATTTTTCCTTTCATTATTTATTTTTATCTCACTGTCTTCTATCACAGAATGTACATGATCATGAACTTTTTATACCATAATTCATATTTTTGAACTAACTATGGTAATAGGAATGTGTTTTAGTAACCATATTTCAATTCTTTATTCTAAGAGAAATTCTTATTCCAATATTTATTGTTTGCAAGTATATAAAGTATGCAATGCTCTCAGCATTGAAAAAGCAATACATCACTAAGATGCTATGCCTGAAAAATTGTTCATTTGTGCAGAATAAATAGTTGTAACATTAGTAATAATAATGGTGGCAAAGCAGAAGGTATTAATATATATTTCTAAATAAAGATATAAGTGGAAAACTTTGCATGATGATGACTTTTCAAGATTAAATATAGAATAATATTTGTAGCTAAGGATTGTCAAGGTACTGATATAACTCCTTTAAGTAAAACACATTTTATAGAGAAAAACAATTTACTATATATAGATGATTACCAATTTTTTGATAGAGTAAAACATCGAGTAAAAAAAAAATAGCATGGTGTTAGACTTGCTGCTTGGCTGAACTTGTTTTTTTTTTAAATATACTTTGGTATTTAGATGTATCAATAAAAAATCAATGATTTGACTTGTATAATGGTAGCTATTTTTAGTTTATCACTGCTTATGATTCAATAGTGGTGTTATTACATTATTAAACTACAAAACCAAATAATGACACAGACTCTTGAATTTTTGCACAGCAGTTTAGAGATCCTATTCATTGAACATCAAGAAGCACAACAACTAAGTTTTGATTCAATTTTAGAGAATTTCTTCAAGAAAAAAAAAAAGCTAGAAAATGTTTTTAAACATTGCTTATATGTCTTCAATATGGATAATATATATTTTGTTTAAATTACACTATTCAATTACTAATTTCTTTTTAATTAAAAAATGTGTATTAGCCATATTTTGAAGGGCTCTGCACTAACTGAAACTGATTATAATAATATGTTAGCTTAAAACAGGCAAAACTCTCCATACAGTATTGCCACTCAGTGCAAGCCAGAGTAATCAATGGATGCTAGAAGGCTTGTGCGTAAAATCCCCATCTAGTGCCTACTCATCCAATATCCCAGATTAGTTTCTGGCTTGTGGCCTTTGTCAGTGAGGAGTCTTGGATCTGAGAGCACTGCACAAGATGAGTCTTGGAACTGAGAGCACTGCACCTAGATCTTGTGCAGTGCTCTCGGATCCAAGACTCCTCATTGACAAAGGCCACAAGCCAGAAACTAATCTGGGATATTGGATGAGTAGGCACTAGATGGGGATTTTACGCACAAGCCTTCTGGCATCCATTGATTGCTCTGGCTTGCACTGAGTGGCAATACTGTATGGAGAATTTTTCCTGTTTTAATAAGTTATAAGCAAGCATAAGAAATGGTGATCATGTGATGTTTATTGGCTTATTATGTTAGCTTCAAAACTATTGGACTTATTAAAAAATTGTATAATCCATAAAGCTATGTTTTTTGATTTTAAGGTTGCTTTTACTTTTCCAATTTATAAAAATAAAGAAATATAAAAAATTTCAATAATTATTTTGGAATATCATTAGTATTTACTAATGAAAAGATATTTTTAAGTTAGTCATGAATGGGTGGTTAAATGAGTGATTTCTAGAAATTCTAAAAACACAATGAACATAATTTTTATTGTGAGGATAAAAAAATTCTGACAATAAACAACAGCTTAATTTATATAAAACATTTAACTGAATCAATAAGCCTTGTGGCTAATTGAAATTAGTGGTTATCCAATGAAATCTATTCATATTACAGAGTTATTACATGATAATATGAGAAACATTATTTACTAGTTTTGTGAAATATTAGTTAATTTGAATTGAAATTTGGTGTTACACAGGAATATATACAATCTCTATTTTTATTTTCTATTTGTATTTCAATAATCTTTGGAATACTTTTTATGATGATTTTATGAAGCATAAATTAAAATACAAAATTATGGAGTTTTTCATTTTATCAGATTAAAAGTCATAACAAAAACATCTTGACTTTTAGATTTATAATTAGCAATCTACAAAAACTTTCAGTTTGGTAATTAATATTAAAAACTCAGTTTTTTATTAATCAATGCTAAAAAAATCTTCTATATTTAATCAACTGAAAGATAGTGTGTTAATTATTTCAACAAAATTAATTATGTATAGGATTATCATTCTTCCAATTTATTGCATAGAAATGATTAATATTACATAAAAACACAATTTTTTAAATTTAAAAATGTATATAATATGACTATTAAGTATATTCTTCAGCTTGTTGTAAATAATAATAGTGAATCTACTACATTAAGGGAACATCTTTGTTTGATGGAAAATGTAAAACAAATGAATAGTAATTTACTTTTTAATAAAACATTTTATGATAAATTTTAACAAGCTTTTGATGGAAAAAATAAACACCATTCAGGTTAAAAATATTATCTCAGAGACATCCTAAATACATCCATATTGATTTGCTTCTATTATGAAAATATGTCGAAAACAGAAGACAATTAAGAGCAATAATTTTGATGTTTTCCATTAAAAAAAAGGTTGCTGCAGAAGATAAAAGATGCTGTTGCAAAATATCACATAACAGGCTGCAAAAAAAAAAAAAAAAAAAAAACAGCATGTGATATACATGGATATATTTTTGTCCTTTAGTAGGTTTATATAAAAATACAGATTGATCTTTATTCTTTTGATATCTTTTATTTTGTTCTTCTTGAATTAGAATTACCACACTCATTTATGAGTCACTTTTAATTAATGGTGATAATAATTAGAACAATATAAAATAATAAAAAATATAGAGTAAATGATCAATATTGATTTGCAGATGAATTACTAGCTGCTTTTAGTTTGATAGTAGTTATAAAATCAAATCTTAGCAACTTTTGTGAAATGGGCTTAACATTTTAAAACGGTCTGTAGCTATCGATGGAAAAACTGATTTTCCCACTCTTTATCATTTAACAAAAAAGAAGCAGTTATTAAAAAGTTATATATATATTTTAAAAATCAATGTTTTTTTGCAATAAGAGAATGTCAAAGTATATCAGTGAATATCATTTTTGTCATTGTTCTTGAAAATCTGAAACCATGGTTCTTGGCCTTCTCTGAATTTGTGAATGTTTCCAATTTCGATGATAGACCCTCTTATTATACTGCTGAAAAGCTAAATAAATATTAATTTTATTATTTATAGTGTTGTATATATGTATATAAAATTTAATTAATTGCATAAATTTATTTTATTATTAATAATATTAAATTATTTACTGACTAATTTTCATTTTTACCTTTATGTTTAAAAATAGAGATAATTTTCTTTGGTGTTTTGTTTTTCTTCATTTAGTAATTAGATGTAATCTTTAAAAACCAAAAAGACTTAAAACAGCTTTCATTCTTGAGTCAGATTCATCTCCTAATGTAATTTTACAGATTCTTTAAAATATCAACTTAGGGCTTTTTTTTCTCCCATATTTGATAATTGGAAATCAACAATTGTACCACTGATATAAATTAAGAGTATTAATAATTTTTCTTACTCATTCATTAGACTAGAGATTATCCAATAATGAATAATGTTTCTGTAGTATAATTTTCACTAAACCTCTCTCACACACAGTAAGGACTGGTTTCTATTCTTTTTTAACACCTTGTGGAGGGATATAATCAAAAACATATGATCAAAGACATGTGAAAAAGACGTATGATCCCCAAGATGCAAGTGTAAAAGAGGATAGAAACAAGTCCCTACCTTGCATAGAGAAATGTAGTGAAACTTATGTTACAGAAATATTATTCATTATTGGATAATCTCTAATCTAATAGATGACTACTAAAAATTATTAATATACTTTCCTTAAATGATTTGTGATAAAGTTGTGATAACAACAAGTTTGATACTTATTAATTAAATTGTAATAATTAGCCATCTATATATATATACTGAACAATGATAAAAATATATATATATATATATAAGAGATTGTAGTCTGGATCAACCGATGAGTGTTGGTCAGCACAAAATGTGGATCTTAGGAATCATACATCTTTTTTTTTATATGTCTTTGTCATAGTTTTATGATTACCTTCCTCCATAAGGTGTTAAAAGTGGATAGGAACCAATCCCTACCTTGCATGAGTGGTATAGTGAAGACTACACTACAGAAATATTATGAATTAAGAGTGGTTAGTTATAAAAAAAAAAATATTGCTGTTCAAATCAATTAGGTTTAATAATTTATAGGTTCTTTTAGTCAGCAGGCCCTTCAAGATTTATTAAAAATATTACTTATAATTTACTTAAATCATATTATAAATATAGGGGATTTGAACTCAGACTTTCAAGTAACCTTCAACTATCTACACTATCTCATCCTACTGATACACATGCCCACACACATATAGAAAAGATAAATAATCACCAATATACATATTTAGTGCTGAACCAGAACTCATCAGTTGGTCCAGTTTATATTAAAAGAGTAAATCTTTATACTTTAGTGGATAGACTTCAATCTAGTCCAACTCTTCAGCCATCCATACCATTAAAAATCTGATGATAGAATGCTCAAATCCCATGCTGATGCCAATATTGTTGTTATGCCCATGTTGATCTATACATGAGGGATCAGAGTGACTTGAGGTCAACATGGGCATAACAACAATGTTGGCATCAGAATGGAATTTGAGTATTCTATCATCAGATTTTTAATGGTATGGATGGTGGAAGAGTTGGAGATTGGAGTAGATTGAAGCCTGTCCATTAAAGTATAATGATTTGCTATCTTAATATAAACTGAGCAATGATTATATATGTGTGTGTGTGGGAGATGATAATCTGGACTAATTGATGAGTGCTGATTCAGCACGAAATACACATATTGGTGATTATTTATCTTTTCTACATGTGTGTGATCATGTGTATCAGTAGTATGAGATAGTATGGATAGTTGAAAGTTGCTTGAAAGTCTGAGTTCACATCCACTATATTTACAATTAACTTCCAGGTAAAAGAATGCCTGTATTTCAAATCTTAAATCATATTAATAAATTCTGCCATTATTGTAGGTCACAAGATTACATTTCATAATTTTGTTCTTAATGTTTCTGAATTGAGATCCAGATTAACTGTATTTTATCTATATTTTAAAGACTTCTAACAGCAATCTTTTTTTTTTTACTCAGAAGTATTTATAATTAGAAAATTATTTAGATTTAATAAACAAACTTTTCAACAGATTATTGTAATCCACACATAAACACACTCTTTTAAATGAAATATTGGACTTAACCTATGACAATAAAAGCTTAATTAATAATATAATACATAATATGAATTTTTGTCAATACTGCTTCAACATAATAAAAGGTGAGGTGTAAATCAATACTGTATCAACTTATCACTGAGACTATACTGTATTTTTTAGTCCTTGTAAAGGAATATATTTATATGGAATTCTTTGGAAATAAATGATTTATTGATAAATCATTGAACATATACATGTATATATATATAAGTAAAAGTAAAATAAAACAGCTTTTAAAGTAACTAAAAAAATCTAATTGATTCTTATAAAAAAATGTCATGGAGAATGTTTTACTATCCAGCTTGTCAATTGCCAAATGATGAGAGTTTAATCAGTTTTTATCTTTGTTTATTCTTTATTTATCTATTTTTCAACCAACATTAAGTGGTTACCTAGTAGTTAGAGGCTGAATGGTTATCTGGAGAAAAAAATCCAGTCTGATTATAGTTTGAATTTTTAAGTTTTATCCAACCCATATTCGAACCCAGGACATGAGAATGGCAAAATGATGTGCTTTTTCCACACCTTAAGAGACCCTATATGCAGTGGATTAACTTGTTTTGAGTCAGGAATGTCTGAGACAGCTAGCAAAACAGTTCCTGATATTGAAATTAACATTACTTGCATTTTTTTTAAAAAGTAAAGCAATATATATAAGATACACTTTGAATTTTGACCACTAATTTGAAGTTATGCTACTAATCTATCAATAAATGAATGTTTATTTATAAACAGCTGCATACCTACGCTGATGTGCATGATCATAAAATAAAAATATGATTCTAATATAATGAAATTTTTACTGTCGATGAGGTAGGTGATAGGGGAAAGTGAATAAGTTCATTGTAGTCGATAAAGTGTAAATATAAATTAAGTGTGCTGCTTTAAACACTAATGTCCAAAATATAGTTTTATCCCCCGCTAAATTATTTGGACATATTTAAAACTAGTACAAACAGCATATCCAGTTAATAGAAATATTTAAAATAATAAAATTGGCATTTATTATTTTTATGAACAATACTACTACTTTTTTTTTCTTAATTAAATAACTTTATTAAGCATGTTTTTGTTTGTTTGCTTAATAGTTGACAACATTTGTATTGAGGAAATGGAGAAAGTATTTAAATCTTGCTTATTTAAGTTAGTAGTTTCGCTGAAAAGTTTTAAAATGACCAAATGCCGTGTTTAATCCAAATTTAATACATAAATAAAAAAAATTGAGCGATTGCTAATTAATACCGGCTTTTTATTTATAATATAAGCTAATGAAACATAATAAAATTTACGAGAGGGGGAGAGATCCAATGAACAAGCTAAACCTTTTCCCCCGAGGGCAAATAAAATTAATACCAATTTAGAACGCCGTTTCGTACTTAAAATATGTAAAGTAAAATGTTAAAAATAAATAATGATCAACAAAATAATAAAATTACGTAAAAAAAATTATAATTATATTGTTTAGATGTCACTCACCAATTCTTCAGAAAAAGCGCCAGTCGCAACAGGTAGATATATGAGAATGATAAATGATGTTAAATACTTTTGCAATCGTAAAAATAAATATTCTTCCATTATAAATTACACACATATATATAAACAAAAAGTAACAAAATCTTATAGGTAATAAAAAAAAAAAAAGTTAATGATTTTTGTCAGAAAATCATAGAATCATTTTCTCTAATTACTGGCCGCAATGAGGGAGATTTTAAAAGGAGGACAGGTGAATTCTCACCCGTGCAAAAATGAGTACGACCTAATACCCCCAATACAAACTGCAGTAAATAAAGTTTTTACGTCTTTTTTTTTTTTTTCAAGTAAATAATCTAGCGAAGTTAGTTTGTTTATGTTGGTAAAGTTTCCTAAATAAATAATGTTAAACTTTTAAGAAAAGCTTTGAATTTAAAAATTTGTTAATCCAATTATTAATAATTGAGATGAACTTAATAATATATATAGTATATTAAAAAAGTGATTAGGAACATTTTCGATGAGCAAATAGATTTTCTTTTATTATTATTAAATTCTAATGCTTATATTATGTGAAGAAATTTTTATATGCCAAATAAAAGAAGTAAGATTAAATTATTTTACTAATAAATTCTGAAATTAAAAAATAAATTGTAAAAGGGAAAATTAGTGATAAAATAACAAAGCAATTTGTTTTATATATTTATCAAACAATTTATTTTATAATTTTGATTTTAACTCTTCACGGAAGAGGTCAGGGTAAACTCATTTTACAGTAACCCGGAAAAGTTAAATCTGGCATAGCATCGCTCATGCTAAGATATTAATAGATGATTAAAGTGAGCATTAATGATTTAAGAAGCAAAAAGAGCGAAGCAATTGATTATACTCTTACTTTGATTTATTAAAGTGAAATAAGCGTCGGTCATCAAGGCAGACATTTGATAATCGAACATTCTAGATGGTGTCTACTTTATACATAAAAAAGTGTCAATAAGAAAGTTTATTTTAAAAAAACCTGACGTAGATAAGTAGTTTATAAATAGCAATCAATTTTGAAGAAACAATATTCAATCAAATCTGTTAGACCTCACGTAGGTTTTTTGCGAATTAGCCAAGCAAAATAGCCGAATGAAAATAATTGTATAATAATAATAAAATAAGTATTTGTACTCTATGTAAACAGTGATCGAATTTTAAAGCGCGATTTGTTAACAAATTATAAAGTTTTGTATATACGCAGTAGTATAAATTTGCTGGTAAAATTTTCTAAAACTTTTATAATATTAGTTCACTTTAGATGTGAGAACTTAAACAATTTTGAATCTACGGAAAATTGGAATAAAAAAAAATCCCTTTCATTTATTGCCAAACAAAACTTTTAATATTTATTAAATACAGGACTTCCAGTACGTGCTCAAAAAGCAATAAAAACGTTTCTAAATACTTTACGAATTCAATATGTCGCAAAATCTGTTATTTTTTTTTTTAAAGAAATTGAACTATTCATAGCGGAAAGTTTGCATATTAAGTTGAAATCTAATGATAATCAAAATGTTTCTTGGAAAAGCACTTTTCAAACTCATTATTTTTTTATTATTAAATAGGGGTTGTTGTTTTTTTAAAATGTTTATTGCGCATATTTTCGAATAAATAATAGGATATAAATAAATTAAGCAACTGGAATAATAATTCGTAGATGTAACCACCAGGATATATTTTATTTGCCTGAAGATAAGTTGACTGAATATAAGCATAACATTTGATCATCATTGATCTGTGGTTTATCATTGCTTGACATTCTCTTCTCACAAATTATTTTAGCATCTTAATATTCAGAGTTACATTTATGAACTTTGATGACTCATTGTATCTTAAAAAAAAAGATATATGTACATTTTAGGTGAGACAGAATAAACAGTGATCTATAGTAATGCAATTTATAGAGACTATGTTATTCTACACCAGAGCCATCTATTGTAATCTTTTTTTCCATATGTCAATTTTAAGTTATAATTGAACCCTATATATATCGCCAACATAATTTTCAGATTAATTTCTGGCTATAGAAGTTTAACGATGTGCTGTGAGCTATTCCCGTTCATCCTTAAAAAAAAAAAAGAACTAATTACTTGGATTCAGTGAACAGGAAATGACTATCATTAGATAATACATATAACAAATAAACCAATGGAAATAGCAGGTGAATTAGCATATTTTCGTCAGTGATCTGTTGCCCTTGTTTTTTAAGAGGAAAACAGGCTGTCTCTCATTCTTTATTGTCTGCATGTAAATATTTTTGGAAGCTTAAGGAATGGTGTGCAGTTTAGAAGAAAGCTTACATTCTTGTTGTTATATTCATACCTGTGTATGTGTTGAGCATGAACTCTATAATTATTATGTAAGTTATCTTTCATTCATGTATGTTATCATAGTAAAATAAAATGCTTAAAAAATGTTTTGGGTTTGCCTTCACTATACATATCAATTAACTGGCAATGAAGATGGAATTTATCTATATTCACCATGTGTTATGGTAAGTGATGAAATCTCAGGAAAGTGCAATAGTGAATTGAATACTCATCAAGGAATGGCATAAAGTTTTATATGTATTTGCATATATATAATGGCTTGAATGGATCTATTGAAGAATTTGGTCCAATTTATCTGGGATCTTGGCTAGCATACTTAGATGGGTTAAAATTATTATATGGTTGCTAATGAAATTAAAACAGAATTAAGGTTGACCATGCTCACGAATATGTTTGATAAGACTTTAAACTACTAAATACCTATTTTACTCTAAAACTGCTGATAATAAAGCAAAAATATATATTCTATTTTAGAAGCTAATGAAAAAGCATTTAACTATGTATCTGAATTGTGAAAAATGGTGTTAATCTGCAATTTTGGAACACCCCTTTAACATGAACTGAGAAATCAGTTTATATATGGTATGAAATATCATAAATTAGGAGTCAAATTATACTACATTTAATACTGCAGAATTCTAGAATCCTTAAGAAAAAAAATGCTTAATCAGTCTATACCTTTCTGAATTTAAATGTGGAAATAAAGTGGCATGACAAAATCAGGATCAAAGGCCAATAGATGCCACCATAATTTCTTAAGATAAAATACCAAGTAACTCTGAAAAACAAAATTGTTACTGTTGCAAAAAAAAAAAAATCATTTAGTTAGTCAGTGTCTGTATATTAATGTTTGCTGTCAATTTTGTTAATATTATTGGAGATACATAAACTATATGTCTTAGTAGTGATAATGGTTTATCTACTAAACAAAACTTCCAATCAAGTCACAAAAAGTTAAATCTAAATGAGTTTAATGAGCAAAATAGTAATTCTACAGCAATTGAAGCAGTTAATCTTAGCTTAAGATTGTGTTTCATGTTTCTATCTATTAACCTGTGTTTAAATCCCTATTTTCCATCCCGCTCCTTTTGTCGTGTATAAATATTTCATGTATATATTTGAGATGCGCGCCTAAATTATAAAATTTAATGTTTCAATAACATGTTTTAAAATTATTATTAATTCTTTTTATTAATTATTAGTTTTTTATTAAAGTATTATAAATGCGGCTCAAATATATACATAGAAGCAAAACTTACTAACAAAATATTGATGTTTTCAAATATTTATTATATGCCATTTTTAGCTTTTTCCTTTTAAATTGTTGTTTTTCTATTAAACTATATATTTTTTATAAAATCCAATATGGAAGATGCAAGTATTGTTAATTGTCTAAAAATAATTAGGGTTAGAAGCACTATTGTTTTAATCTGGGGAAGGTATTTTTTAATTAAAGTCTTACTTAAAATAAATGGGATTAAGTAGATTAAAGATTTACTTGTGTTAAAAACATGTCAAATCTATTTCTAATCTGGAAATAGATTTGAATTTATTTTTGGACATTATCTTACAATTGCATCTTCAAAAACAACTGATAAAAGAAAAAGTATAAAATGACTACATTTTGAATCACAGGAGATTAACTACTATTGAAAGGAGATTAACTACTTTTAGAGAGAGGTATTATAAACATATTTCATTTTGCTTGGAACTTACAAATGATATAGCAGTAAATCCACCACTCTTCTCGACCCTATGGGTCAGGGTCATCATCTGCCACTACCGTATTATCCTGCTGCCCTGAAATGAAGAAAGGTCTAAAAAGAACTTTAGAATGCTAATAAAAGTTTGCTGTCACCAAGAAGAATTCATTTTGGATCCTCAATTCGCCGTGCACGTGCCATACTTTATAATGGATTCTTAAAATTGTAAGGTAAATTTCCAAGCCGCCACCTAATAGTCAATTTAGTCTAAATAATCTATCAAGATCTTTTCTCATGTATTCTTTACCTTTGTTTTTTTTTGTTTTAAATATATATGTAAATTGCTTTTCAATAATTTCTATAAATTTAATCCTATCTCATGTGCTCTTAACTTTTTTTTAATTTTGGTGCGGTCATTTATTTATTATTTGATTTACATATCTGCTTGCTTATTAATATGTCAATCTAAAACAATCTGACGAATTTAATTTTCTAAAAATCCTTTCTTCTTTTTAAGTAAGCCTTCATGAATCAAGTTTATTAACGTCCTCTTAAAATATAACGTATTGTTAATTAATACACTCACCAGATTGTTTTATGTGCCAACATTTTATTTATGTTCTAATATAAAATATATATATTTGTTTAACTCTGTATTTTCTACCCAGTGAAAATCCAGAACTCAAGCTAATTAACGTTCTGAAACATTTATTTTATAATTTATTAAATTCTGAAAGCGTGACCCATTAATTATTTTCTATAACTGCTAATCTTACTTCATTTTTCATACTCTTAAAATTTCAAATCTTGTATTTAAATATTTCAGTTATTATAAAATCAATGAAGATGGGATTGTTTTATTTTAAATAGCAGAAAAAGGGATGGGGGGAAATCTTAATGTTTCTTTTGCTAAATAAATCTTCAAGTATATTTTGGTAAATGAAATGTAAATTTCTCTATATATATTATAATAGCATGGCATATTATAGTATTCAAACAAGGGTCATTTACTTTAAAGCTGTAAAATTTATTCAATGTTGTTAGAGACATATATCATTACTGTGTTTCTGTCATTTAGCCTATCTTCATATATATATATTACGTGCTTCTTAATCTGGGGGTTACGACAGGTTCGAACCCATAGATTTCTTCTCATCTTCGTATAAAAATGCCTCTAGTGATGACCCCTAAGTCTGGTACACACTATGCATATTCTTTCTTTGTATCAAATGCCTTTGGCGGTGATCCCCTAAGTCTGGCACATGCTATGCATATTCTTTCTTCATATAAAAAGGCCACTAGCGGTGACCCATAAGTCTGGCACACGCTATGCCCATCCATTTCGTTTTTCATCCAGAAGCAAGACCTTTTCTTTCCTCTTAGTTATTTTTAGGCTATTATGTCAGCACCGCAAACCTCTTCGTAATATTATTATTATTTCTTTTGCTTCATGACCCAGTTTTAATGCTCTAATATTAAAATTAAGCTTTGCTTAAAAGATATATATATAAATGTCAATTACTTCTATTTTATTAATTAAGTTTATTTCAATCATATACAATCCTACCTTCGTAATTTATATATCTATATTTAAGAGTATCTATATGCCTTGGGGAAATAAAGCATTTGTCTTACTATTGTTAAATAATTTGTCATTAAATATTTTGTCATAGTTTCAAATGTAATCTTTCAACTGTCTTTTGTTTATTTTCACGACCTCAATGGCATGAGAATAATTTATATCATATGTATAATGAATTGCAGAACGCTTCCCTAAATCATATGTTAGTCACCACGTTTCAGAACCATAACCCAAAGCGTTAATAGCAATTTTGTGTAACTTCTTTCTAATACTGATTGGCATCTTAATATTAGACCCACCAAAGATGTGTGTTTATTTGTAATATATTATTTAGCTAATAAAGAGCATATGAGAAATAATAGCGTGAATACACTATGTAATCATCTACCGCTTGCTCATTCACGCACATACTAATGTAATTAATTTATAAATGTATGATAATTTGTCAGTATATTAAATTATATTTTATTGTCTAACTTATTTGAGTAGTTCGAATTCCTTCTTTTTCTCCACTTCCAAATGTACAGCCTAGTTGATATATATGTTAGTTTAGTCATAGTCAATAGATGTCTCATCTCCGCTCTCCTAGTCGGCCGGATTTAAAATTAATTCTCATATGCCATCACTATTATGTTATTCATTAGGTGTTAGATCTGGGGCTTAGAGAATGGGTTCGAATTCAGGCTGGTCCGTGATCTAAATCTTGGGTTGGACTGGGTTTGAAGTACATTTTGTGAGTTCCAGCTCATGTTAGATGGATAAACATGTTTTGATCGGCACACAATGGAGACTGATTCTGGCTCATTTCAAGTAAATATTGCACCAGAATAATTAGAAATCAAAAAGGCATTCTGAAACCATCCAAAAATTTGCCAATGACTATCGGAGCAATTGAGTTACACTCATGGTGAAGACTCAGATAAATGTCCAGAAAAGATCTGAATGTATATAGTTGCCATTATCTTGTTTCTGCAAAAAGAACATTGTAACTTAATTGGCTGAAACTGGTTTAAATCAATCAGCTATTTATTGATCAAAGTAAGCAAGCTATGAGATATTAGATTTTTTACAAAAAAATGTGCTAAGATTTTTTACCTTTGTTTGGATTATCAGAGGATACCCATTGAATTATTTATAAATAAACCATGTAAAAATGATCAGTTGTCACTGTCAGCCAATACCTTTTGCTTTAATTATTCCAAAGTATTGGATAGGCAGAAAACAAAGAGTGTAATCAAACTGCTATTCATTCTGAAAGGCTACTCCAATAATACATATTATTAAAATAATGAAAAGATCCAAATATCTGGAGATTTTCACTGAACAATACATACCTTTTAATAACTATATAACTGTCAATTAATGAAATCCTTTCTACTCTAGCCAGAATTAAAATATTTTTTTTAGAATAGACCTATGACATGCTTATATTCAACTACCAGTAGATAATGAAACCTATAGAGGGCTAGCTATTTTAACTCATAAGGTATTATATAAAGTTACTTAATTGCCATTTGGTATTTCAGTGGTAGATGATCAAGTAGTGGCTGGAATTCCTGGGGCATATTTTGTCATTTCCTGCAAATGGATTGTAGTAAGAAGCAACTCTTGGAGTCCACTAGAAAGATTTTAAATAAATTTATCATTGTAGGAGTTAAAATGAGCTAAAGAAATAAAATTTTTGAATTCAAATTTTCAATGCAAGATATTTTCCCTACAAGGGACAAAATAAAGTCTATTCTAAACATGTCAACTTCCACTAATAAATGGGAACTTCAGAGTTTCTTGGTTTTATGAGTTATTTTGAAAGTTTTATTTAGCACAAGGGGATTGATGGATGACAGGTATTCAACAGATTCAAACTTTTGATAAGCTAAAGATGTTAATAACTGATGCACATGAGATCCCAAAATATAATTAATCTTAACACGTGAATGCTTTGCCAGTTGGCATTGGGATTAGACTTAGCACACTATAACAATACTGGAAATGACACACTTATTGTCTTTACTTCTTGTACACTAACTGATGCTGAAAAACATTACTCTCAGAGGCAAAAAGGCTCTGGTCTTAGTAGCTGATGCAAAAAAATTCCATCACTATGTATGCAGAATATTATTTATTTTATGAAGTGAGGCATATTTAATGCTGAAAGAAGGGTATTCCTATCCATCTCTCAATAAGGATTAACTTATTGAGTAATTATGGTTTTAAACTTTGTTTTGAAGAAAGCAAAAAAATGCACACATGTTGAAGTGCATGTTTTGTAAATCATCAGGTAAAAGTAAAATAAAAAAGTTAAGGAGAAACCATTAATAAATATTTATCAATTTAGAAAGTAATAACCAAATAAACAGTATAGCAATAGCTCACTGGATATAAAATGACCAAGATTATTAGCTTTTGAGTAAATGAATATACACAATGTGGCATATTAACAAACTACAATAAATGCATAAGTCCTTTGGGTAAGAAGGCATAGGCTATCCTTTGAGAATGAATATATCTGGTAAGGCATTTGAATCATTATATTAACCAAATTTTGAAATTATTGCATTATAATCATTCTAGATATTATGTCTAGTGGCCCAATATAAACTCTGATATAGAATTTGGGTCAATCAGTATTAGCAATGCAAACTGAATCAAATTATGCCATCTAAAATGGGAGACAACTCTTAGCAGCAGGCAGTTGGACCCTGGGAAATACTTAACCTTAAAATGACAACTTATTATTATTGATGCCTATTCTAACTGGTTAGAAGTATTTATTATATTTGACTTCACTGCCTCAACTACAATTGACTCTTTAAAAAAAGTATTTGCAACTCATTGTTTTTCCTTTGATTATTGTTACTAATAAACAGCCTTTATGTCTAGCCAATACAAAGACTTTTGTTCAAATAATGAAATCAATTACATATTGTCACTAATTATCTCATATTGAAGGTAATAGACAAGCTGGAGTTTGGTGCAAGTGGTTAAAAAAAACTCTAGAAGGAAACAAAAAAGATTTGGAACATGTGTAGCTAGAATGCTGCTAACCCAGTGCATCTTTTCATTTATTATTCACAGCAAAACTCTGACTGAAATATTAATGAATCATAGTTTTCTGGTTTCAAACCTAAATCTATCACCAAAGATAATGAAGCAGCTAATTATGGTCACTTCAGAATTGGCATAAAAGTTTTATATTGTATATACAGGTAAAAACTAGATCCCAGAGGCATTTGTTATCTGAAAGATTAGCTTCATAAACAGTATATGGACGAACTCCATATTGACTTCAGCTATATGGAAATATTAATCAGGAAAATGGTACATCTAGTACCCATAATCATCAAACAGCTATTTTATTAGAGAGTGATAACCAATAGTCAGTCCATACCAAACTTTGCCGATACCAAAATTAGGAATAATAACTAGTCATAATACCAGGAAAGAGGACAGTTTAACCACTACTAAAAGAAGTGCCAAAAAAATAAAAAACTGCCAAAGCATCTATTAGAGTATGATATGACAAAATAAAGGGATTTATTTTATCTATTGGAATAGGAGTGTTGTGAGCTATTCATTTGGATTCAGAAAACATTAATAACTATCATTGGATAATATATATTAATAAACAAACCAAATGTGATAACAGATAAATTAACATATTTTCTCAGTGATATATTCCCTTTGCTTTTTAGAAGAAAATGGGCTGTTTTTAGCCCTTTTTTAACCTGTAGATACAGTCATTTAGAAGGTTCAGCAAATGGTGAATAGTATATAAAGTGGGTTACATGTCTGAAATTATTTTTCAGATCTATATACGTATTGTTAAGGGACTCCATAAGTGTTATGTGGGATTATCCTTTATTCATGTATGTTATCACTGTATAATGAAACACTTATAATATTATTTCAGGTT
This sequence comes from Epiperipatus broadwayi, assembly GCA_028023455.1. Lineage (NCBI taxonomy): Eukaryota > Metazoa > Onychophora > Udeonychophora > Euonychophora > Peripatidae > Epiperipatus > Epiperipatus broadwayi. The sequence goes on from JAQFVV010000062.1 coordinate 4,052,451, forward strand.
TGCCTTCACTATAAATAACTTAGAGATAAACATTAGATGTTCTTTTATATTATTGGAGCTAATGACTTGAACACCTTCAGGTTTTGATAATTAATTAACTTGGTTATGTAAATCTATATACTCTAGTTTTATATCATTAATTATTTAATTATATATTTTTCTTATCTTAATTATATGTTAATTGCAGATGTCTGAATAACATATAATAGATTACTTAGGATTATTATTGTACTTAGTTTAGGATAATGGTGGATTCAAAAGCTAAAAGTTTCTGGATCAATTTCTAGCCTAAACTATCATATCAGCGCTCAAATATTTGATATATGAACACCCAATTGTACTTAGAATTGAACAATATATATTGTGCATTGCATTATAAGAAAGCAATTTATATAAATAGGTTTTTTCAACAGAAAAATTGTGCATTTAACAATTAGTAAATAAAATAGAACTTATTTTAAATATGCCACAGCAAGGCAATCTTCAACATCCTTAAAGAAGAAATTGTAAAGATGTGAAAGAAGTTATAATATTTAACTTTTTTGTTAACTACTTTTTTTTCTTCTAAGAAGTAGAAGAAATAATACACTACTTTAAATTTAAAAACATATATTAAAAAAAGAGTACAATAAAATCTGAAAATGTATATAAAAAATCAATAAAAAATGATGGAAATTAGAAAGGAGAAATATATATTAGAAAGGAGAAATATATAATAAATTGTTGAAATTATTCCATTTCTTTAATCATCAGAAAAATTTAAGAATATTTTTATCTCTGGATAAGTTTCCAAGAAATTGAATAGTAAGTAGTTAACAAATTTGGCTATTACAAATAAAAGGTAAAAACTTTGAATTAACTATTTTAAAATTATGTGCAAACTATTTTAGTACTTTATTTAATGTCACAGATTTTATAAATTTTACCTCAATGACTTCAATTATTCTTTAACAATCAACAGATTTGCTACTTTTTATACTTTGAAATTTACTTTCAAAAACAAATTTTATTCACATTCATATTAGGTAAAACATAAGAAAATGTAACAGGAGTATACAATGATTGAGATATATAAGGATTACATTTTAGAGCTGGGTGACAAGGCATTAGGATCAACAAGAGGGAATAACTATTTGTGTGATCCATGAAAAAAAGATACAGGTCACATTATTAATTTTGATGAATCTAAGGTTGTCTTCTTTGAGAGAAATGAAATAAGAAGAAAGAATCTTTATTATTAAAAATTTATGATTCTGAGCATTTAACTTATTTAAAAGTTCTTTTAATATTAAGGGTATATGGGAGATAAATGGAATTATGGGTAATGTTTAATATAAATATGTTATTTTGTAGTTCTTTACACTTGAGAAGTTGGCTTGTAGCAGTGAAACCATTGGTAGTATTTTAGAGTTTATTTTCTTGGCTAGTCTAATTGACTTGTGAATTTGGGGTAATTTTGATTATAATTCAGATGTACACACAGCCTCATTTATAAGCAGCCTAATTCAAACTTTTATGGGAAAGTTCATTACTTCCTCATTTTAAAATCCATGCAGGTGAAGAATTCTAAATCAAATATTTGTAATAAATATAGCAGTATTTTTATAACCACTGGTCTTAACTAGCAAGTCAAATGCTGTTGATAATTGACATTTCAGCATCCTGACTTAACTAGATACCTCAATCAATGCAAAATGACCCCATTTGCATTAGTAAATATTTGATTTTAAATTCATCTCTTGCAGGGGCTTTAAATGAATAAATAATATTCTTTCTCATAAAGGTGTGAATTAGGCCATATAGAATTGAAATTGTGTTTGCATCTGAATTGAAATACTTTCATCCCTGTTTGAAATATTTACTAGATTTGCTAATTTTTATATACATCTAAGGTGACTAATGCAAATGGACATTGGTCAATTTATTTTGGCTGAGCTATCTAGTAAATGTAGAGGTACTGAAATATTTATCAACAGTGTTTGATTCATTAATCGAGACTGAATTTATATAGAGAGTCAAAAATAATGCTATACTAATTATATATATTGTAGTATGCATTAAGAGATATAGCATAATGATGAAAACAATGAGGTTGAGAAAAAATTAGCATTGGAAATAAATACTAAGCAATATATAAATTATCAACATAACATGTCCAGAAATAATCATTATTAAGTCAACAGTTATCCTTTGTGACCAATGCCAAAACTTAGGGCATATTATAAAAACAATTAATATTTTATTTGCATGCACATATATAAATACTAAAATAATTACCAAATAATTATTTAAAAAATGGATAATTATATCGATGATTAGCATCAATGCTGTGAACCATCAGGTACTATAAGTGTATTGACAATCTTTAAAGTTGATCTTTATCTTAGTGCCAACCAAATAATTTTATAGAGAACATTAGATATCTTCATATACATGTACCCACACATATGTGTAGAAAATACTATTATTGTCTGAAGTTAGCTTTGGATTACAAGGAGTCTAATTAATGTGATGTTGAACAAGAGCAAATTACACACATATAAACACTAATCTATTTTAATATTTGATAACTTAACTAGAATAACTTAAAACAATAATTAGTACATATAAATGATAATAAAAAATAAAAGATATGGTAAATATTCTACATTACAAATAAAGGATTCTTATTTTGACTTGCAAATAAAGATATTATTTTCATTGAAAAATAAACTATGCATGCAACATTATTTATAGTTTCCATATATATATATATTGTAACAAGTATTAATTAATAATATATATGCCCACATGGTCACATCTAATAATAATATAAAATATTCCATTTATTAATAATTTGATATAAGTTATTCTATTTTAATATATAAGCAATATGCCATGAACTCCAAAAGACTGGTGATGAGCATACTGAAGGGCTTTATTAGTTTTTATGACTATTGCTAATAATATTGACCAAAAGACCATAATATTTCCTACTCATCATCACTCATTTATGCATTTACATTTATCACAAGTACACTTACATAACTACATATAAATTGAATATTGTATCAAAGACTTGAGCTCACTGAGCAATTTTTATTTGAATTAGAACAAAAACTATTAACCAAAACTCATTATACTGCTACTCTCAGTACTTCTTTGAGGAAAGATTAAAAACCCTGATTCAAATGTTTATTCATTAGTCAGTAATAAACCCATAAGCACTAGCAGTAACTTGGATACACATTAAAATTAACAATGATATTACACAATTTATTTATTTAATTTTTAATAACTGGTGAAGTTTAATAAATATAAGAATGAGAATTAAAACAGAGGCTAAAGTTTCAAATTTAATATTTTAGTTAATCTAAACTAATAAGTGCAGCAGTATTCTGCCCATTTCACAATGAATTCTACCAAATGTCTAGGTACAGCTAAAAGATCATCGATGAATAAAGCATTTTACATAATGGCTATTAATAATTTCCATTATACTCTATTTTTAAAACTTTAACTTAAAATATCTTTCACCCCGCCCCATGCCTGATCAATATTTTAATTACAAGCATCAAAATATTTAATAAACAAATTTAATAAAAAGAAAAAAAGTTGGTAAAGAAAATGTATACATGATTCACTTAAATCATGCAAGCAAATATGTTGTTCACATTAAAGCAAAATAAACAAGATTAAAGTATAATAATACAATATCATGGTAGTAATAACTAAATAATAGATTGTCATTTCCTATATTGATTTTATCAAGTGATATATTATTATCAAAATAGTTTTACTGAATTTCTTTGTTAAAGTAAGCATTTACACCTGTTTTCATTTTTATAAATAAAATATTATGAATAAATAATTTCAAAAATTGGAAATTTATATTTGCAATTTTTGAAATTATTGATTCATTGATCCCCTTTAAGACCAATTAGCATTGCAGTTTGATTATTAAAAGTACAATTCTTCCTATGTATAATTATAAATTTTTTTTTTCTCTTTCAAGCTGGTCACAAATATTGGAAATTATTTGATTTTTAGGCTGGTAAATTCTATTATATTCTTTAATCTTTTAAATTCAGATGGTCAGTGGGGCATTTTTCTTTTTTATTAATCACAATTTATTTGCATGTTAAACATCACCAATTGGTATAATTTTGGGAAACACAACTGGCATTGCACTCTCTGAGCAAGGGAAAATATATTTAAATGATAACAAACATCCCTTTTTTCAGACCATGATTGTATTTTCTTTTTATTTTATGGACCTATATACTAAGACAGAGATAACTGCACATAGAGAAACAACTAGTAATCCATCAAATACTCAGCTTATTGGGCATTTTGTAATTGTTTTTTTTTACAATCTTAAAGATATTTTTTCACTAGCAACTATACTGATTTCAGTATTTAACTTTACCATGGAAGATATGAAGTTTTCTATAAGTTCTTGGTTCATTCTGCTAGATAGATAAGTTCTGATTATGATCAATTATCTCAGCCAATTTATAATTAATTAACATTGTGTTTCAAAACATCTTTCAAAATTATGTTTTACAATTCCTCAAGCCATCCATCTCTAAATTTACCTTATCTATTTTAATCATTTAATCTTTAATTACATTGTCCTTTATTAACAATAACTTTTTTAAAATTAAAAACACTCAAGAGGAAAATAAAAAAGAAGAGAAAATATATCACTTTTGCAAATTTGAATTTGCTTTGAAAATAAACTGCATTTAATTTAATAATTTAATAACTTTTTGTTTTATATTTAATTTTAGCAAACCTGATTTGTTTTTTTCAGAATATAAAAATTGCAATGTACTTTATTTCCTCTTTAATGCAATTATAATATATTATTACTTAATATGTATTAGTCTGTATTTAAGGTTTGTGAATTATTATTATATCTGTTAGTTTGATAACAGGCACAGGCATATTTGCTTGCAAATAGCCTTATATTTTTTAAATATTGATGAAATTTAGTACATTTTTGAATTGGGCGTAAGTCATTACTACCTATTATTAATTACTATTTTTCTTTTATTTTATTTATGCAGAGAAATAAAATATATAATAGAGAGGATGTTGACATCCTATTGTTACTACCAGAATTTAATTTATTTCCTCTCTACACTAGAATACTCTATTATAATGTCTTTCTTTTTAACTTGTAGTTAGTTACAAAAAGCTATACCCCACAATCCAAGATGGGGAATAAAATTTGAGTCAAATTATCTTTCATTACATATGTTTGTCTTGATCAATTTCAACTTTTCATTTAATTATTTAATTATTATCATGATCAGCTGTTTTTATTTATTTTTATTTTTTTTACAAGTTGATGTCATGCTTTTTGGGTTACTGTAAATATTTTTATTATGCCAATAATAAAATATACATGGTTAGTCATAAAGAGTTCATTAGTTTGCTTTTGTGTTGGTTTATTTTTTGTAAGTAGAAATTTATCTAGCTTCTAACAATTTAAATAGTATCTATACCTACTCAGAATTCTGGGATAGATAAAAAATTCAGTCACTATATTAATGCAGAATGAATACCATAAGCAACTTGTAAATTCAAAATACAAAACAAAAAATCACTGGAAGACTGAAACCTGAACATGGGAAATTTATAAAGCTTAGAGGCTCATGTTTATAGTACAATATAGTTCACATCAAGCAACCATAATAAAAAAAAACAAAGATTAAGTCTTGCTCACTTTTCAAATGTTGAGACCAGTTCATATAAATATTAGAATAGGTAAATGTGGTACTGAGATAAATTACTCCATGGCTAAAACATTGCATTGCCATGCCAATGATCCATTCCATTCATCACCAACAGTGAAAGTACAGCTAAACATATATCAATAGTTAACCATTGTAATTTTTCCTCCAAAGCAATTTGTATGAATGTCATTTTACCATCAATTGAAAACAATTTTTAAAATATCAATAATTTTACTCATAATATTTTAATTCAAAAAAATTCTATAGATATCAAGATATCTGAAAATTCAGCAACTCGAATCACTCTTACATACTGCCTTGACTGATTTCTGTTTTTTTGGTAGTCTCTAACTTTATTAAAATAGAATGATGTATTTTTGAACAAATCAAATTGCAGGGAAGGTGATTGGTTACAAGCTGCTTGCAAACACATAATCAATGATTGTTTGTTAAAATATATCTTTCAATACTGTAAAAATTATTTAAAAATTTTAAGATTTTTATAGCATAAATTGATTGATTTATTAGATATTGATATTTATTCATTCATGTTTTAAAAAGAATTGTTTCTGGAAAAATGTAATGCTCCCTAATAGTTCAATGATGAAATAGTGCTTTTGTTTTGATCATGATATAATTTTTTCAATATATAAAGAAATCAAACATAATTTAGCAAAATTTGCTTCTTAACAAAAATATCTATCAAATTTATATTGTGATACCTAATAATAGTTTAATATTAAATTTATTTATTGTTTAAAAGCTTAATGTTAGGGAAAACAACTAAAATTGTTATTGTGCTGGTGTAGTGTGAGAATATTAACAGTCACCTCCAAACTCTAAAAAAATGTACTTCATTTTGGACATTAACCTCTTTTTTATTTATGTCTGTATCAGGGGCATTACTGCACCCCGATCTTGATGACAGGTTCAAAGATCAAAGTGATGGTATTACTTATCTTTATTGATGCACAATTGACTGCTGATTCATCTGATTATTCAGGTTCTAGGTGGATTACTTGTTAATCTTTTCCATTTCCTTTCCATAATGGTGTTTTTGATATAAAGCCCATTATCCCATTTATGTGACATTATCTGTGCAGTTTAGATTTCCTTTCTTTTTAAGCATTGCAAGTTTGCTACTGTCAAACATTCAACAGCTTAGCAACCTGTTCAGTAGTATACTATCTGTTATGACTAGCATCCTTTTAATATGGATTGGAAAAAATTGGCTCATGATTAAAATAATCTGGGATTCTGATAAAGATTCAGTTGTCATTGTGTTGAATTTACCCATTTGTCTTCTGAAGAAAAATGTATGGTTCACCAGGCTAACATTTTTGTTGCCATACTCTATGTTTGATACCTTGCTGATAATCCTTACTTTGATAACAATTTAGTAAGATTTGCCTGAAATTATTTAAACAACATGAATAAGTAAATAATGAGTTGCACCAAGCTTATAATGCCACTTACAGATAACTACAAACAAATTTTGCTTTCTTTCAGAGCTGGATTTAAACTGAAATATCATTCCACTGGTGTCTCATCCACATTACCTGAAAAGCTTCTGATCTTTAAAAACTAATTTACTATACCAGGTATTAGAATCTGTATTAGTAACTTTCTCATTACTTTCTTCAGGTATAATGCTCCATAATTTTGCTTTTGGGGAGATTAATATATCCATCTTTTCTGCAATAAGCATATAATTTCTCTATTTTGTCATTTATTTTCTTCTATTGCTTGTCATATGGATTAGTAACTTTCTCATTACCTGCTTCAGTTATAATGCTCTATAATTTTCTTTTTGATGAGATTATATTCAATCCATTAATCTATCCATCAATCAGCATTTAACATCTCTATTTTGTCATTTATTTTCTTCTACTGACCATCATGTTTAAATTTGACTTTCTTAATCTGCTTTCCCATATCACTGATTTCTTCTTACATTAACTTTAACTTGTTACAGAAGGTACCTTTTCCAATTCTACTATCTCCTGTAACTGACTTATCTTGCTATCCTGCTCTTCTTTATACTGTTTGACATTTTGATGAACTTTGTTTATTTTATTATGTAAGCTTTACAAGCCTTTTTTGAACTTCTTCATTTCCTCTTTCAGCTAAGTTTTACCATCTTTTATCTCTCTTATTTGCATTTGACCATTCTTTAATTTTTATATAAATGTTTTATTTGACTAGTCATTTTCTACAATTTTTTTAACATTTCTGTGATTAGGCTCATTATTATTATGTTTGTAAATGTATTCTTCCTTGAAATTTTCAATCTTTCTCCAACCTTTCTTAACAGACATGGCTTTGTGGTCACCAACTTTTCTACCATCAGTACTTTTTCTTATCCTGAGCTTGCATTTTTGCCTTTGTTCTCAGATCAGCTATGTATATTTTGTCAAAAAAAATCCCTTTTTTCTTTTTCTTTTATTAAGTAGAGTATGCATCGCTCATGCCATCAGTAATACTATCATTATTCTTAACCATATCCAGCCCTTTTCTCTCTAGTATATTTTCTTTTGTCTACTTTTTTTACTTTTATTTATCTTTTATTGTTTTTCCTAACTATTTTTCTTCTCTTCCCCATTTCTGCATTTTTTTTTATTTTGTGGAATAATCATTTTCTTTATCTCATTTAATTATTTATTATCAAATATTTTTATGTTGAATGCATTCAGATTGCTGGGTAAGTCAAAGCTCCACATATTTGGAAACATATTTAACATGATTTGCCACAAATCCCAATCCAAAGTCTGATGATGCACATATTGAAGACCTTTATTGCTTTGAAAGGCTATTGCTAATGATGTTGTTTAAGTGACAATAGTATTTTGCATAATCAATGTTTATTCATGTATATACAAACTATTATAAATATATTTATATACCTAATAAAAAATGAATATTGGTTAAAAGATCTGAGCATTCTGGGCAATTTTTTGTGGGGGAGAATGGATTGGTGCCATTAACCAGTATCTATTACAGTGCCAACTCATGTTTTTGTGGAATAACCAGAAATCAGATTGAAACCATCCCATCCGTACTAAGCAGCAGCTTAGAGACACATTAAATTTAACCATAACATTGCACAATTTAATTATTTAATTTTTGATCCCTGTTCAAATGGAAAAAATGCAATTTAGTGAAAGCTAAAACATTTCAAACTTAACAATACTTTATTTCAAACAGTATAAACAAATTAATACATCAACATTTTTTTCACTTCACAATAAACTCTACCAAAATATCTAAATACATCTAAAAGATCATTCATAATGTATTCACATAATGGCTTTTAATAATTACCATTAGTCTCTTTTCTTAATACTTTAACTTAAAATATCTTTCTTCCATCTCCACCCCATGCTGAATCAATGTTGTAATTGAAAGCATAAAAAAATAATAATCAAATAAATCTCATCAAAAGAACAAAAATTGAAAAAATATATATATAAGTTTGATTTCCATGCTAGTACTGTCACTGGTCAGGCCAGTAACACCTTAAAAAGAGGGGAACTAATGTCTCTTGAAATGTTGTGCATATACATCTGTGTGTTACAGCTAACAATTGAGTGTATTTGAAATATTTAAATAAAGTTCAAATTTCTTAAGACATTTAATACTTGTATTAGATGATGGAAATAGCCCAATATATAAAATACAAATATATATACATGTTTACACATAAATAAATAAAAATGTGCAAACAATTTACTTTATAGCAAAATAAGATTAAAGTATAGCAATTCAATATCATGGTATTAATAATTAAATAATAGTTCATCATTTCTTAAAATAAGATTTTATCATATGATATATATGGAAATAGTATTATTGAATTTCTTTTGTTAAAGTAAATACTTATATCTGTTTTGATTTATAAATTTTTAATTTTTGAAGTATTTGATTTTTTTTGGCAATTCTAGAAAAGTTACTTTTAAGTCTCAATTAATATTGTAGGTTGACTATTAAAAGTATATTTCTTTCTACATATGATTGTCAATTTTTTTCTGCTTATTTTAAGCTGGTTACAAATGTCAAGAATGTTCATTTTATTCTAAGGCTAGTAAATTTTAATATTTTTCCAAACTCCAAGATAGCATGGTGAGCATTGATGTGTATCTTCTTTTATTATGATTTATTTACATTAAACATCACCAATTGGTAAAATTTTGAAGAAATCCAGCAACTGTTATTCCAATTTTTGGACAAAGGAAACATATTTTTAAATGATGGTAAGCATCACTTTTTCTTTTAGAGTAGAACTGGATTTTACAACTTTCTTCTTTTATGGACCTACATACTAGGGTAGAGATAAACCTGCATAGAGAAACAATCAATTCATATTAAAGCAGCACAAACATTCAGCATTTTGTGTCATTTCATAGTTATTTTATTGTGATTTCAGGGTATTCTTCTAGTGGCAAATATATATCTTGGCGTATATTTAACTTCACTGTGAGAGATATGAATCTTCTGCTATAAATCCCTGTTTCACATGACAAATACATGACCAATTAATTATTTCAGCTAATTTATCACCACATTTCAAAACATACTTTTTAAAAAATATGCTTTCCAATCCTCAGGCCTATGTCCATCCAAATTTACCTTCTCTATTTTTTAAACAATCAGTTTTTACTTATATTTTTCTTTAGTAATAATTTTTTTAAAAAAAATTAAAAACAAGAAAGGGTGAAAAGAAGAAAAAATATATTGCTTTTTAAATGTGAATTCACCTTGATAACGTTTTATTTAATTTTAGCAAGCCTGATGTGTTTTCTTGTAGAATAAGCAAATTCCTCTTTAATACAATTATAATATATTGTTTATTACTATTTTTTTAAATTTTATTTATACAGAGAAATAAAATATACAACAGAGATGATATTGACATATTCTAACAGTACTATCAGAATTTAATTTCTTTCTCTCTATTCCAGCCTATTAATTATAATGTCTTTCGTTTAACTTTTAGCTAATTATGAAAGGATGTAATGTATATGCATATACATAAGCTCACATACTGCACATTATAATAAACATATAATAGTTTTTATTTGTTTTAAAAAAAACTTTAATTCATTTTAACATTATATCAGTTGTAAATGAATTTAGATGTACATGTATAGCATGCACATACTATGTGCATTATAACATAAAAGTGTTTCAGCAATTAACAAGCTAATATTATTCTATGTGAAAAACATATAAATTAAATAAATGTATAATAACTGCACATACATGCATCTTCTCACACAGAAATAAACTATTTTTCAATTTTAACTAGTTATTATCGCTTTCAAATTGTAAACAATATTTTTAAGGCAAAGAAAATCCGGCTTGAATTTTTTTTCTTTGAAGTCTATGTCTTTTATTGTGTCTTTAAAAGTTCATCTTGAAAGTTGTTTTTTTTTTTATTAAAAAAAAAACAACTACAGTATGTAGCTTTGTTTTCTTCATCTTTTAAAATGCTGATTTGCTTTTGTTCAATTTTTTTTTTGTTTTTAACTTGTGTCTTTTAATTTTAAAAAAGTTTGCCCAAATTTTTCTGGAGGTTTGTGATGATAGTATTCTTTTTTTTTTTTTTGAGGATAGTATTTTAGATGTAATAAAATGTACTGGACTATTTTCATCATCTATTGTTAAATGTTGAATGTTTAGAAAATTTTAAACTTTTACAAATACAAGCAGCTGATTAGTAGTAGCATCCAAAGATAAAGCAGACTAGTTGATTACATAACATTTTGGGGATGGGAGTTGAACTTACATCTTCAAATTCTTGAAAATCAAATTTTAGGCAATACTCTAACCATATGCTGTGTTGGTTAGAGTTTTTTAATATCCATTTTTAATTTGATTTTCCAAGCATTTTATTTTGATTTTCAAATTTTATAGTCATATCTTTATTATGATTTACAATTTTTTCTATCAACTTATTTTGATTTTTAAATATTATAGTTGTATCTTTATTTTGATTTTCTAGTTTTTTTAACATTCACTAATTTTGACTTTCAATTTTTGTAAACATATTCAATATCATTGTTATGATATTATTGTCTCTTTCTCTATTCAAGACTTCCCTTTGTTCTTTTTTCTGCTTTTCAATGGGAATATTTTCTATTTCTTTTTTTTTTTTTTTTTTTGAGGCCTGCATTTTCACTTTCATTCTTGTAATTATATGACTGTCTATAATATTTGTCTATGATCTTTCTCTATTAATAGCATTATTTTTCTAATAACTTTTTTATTTCACTTATTTATTTATTCTAATTGGTGTGCTCATCTGTTTTTCCACTCCATAGCCCTATCTATCATAGTCTTTTCCTTTTTATATTATCTACTTAATTATTTCTCTGCCTACAATTTGCTGTTAGACATCTACCATTATTGGTACCTATTTTTCACCCATTTGCCTATTATTTCCTTTACTTATATGTATATCTAATTTTTAACTTTATTCATTCTTATAGTTTCTTTTTATTTAAAAATCAAATTCTTACTCTACTAAAATCAACTTTAATTATTATTTTAACTGTTAATCTTTTCTCTATTCTCACATTTCTCATTTAATCAAACATTTTTTATATTCTTTCTTTTTTTTTTGTTCTTTTTTTTTTTTTATTTTGCCAGTAGTATATAGTAATGGTTATTATCATATGTTCAATATTGGAAGACAAATATAACAGTTTCATTACTCCATGACAAGAAAGGTAAACTAATTTACTCTAAAAAAATTATTTTAATGGTCAGATCCCGATTATATGTATATTTCATTAAACATGGCCACATTTCAAGATCAAATCACCATATTGATTTAACTAAAAGAAAAATCTCTCATAAATATATCCCTTATATTAGATTTGATAATTTAAATCTAGACACTATCCCAAAGAATAGGAATATTCATAAAAGAATTTAGAACTCCCTTGTCATCAGTATTATTAATATCATATAATTTATGGCTACTGCTATGATTACAAATCTCATCTCATTAACTATCACATTATGACCCTGACAAATAAATATTATATGCACAATCCATTCAATATACTGTGAGAAATTTACTTATTTAAATGGTGGGTTGCATTAGATCCTAAGATCTAGGTGCAGTGCTCTCAGATCCAAGGCTCCTCACTGATGAGGGCCACAAGCCTGAAACTAGTCTGGGGATATTGGATGAGTAGGCACTAGATAGGGATTTTATGCACAAGCCTTCTGGAATCCATTGATTACTCTGGCTTGCACTGAGTGGCACTAGTTTTGCCTGTTTTAATAATAGTAATGAGCAAGCACAAAAAATGTTGATGATATGATGTTTAGTGAGTTAAATACCAATCCTGCCTAAAAAGATTGTAGCTATGGTTATTAAAGAACCAAAAACACCAAAATGTATGGATACTGAACTGAGTTTAGACCTAAATGACTATATAAGCTAATGAGCTTAGATTGAGCATATTATGTTTTCAATTTTATTCTCATAGTCTTGTAGTTAAGTTGAGATAAAAGATGGCTGCTGAAGAGTTGCATTAAATCATAAGACCTAGGTGCAGTGCTCTCAGATCCAAGGCTCCTCACTGACAAAGGCCACAAGCCAGAAACTAGTCTGGGGTATTGAATGAGTAGGCACTAGATAGGGATTTTATGCACAAGCCTTCTGGCATCCATTGCTACTCTGGCTTGCACTGATAGAGAGTTTTTCTTGTTTTAATAACAGTTATGAGCAAGCATAAGAAATGGTGATCAAGTGATGTTCAGTGGTTTAACACTGATACACTTGAACACATATATGTCAAAAAGATAAATAATCGCCAATATATATATTTCATGCTAAACCAGCAATCAAATCATCAGTTGGTCCATATTATCATCTCTATACATATATGAAATAGGTGCTCAGATATATATTAAGATAGTCAATCTTCATACCTTAATGGACAGGCTTCAATCCACTCCACACTCCAACTCTTCAATCATCCATTCAATTGAAAATCTGATGATGGTGTGCTCAAAGGCCACTTCTGAGCCTGAGATTCTCATTACACCCATGTTGATCTAAAGTCAATCTGGTTGGAGTGTGGAATGGATTGAAGTCTGTCTATTAAAGCATGAAGATTGGCTATCTTAATATCTATCTTAATATATATCTGAGCACTTATTGCATATATGTGTAGAGATGATAATCTGGACCAACTGATGACTGCTGGTTAGCATGAAATGCATATATTGGTGATTATTTATATTTTCAACATATATGTGTTCAAGTATATCAGTGTTATGAGATAGAGTGGAGAGTGGTGGGACATGTGAAAGTCTGTGCTCATACACCCTTTATTATAAGTATATTGATACAGGTATATAATAAGTCTGTATGTATTTCAGTTATTACATAGTAGAGATGTCTGCCATCCCTCATATGTATTAAATGGATTATGTCTTGTACATGAGGGTTCAGATTCACTTTAGGTCAACATGGGTGTAATGAGAATCTCAGCCTCAGGGTAGCCTTTGAGTTTTCCATCATCAGATTTTGAATAGGATCGACAATTGAAGAGTTGGAGTGTGGAGTGGATTGAAGCTTGTCCATTAAAGTATGAAGATTGGCTATCTTAATATATATCTGAGCACCTATTGCATATATGTGTAGAGATGATAATCTGGACCAACTGATGATTTCTGGTTTAGCATGAAATGCCTATATTGGTGATTATTTATCTTTTTGACATATATGTGTTCAAGTGTATCAATGTTATGAGATAGAATGGATAGTAGTGGTTGTGTGAAAGTTTGTGATCATTCACCTCTATAAGTAATTATATCTATATTTTTTATTTGTCAAAAATATTTAACCCATGTGTATGTAAAAACCCATACCATGTTATTTAGGTGTATTTGGATAAAACAAATAGGGAGGGAAATTTTGTGTGTAATTAAATTAATTTTACTTATTAATTTTCCTTTTATTGTTTTGTTTATCTCATTCAAGTATTGTTTATTCATATGTTCAATTGGTGATAGATATATTTGAGAAAATAAATGTTTTCTTTTACATTATTCATCCACAGTTGGTACCAATTAGCATGGTAGTAGAGTTTTGGTAGGTAGAAATCAGGAAATATAAACAATTTTGACTTGATTTATCTCATTTAAATTAAATAAGTTTAATACTTTTCTTTAGAGTTTGATATTGGGTTTATATTGATGCCTTATTCTGATGTGTGACACTGACATCGTATTATATCTTGTATTCATCAAATAAATTTACAGGGTAATATTATACATACAATATGTAACAACTTTAAGTGTTGAGTCAATTTAAAATATATAGTTTAACAATTTTCAATACTAAAAACTTAAAAATAAGAAATAATTTTTTTTTGTTAAATGCTTTTTTTAACAGTGCATTAAAAAAAAAAATTGTTTTTTCAATCATAATTGGAGTTTTTAGATTTAACATGAAATAAAAACATGGAGAAGGGTCCAGAAATTAATTAAGTCAATCCCTGTTTATTTCAAAGGATTGACTTAATTAATTTCTGCCCCTCCCCCCATGCTTTTATTTCAAGTTAAATCTAAAAACTTCAATTGTGGTTGAAGAAACAATTATTTTATTTTTTTTAGTTATTGTTTATTTATTTACATTTTTGTTTGTTTTGTTTACATTTTTCTTCGGATGGCTTAGATATAGCATAGTTCATGATTCCACTACTATAGTGAATTCAATATTTTCTGTCAATCTATGAATACAATTTTTAATGAAAGCAGTCTTTCTTATGTACAAAAATTATTGGACTTAGTTATCATTGATAATTGAAACAAACTAATCTTTATAAGTTTATCTAAAAGTAGGATCAAGGTAAATGACTCTCACTTTGATTTTCTTCTGATATTATCTTGATTATATAGATGGAGAAAATGTGTATATCTTTATAGAACAATATGTATCTAAATAAAGAAAGCAGCCAAATAATTCTTTTAGAAAATTTAAAAAAAAAAAAAATCAAAATTTAATACAGTCCATGGTAAATGACTCTCACTTTGATTTTCTGTAGATATTATCTTGATTATAAAGAGGAAAAAATGTGTATATCTTTATAGAACAATATATATCTAAATAAAGAAAGCAGCCAAATAATTCTTTTAGAAAATTGAAAAAAAAAATCAAAATTCAATTTAGTCCATGTAGTCTACAGACAATTAGAAAGTTAGAATAAGCCATATAGTCCAGTTTTGAGATCAATTGAGAATAATATATAGACTCTTATTCCTCATCAACATCACTGGAAATTTATGAAGTGTCTTTATTAATTATCTGCCCTAACAAAAGAGTGGTTCATGAAAAGTATCTGTATAAAATCTGAGCTTAGCAAAGTTATTTTTGATTGATGGATGAAAGTTTGTGAACAATTATGTAGCAAATAACAAATATTCATTTATAGTTTGTTTAGTGATGAATCTGTTATTTATAAAAGTTTGATATAAGTTATTTATAAAAGGGAGTAAGGTAGCTGATAACATTGTGACATTTTTTCTTATGATTTCAGTCATAAGAAATATTGAGCATGTTCTTAAAAAAAATTTATGGCTGCAAAAATACCTAGCTATTTAAAATGTTTTGTGCTTGCATTATAATGTTTTTGCATTTGATTCATTTATGTGTTTAAATTGTTGACCTGCATATGTTTCAGAATAAGTGCAAGTATATACCGTCTTAAATTGGTTTTTTTTAATTATCTGCTCTTTTTTAATAAGATGTTACGTTTAAAAAACGATGTGAAAGAATAGTCATTGATTAGAGTGTATACATTTTTTACTCTTTCTAAATATATTATAACAATACAAATCAATTGCAAATAGCACCATTTGCATACAAGAATGCCTTGTTGCCTAATTATTAAAGATAGTTATAATAAAATAAATTGATTTGTAAATTTAATAGATCACAAAATGTGTGTGTGCATATTGGACATATATGCATAGCATGTAATTATGTCAATCAAATAACTTGGCTGAAAAATTTCTAAGATTAATGAAAGAAAAGATTTTTTTATATTTATTATTATTAAGTATAGCTGAAGTGTTTTTGATGTAGAACATCAGATTTATTGTACTCATGAATATGCTGGGTATGCTTTAGTATTTATAAAAGGAATGCCAATTATTTAAATTATATATTTAAATATTCCTTTTACTTAATAGTTGGATACTATTTTTTTTTATTATTAATGATATGATTGTTGTTAGCAATAAACCATGTCTCTTTTACTTTTCTGTGCAAACATTATTAACAGTCTTTGGGTTGAAGGTGTGACTAGATTTTTATTCATGTTCCCCAAAAAAACTAATTTGTATTCCAGGTTATTTTTTGTCCACTTGTATAAATATTTATGGTGAGAGACTAATTTGGCAGAACTTTGTTTTTGATTCCCCATAATATACTACAAAACAAGAAGTGTTGCTGCATTTAATTTTGTAAATGATCTGGGGTGTTTTTATCCAGCTGTAGTTATCTTTGATGTTGTTTAGTAATCTATTAAGTTAGGCAAGGTGGGTTTGGAAACTTATTTTGAATGATGAAGAACATATCTTTTTTCTTTTGTGTCTTAGTTTTGGGATGTAAGACATGCTCAACCATCATTTGCTTTTCTCCTGGGAATGGACTGGTTGTTTTATTTTTTTATGGAATATTTAATTGTGTTTAGTAAGATGTTGCTGTTCTAATCAATGCTGCATAGATTGTTTACATATGCATTTATATTTCTTTTTCTATCCACTTCATACTTGCAAAGGATCTAAACTTTTTTAAGTCTTTGAATCCAGCCAGTTTATGAGTCATGTGGGTTAGATATTGAGGGGAAGTTGCATCTCTAATTTCAAGTGGCTTTATCATCATTTTGTAATCTAAATTATTATTTCTTTGAATTTTAGACTGTGAGATGTGGTTTCTTGTTTGATCTTCCATGTTAGGGCCATTTTCTGCTCAAATAACTCATATAGTTATGCAATTGTTTGTTCAGAGGCACATATTAAGATATCATCCACATAATGTTTGTTTATAATAATGAAGTCTTTCTGTAAAGTTAGGAATAATGATTTCTTCAACATTAGTGAATGCTAAATTGTAAATAATGCCACTTATAGATAGATCCATAGGCCATGACTTTTTTATATTAAAAAATTTATTAAACTTTTGCAGTGATATCTTTATCAATTCAATTAAATGCATCTATTAAAAAAATCATGGTTCTGAGGGTTATATTCCAACCTCAGTAATAATTTTTGTAAAATGTCTCTAGATCTGCCCTTTTCAAGACTGAACTGTATAATTTTTTTGAACCTGAGTTTGTACTGTTAAATACTCTCCTATAGTTTTTGTGATATTATAGTAATATACTCTACCTAAATCTATCATTAAGCATAGAGGGTAATTTACTTCATGGAGTTTAATGTTCAGAAATGTGTGAGGGGGAATTTCAGCTATTGGGTACAATTTTAAGTATTTTATTCTATTGTATGCCTTGTTGCAGCATTTTATTACTATGTCCATCAAGATTTATCTTTCGTGGTTTTAATATTGTATGCTTCAACATACTTAAAGTTTCATTTTTTAATTTAAATTATTGTTTTTGTATGTATTTGTCATTTTTAATCAATATGAATTGATTGCCTTTCTCTTCCTTTAAACATACTACATTCTTTTCTTGCAATTACTTATGCTTTTATTTCACTTATCTGAAATAAAACATAAAGTTTGCACTATTTGCTTAATAATGTTTTCTCACTTTGGCATATTTTCATATTTGGATTTGAAGTTTGCTATATTTCTAAATTGTTGATTTTTCCACGTGCTTCATACAAACTTTGGAACATATTCCAATATTGTTATTAATTTTATCAGAACTTGAGTTTTGGACAGATTAATAAAGCATTTGCTATGGCCAGAGTTTATATGGATTACTTGGTTTCTGCATAAAGACTTAGTTTTTTACTATATTTAATGCTTAGTTATTGTGATATTGCTTTATTGCATTTGGTTATTATATTTGTTATTTTGAATTATTCAGACAAAAATGGCCCTAACCTGGACAAGCAACCTAGACAACACCTTTTGCAGTCTAAAATTCTTAGATCTATTAATCCAAAGAAATAACAACCTGTTAGATTACAAAATAATCATAAAGCCACTTGAAATTATAGGTGCAATTCTTTTTCAATCCCTGACCCCCATGGCTCAAAACTGATAAGAATCAAAATCTTTTTAAAAAGAAACATTAGGCTTTTCATATATAAAGTGAACAGAAGAACAAATACAGATGCATATGTAAATGATTTATTCAGCATAGGCTATAACTAAAACACTTTACTAAATGCAATTAAATGCAATTTTAAAAAATCCATAAAAAATAAAACATCCTGTTCAACATCAGGGGAAAAACAAACCATGAGCAAGCTTGCCTTACATCCCAAAATTAACACATAAAATAAAAAAAGGCTATTCTTCAACATATGTTTCGGAACTCCTATAATTTTAATATATTACTAAATAACACCAAATATAAACTAGAACCAGATAAAACACTGCAGATCATCTAAAAAATTAAGTGCACAATGCATCCTATCCTATGTAGATTACACAGAATCAAGAAGAAATATTGTCACAAGAGTCTCTCAACACAAATATTGATACAAGCACCTAAAAATAACTCGGAATACAAATCAGTTTTTTGGGAGCACAAACAAAAATTTGGCCACATCTTTGAACCAAAGAACATTAATATTATTTGCACAGAGTGAGATGATTAAAGAAAAAAATTAAAAGAGGCATGGTTTATACCTAACAATAAACACATTATTAACAAAAAAGAAAATAATATCCAATTGTCAAGTAAATGAAATATTTTAAAATCTAAATTTTAATAATAGGCATTTTTTTCATAAATACTGCAGCATACCCAGCATATCCATGAGTGAAATGACTCGTGTTTTGCATCAAACGTGCACTCACCTACACTCAATAATAAAAAATTATTATTATAAATATGACCAATCTGGTTAAGCTGTAAAGCTTTAAATGAATCATAAGTTTAGAATAATTCCAGCATAGAAGACCTTCACTATATATTGAGTTACAAGTGAGTGAGAAAAGAAAAAAGAAAGATTGAATTAATTTATTTATGTTTACTATTTTGGCATACACTTGAATGCATAGTTTTTTTAAAAAAAGATAATGAACATATTTTTCCAGCTTTCTGATTTGTTTTCTGGCAGAGATTTAATGAAATTAATGAAAAATTTCGATATTTTGTGAAAAATTATATAGTATTAAAATTAAATAGGCCAGAGAAAGAATGGTTTTTAAGTTTAGTCATAATTTTTCTTTTTCTCTATTCTAATATCTGAATGTTAAAAAAAACGTTTTTTGAAATTAAAATATTATATTCAAATTTTTTTTTATCAAGCATGAAACATTAAAGTCTTAGGATGGTAGGGTATAATGTTCTTACTATTGGAAAAAAAGTATAAATAAGCCTGAAAAGAATATTATTTTTTAAGCTTGAATCCGGGAAGACAGCACTGGAGACCTGATTTCAGGAAGAGAGGAGAAAATGTCACAAAAGAAAATCAGAAAAATGAAAAATTATAGCCAGCTAAAGAATAAATTTGATGTGGTAGTTATTATAAATTTATATCTAATAAAAAAGAAAAACTTCCAGTCAAATATTTTTCCTGCAGATTCCTATGGTAGAATAGTTTTATACAGCTGATTAACAACTATCTGTTTAAAAAATGTTTTTCAATATTACATATAATTTAGCAATTATGACACTTTCTATTAGGAAGTATTTTCCAAGTGTGGTTAAGAGGAACACTAGTCAATCACCTGGAATTATGTAGTATTATCTAGATATGAATGATGAACACCATAGGATACAACATTACCTGTTTATAAGAAGAAAATCGTGTTGTAAGAAAAAAGTTAATTCTGCCATAAAATCTATAATGTACTTGTCTATTAGTAAGACTCATTTCCTTTTGCTACAATAATTGATGCAAAGATGTTTAATTGAAATAAAGAAAGACTGGATCTATAAAACATTATTATGTAAGATATGCCTGACACTGTAAGCTTACAATTCCAACAAAACCATGATAAAAGAACATTTTATTGTAAGGATTAGATTTTTAAAAAAATTTAAATATAAGGCCCTAGAATTAATATCAATATGAATTTGTGTACCTTTATCATTGCATTTAAATTTAATATTTATGACTGTTTGTATTCTAATACTTTATATATTTTATGATAGTTGCAAATATATAAGCAATATTTTTTTTATTTTATGATAATTGTAAATAAATTGTTATTTTATTATATTTAGTTATTCTGATGTTTGAATTTGTTACAAATATATACAATTAATACACACTAAACCTGAGTTATCATTCAATTCCCTCACAGACATGCTGAGATAATGAATAAACAACATTATGAGAATGAGAGCTAATAATTTATCCAGAATTAGTCTTTCTATACAGAATGTGATGCCTAAGGCTAATTTAAATTGGACCTAAAAAGAAATAAAAATTTATTTTGGAATAGTTAGGCCAAATTTAACCTTGAGAATACAAATATCACTTTGATTAGCATCATCACAGTGTTATGTTGCCCTTAATGTGAACCATTGTGTTTTCATATTTCAAGCATTGTGAATTAAAACTATATTTTTTTTTTGTGTGTGTAACAGGATATATAATAGTGGCATTGGTAAAACTAGTATATTGTATTGTAACATTGTAGACAGGCAAATTTTATTTTTATCAGATTTGTTTTAAAAAAATAATAATAAAGTTTTAACATATTGTTAAGCCATTTTGTTTTAATTAATTATTGTCTTTCTTTCTCTCTCTCCAAAACAAAGGCAATGTTTTTTAAATCATTTGTAATTAAAAGATAATCTTGTTTTTCATTTGGCATGAGAAATAAAATAACTGAAGAGGAATTTCAAAAATTATGATTCTTTTTTTAATTTAAAAAAGGAAGGAACATAATCTTTTGTAGTTAGGGTTTAATTTTGTCAGGTTGGAAGCAAGATGTGATTAGATGGATACAGGCTTGTTTCAATAAAAATAGGGATTAGTTAAGGCAGTAGACCTTAGTGTCTTGTGAAAAAGTTATTATTGACTCAACTGTTGACAGAAACAGTAGCAGGTAGTTTTGATTAAGCTGCTGAAGAAAACAGTAGAACAAGTTAGTCTCGATTAAGCAGAAGTTCAGTTGTAAAGAGTTCACTGAGGAATAGTTTTAAAAGTCAGAAGACTCATTCCTTTAGAAGTAAAAAAAAATTTCTAAAATGGTTTGAAGAAAATCAAGTTCTATGTTTTAGTTAGAAGCTAAGCATTATCCAAGTCTCACAATGTAACCTGTTTATTAATGAAAATGTAGAAGAATAGCTTTGAAAATCTGCAACAAACCTTTCTCCATTCAAGTTAAAAATTGTCTTTCTGTCCTGACCTGGAAAATTATTAGATTAAAAAAAATATAGTGAAATTCATTATGTATGACAATCCAATCTGCAGGGTTATCACATTGGAAAAATGAAAAAATTCAACATGTGTGAAACATAAATATATAGATAAATTTAACTATGCACATTTACCCTGGAAATATACTTTAAGGAATAATCCAACAAGGTAAAAACCAAAATGGAAAAACCTGATTACTACTAGCAAAGGAGCCAAAAGAAAAACAAAACCATGATAATCAAAAGTATTGTAATATCCACATTATATTTACAATTGTAAACAATTTTTATTAAAAAAGTAATAATTAATGATAATAAATAATTTATTAGTATTTTTTAAAATTGAGACAAATTTTTTTCTTTATCCTATTTCTCCCCAAAATTTAATTGTATAGGACCTTTTTATTTTCATCAGAAAAAAAAAAAAGAGGGTTTAAGCCAATTAAAATTTTTTATTATTGAACTGTTGATTTGTAATTTAAATCATTGAAGGAAGAAACAATTCTGTTTAATATTAGGGTTGGTTAATTAAATTAGTAAGAGCCAACAACAAGTTAATATTACTATATGAAATTATATTTTACAAGAAAAAATAAATTTGTTTGAATTTTATTTTTTGTCAATTTTTTTAATTATTAGTTGTTGTATTAAATAATTGTTAAAAAATTAAAATTTAAATGTCTTTATTCCTTCAGCTATTTGTTCTGTGAATTTGCAGTGTGTGTGACTTGATTTCACAATAGCACAGTGTTTTACGGATTTGTAAGTTGTCTCAGTAAAACAATTTTAATTATAGTAGAGTGAGCTTATACATTTACATTTCTGTTGTTTTTAGTCACAGTCCCTATAGTCATTGCTTCCTGAGCTAATTTAGAGTAATGATGATTAATTGTGGAATTTATGTTTGGAAATCCATATAGTTTTTTGGATGGTGCAAAGATATACTTTAAAATCTAATTGCTGCATTTTAATTTTTTAGCTAAAAAAAATTTAGTTTACAGTTGGACTGTACACTAATAAAACCATATGGCTAAAACATTGATGATGATCAAAATGTATCAGTATCACAGCATTAACTTTTATTGTGAGTGATAAATTAGTACTCTGGTATACAGATGATTGTTATATTTTCCCCTGTTTGGGAATGGCTAGGTAATATGCCAGTTTGCATCTCTTTTAGATCCAATCACAAAAGGTTACTATCGATTGTAGAATTGATTAGTCTTGGGTAAAGTTGATGATTTAGCTTGTTACTTATAATTATTGTTATAACATACTTATATTTTTGTTCTATGCTTCTTTTTATTTTATATATTTTTCCTTTTTGTTTTTTTATTAATCAATGATGAGATGGGGAAACATCATCATCATCATCATTTATATAAACATAATTATTAATGATGATGATGTTTGCCCATCTCTCCATATTTAGCCCTAGCTTCATCCCATTATGAATAGAATATATAAATATTCTATAGAATGCATAAAACTTCAAGACAATATATAAAATCAGCTTTGCATATTTCCTAAATCTTCTGTAGGTTATTGAGTTTGTTTAAAGTAAGATGTTAATTGACAAAATTTTAGTAAAGAAATCAACTTCTGCTATTGGAAAATTGCTATTTGTTTGTTATCAAATATATTCCTTTTTGCCATATAATTTAATAAAATCAAGTCATACATTGCAGTGCTTTGTCATCTAGCTCTCATTAATTCTTTAAAGTAATAAAATTTTGTCACCTCTTGTATATTTTTAATTAATTTTGGTTTTATAATTTTCAATTCATTTCTAAGGTGTCTCATCTACTATCTTTTATATTATATTTTGCCAATAAAAAATAATGCTGGATATTTTATAGAATACCCAAGCATAATTTCAGAATAAGCTTATTTCATGCATTGCCAGATTTTTTATACATTCTACGAGACATTTAGGTATTACTTGCAATACTTCAGTTTCCACAATGTTAATAACACACACTCATGTATATATTGAATAGCATTCAGTTAAATTTATGTTATCTATAGACATTAATTGACATCAGAAGTCTGAAGACCAGTTAATATTCCAAAAATAGCAATGCAATTTTTATTTAAACACCTTTATAATAATCAATTTGATATTAAAGATTGAACATAATGTAGTGGTCATTTAACTAATGCCTCAATTTGTACAGCTAAATGTTATGGAGCAAGACAAAGCATTTGATCAAATTCATTTTCAAACAATCTTGCTTTTAAATAAACATTTAAATATAAAATATTAATTAAACACCACATAACTGTGTGACAATATTGAATAATAATAATTTAGCTTATATGATTTGTAGAAATTTTTTACAATTTTTTAAGTGGTAATATTTTTTTTTTATATATACAAATATAATTTTTTTTTTTTAAGTGGTAATATTTAATATAAAAATTTAGTCATTCTTTGTTATACATACATTTCTGACATGACCAAAATGGAGATTTTATTGATATGTTTAGTGGAAAGTCAATTGATTTCCTGGAAACCGGAGATATCAATTGTGACAAAAATGTATTCTCAGCAGAGATTTTTTTAAAATCAATTATTGCTGCTCAGATCATAACTTTTTTTATAGAAGCTATGCTAATTAGACATCATTTAATAATTACATGGTAATGTGTTGTTTACTTAGTTATTTACACACACACATATATAAATGTGTAGTAAAGCTTAACGAAATTCAGGTAACATTTATAAATAAAATGCTGAAAGTTTTTTTTTGATTGAGGAAACCCAGTCAACTAAAATAAATAACACATATCAGTCACAATATGTTATGTTAATTACAGTTCACTGGAAGACTTAAACAACTTTCATATCTAGTTATGACTCAAATTGATGTTTATTTCCTTGTTTTGATTCAAATGAGATTAAGCACACACCCCCCGGCATGTGTGTGTTAAATAAATATATATAAAGAGAATGTGAGATTTTTTCTTTTCTGTTGGAATTTTAATAATTTTATTGGTAAAGATGAAGATTTATTTGAATGTGAGATATAGACCTTTCATGCAGTGATTTCAAAATGAGGAAAGCATATTTAGCTATTTGAAAAGGCATTGTTTTTATTATTGTTTAGGATATATCAGTGATCATATATTCCTATAAAAGTGGTGGATTCACGAGTTGCAATCAGGCCATAACTTTGATCTCTGTGAGGTTAATATCGTTTGCTGGGAGAGAGATGACAGAAAGAGAAAGGTGAAGAAAGCATGGTCAGTAGCTAAAGATCATCATGCCATCGATAAAAAGGACTCCAGCACTGTTGTTTCTAAAAAATGGCACTTGTAGCGACCACTTGCATTATTAGTATGTAATTCTATTCTGAAAAATTCAATTTTATGATAATCTATTATTTAATATTCAAAAATAATTTTAAATCTAGATCTCAACTTCCTTTAGTTACATAATAATTATGACATCACTCAGTATTTAAAGTACTCGGCTTTAAATACATTTTCTTTATCACAAATTTAAATCTGTTCTCTTATTAAATGTTTAAACATTTTTTGAATCATTAAAAGAATTTAACTTCACAAATTTAGTAAACTATACCTTGGAAAATGTAAAAAACAAAATACACACATAACCACATTAGAGATAAGCTTTTTTTTTCATATGTCAAATGCATTGACCGGGAAGTGAACCAGTACCAGTTGCTTGTAAGGTAGCTATGCTAACCACTAGGCCACCAACGCTTGAGTAGAGCTAAACTTTGTCAGAGGTAAATACACAATTAACCAAAAAGATTACTGCATCTCCCTTTCAAAAGTATGAAAATTCCTATTGAGTTTTGTTTCTTTAATAAATGCCACATTCTTCTTTTCACCATCAATGCCATGATTATGATTAGTATGATTAAGTAGTCAAAAGTGCACTAGGCATATTTTTTTTGTTAATTTTACCAAATAAAACTTATCTTGAATATGGTTATGAATATATTTTGTTTGTTAAAAGAATTTAACTAAACTAGATAGGGGCTATGCACCTCATACATTCTGTTGCATAACCAATTTATATTAAATATACATAAATTATCAAGTGTGAACTCAGATTACTGAGGAAGTCAACAAAATTGAACTGTAGAATGACATTCAGATATGTGGATTAACTGTGAATAATTAATAAACAACTGATCAAATTATTTGTTATCAACTTGTAGAATTTTGGACTGTAAAAAATTATATATTTGCAACACAACAATAATTATCTGTTTCTGATTATTCCTTACATTATTGGTCATCTCTGCAATTACTATGATAATAAGAATTCCATTTTTTGATAACAGTCATTCTGACTTTGATCTTAAAGCAAACATGAGGACAAGATTTACCAGAATGGCATTTTTAATTATGATCTTGATGAAATATTTCTCTATTTGAGATTCTCTTACCTATAATGATAGAATAACGTGAAAGCTAAACACCTTCAAACAGATACGCTTTAAAAATGCTTAAGTGACAGCCAATCTGTTTACGCTTAAATTTAATATATTTACTATAATGATAGAGAAGAATCAAAGAGAAGTGGATTTGAAATGGACTGTTATAAAATTTGGTGAGGCCACTGTTTTTAAACAATTATTTCCCATTAAAGTAATAGAAATAGTTGTGACATCAGTAATGGTAGTAAAATAGAAGGTAATACTGGTGTTTTATTTTTTTGAAATACAGTTACATGGAATATTCAAACTTTGTTTGATGAAAACTCTTTGAAAGCTGAATGTAAGCAGAAACTTTTTACACAGAAGCAAAACTCTCCATACAGTGGTACCACTTAGTGCAAGCCAAAATAATCAATGGATGCAGGAAAAATGGTGATCATGTGATATTTAGTGGTCAGAAACTTTTTAGTTAAGATGCTTTTGAGATTTTAAATAGTTGATACTCTTATTACAATTCATGTTTTAAAAAAAGATATTTATTTCAGTAATGTTCCTAGTTAATTTTGGAAAGGCAAATCATCAATGAAAAAAGATGACATGATGTTGGATTTGCTGTTTTAATTTAGTACCTTATTATTCTCATAATTCAAGAAGTATAATAACCACTCTTTCTTATTGCATTGCCAAATGTATACCATATAATACTAAATAATCCATGCACTTTACTACTGTTACACAATGCTTTATTTACCACCCTCTTTTACAGTTTCGATTGCCCCAGCAACCTTCTTCAGAATTTTTATATCTCCTAATTTCAACTGTTAAATTCAAATTGTAAAAGAGGGTGGTAAATAAAGCATTGTGTAATAGTAAAGTACATGAATGATTTAGTATTATATGGTATATTTTTGTAATTCTTATTGCATTAATGAAAGGCTGATAATGTTATAAATAGTTTTGTGTTATGCTCTCTGCTTCTATATTTGATTAACAAAATATTTACCTTTGTAAACTGCAGTTAGATAAAATTATTGAAAATATCCTGAAGCACACAATCAGGTTAAGTCTATCAAGTTGAAACTAATCTACTCAAAAGACCTTTACCATTATGCAGAAAAGTGTATAATGTTCAGGAGAACCAAAGGCAAAATCATATTAACAGGTATGTAATAATAACAAATTTATTTTTAGAGAAAAAAAAAACTTTTATTTGATTTCAGTATATACAAGTTAATCACAAGTTTTATTTAAAATATTTATCTCTATATACATTTTAATTTAACAGTCTCAGTGAAGTGAATTCAAAGATGCTGATGTAGTTTGCTTTTTTGGTGAAAATAAAGCAGCAAAGAATCTTCCAGGACCTTCCATAAAATTGGGTAAATTGTCACTTCGTATAACTATTAAAGCAAGAATCAAAATAATAACAACTGCAACACTAATGCCAAAAATTATTCCAAAAATGGCGCCACCTCCAAGTCCTTCGGCTGAAGTATCTGTTGGAAAAACAAAACAAAAATAAGATCAGTAAATTTAAGTATCTATTGGAGTGACAATATTCATCAAATATTTAAAATTGCATTTCTGTAGAAGATATTTTTAAAAAAGAAGTTTTACTATTA
Organism: Epiperipatus broadwayi; assembly: GCA_028023455.1. Lineage (NCBI taxonomy): Eukaryota > Metazoa > Onychophora > Udeonychophora > Euonychophora > Peripatidae > Epiperipatus > Epiperipatus broadwayi. Next base: position 4,080,749 of record JAQFVV010000062.1, read on the forward strand.
TTTTGTTTTTGCAATAACACATAAACACAAATGTTTATCACTTAATGCAAACATTAGTATTTAAATATCATTTAGAAAAGTAAACTTGAATATAAAAATATAAAATTTTAGATTATTTTAACAGAACACATCAGATTTACACTCAATGATATAATTAATTTTGTTCTGCATTAACTATAACAAAGCATCACACAATCTTCTTTTTGAATAATCTGTAAGGCTACATACACAGCTCGAGTTGATCTAGAAATCAATAAATATTTTCTGAAATATACATGCAGCAGGTAATTTCAGAATGGTAAGGTACCATAATTTAAAGTTCTTCATTATTATTAATACTCTGCATATATTAGCATAGTAATGAAATCAAAAATGAATGATTTCTGGATTGATAGCAAAGCAAAATAAAAACTAGAAATGTGTTTGGCCAAATTAGAGGATTATTGTATTCTACTTGCTGAGTGTTACATCTCAAGTAAGTATTTATAAATGTAGTTTTTTTATTATTAATTATTATGTATGTATTTAAACTATTTCCAATTATTAGCAGATTCAATAAAAGAATTTTTTTCTAAAATATAAAATAAACTAAAATAAAAAAAAGTCTATTGTATAAAATCATCAAATGTAAAAAATTTGTTATTCCAAATAGTATATGTAATATAAAATATCAAATACATTCCTGAAATTAACAAGAATTTCTGTTTTGTTGTAATATTAAACAAGGCAAAACTGCCACCCTGTGCCAACCAGACTAATTAATGGATGCCAGAAGGCTTGTGCATAAAATCCTCATCTAATTCCTACTCATCCAATATCCCCAGACTAGTTTCTGGCTTGTGGCCTTCATCAGTGAGGAGTTTTGGATCTGAGAGCATTGCACCTAGATCTTAGGATCTAATGCAACCCTCCAGCAACCACCTTTTATCTCTACTTAACTATAAAACTATGAGAATAAAATTGAAAACACAAAAAATATTTTCAGTCTAAGCTCAATAGCTTATATAGTCATATAGGTCTGAACTCAGTTCAGACCCATATATTTTGAGGTCTTTGTCTCTTTAACAACCATAGCCACCACTATCCTATTAGGCAGGATTGGTGATAAACCATTAAACATCACATGATCACCATCTCTTATACTAGCACATAATTGTTTATAAACAAGGCAAAACTCTATACAGTAGTGCCACCTGTGCCAACCAGAGAGTTTTGCCTTGTTTATAAACAATTATGTGCTAGTATAAGAGATGGTGATCATGTGATGTTTAATGGTTTAACACCAATCCTGCCTAACAGAATAATGGTGGCTATGGTTGTTAAAGAGCCAAAGACACCAAAATGTATGGCTTCTGAACTGAGTTCAGACTCATATGATTATATAAGCTATTGAGCTTAGATTAAAAAAAAATTTTGTATTTTCAAATTTTATTCTCATAGTTTTATAGTTAAGTAGAAATAAAAGGGGTTGCTGGAGGGTTGCATTAGATCCCAAGATCTAGGTGCAGTGCTCTCAGATCCAAAGCTCCTCACTTATGAAGGCCACAAGCCAGAAACTAGTCTAGGGATGTTGGATAAGTCGGCGTTAGATGGGGATTTTATGCACAAGCCTTCTGGCATCCATTTATTACTCTGGTTGGCACAGTTTTGCCTTGTTTATAAACAATTATGTGCTAGTATAAGAGATGGTGATCATGTGATGTTTAATGGTTTTGTTGTAATATTCTATGGCTTAATTACAATAATCTATAATATATATAGGGTATATGAGCACAGACTTTTATACGACTCACCACTGACCACTCTATATGATATCAATGATACACTTGAACACATACATGTTGAAAAGATAAACCATCACCAATATAGTATTTCATGGTCCAGATTATCATCTCCACACATATATGCAATAAGTTCTTAGATATATATTAAGATAGCCAACCTTTATACTTTGATGGACAGGCTTGAATCCACTCCAAACTCCAACTCCTCAACCATCCATCCAATTGAAAATCTGATGATGGAGCAGCTACCCTAAGGCTGAGCTTCTTGTCACACCCATGTTGACCTAAAGTCAATCTGACTCCTCATGTACAGGACATAATCAATTTATAACATATACAAGGGATGGGCAGACATTGACTCATGACTATTTTAAAACCAATTTTCCATAAGTTGAATTATAATTTTTTTTATCTATTGATTGTACCTTTCATTTTATACAGAAATCTATATTGACTTTCACTTTCCTTTTTCTAATAATACTGACTAAAGAGTATACGTGTACTATTGTTTTAACATTACTATTTTCTATTTTGCTTTTATTTTTTTAAATGTCTTGTTACTCATATTTATGTTTAAAAATATGTGTCTTGATTACAACCAAATCATTTTACACAGAAAAAATCAGTTATAAAATTGTTTCCTCTGTATTTTATTTAGAACAAACAGCATATTATTCTTTCATGATTGTAGGCAATAATAACAGTATCTAATAATAAATTATTCCAAGTTCTTATGCATATAATAAAGTTTAAACAGAAGCATGAAAATAGAAAGTCATGCAAGATATCGCTTTAAGTAAATAACTGAAATGAATTTTAGGAAATACAATTTATGATGCTGTAATATAAATACAGTAACATATAAATAAGACAAAAATGGAATAGAAACAACAGATTGGTTTAATCTAAGTGATAGCTTACAATTAAAGTAAATAGATAATTGCTTTTAATTAATAATTACTTATGAACTACTTGCATCATTTATCAGATGAGATATTGAGTTTTTGAAACTTTAGTCATAAAGTTAGATTTCTAAATTATTATTTTTTACATAAATTACTATCATCCAATCTTTCATATTTTGCAATATTCACTCTTTAACATTACAGGACATCCTTTTTTGGTATATTGTTGAAAGTCATGTCCTATTTAATGATGTAGTGTAGTGATAAATTCAAAAGCTAAGATTTTTGGATTAAAACAAACTGGAGCATTGGTAATCAAGCCACAAGATCTCCTAAGCAATTAATCATTCATTTGTTTTATATTTGTTGAAACAATCTTTAATTCAAATATTTATAATAGTGTGAAAATAAAAATATATTTATAGAGATCATGTGAATAAAACAAATATCAAGATTTCAAATAATTTTATCTGTAATACTTTTAAATTTTTTATGCATTAAGTAATTATTTGTTTGCAAATAAAATTTTAAGCTTTTATTTGAATAGCTTTATCAATCAAATTTGATATCTGTCAGAAAAACCAAGCAGAAATTGAGATAAAAAACTTATGTTTACCTTGTTGTAAAGCTTCAGCAGAAGAGTTGGTATTAGTAAGATCTAAATGTTCCGGGAAGGATGGCTCAACCTTGGGAATTTCGACTCCATCTATAATTAAGTTAAACAATTTGCATTTATACACTATTTATTTTCTAGTTGTATGTGTGCATATATTATGATCATTAAATATTTCACTGAATTTTTAAATAATTTTTATTTATTAAAAACTTTATCATGTAAAATATAACTTATCAGTTTGTTTTTAACCACCATACATGAGTACTCATATTTAAAATGTTATAAATAAACTGTATATAAACACACTCAAACAAGCACTAATTATAAAAATGAAAAACTGCTTTATTCACAAAATTGTTTAAACAAACTGAAACTCAGTCATTCACAGACAACTGTATGTAAATAACATAAACACTGGGAACTTCTTGGGATAAAGCACAAATGGAATATACAATGTTTCCCATTAATAGTAAAAGCTATACTAATCACAATTATACTGACTCTCAATTGATCAAAAACAGAATAATATGAGATCATCACCTTCCAGATAATAATAGTTAGATATTTATTTATGACAAATACTAGAAGACTAAATAGATTTTCCATAAGCTATCTATTTAAAAAAAGTTCTAAGTTTATTTATTATCTGAACAATTTTTCTGGTTTATTCAGCCTGGACTTGTAGACAGACAAAGGATCGATCATTATGGCACAAAACAATCCTATTTAATTTCAAGATAATAATGATCCAATTCAAACAAACTGCATACTCAAATAGTAATATAAAATAGTAGCATAAAGATGGTGCTATACAATTCTCATGAACTTTTTAACCATTAAACATGATTAGGTTTCTGGAAGCTATTATTTTTGAGTGAATAAAAAAAATCAATATTTTTCACTAAATTTTTCGGATAACGACAATATATGTTTTAAGATATATTCAAATGTTATAATAATTCCACTCCAATAACATACATAATTTTTAATTAAACAATGCTTTAAAACTATAATTATAGTATTTTGTTTAAGCCATAAGCATATATGCGTGCACTAATAAGCAAAAGTTTTTAGTTCAATTTTCGGTCTGAAATTTTTTTTTACATAAGTTTGATTTAGAATGATCGTGAGAATGAATATCAATCCCCTTCCACCTATAAGTAGACTGAAGAAGAAACTAATCTTATAATAGAATATTACTCATAAAAAATAGTATGACAAAATAACACGATCAAAACTGTTATAATTGATAATTATTAATGTGTGAAAAACAACCGAAATTTCATATATTATTATTCTTTTAAGAACGAACTTCATTTTGAATTAGTTATTAATCAAATATATATACGTATTACTAATTTTAATACTTATTATTATAAAAGTTAATATCAGTACATCGTGTCTAAACTGCTTCTGTATGTAAAAGTTGCTTCTTATATACAATTTAAATACTTATGCAACATATAATAAATATTTAATTCGTGCTGGTATATTTGTTCTCTCATTGGTTTGATGCAATGCAGTGATGGATTTCAATTCATAAACAAATCATTTAAAAAGATGCAGTATTATTTTTTTCAGATTATTAGATGTCTAGCAGAAATCCTTCATTAACGTGCCAGGAAACTTAGAATAACTATCCACACATACATATAGAACCCCCCCCACAGGTCACTTCAGGGTACCAAGAATATTTTGTAGAGGAGAAGTGAAGAATTCAGTAATCACCAAGATTACCAAATGTCAAGTGGTGTGGCTTTAAATATTTTCTCATTTCTGTTTTAATTTCTAGCAAAGAGTAGCTTGAGATCCATTTACTAATCAATATAGGGCGATTATCTGGATTGGTTTATAAGCTGTCTGCTTGGGGAAAAAATCATTCTTACATTATGCATACAAATATCTATCTACAAATTTTAGTTCACATCAGGATTTCAACTCAAAATCTGGCAAATTTTTATGAAAACTATATCTCATTTCATATATATTGTAATGTTATGAACTTGGCCATCTTAGTCAAGTTGTGCATTACAAGACTCCTCAATCAAATAAATTTAAAATGGGATAAACAAAATATTCTCAAATGAAATGAAAGAAAATTAGTAGAAGAAAAAAAAGATTCTCTTGTTTGATATCTAATACCTACATCTGAATGTATAATGTAAATTAATATTTAGGTAATTATATAATTGTAATAAAACATGTATTCATAAGAGAGATTTGTAAAACTTTCTGTATGACTAATACATATACTAGATTATAAACCAAAATTAAATATTTGCTTAAAATTTAATTAAAATTAAAATCTATCAAAAAAGACCCCCCCCCCAAAAAAAAAAAAACGAAAACTAATTAAGATTAAGGATAAAGTTTAATTAAAGTTAAATTCAATCAAACAATTTTTAGTTATAAGTAATTAAAGAATTAAGAAAGAACTCCAATTAATGGTAAATTATTAGAAAACGAACAACCAGGGGGAGGGGGATTAAAACAAACAAGAAGTGAAGGTTTCTTGGAAAGAGTTGTCCTCGCTTGAGCAAATGCTATTCAAAAAGAAAGAAGAGAAAAAAACTCTGTGGAGAACCAAATACATGTTGCCTGCACCATGCTGCCTGAAAAGAATTCAATTGTAGCTTCAGAAGCATTCTGCACTACCTCAGAAGATCATCATTATTATATTACTTCAATATTGACACAAACTTAGCTAGAATATAAAAATTCTTTGAAATAAAAATAAGCATAATTTGCTAAGTGCACCTAAAGTGTACCAGACAGTGCCTGAATGATAATATTTTCAACTGTGAAGAAATGTACAGAAGACGCTTAAATATGGAGGAAAATATTAAATGTAGCCTTTTTCCCATGGGAGAATTGTTTCTGATTGCCTTATATAGCTTACATATTAAACAATAGATTAATCAACCAAGAAAAATCCAACTGGGATTAACCAAGAGAAGCTTTGTCATACTTCAAATCTAAACTTATCCACTAGTGCTAAGTTTACAAAACTATTCAGAAAAACTGAAGAAAGAAGAGTATTTATGTAAGAAGCCTTCTTAAAACATAAATGTCATAAATACATTTTAATAACTGTATTATCTTTTGAATGTGTACATTGTTTAATTTTTTTAATTTTTTATTAACATAACATAAGCATATATATATATTGTAACGGGATATATATATATGCGTTACATTCAAATTTTAATAGTAATTTTTTTTATCTAATACAGAATTAAAAACAAACTGTCAAAATGCACAAATAACGAATTATTAATTTATTAATATATTAGATTGATTTAAATATTAAAATAAGCTTTAAAAAAAATAAATAAATTATAGAATCGAAGCAAAGATTCTAATCTTTAAATAAAATATATAATAAAAAAAACCTTTTTTTTAATTATAGCGAAGATTTTTTTAATTTTCAAATATAAAAATTACAAACAGATCCTTAAGGCAAAATGACAATTAAAAAAATGATTACAAAATAGATAAGAGTTCCCGCCCAGAGATAGAGACACAGACCTCAGTGGAAAACTCAAAATCTTACCTTGGACACAAAAAATAAACCAATAAAAAAGACATGAAATATGTTTGATAAATCCTGCATTCCAGAGATAAGGTATCAGAGGACTATAAAAGGAAAATCCAAAACAATAATTAATTAGTTGGAGAATCAGAAAATTAAAGTTTTGAATTCATCTGTAAAAATAAATTTAAAAGTTATCGCCATCACCAAAAAAAAAATGTAATTAGCTTCATCGAGCTTCCTTCGGTGCGGCCGGCCGAAGGCAGCTTTCATCTCCATGGATCCCAGGATCAAACCACTGGTACTGTCTTCAGAAAACATCATAAATGCGGCTTCATAAATCATCATCGTCCGCAAGAAAAGGGCCCTTGTGTAAATTAGATCTTCGTCATGAAGGGATAAGCACAGGACAAAAAAGAGATATAAATTTATAAATGATCAACTTAAATATAAACTCTCTTACGCTTAAAATCTTTCGGATTTATTTGTGTTAAAAAAATGAACTATAAACTTTCTTTCCTGAATAAACCTGAACTTTCTGTATCTTTTATAAACTTTGCAATTTTAAAACTCTGATCTAAAGTTAAAATGTAATCTCTTCAAAATGTATTGTATTTTATTTTTGTTTATTCATGCTAAAAAGATCTGTTTGTAATAGGGTAGGGGTTTGTGGTTGCAAACTTAAATTTAAAATAGAAACACATCGTTATTTGTGCATTATTAAATTTAAAAAGAAAAGCAGGTTATATAAATTTGCAGTAAAAAAAAAAGTTAAAATATAAATGTTATCTTAAAAATGATTTTAAAACCTTAATTAAACTAAAGATTTTTGTTTTGAATTAAATGAATAAAAATGATTTAAATGTTAGTTGAGTGTAGATGGCTGTTAGACTAGTTTAAATATGTTACTTTTAAAGAGGGTTTGATTTCAGACTATTTGTGTCGTAGTTGTGTCAATGCTGGTGGAGAGATATATGGACATTTATATCAATGTGATGTGAAGTGTGTTAGCACCTAGGGCGACGAGTCCACTGAATGCATGACCCCAAAGAGGTAGCATACCATTGAAATGGACACAGATGTATTTCCTGCGCCATTGACCCCTTCCAGCTCTATGGATTTTGGACGATAAGCCGGCAATATAAGATCGCTCTCCCATCCATATGTAGCGTTTCTTTTTATTATTTTATATGCATGTTTCCTTCACCTGACAGATGCACATTCCTGCGGGACAAAGGCCATGTTTTCTCCAATAATATCACGCTGCTCAGATGCACATTCCTATCGATGTGATTCTATGCTAACATGTTCACATTGCATTGGTTGCTGATATATATCTGGAAGTGAGTATTGGTGTGGCTGCAGATTTTTAGTCTGGAGTCAAGAGATTTGAAAATTTGTGAGTGCGTCTAGGTAGCTCATTTATACTCAGCATTTCTAAGATTAAGAATAAAAGTTAAAAACAAATAAATAACTAATGAAACAGAACAAAACAACTTTCTTCTTTTGTTATAAAAATTATAATTTTAAAGTTTGTGTATTATTGATTATATACGTAAATAAAATCTTTTTTTGTGTTATTAAAACTGACAGTGCTTGCTTTTTTTATCCTTTATTATTAAAAATATATTTTAATGAATAAATTAAGTTTCTGCATCTACTTGAGCTAGTGACTTGGGCTGGCGGTTGCGGTCTTAACAGCACGTATCTGTTGACTTTATAAATTTTCTAGGTTCAAAGTAGTCTAGTGGCGCTCTGTTGGCGGATACGGTAAGACTGGAAACTTTATCATCATCCCCAACCGTTATCATATGAAAAACAAAAAAATAAGTTAAACTTGCTAACGCTTGTATTTATGACAATAGATGGTGTTCTACCAAAAACACCGTCAAGCATTAGTTTGTTTACATAAATGTCAGAGCAAGCATTCACTATCTCTAACTTTAGTTCCACCTTCAGATCATGATTTCAAGCTATTTGCTATCATCAGTGAAGGACAGGAATAAGAAACTAGATCTAAACACTAACTCTGAGCATTTATGAAACAGTTTCTATTCAGCTTGCAAGCGTGAATCTTTTAGACATGTAATGTCTTCAAACTCAGCATAGCAAGCCAGATAGCTATATGGGTCTGATTTCAGTTCAGCATCACCACATAGTAGAAGCCTCTGCAATATATTATCATTGCAAGAAAGACCTCAAAGATACATTTATGAAAAACAAAAAAACAAGTTAAACTTGCTAACGCTTGTATTTATGACAATAGATGGCGTTCTACCAAAAACACCGTCAAGCATATGTTTGTTTACATAAACGTCAGAGCAAGAATTCACTATCTCTAACTTAAGTTCCACCTTCAGATCATGATTCCAAGCCATTTGCTATCGTCAGTGAAGGACAGGAATAAGAAACTAGATCTAAACACTAACTCTGAGCGTTTATGAAACAGTTTCTATTCAGCTTGCAAGCGTGAATCTTTCTTGCAATGATATATATTTTAGAGGCTTCTATGTGGTGATGCTGAACTGATATCAGACCCATATAGCTATCTGTCTTGCTATGCTGAGTTTGAAGACATTACGTGTCTAAAAGATTCACGCTTGCAAGCTGAATAGAGATTGTTTCATAAATGCTCAGAGTTAGTGTTTAGATCTAGTTTCTTATTCCTGTCCTTCACTGATGATAGCAAATAGCTTGAAATCATGATCTGAAGGTGGAACTAAAGTTAGAGATAGTGAATGCTTGCTCTGACATTTATGTAAACAAACATATGCTTGACGGTGTTTTTGGTAGAACACCATCTATTGTCATATATATATGTTAGTTAAATGTGTCTATATATTTATAGTTAATATTTGATAATTTTTTGTTGTTTATTGATTTATTAGTTTAGTTATTAAAGAGCAGTAGACAAAATATCATAACCAGAGTACTGCCAGCTAACATGAAAATTCTAAGAATCAGGGATGCTATTAAGAGTGGTGTCTTTGCTGCAATTAGAATGGGAATGTTCCTGCTTCATGCTGTGTGGTTAACAAGGAATTATTTCATTTTAAACGAGGAAATAAAGAATCATGGGAGGTGTGTAAAAAATTTATTTAAAGGACTATGTTTAGGGGTCACATATTAACACCAGAAAAGCTCTTTGGGGACACTTGGGGGCAACTTAGGCCACTGGATGAAGAGCCAATCCTCAGGCATGTTAATTAAAAATTAATTCAAGATTAAAAAATGGTTCAGTTAGATGGAGAGTGACAAATGATCACTATCAATCAAAACATGGACTGTACAGTGATCACTGGCTAAGTCACTAAATGAACAGCCAGTTGTTTTGATATAAAACTAGTACACAATAATTATAGACTACGTTTGAATGATGAGTTTTTTGTTCTGATCATGAAATTAATTTGTCATAGTAATAACTAATGTATCAAATGAGTATATTTTCTAATTTGGAAAATTATTTATTAATGATTGTTATAATATGTATAACAAATTCAAACAAATGTATACCAATAAGATTTATATTGTAATTGTACGTGTATTTTCCTTAATAAAAACCAAAAAAAAAAAAAAAAGAGCAATGTTTTCTAGGTAATTTCTGAAATTAATTAACATTATCTAAAATAAATAATATTATTATTTAATTATTTACATGTCTATGAAATTATTCTCTTAATAGTCTCATCTCCAATGTGTTCATATCAACTCTCCTCTGATCCTGAGTGTAAAGTGGGATTGTTATTGTGAGACCTGTGATAATGATGCCAGAGGGTAATATATTCTTTCTTAGAAAAAATGGCATGTCAAATTTGGGTTAAGGAAATTCAAATCCTGTACAATCAAATAAATCCTACTAAATAAATATTAAGTGATTTTCTGGGATAAAATTTGATATATGATGACTAGAAAATATAACCAGGGTACCTTATATAAGTATTTATATAAGGGACAAAAGATTTTATCAATATCATGAAGATCCATTTTTAATTAAGTTTAATTAATTGAAATTCAAATGCCAATTAATATTTGTGTAAACTGATGAAATACATATTAATTTAAAATAATTCACATATACACAAAAATGCTATCTGGGTATGATGAATGTATATATGCATATACATCTTTATGTATGGATCATCAGTATGAATTCCATCATCAATCAGGAATTCCCAGTGTGATAAATATATATTAGATGGGATACGGTCTATAAATAATATTTCTGCATTATAATTTGTAATATTTATTTATTATACCATAAATGCCATTAATTAACTGGTTATTACATGTAAATAACATTACCACAGTCAATGCTTATATAAGCCAATAGAATATCAGCAATCTCTTTTCAAGGTATCGCTTAAATTTAGATAACGAAAATCCATTTATTGTCAACATTTCAGTATTAACTCAAAATACATTGCTGATATTCTATAGGTTTATTTAAATATTAGCTATGATGATGTGATTTATAAATATAATATGCATTCAGGGTGAGAAATCATAAATGCAATGCAAAATTTGGTACATTGTTTTAAATATTAGCTAGGAAGTGATCTCTCTCATATATATCTAAATACAATGTAAAATAATACTCATACAGGATTTAAATATAAAATTTTAACAATATTTATTCACCAAGTATACTTTTGAAATTTTTGTGTTATATTCACAGCCAGTAAACTCTGTATGAGTAGTATTTTACATTAATATTTAGAATGATAGAGTATGGAAACGTTATTATATCTAAGTACAAGTCTTTGTGGAAAAAACAATTAAAATTATTAATAAAATTAGTCTAACCTTTAGCCTTTTTACAGATAAAACCATAATTAATCTGGCAGTATTTATTTTTCCATTTTCCATCTTTATCAATAGAAACGCAATTATCCCCATACTTTCTTTCTAAGGACACCGTATAATGCTCTTCAGTTTTTTTGTAAGGATAATCAGTATCCCAGTTTGAAAAAGATATATTATTTTTGTCATCCCATACAAATTGTTCTAAAAGTTTTATAAAATAAAATTAATAACATACATATAAAATTAAAATTGAATTAGCAAACATAATAAAATATCTATTTAATGTTTGATTATTCATTATTTATTTGCCTAATTTATTCATAAAATGATTGCATTTTTAGTCCTAATAATTTACTTTGAAATGTTATATCTCTCTATTATTCAGGTATCCAAGAGTAACAATCTTTCATTTTTTATTCATTTCCTTTCTCTTTACTACAAGGTAAAATAGCCTTTAAATAGCATCATTGCAGGGCAAAAGCCTTTCCAATAACTTCTCTAGAAAAGCAATGAAGAAGGCACTATTCACTAGGCTTATAATATCAAATGGGATATCTGGATTGACTTAAAAAAGTTTTATGGAATTTGAAAAAATTGTTTTAACATGGCATAAATTTAAATTTAGATATAGCAGATTAATGCACCACAAGTGTGTGTGTATGTGTATATATATATATATATATATATTCTTACCTGGTCTTGTGCATCTTCACTTCCAGATAGTATATGATATGAAATAAAATGGGTTCTAGCTCAGTTAATAATTAATAAATGAAATATTCAGCATTAAAATTAAAATGTTTCACTAGCTCAAATTTAAAATTCGAATAAGGTTCAGTTTATAAAATAAATTAAATAAATATTTAATATTTTCATGAGACTTGAAGTGAAAATACAGGTAACAAGATAGATTACATTGAGCCAATATCCCACAGGATACTACCTCAATGGCATAAGAACACTATCCCCCTTTATTACTATTTCAAATAATAACTCATAGTATTCTTACGACTTTAATAACTTCTACTCACTAAGATTAAACTAATAATTAAATCTTAATCTCCTATTTGTAATAATCTAGCTCAATAAAAATCTCAGGTTCATAAAGTTTATTCTAAGTTAATAAAAAATACGGTAGTAAAATATGAGAAGGGATTTTATGTCATAATCTACTACTAAATTGAAAATAATAATAATATTCTTCATTGTTTAACTAATTCTGTATATCTTTTCTTTTCGTTATATTTTTATTACCATAATAAAATAATAAAATAATATAATATAATCTTTTATCTTCATGTAATGATATAATAAATACGTGGTAGCATTTTGATAATCTGACAAACAAAGGATGTGTGGCAACTGATAGCATATAATTCAATATACTATTGTGATAACTTATTTATGACCAATAAAATAATATAAAATTATGATTATTTAATTAAAAGAATACCAATAAAATATTTAAATTCTTAAAATAATTTTCTATTTATCTTTTTGTGCAAAATTATATATTTGTTTCAATTGTTATGAATATATCGTGATTTCATGCAGTGAAGTGGAGAAATAAACAATCCAGACACAAAAATTAAAAAAAAAAACAAAAAACAAATTTTAACAAAATTTATTAACAACAACAAATAAAATAAACAATTTATGTACACTATTTACAGTGGATATCCTTATTTTATACTTTACATTTTATCTACTGAGTTATAAAAAAAAATAATTTATAGTTTAGTTATATCTTTATTTAGACTTAAGACAAAATAAAATGTTACCATTTGGTTTCTCGTTATGGTTAACTTATTGCAAATATATTTACTTATTTTATTAGCAAAATATTTCATCCTTAATATTATTAAACTATCTTATTTTTAAAACATTCATAGGAAAACATTCTACAGAAAACAAAATTAACTTTATAATGAGTATGGATTTCTCAAAATATTAAAAAAAATTTCATCTTGCAAAGTCAAAGATGTTACATAAAATATTCATCCAAAATTCAGTACTAGATTTTAGTGTTTTATCACACGATGTTTACTAATCATAATATATTCTTATTTAGCCTTACTTTAGTATGATATAAGTGTAATAATCAATATATTCCTGTTATTCAATAAACAAAAAATATACTATGCATATTCCCTTCATTTATTATATATTATTGTATTTTAAAAATATGCAATACTTATTTTTCTCCAAAAATAATAATAAAGCATTCAAAAATAATTAACATTTTAAAGAAATTTTCTTTGTTTAGATACTCTATTTTAAAAATTTATATTTCATTTCCGAAATAAAATTCAAAATATATTCTATGATTCTTTCCTTTCCTTAGGATTCATTGGACCTTCAATTTTAAGTTATAAAATTCTGTTCCTTATAAGCAAATAAACCAATCTTATACAAAAACGATAGCATAACCTAAGTTCTAAATTATTTATCATTTCTTTTCAAAATATCTTACTGAACGATGCAGTTACATGAAATAAAGATAGTGAAATAGATGTATAGGATTTAAGGAAGAAAGCTAGAGTATCACTCATAATATATCTCAAAAAACATGGCACAGTGCATTAACAAGAAAGAGGTATGACCTTTACCTGTCTAATAACCTCTAATACATGAACGATGTTAAAGCTATTTCTTCAGCTTTATTAGAACATCAAATATTTAAAGAAATATAAAACACTGTCCAAATAAAATGTGTACCAGTCATAGGGCTTTGTTAACTATGCTGATATCCACATAAAGACTAAATATTATTTCTATTCCTTATCATATCCTATTTCTTAAAAACATCATCTTGGTTTCCTGTTCACTAAGTACTTCCAAGCCACTATCTCAACATTATTTCTCAAGATTTTCCACATCTTACATCGATAAATAACTATCTGCATTTACAAAACAATAAATAAAATTCATTGATAATTTTAAAACAATTTCACTGTTCCACAAGAAAAGTCTGTCTACTTCATCATTCTGTATGCTTAATCATATACAATCTAATCAGACAATATTTGAATATCCTAACATGAAAATTTTAAAAGAATCACATAATTATTTGTTATTATGTTGGATTATATCATTAATATAAAAAAAATCGTCGTATGCATATTTTCAAATCAATCCTATCTCATAATGTTTTTTTTTAAAATGTTGTATGAAATGCGTTACATATAATTAAAACTTTTACACTTCATTCTTACGATTCATAGATGATCTAAAGAAAACAAAAATATACATTATAATTTATTAATAGTTATTACTATTACCAAATAACCTTTATCTGGTCATCATTTTAGTAGGCTTCTTCATCCACTAGATACCGATCATTGCAAAAACATAAAGAAATATACATCCATACACTTTATCTAAAAATATTCTTATCTAAATTATTATATTATATTATAAATTTTATGTTATTAACAAATTAATGTCTTATGTTTTCCTAATCTTATAAAATAAAAAAATTTACATTTAAACTAAGTTAGTAAAAAATAAAAATCAAGACTATAATTACTTATTTCTTCATTAATTCTTTACTTGATAAAAGTCCTTGATAGAGTTCATAAAACTTATTATTTTCTCTAGTTTTTTTAAAAAAAATGTTCCTCCTAAAAATGCATTATTCTTCAAGAGCGTTTTCCCCCTGCTCCGTTGCTATGATGATGAACAAGAACAATCCATTGAGGGTGTTTGGTGAGCAATTTTTTTAAACCAATAGTAAAAAAAAATAATTCGACATCTTTAAATCTTAAAAAATAAAATCCTTGTTAATGCATTTTAGTAAATTTTATAAAACAATAATCCTTGGTTTTACTGTTTTAAATAATTATTATTAAAGATTTATTATACTAACTAATCCTGTGAAGCTTCTTAAATAATTTTACTTTAAAAATATTCGGTAAACTTTTCCCCAATATTTCCATGGATTCATCTTTAATCAACTATTAGGTGTTCATTCTTTTACATAGGTTTCCATCCTTGATAAAGTGCTTTAAAAAAAAAACAAATACTTCTAAAGATGCATTTTTAATATTTCTGAGACTAGAAGTTTTTTTAATATTATAATTCCTTAACAAAATCTTCTCTGTGAGCTCTTTTTAATTCTTGTAAAATATATTCTTTTTTAAAAAATGTTTCCTTCAAAAAGAACTAAACATTCTATTTCTTTCATTATTATATTTTATGATAATTCATAAGATATAATTATCTTATTCTTTTTAAAAACTCCTGGATAAGCTTATAAATAATGCGTCACAAATTTTTTTAGACGGCAAATAACTTTCCATTTAAGCTTCCAGCATAATGTCCAAATTATTTTTTGTACTAGAACAGTTCTCCGGTTAAGCATTAATATAATGATATCAATGAACATACTATGCATTTTCATAGTATTATAATTTATACACATTTTACTTATTATATCCATCTGTTTCATTGCAAAGTTTAGGTTAAACTTTAGATAAAATACGACTGGCAAGTAACTTTAAAAAATTAGCAATCCATTTAAATGAAGTTCAAAATATATTGTATTTTAAACTCTCTTTAAAAAAAATATAAAAAGTATCCTATTAATTATGATGAATGAAGTATAAGAGAATACTATTAATTGACTAAATAATAAAATTTTAAAATATTTTTCACCTCTATAGCTTCTGATATTATTCAGCTACAAAGGTATGTTATTAATCACCACTAACACATTATTAAACTCCCTTAATACCCCTGTGCAATTCGTATTTATAGCTTGTAAGAATACCTTATCCTATTGGTTAATTCTTACTTTTAGCTTGAGAACAAATTTACATATTTTTAATTTTACAGACTTAAATTTTCAAAATAAAAATCATGACGTAATAGAATTTTAAAATATTATTTAAAATACTACTTTTAAATCAATTATTACTTTATTTAAATTATTTAATCATTTAAAATAACTTTTAAAATAATTTTTAATAACTTATTCCATTCTTAATATTCCATTTATCTTGTTTTATTTAAACAAAATATTTAATTTTTATTATAACTGTATTCGTCTTTATGATACTATTTAAAACATTTAGAAATAACTAGGTAATATTTTAATATTCATTTCTATGATAGATAATCATTATATTCAATTCCATAATACACAAACTTTGTTATTAAATTCTAACAAGCGTGTGTGAGAAACTATGCATTAAAAGTCACATGATTAATAAAATTGAGACAGACGATTTTCAATCTATTTCTCTGCCTAGATTTATAAAATTGCAACACTTTATTATATTATATAAAATAATTATAAAAATTTGGAAAAATAATTTAAAATATAGAACTAAATACAATTTTCACCATCATACAGTTTATTTTTAAAATATACGATATTAATTTTGATTATTAAACATAATTTATAAATTTAAATACTGTATTTATTAACTTATTAGTTTTAAACTATTAAAATCGAATTTATTAAATATACTTTTAATATTTATAGCTGTGTTATTTAATATGGCCAACTTTTACAACCATATGCAACAATATTTAAAGCTTTACATAACTATTTTTAAATGATTCGTTATAATTTTATATACTACGTATTTGCTTTAGCCTCAAATTGTACTTTATAATATAATTAACTTAATACGATTACCATATTAAAAGAACATATTCTAAAATTTAAAATTTTTAGTAATTGACTGTGATGAACTATTACTGACCTATAGAAAAGGGTACAATATATATATATATTGTAACTGGATCGGCACTTCCAACCCTTCTGTTAGTCGATTTATTTCCTGATGAGCATATTGTAGGAAAAAAAATGATTGTCATTACTCAATGCTGACATTCCCTCCCCCCCTCCTACAACAATATTCCCTGATCATCAGAGGATGTAACATTAAAGAGATTAAAAACATCTAGATATTTATCTGTTTGGTTTCCCAAATGGTACCACTAGAGTTCCAGTTCACTACAATCTGACTTACCCAGATCAAGTTATGCCAGATATAACTCAGAGAACATGAGATTCCCATGAACAAGTGCACCGATTGATGAATGATGTGAAATGAAACTGACAATATATGTTAGTTTTGTGTAATAATAATTTATTTAACTAACAGTATTTGGATAACAATATTTGAATAACTCCTTTAATAGTTCACTGCAACTCTGGTTCCATAGATCAGTTAGTCCACTCATTGGTAATTTCTTTTGATGATTGATCTCATCATTGATGATCATATGGTATCCATCCTTTTGTCTTCCATGTGTACATCACGGATACTTCCCTTATCATTTCTCAAGTTAAATTCTCTTTTGTGAGTAGACGTTCTCATATGTACACGTAAATAATTTTGGAGACATATCTATTGATCCTCCTTCATAATATTCTTAGGTAAGTTTGAAATAAGCAAAGTGTTTAAACTTTGTGGTTAAATACTACTATATAAAATATGATTTGCACTAATGAATATACACACACAAAGCTGAATTTTTCTAAATTCTTTATATATTACAATAATACAAATTAAATATGTACAAGTGAGGATGAGCACTTTCAAGGGATGCAGTCCTCATAGTCATATTGAAACTAAAGAAAATGATTAACTGCAATGCAAATTTATGAAAATGTCTTTATGTATTCCCTTTCTTGGTTATATTGTAGCACATGTCTTTTCTGTTGATGGCATAATTGTCCCTGGCAATAAATCAAGCTCCTTTCACTTTTCTTTTTAAGTCATGTTGTTCTCTGCAAACAACAACAGGGTCCTGTAGTTGAAAATCATGTACTGTTGACCTGTGATACTGGGTGAAAACTGAGTTACAAGTTGAGTCTATTATTGCTTTGCTGTAAGAATACATATATTGAGACAGCCACATAGATAGTGAAGCTCTGGCCTCACTGAAGTTGAGGCACAACAATTTTCTACAGGAAATACTATGTTATATGCCATTTAATCTGTCTTTGGCGTTGTTGATTAATTTGTTGGAGTTGGGGAGAGGAGTGTGAAAGAACAAATGTTACTTTTTAATAAAAATCATACAAAGTTTTTTATGCACATTTGAGAAGTAATAGCCTTTGTTTATCAAGATTAGCTGTGTTGTTGTTTATCTTAGAGTAAAATTGTCTAATTTTCTTGTCAATAAGGTTTTGTTTAAATCCAATCTTTAATAAGTCATCTCTGTATGAAATCAAGTTGTCTTTTTTATCTGCCTTGAACTTGCATAGCTGCATGTTCCTATATAGGAAGTCAAGTCAGAGAGATTGTGGTTGGTTGGTAAGTTGCAAAGAGGATGAGAGTGACCTCTTACTTCCAGAGGTTTGATGATTATTTTATAGTTGAAGTTTGTGTGTTCTCGATGTAAATCTATATCACAATATTTTACTTGTTTGTGACTGTTTTCATGTTCAATATTTAGAGTGAGAAGTGTAGTATTTTGTAACTCAGTTCTGATTTGTTTAATGATTGCAGAGGGTGTGGCTATAAACAAGTCATTAACATATCTGGTGCAGGTGGTGAGCTGATTGGTGTCATAATATTTTGGAATAACTTGCTTTTCATAACATAATGGAACCTTTTAGTATAAAAATGTAAATTTGACCCATTTAAAGATCGTGACTTTTCAGATAGGATTAGCAGGAGATCATCTAGTCAGAGCAAGCATAATTTATTAATCAAAATATAATAAATAAATAAAACAATGATTCTGAAAGTTGTTATATATGTATAATTTATTAATTTAAATAAAATACATATGAGTTATTTGATTATATTTCTCCATTAGTCGTCATTGGCCTCTTTACATTTATATAAGATTTCTCTTTTATTATTTAAGAATTGACAAATGCATCCATTAATTTATTATTTTATTGAAGTTGATTTATATGCCAATAATCAATGAACTATAATATTTGTGAATACAATTTTAATAGCGCTATATACGAGTACATAAATGATTCTTAATGGCGGCCTCTGAATGCAGATCTTCTGCATCATCTCTCATCTGATGTGAATATATTTGCACTAAAAAGGAAAAATTCGAGAGAAAATTACAAAACTATATCTGTGAGTACAATCTTTATTATTCTATGCAATTATTTAGCGCGATTTACTACTTTAAAGTAGTTTTGAAACATTAAATTAAATAACGTTTATTAATTACAGTTAACCGCTAAAATGGACTCTGTAATAAAACCTATACTAAGGCCTAAACACTCTAATGGGAGGAAAAATATATATACTAACCTTAAAACCTCTGATGAGTCCCAAAGTTTGGATTACAACAATAAACCCTCCAAAGAACCTAAGAATAAATCTACAACGGTAGAAAGCATTTCAAATAATCAATTTCTTTCTTCTTCGACTACTAACAACCCGATAATAAAATCTATGCTAAAATCGAAACACTGTCACGTGAAAGGGGAAAATAATTCGAAATTATCTAGTGATTTCCAAATTGTAAATGCAAAGATTGCAACCCCTAATGAACCTAAAAATAGCGGTGAAAATGTTCGAAATGATCATACCGTTAAAAAAAGTATAATTCCGCTCATAAACTCGCGAAACAACGGGAAAACTTTGCAACAGGGGAAAAATGATGATTCCCCAATTACAGCCTCAAACAAAAAAATGAATCACTTAGAAAATACCAAAACTTTACATACACCATCAAAAACTAATCTATCTCCACTAAATAATCCAGAACTGGGAAAACAGATTAACAACAATAATTTATATGATAACACAAATCTAAATCTCATAAAATCTCCAAAACATTTAAAGGAAAATAAAAATTCCAAAACTACAATAATTAAACCAAATCAGAAATCGACCATAAACCATAATGATATGCACTCTCCCATTCCAAAACAATCTTCACTAAGTCACCCAGAGTTTGACAAATTCAATATCACAAGCCCTGAATACAGGGATTCAAACCAACTACCTCACAACTCTGAGCATAATAAAACAACAAGCCCAATGATGAATGAAATGACATATGCAAACAAGGTCAGAGCTAACATAATAATAAATACACATCATCAAACATCACAACCTGATAAATACATGGAAGCAATTCGACTTTTACAAGAAATAGAAACAGAACAGTCTACATCAAACTATTCTAATCCTCAAACAACATCTACAGATAATCCTACTTGTGATATTCAGAACCATGAAATAATAAATGAACAGTTTAACCAACCCATCCCATTGCCACTCCACAAATCTCTACTCAACTATTATAATGAGTGTTCTCTCATACTTTCCACTACAGATAACTGTTTAAATCTATACACATTCCCTACATCATCACTATATGAACTATGTAAAGCACATGGCTGGTGGAAATCGATCCATAAGATCCTCTTTCATCCAAATGAAAGATATCTTATCATCCAGTTCACAAACCAACAAGTTAAAGCTGCCTTTAGAAATAGTCATAGACTCCTAAACAACAAATTTCTTGTCTACATTGACCTCAACCACCCAGTTGTTTTAACAGGGCGAATTCAAAAATGTACCATGGACTTTGAAAAGGCAGACCTTCAGCGCCACTTCAAAGACTATGGCACCATTACCAAATTTCAATACCTAGTAGCAGACAACGATGATCCCACAGTATACATCAACACTGCACAATTTCAGCTAGTTCTTAAAAAAGGAATTCCATCTCAATCAGTCCCATCTCTAATTCAACATGGCGAATCTCCACTCAACATCATCTTTCGTGGCCTTCCACCCCAATGCTTCCATTGCAGGCAGAGAGGCCATCTAAAAAAAGATTGTCAAGAGAGAAAATGCATAATTTGTGGAGAAATTCGGTACAAATTCCACAAATGTGATAGCGATCAAGAAAATCAACATCTAACAAATACATACCCAAGTCTCAAGCAACAATATATCACTAGCAATACCACAGATCACACTACATCATCATCAAAAATTCCTAATGATAAAACTTCCTTGGAAACAGAACAATTTCAACTCACTCCTGAACAGCTGCATACCAATGACAATTGCGTATCATCATCAGATATAGCAACAATCAGCCAAACAGACATGGACACCGATGTTGAACAAAGCGACACTACAGTGGCCAGCAACAAAATTCTACGTAAAAGAAAACATAAAAAAAAAACAATAGCTCTGAACAATCACAAGAAAGTAGCAATAGCAATGAATGTGACAATCTTCGAGATGCAACAAAGACTAATATTCCCCTACCAAATAGACCTTGTGAAAAAAAACGAAGAGACCGTTCTCCAAAAGTCACAAGTTCATATAACCTCACAAATGAAACAAAAACAGTAGACCAAGATAACAACATACAACTGATTGACCCTTTGTCTCAAAATAAAGTGGCCTCATGTCAACATGAAAATGATAATGAACGCTTACTGATAGACTTATCTCCATCATTGTGGCCTATTCCTGAACCTATTCCACCAGACCTCAACTTATCTAAGAACCTAATACAATCTGAACCTTATCATCACCCCACCAATTTGATGCTAGAACAGAATATTATGGTCTTAGAAACTGGATCACATTCCAATCAGGCAAACTCTCCCACACGAGAAAGCGGTTTCACTATCAATGATGACTTTCAACATAACATCAATTAACGTCAGAGGCATGAACTCCCTTGCCAGAATCCAAACATTATCATTCTGGCTTAAGCATAATACACCTGATGTTCTTTGCCTCAATGAAACAAAAATTCACACTCTATCTGACCAAAATATCATACAGAGAATTCAAAAATTTGGATACTTCCATTATTCCTTCTCCTCCTCTGCATCTGGTGGAGTAGCAATTCTTTTTAATAAAAAATCTAAAATAACCTTTTTCAAAATAATTCATATAGACTCTAACTGCCTCATAGCCATTATACAGGTAAATGGATGGACACTTAACATAATAAATGTTTACATGATCAAAGCATCAGATATAATCTATAGAATCATCCACATCAGATATAATCTATAGAATCATCCACACTATCAACGCGGTCTTAAGAACTAACCCTTTTCCTGCATTGATATTGGGTGACTTTAATCATACATATGATTCTTTTGAAAGGAGTCACTTAAAATCACTGAGCAACACCTTTACAAGTGGAAGACAGCTATTTGATGTGTCTGCCTTCTCATTCTATTCATCATGGTTTAAGTCCCTCATTGATCTTTTATACTTCTCTCCTTCACTTGCTCCCTTCATTGAAGCTAACCTGTGGCCTGTTGTCTTTACAGACCACATGGCACTAGAGGTCCTTATCAGAATTGTGGATAACACACATTCATATGGCAACATTCCACGAACAATGAGGATCCTCACAAAGGAATCTGCCACTATACAACTCATCTCTGAGATTTACATATCATTCAACTCTGCTAATATAAACACACTTTTTCCATGTGTTAAATGGAATAACTTCATAAATATTCTACAATCACATATTCATAAATGCACTCAACATAATAAAGGTCCCCTCAAATTACTAAGTCAATTAGACAAGATAGCCGACACACTTAAACATTTGCTCATACAAAGGCAAAATATCCAAGAAATTACTCGCCTTAAACTACAATACAAAGCTACCCAACAATCCCTGGCTGAATACCTATCAATTAAACGAGCGTGCTGTTACTTAGCATATCAACACTGCTGGACTCGAGGTTACATCAGATGGGCCCTAGGATCCAACCAACAAAACAAGGCACCCTCATCGATCAAGATACACAGTAAACAATATATCGGCCTCTCCATGCTTTCCAAAATAAGAGACTTTTACAAAAGAAAATTACAACCTATTGGTGTCACTAACATCCATAGAGTTTTTGTTACTAACAACCCTATGGAACATAACATCACAGATGGTGATATTCTTGACAAACTACAATCACACCCAGAAAGTGTCCATCCTGGCATGCATGGAATTCCTAGATTTCTACTTTTACACCTAAGAGCTTTTACTATCCCAGAAATCCACGGAATGATAGACCTCATCACCACTGGAAGTCATCACCTAATAAACCTATGTCCCATCTCTATGGTACCCTTTTTAAAGAAGCGAGATGCACAACCAGATCTCAATAACCTGCGTCCTATCTCGATGATTCCTCTATTGACAAAGATCATCGAGAGCATCATTAAAGACAAGATTCAATATAACATAATTAAACAACTTTCGCGCTATCAATTTGCAAAAAAAGGCACTTCAGCATCTGATGCTGTCAGCCACTTCAGACTTCTGGTCGATCATGTGCGGAGACAAAGGAAGTCCCGGCCCATTGCAGTCCAACTTGATATAGCTGGGGCATTCGACTCTGTGAGAATTGATGTTCTTCTCAGTGTTCTGGAACAGCTAAATGTACCACCCGTATACATTCAAATGATTGAGAACCTTCTTTACAATCGGGAAGTGTTCTTGTCCCTAGATGGTTGCATTGCCCCGGGTTTTATGCCCTACATCTCCATCCCCCAAGGTTCTCCCCTGAGTGCACTTCTCTTTGCTGCCTATATCAATCCAATGCTGTTGAACATCGAGGCCACGTTTTCTGGTATCACTGTTCCACTACTTAATGAGAACATCAATCACATCTCCTATATGGATGATGTAGTTGTGTTTCTTTCATCCCATGATGAACTGGGTAAGCTAAAACAACTTCTTGATCACCATGCCAAATTATCTGGTTTCCTTGTCAACCCCAAAAAATCAGCTATTTGGTCAATTCTTACTGGCCAGAAGATCTCTGGTGGATTTAAAGCAGCACCACAGAAATTTCTAGGATTTCACCTATCAAAAACACCCACGGTGATGCGTAAAGAGATACAGGACTCATTATTAGAGAAAATTGAAACCACAATCGCATCTTTGTCAAAAATATACCTTTCCCTATTTGGGAAAGTAGCCCTTTTAAATGCTCTCATTCTTCCAAAAATAATATACTATTTGGCAGGGTTCATCCCCACCAAGGTATTCATCAACAAAGTAGAAACCACCTGTAGAAAACTGAGTTGGGCGGGCCGATCACCTGTAATTAGCTTGAGAATCCTCCAAAAGCCCAAAACTTTAAATGGTCTCTCACTACACTCGCTAACTATATTCAACTTACAACGCATTCATAATGTACTCTACAACAACTTCAAGGAAAATGAACGTGCTCAATGCCCACTTCCGGAAAAGGACATTCAACCTACTGATCGGCCACCCCCCAGAGAACGTGCCTTGCTCCTTCAACAGCAGATCAACTTTATCTTTGATAACATCAAACCAACATCAACCCTATTTCAAAGAAAACTTGCATATTGGGAAGTGTTTGATCTTCTTGACCATCAAAAACAGAGGATCCCCAGCTGCCTTTCAATCAACATCCCTCGAATGATAAGGATGACCAAGCTCTGGAAGTTGCCACCAAAAAACATGGACTTCCTATTGAAATCGAACCTGCATGCCCTCCCAACAAATGCCTTCCTCCACTATAAAAGGGGGCAAGATATTGACCCTAATTGCACATTGTGTCAAAGACAGGAAGAGACTACCGATCACTTCCTCTTTGAATGCATAACTTTGAACAATTTAAGAACTCATTTTCAACAAAACATGACAAGAAATCAAATTGAAATGAACCTCAAGACAGCAATTGAAAAGGGCATATTCTCTGAGATCCGGCTTTCGGCCATAATTAACTTT
This sequence comes from Epiperipatus broadwayi, assembly GCA_028023455.1. Lineage (NCBI taxonomy): Eukaryota > Metazoa > Onychophora > Udeonychophora > Euonychophora > Peripatidae > Epiperipatus > Epiperipatus broadwayi. Next base: position 4,106,087 of record JAQFVV010000062.1, read on the forward strand.
TCCATCTGGGCATTGCGCTGTAAGCTGGTGTTCCAGGCTGAGACCTTGAATAATATATTCACAGCATTTTGCCAAATACTAAACAAGGAAAGGGATAGAGATATGCGCACTGCTGACCCCTTCACAGCTGCACAAACCTGGGACTCCATTGCAATTGGATAGAGCTCCCCGCAACTTTGCTGTTTATTGGGTGGCTGTTGCTTTTCATCATTTCATAAAACTCAAACACGGATATTAATACTACCTACTAACAGCATCTCATTTTAATCTTCCCTGCTATGAACTTTAGACAAATTGGGTTTCTATGGTCTATTTTTGGAACAACATACAAGTCACAAAAGTTTCCTGTGCAAACATTAACTCAAATATATCCTTTTTTTATTTGCATGCTATTTCATAATCATTTACTTGTTGTTTTTTTTTACTTTTTGGTCTGTATTTCTATGGTCTAAATGTACAATAAATTTGGTTTTTGAAAGATAAATGATTCTTAAGTCCACCCCTAGAAAGAACGAAATATAGCACTTGACCGAATTTACTTAAGATAATTTTATTATTGAAATATGATTATCATTAATAAGTGAAATAATCTCAGCTTATGCTGAGTAAGAAAACTTGTATGGGAAAGCTAATTTAGAACATATATAATTGCATCGCAAAACAGCGCACACATGAAAATATTAATAAATATCATAAATAACTCTGCTTAGTAGAATCATAACATTTTGATTAGGGATATTCATAGATTTTATTTGAAGCTAGAACTTGAGAGAGAGCAGTGTGTGCATGGTGGCAATTTACGTGATCCAAAAATTCATAGAAGGAAATAAAGATTGATATATGTCTGCAGACTTTGGCAGAATCGGCTCATGAACGAAGAATAGTTCTATGTGAGGTGCAATTTTCCCACAGCACTCCTATACAGTTAGCTCAAGCAACAAAATAAGTCCCAAGGGGTTTTGGCCTTGTTCTTGGAAGTGAAAAAACAGGTTCGGTTTTTTCGATATGCCCGGGGAACGAAGCACAATATATATATATAAACATGAATGAGGAGGCCGGTATGCACACAACTCTTGAAACATATATATATCAAACTTTTAAAATAAGAATTAATTAATTAACACCTACATATTTTGGGAATATCCTGCGCAATGGTATGACTAGAATACTAAACAGTAATGGGAAACTTAAATTCATTAATAAAAATAATAAGATACTGGAAATTGAGAATTCCCCTCTCCTTGTTACATTACTTTACATATGTAACTTCCCACAAACATTGAAATAAGGATGAATATTCAGTTCTAAGTGCTTTTATCACAGTTACAAATAATTATATATATAGGAGTGAGATGGTGACTATTGATTTCATAGAATAAAATATTGACTTAATTTCAGATAAATAGATTTGAATTTCTAGAATCAGCACTATGATTTAATTAAAAAAAAAAAAAAACATTTCTTAGAAAAACAGATTTCTATTTTGTTTTTTGATAATAACACTACAGTATAATTAAATTGTTGCCCCAAATTTGCACGCATCTGCTGTAATCAAAATAACAAACTTTTTTTTAACTAAAACTAAACTGATCTCCCCATGAAAAGAAAAGAGGGGATTTAAAAGAAGAGCGAACATTTTTGCAAATTTAAGAAGTTACTGGCATATTATTTACAATGCAAAAATATAAAATATAATAATCAAAATTACAAACTATTGTTGCTGCACAAAAGTGAAATACAAAATTATAATTATTTACTAGAGGTTGAATGATAGGAGAAATATTAAGAGTTTATAGAGAGATGAACATATTTTAACAGATCAAGTAAGAGTTTACAAATTATATTATTTGATACAGTATTTCTGATCTTCACATCAGCTAAAAAAGATTACATTACATTTAAAGGAATAATTAGACAAGGTATTTAGCTTAAAGTTGAGATTATTCACATAAATTTACGAGTTATAGCAGCAACATGAATTTGTTACCTTGTTCATTATTGACAGCGATTCTTGGATGATTTGAAATGACCATCGGAGACTAGATCTAGTTTTTATTATATTTGGTCAAGCAGGTAGCACTTTAATTATTTAGCATATAGGTACATAGCAATAGGTCATGGGTGTCTGGATTCTGGGTGATGATATTGGGAAAGAGGGCATTTTGGAACAGCGAGAAAAGTGAAGATCTATCTACTTACGGTACATTAAATCAGAGACAAAATGAGCATGAATTTAGTTTGCCATTTTCTTATTAAATTACTTGCTCTCCTTGGGTGTTCAAATCCAGCACTATTAAATGATTTTTAAGTTGTTTTCTAGAATGCTTTTAACTACTTGGCCTGAAGCATTTTACAGATCGGATGCACACCTTTGTTCTTGTAAGTTTTAAGACAATGCAATCCTGCTAAGAATTTCTTGAATGATTGTTTTAAAATATAATCTGAGATTTTAAAACAAATTTGAAATGGATAAAATTTCCACTACATTACTTTTATAAAATTATAACATTTTAATTTGGACTAATGGATTTCCGGTTAATTGATTTAATTGCATTTGAGAATATTTGGCAGAATTGCATCAGTTTTTCTGACTGCCATTACTAAAATAAAGAATAAAATTTACCATAATTTTACAAATACAAATTAATATAAAATATTTTAATATTATAAACACTTTATAAATAATCTCCCCTCACCTATGATATATATGTATCCATTATGCACATATACGAATTAAAATATCATAAAATATTTATTTATTGAAGGTATTTAGATCAAGATATTTATACATATCTACATCAATGACTATTTTAATAATTAAGCAAAAAAATATGTTAATAAATGCATATATATGCGTAAGGATGGAGTTTGGATATGGTTTGGTGGTGGGAGATTCTGAATGGGCTGTGAAGCTCAATCTGAGTATCAGATTGACGGCTTCAATATATATGTTGGATGTGTAAACCAAATGAATATATATACTGATGAAGGTGTTTGGACTATAAAACTAGGCATGAGAATTCAACATTGCAAAGGCAATGACTAGATTATAATAGCTTAAAATGAATAAGGTTATACCAAAAACAGATTTATATTTAAAGTAATAGCACATTATCAGAATTCAACTTTCAATTTTAAGATTTCAAATTTTCAGTGCTTTATAATAATATTTACATTTATAAGTCGAATTAGTCTGATTGTGGGCGGTTAAAAATGAGACCCTGTCTACCTTCTGTGATGGGTTAACTAAATTTATACAATTCAAAATTTGATTATAACATCAGGTACACAATAAATTCAAGCCCTGATTTAGCATGGTCAGTGAAAGTTAATGTATATATAGAAATACACTCTAAACTTAAGTGATTCACTTAAGTTTTTTAAACTCTTACTGATGTATGAGTGCACAAAGATTTATAATATTTAAAATAATAGTGCATTATCGGAATTCGACTTCTGATTAATAATTATAAAAGACCAATAAACATGAATTACCTTTTTTTTTTGAATTAGTAAATTATGAAAAGGCATTTGATTGTATAAGCTTTTCTATAGTGATTAAAGCTTTGGATCATCAAGATATAAATATGGGATATTGTCATATTATCAATATGTAACACACATGATTAGATTACATAGTGATACTAAGAAGACTAACACTGGAAGGATATACAACAGTGTGATTCTACATTTCTAAAATTGTCACTTAAAGTGGGGAACTAAAGGAGTAAGAGTAAATAGAGACTATTAAAGTTGTTTAGATTTTATAATGATGTGTTTGTATTGCAAACAGCACTTCAGACATTGCAAGAATTATTAATTGAAAATTAGAAAATAGGATTAAACAAGATGAGAAAAAAATCTTTAAGACTGATAATCATAAAGTAAAACAAATACCTTTGGTCAAATTATTAATACAGATGGAAACATAATGTATGAAATTAATCATAGATTTAAATTAGGATGGAGTGCATTTTGTAGAAAGAATTTAATATTAAAAAAAATATGCCTATGTGTTTGGAAAGGGAGATTTTAATATATATATTTTATTGATTTTTTCTTATGAATTGAGATTTGGACACCTAACAGAAATTTAAAGGTCGGCAATGGAGTTAAATTCAATTGAATGCAATTTAAAACAAATTGCCATCATAAAGCAAATAAGTGGAGTATGTGTGTGGACTTTAATATTAATTTACTACCTTAGCACCATCTATCTAATTCTATAGAGTGTCAACACATAATATAGATGTCATATTTTTATTTTAGTCTGGTATTAACTTTTTTTGTATGTAAATTATTTAATCTCATCTCAGGGGTGCTTCTAAAATAATAAACTGAAAATTATGCTACCAAACTATTATTCATTATTGGATACTCTCCAGTTTAATAAATGATTAATTAAAATTATTAATATACTTTCATTATGTGATTTGTGTCAAAGTTGTGAGGGCAGCACATTTGACACTTATCAATTAAAATATAGTAATAAGCTATCTATTTATGTATAATGAACAATGATAAAGATATGTGTAAGAGATTGTGATCAGAGTCAACTGATAAGTGTCTTTGGTTATAATGTTTATGGTTACACATCTCCACAAGGTGATAAAAGTAGTTAGAAACCAGTCCCTATCTTGTGTGAGGGTGATGTAGTGAAAATTATGCTACAAAAATATTATTCATTATTGGATAATCTCTAATGAATAACTAATAAAAATTATTAATATAACATTATTGATATTTATTGCTAATACTAGCATACAATTTAACTACTAAAGTCAAGCATTGATGGCCTAACGGTTAGCATAGCTGCCTTCCAAGCAGCCAACCTGAGTCACTTCCCAGTCAACGCTTTGACATATAAAAAAAAATTAACTACTAATGTTCAGTTGCTTTAAATATAGTTTAATTCATAAAATTTCCTTTGGTTTTAGCCATATTACTAACAAGGATTTGTAATTAAAGAATAAAATTTTAAGTTTTATTTATTACACTTAAATATTTTACATCCTGAGATAACTGTAGATTTGATATATGTATCTCGAAAACTTAGAGAGAATATGCTAGTCACATGAAAATATTGTTAGATTTATTTATTCATACACACATTTATATTTTAATTTCATAACCCTGAGCTATTGTTATCATTTATATTACACATTTCATATTATTTTTTTTAATTATTTATGATTATCTGTTTATTTCTGGTTAAACTAAGATGATATCAGGCACCTTCTGGAGCAGCTATTGTTATCAAATTAAACTAACATTTTGATAGTTACATTATATATATGTTTTATATAGTTAAGTGACTTTTTTTTTTATTCTCCCATTCTCTAGCAATATTTTTAAACAAAAAAAATACATAGAAACTTTTGTTAACCATTTCCTGATTCTGGTTGGAGAACTACCTAATAAAATATCTAAAGAAAAAGTCTTTAATTCATACTGATTTAATAATATAAGAGACGCTACAAATCTTTATGACACTATTACCTTGAGAAGGATAATGATATTTCATCAAAATATTGCAGCCTATAAAGAGATGTATTTTGTGTGAATAAGAATCTTTTTAAAAACTTATCATAATGATAAGAATTTTCCTGTAGAAGACATACATAATACTTATCAAAAAATATTTTAATTCATATATTTAAGTTACTAAATAGATGAATGTACCTAACATGTATAAACTGAAAACTTGCCAAGACAGTACATTACAATAGTTACTCTAGTTTTAAATTAATTCATACTAACATATGCTATATCTGTAAATTGCTAAGAATATATATTCTATTTATTTCAAGCACTAAACTTTCCTGTCTTACAAAATCAATCATCCTCAAAGGGTTGCAACTATAAAGTCTTCATTGATTTTCATTCTCTCACAACAATGCAGATAGAACAACTCTGTATTTTATATTCGATTATAAAAATATTGTATGGTTAAAAATTGCAAGATTAGTTTAACATGTATAAAGCACTAAACACCATATGCTAAAAACATTCTTTATGCTTACACAAACTGTTGACCCAGAGGCAAAACATTCCACACTGTAGTGCCACTCAGTGCAAGCCAGAGTAATCAATGAATGCAGGAAGTTGTATGCATAAAATCCCTATCCAGGGTCTACTCATCCAATATTTCCAGACTAGTTTCTAGCTTGTAGCTTTCATGAGTGAGAAGCTTTGGATCTGAGAGTACTGCACCTAGATCTTAGAATCTAATACAACTGACCAGTGGCCACCTTTTACCTTATTGGCTAGCTATAAAGCCTTGAGTCCAAAATGTAAAACACAATAATGTTTTCAATTCAAGCACACATACAAGCAAATAAGCTTAAATTAAAAACATTATTGTGTTTTCTATTTTGGACTCAAAGCTTTATAGTTAGCTAATAAGGTAAAAGGTGGCTACTGGAGAGTTATATTAGATCCTAATATCTAAGTGCAGTGCTCTCAAATCCAAAGCACCTCACTGATGAAAGCCATATGCTAAAAACTAGTCTGAAGATATTGGATGAGTAGACACTAAATAGGGATTTTTGCATAAATCTTTCTGCATCCACTGATTACTCTGGCTTGCACTGAATGGAGCTACTGTGTGGAGAGTTTTGCCTCACAAGAATAGACAGTGGCTATAGTGTATATAGCCACTTCACTGGAGATAGACAAATTATAATGGAATAGAGCAGTAGCATATATGAATGCCCAGTTAAGAATATACAGAGTTTCAAAAAAAAAAAAGGGGAAGAAAATAATACGAATTGACATATTGAAGAATTTTTATCAGACAGTGAATTTGAGCATTGGAAATATATCAAATATTTATGGGGACAATACACATGGTCTAGAAATAATATATTTCACACAATAGATTATGTATTAGTAGAAAATGAGGGAATAAATAAAGTACAGAAAATTGAAGCATTTAACAATGAAGAGAGAGTATGTAATAGTGATCATAATTTTTTTATAATAGAAATGGTTAGTAATGTGATTGGAAAATAGTAATAAAAGTAGAAAGGTTAGTGAAAGATATGGATTGAGAATGAATGATAAAAATAAGTTAGAAGAATGTAAATTAAAGTTGAAGAAATTATGTAAGAGTTGTTTGGGGATGAATATAAGGACAGGTGTAGTGAAATAGAAAAAGTTACAAATAGGGTTTTAGGCAAGAATATTCAGAAGAATAAAAGTAATAGAAAACTGAGAGTTAGTAAAAATGTAAAAAAGAGGGAAAAATCATGCAGAGAATATGGGTGCTATTAAGAACAAAGAAAGTGAAAAAGATATTAATGTTAAATTGGAAAAGTATTTTTAAAAAAGTTGTCTAAAATAAATAATTATATAGAAAGAATGAAATTAAATAGTAAATTATTGGAGGATATTAATAAAAGTGAAAGAGATGGAAGTAAGAAATTTTGGAAATACATTAAAAGAAGGAATGTAGGGGAGAAAAAAAACAGTATTATTAGATAATGAGGGAATATAGTGCAACTCTAGAGAAGAATTAGAGATAACTTAAATAAGTATGTAATGGAGATAGAAAAGATATTAGATGTGAAAGATAGAGTGATAACAAACATAAAAGTATATAGTAATGGAAATATTAGGTTTACAGAAAATGAAGTGAATGAGTCTAGGAAGAAATTTAAAAGTGGAAAGACAAGAGATTTATATGGATGAGCACAGTGTTATATAAAGTTTTCACCATATATGGTGGCTGGAAGGCTCACAAATTGGATGGAAGAAAATAATATAGTGAAAGAAATGCAAGGAGGTTTTTGATTGGACAGGCACATAGGAGATAGTTTATTTGTAATTACACAACTTATAGATATGAGTAGAAATACAGGTAAACAATTATATATGGTTTTTATAGACATAGAGAAGGTACATGATAAAGCAAATAGAAATGGATTATGGGTAAGTTTAGTAAATTTGGGAATGGATGGAGATTTATTGGATCTTATTAAGAGACTGTATGAAAATAATTAGGGAATATAAAATCAGTTAAAATTAAAAACAGGATGGAACTAAGGCAAAGATGCACTACATCACCTATTTTGTTTTTGTTATATTTGAGAGAAATAGAGAGAGCAATAGAAAGATTAGGAAGAGGTGAAGAGATACCATCAATCAGCTGGCAAGGAAGTATATACCTTATCAGTCTTTTATTTACGTATTATATCTTCTTATGCATAGAAAATAAGAAAGATATAGAAGTTAGGCTGAAGACATGTGCAAGGGTGAATAAAGAGATGGGGATTAAACTTAGTGAAGAAAAATCAAAAGTAAAGATGATTAATACCGGAGATAAAGAGAAATAATTTTTATGGGGATATAAAATTAAGTGTGATGAATAGGTATAACTGTTTGGAAATTGTTTTAAAAATCAGAGAAATTGCTTGAATGTATGGGAGAAAAAAATTGATAAATGAAGCAAAAAAAAAAAAAAGGGATTGATAAAGAAATTAAGTGTTTTCTCATAATAAATATGAATTAGCTAGAATTGTATGAAAAAAAGTGGCAGTAGCAGGATTAATATATGCTAATGTTGTATTATGTGTTTGTAAAGGGGTGTTAGAATACTTAGTAAAAATACAAAGAGAAGTAGGAAGACATGTATTAGATGCAGATGTGTGGATGGCAACGAAGGCAATTCAGGGAGAAATGGGATGGACAAGTTTTTAAACGAGAGATGCAAAAAGTAAAATGAAAATGTTTGGTAGGTTGCAGTTTATGGATAATAAAAGAATAGCCAAAATAGTATTTAAGTGGGTTATGAATAAAGGGCAGGCAACAAGATGGGTGAGAAAGGTAATGTGGTATGCAAAGGAGTTGGATAAAGAATTTATATCAGTATACTTGTATAAAAGGTGGGATGATTGTGTTAGGAGGATTGTTGAGCTGTTATAGTGGTAAGGAATGGGATAAAAGAATAGATGCATTAATAAAGAATAGGGAGTTGGAGAACTAGTATGGAGAGTAAAGAGTTTAAATATATATATATAGAAGTAAACAGAATATTGGGTGTGAGTTACTTTATGATAATAACAAGGAAAGTAGTTTACTGTTTAAGGCTCAAACATGATCTTTTACGCAGCAAGGGAATATACGTAAATGGAAAATGTGAGTGATTTAGTCTGCAAGTTGTGTAAGGAAGGCATAGAAAATATTAGGTATCTGTCAATTGAATGTAAATGACTGCAAGCAGAAAGGGTATAAATAATGAAGTTGTGGAAGAATAAATATAAAACAAAATGATTATGCAGAAAGTGGATTTTTGGTTTCATGCTGGGTTTTGGGAAAATTTAAGGGGATTTACATATAAAGACCATGGAGTTGACAAAGATTATGTTGTGGAAATGGGATGGAATAGGATAGAGAAGAATATGGAAAAAATTTAGTGTGGGGAATGGAAAGGGAAGGGAATGTGGCTAACAGGTTTCTCTGGGCATACTGGCTGAGAGATTCCTGACTCCGAAAAAGAAGCCATAGTCCATTGCATCGCATATATGTGTGTGTATATATATAAAGTATACATTTAAAGTCCAACCAGAAAAATCGTACTTAAAAAAAATATGACCCTGCGAGCATTTTTTCTCATTGTGCATTAATGCTGATTTTATTTCAACATTTCAATTTATTTTATTGTTTAAAAAAAATGCAACAAAAAATAAGATGTATATATCAAATTTTTAATTAATAATTTTTTTAAAAATAGAAAAAAATATATATATTTAATCATTTAGATATGAAACCATTGAATTCGTGAAGTTATAATTATTAACAAATATTAAAGCAATCTATAAAATGATTGGTAGAAAAATCAGTGATATTTAAACTCCCTAGACTGAATATTTAAAATTAACTGTTTACGGCAAAATTGAAAATAATAAGTTGTAAAACTAAAAGAAACATTTGAACTCTTGGTCCAAAAAGACACGTTTTTGTTTTTTATAAAGAATTCTTAAAAAATATAAAATATTACTTACATATGTTTTTTTTTTTTTTCTAAATAATATTTTTCATAGCTCGATTAAGGTCACATAGAGCCTTGAGCAACAGTTTCCGAGAGAGAGCCAGAACAATTTTCATCTTAAGATTACAAAAGATTACAATAAATTTAAACAGGAACTTAAAATATCCCAGCTATTAGCCAAACTCTTTATTTACTTAGTAAGTGTTTTTTACTTACTTATTTTTTAAAAAAATTAAAAAATAAGCGAAAAATTTTAAAGTTAAAAAAAGTTAAACAATCATTTATAATAGAAATAAAAAAAATTACAAACCAGAATTAATTTTTAAGTTATACTAAATATTAAGTATTTATTGGTGTAAGATAAAAATCTTTTTAATAAATAACCGTTTGTAGGGCAAAGGTTTCTCCAACAGGGCTGCAATAAAAAAATAGTACTAACGGAGCTTACCAATTGCTGATGGTGAGACTGTGATCAATGTTAGATAGTTAACTAAGTTGGCTAAGAGTCATTTCATCATCAGTAGTATTCTGCCTCATACAGGTCTAGATAGTTGCATCATCAGTTCATTCATTTTTCCACTCCATTCTCTTTATTGACCAGCTCTTCAATTCCCTGCAACTCTATCATCGAATAATATCAATCTTTTCTGTCCGTTCTTCTTGCTTCCATTCACCATCACCCCTAAGACATCGTTCGTTAAACTATACTTTCTTCGTAATATATGACTAATCCAGTTTCTTTTTCTAATTCCCTCAATCAATCTTTTTTTTTTTTCATTTACTCTTTTCAAAAATTCTTCATTCATTATTTTATCCAGACAATTGATTTTTCCCCATTCTGTTTCTAATTTTATTACTCATTGTCTCCATTTAATTTCCTTTATTTTCTCTTTAAAGATCCACAAAATATTTTCGTTCCAAGAGAAAGGTCTAAATGCAAATTCTGAATTTTACGAAGTGGTAGACAAATGTGCTACCTTTTCTCTACAGTGTCATTTGTAACTATTATTAAATATATATTAACAATTTTTAAATAACATATAGAAAATATATTTTTTGATCCATTTTCATATATTTATATCTATAAGTATATGTTGTATAGTTAAAAAATGAATAACGCAACATCATGATAAATTTGTAAAAAAATTTTAAAAAATTTTTCCTAGGCAGATCTATAAATAATTTAGGTAGCATTTTCATTATTGATATAAATAATTATCTAGCTGTATTTAAAGTAAGAAAACAATCTCTTCCCCCCATATCAAAGATGAAAATAAAGATGAACAGATTGGGAGAAGAATGAATGCAATTTCTTTCATTATTCCTCTCTGAAGAAATGCTAGTAAAGCTTTTGCCATTCAATAAACTATTTTAAGTTACTGTTAAGCCACAATATCCATTATATTTGTTCCAAGTTTCTCTTAAGCTTATAATGTAAAACAGATAACTGCTTAAGCTTTGTTGATAGGCTTTGTTTACAATACAATATGTATTGCTTATTGAACTATCCATTTAATTGCAGATATACAGTAATTTTCAACACACATATATAATACAGAAACTTTTTACTTGAATATTATACCGTATACAAAAAAAAATATAATTATTAATAATGAATTGAGAGCACAATTGCATATATATTTACTATGTGTGCGATTATTCATTCACATGAAAATAAAAAAACTTATGGTATTTTAATTCTTTTTAATAAAGTAAAATGAATATTAAAGTGTCAGACTATAATCTTTTAAAGCCATATAACCTGATTTATTAATCTAGATGACATTTTTTCTTTCATTATTTTTTTTTGTTCCATAAAAACATAACTTTGATATTCTCCAGTTGTTTAGATGGTTATATAATCACCCCCTACTTGCAATTGATTCTCAGCTAAACTCTGAATAGTTTAAGATTTCTGATGCAATACAATGCTTGCAGAAATATTTATCAGTATTTCTTCATTTTTTTTTTATCACTTAAAAGATACTTTATAGATTCTCTTAAATTTTATAATTTTTAACTTTATGCTTAGAAACATTAAAAAAACATTAGATACTATATAAAACGTTAAAACCAACAAATACACTTGATTTACTCAGAGTTATTTTAGCAGCATTTTTTTCATCACAGCTGTGCTATATACTATAAGCTTTAGTAATTGATTTATGCTAGTAATTGATTTATGCAGATGATAATGCTTAATAAATCCCTATCTAGTGCTGTACTATCTAACATTCCCAGACTAGTTTCAAGCTTATGGTTTCATCAGGAAGAACTTTGGGTCTTGAACCAGTGTCTGAATCTTTAAAATCTAATGCACTTTTCCCTGCCAGCCATCATTTACTTTTCTTTTTCACTATAAGCTTATCAACCCAATTGAAAAACATACAAATATTTTTAATATAAGCTAACTTGCCTGTATCATCATCATCATCAACCATTATCAATTCACTGCAGGATAAAGGTCTCTCCAAGTTCAATCCATCTCCTCTGAGCTTTAGCTTCTATTTTCCACATCACCCCTACATACTTTCTTATTTTATCCATCCATCTAACATGTGGTCTCTTTCTGAGTCTTTTACAATCTCTTTGAATCCAGTTTAAGATTTCAATTGTCCATCTATTATCATCTCTTCTAGCAATATGTCCAGCCCAACTCCACTTTAATCTTTTAATTTTTTCAATGAGGTCAGTAACACCTGTTTGTTCTCTTATCCATACATTGTGTTTTCGATCTCTTCTTGTTACTCCCAACATCCATCTCTCCATAATTTTTTGAGTGGTCTGAAGTCTCTGTATTGCTCTTTTATTATGGTCCAAGTCTCAGATTCATAAGTAAACACTGGTAAAACACATTTGTTAAAAACCTTCCTTTTCAAAGACATAGGCATATTTCCTTTAAGTATCAAGTTATTTCTACCAAAAGCACTCCAACAAAGTTTAATTCTATGATTTAAGGTCATCCATTATGTTTCCATCTGTATTAATAATCTGACAAAAGTATTTGTAACTCTTAACTTCTTTTAACTCATCATAATCAATCTTTATTTTCATATTTTGAGGAAATCCATTAAAAATTACTTAGTCTTTTTAACATTTATCTTTAGTCCTACTTTCCTACTTTCATCTGATAACTCCTGCAACATATCCTGCAGCTCTAAAGCATAATTTGCAAAAACAACTACATCATCTGCAAAATCTAAATGATGTAAATAATCTCCATTTACTTTCACTTCTTTAGCTTCCCATTTCAATCCACAAAATACTTCTTTGCAGCACTGCTGTAAAAAGTTTTGGAGATATGGAATCCCCTGTTTTACACCTTTTTCAATGTTGATTTTCCCAGTATCATTACGTAATCTAATTGTTGCTGTTGCATTTTTATAAATATTCTTTAAAATATGATTCCTGGATTTACACCTTAATGATCCAATGCTTTAATCACTGAAGAATGTTTATAGAATCAAATGCCTTTTTATAATCTATTAAATCCAAAACATAATAGCACCTCATATTCATTTGTCTTTTCTATAACTTCTCTCAATACCTGGATACCACTTTTAAATCCAGCTTGTTCTCTTAGTTGGTGGAAATCCAATGTTTTCTGCAGACGAGTTATAATTATCTTGGTAAAAATTTTGTATAAAACTGATAAAAGGCTGATAGGTCTGTAATTTCTAGTATCTTCTGTATCACCTTTCTTAAATATTAATATTAATACTCCAATCATCTAGTACATCTTTATCATTTAGAGATTTGGTAAATAACTTTGCTAAAAAAATTTCTATTTCTTCACCTGCTTCTTTTAATATATCAATTGTAATTTTATTATTACCTGGAGCCTTTCCTTTCTTCATATATTTAATTACATGTCTCACTTCTTCATTTAAAATTCTCGGCAATTCAGAAAATGTAATAGATATAGGAGGTACTTGTTCTTTATTACTATATAATTTTTGATAAAAGTCTTCTATCTATTTCATGATGTCATCTCTCTTTTTAGTAATAATTCCATCTTTTTTTCTTATTGCAGATATAAATGTCCTACCAATGTCAAAATGTTGTTTTACATTCTTGAGACTTTTATTTTCTTCTACAGCTTTCCTTTCTAGCTCACAGTTATATTTTCTTATATCATTTTCAACTCTTGTCCACACCATTTTACAAAATTTGAGATATTCAATCCTTTTTAATGCATCATTTTTGTATATCTTCATATTCCTTCTTTTTTTCATAAATTCTCTAGTCTCAGTAGAAATTTTATTGGTCAATTGCTGCTTTTTTCTACCAGCTATCTTTGTTGCAGTTTTTAAAAGTGTATCGGTTATTTTCATATTAATTTCATTCAAATCTGAATCATGTTCAAAATCTACTAATACTTGAAACTGATTTGTAAGTTCTAATTTAAATTCATCAGAATGTTTCTGAAGAATAGGAATATCAACTGTAAATATTGTTTTTCTTAATATTTTTTGTCTCTCTAGTTTTGCATTAACACGTATCTTACACCTTACTAATCAATGATCACTTCCTGTGTTAAATTTATTAAGAACATTACAATCTTGAAATATGTATTTTCTGTTAGTCAAAATATAATCCAATTCTACTGTATCTTCATTTGGATGCTTTCATGTCCATTTCCTTTTAATATTTTTCTCAAAAAAAGAATTCATAATATAAAGTTTTTCTTTTTCTGCAAACTCCATAAGTCTATACTCTCTCTCATTTCTATTACTATAACCAAAATTACCTACAGCACTTTCATTTTTTTACCAATTCTATCATTAAAGTTTCCCCTAACAATTTTAAAATGTTGTTTACTCTGATCAAAAGCCTTTTGTGCATCCACATAAAAATCTTCTATTATTTCATCACTATGAAAACTTGGGACATAAATCTGAATTATCTGCATTTGGTATCTGCTATTAAGTTGTATAACTAATCTTTCCACTCTGTTCAATATACAATCAATCTCCACAATGTTGTTCTTCCACTTTTTATTTATAATGAATTCTACTTCACTTGTATTTTCAATATTTGTGCCTTTATAATAGAGTACATGTCCACTTTTTAAATCAATTGTGTCTTCACCAATGTCAATATAAGACAGTTCTTCTTTTAATTCTTGCAATCTTCCTTCACCTGAAAGTGATCTGCAGTTGTAAGTACCTAAATAAAAAGTCGTCATCAACTTGCCTGTATATACATTGTGCTGTCCTTGTTTTTTTTTTTAAAAAAAAAACAAACAAACTATAAGCACCTCTATCCTGTGGCCAGGAATAGTTTAAAAATAATAAAATATCATATGTCTCTCACATAACTTTAGCTTAAAATATATGGTATAGCTGTGGTGAAAGAAAAAAAAGCATGCTACTAACCTTGAACAAGCTAAAGTCACATGATATTTTAGTGCTTTTTAAAATTATTCCAGACTTCAGGGTAGAGATGCTTATATATATATATATTAAAAAAACAAGGACACCACAATGTTTAGAAGCTGAACAGATTTTTAGTTCTATATAACTATACAGATAAGTGAGCTTAGATTGAAAAACATATTTTTTCAAATTTGGGCTGATAGCATGATAGTGAAACAGAAAGTAAATGATGGCTGTCAAAGGAAAAGTATAAGAGATATTAAAGGTGCCCACACTGATTCCAAGATTCAAAGATTTTCACTGATGAAAGCCATAAGCTTGCAATTAGTCTGGGGAAATTGGATAGAACTGTATAATATAACAGGTATTATGACCTGCATATGTGAATTACTACAGCTTGAGATATGTGGCATAGCTGTGGTGAAAGAAAAAAAAATATATGAAACTTTATGAAATAAAAAAATAAAGAAAATCAATGCATATTTGGAAATAGTAACAAAAAAAAGTAGGTGTTGATATAATCTCATAAAAGTTACTAAATTAATTTTTTGCTTGCATAGCATATAATTGAAATAAAGTATATTCATATAGTGCTAATTGCAGCTTACTAAATGTTGTCTTTAAAATTTTTTTAAAATGATATATCAGGGGTGTCCAACAAGTCGATCGTGATCCACTGGTCGATCGCAACGCCATTTTTGGTCGATCGCAAGGGATAACGTGAAACAAATTAAGTCAAGATTTTAAAGTTTTTGTTCTATTTTTTTTTTTTCAATTCTAGATAGGTGAAGTCCACTAAGCCGTATCATTATTGAAAATAATATTTTTAATCTTGATTTAATGTAGCTAATTTGAATTAATAAATATTGTTAATAATTACTCATGCTGCTTTAATCCCCCGGACACGAGTTTTTTGGCCCATTAAATAATTGTAATTTTTTACTAGGTAGATATATAAAAATAGTATGTATTTCACACCTCTCCCCACTTAGACTACACCTATGACAACAAGTCAATCACCACACATTTAAAAAATAAAAAGTCGATCTTATGAACACAAAAGTTGGCCATCTCTGAGATATATGATGTACATGGGGGAGGGGGTGGCTCAGAACAAAATACAGTGGATATCATGGCTCTATTGTATATATAAAAATGACTATTCAAAAGTTATTATCTGACATCATATGATGTTGCACATACAAAAAAAATGTTACAAAAGTACGTTTTGTAATTAGAAGAACTTGAACTCAGACTTTAAAGCTCTCACAGCTATTCACCCCATCTTATACAATGGATATACATTACCACATACTTGTGAAAAAGATAAACGATCTCCAATATATGTATTTCATGTTGACTTTTTATAAATAGTTTTGTACTCATAAATTATTTAATCATAAGATTATTTTTTTTTAAAAATAAAGTTTATGATATAGTTTTAAATATTAAGATACCAGAATCAATAATGTTAAAAGGATACAACTGTGGAAAATTATTATAAATAATAATCAAGTATTAATTGCTTAGTTACTTTCATCTGCCGTTGGATAAAAATTTAATATATATAAATGACATGAATTTTAAAATTTTTTTTATTTATTGGAAACTTGAGTAGTTAGTATTAGATGGCCTAAATCTCAAGATTAGTTTCTTTCTATCTATTGGCTAGAAATTGGGATGCTATATTATCATCTAATATCCATAATTACTCAAGCTTACACTGGATAGAATAAATTAGTGCTCCTAAATGCAGATATTGAATATAACTGAAAACATTGATATTTGACAAATATTATGATAGCCAAAATATCCCAGTTTAATGTAAAACAGCAATCACCAAAATATAGTTATTAGCATAAATCAAAATCATTTTAGTATACAAAAAATAATAATTTTAGTTTAAAACCTGATGTTGTTTTTGACTGCTAGATTATTAGACTGATTAATGTAAAAAAGTTAAAGGCAATGCTCAGATTTTGAGAGCAATACCACTCCTCAGTGAAAAAAATTAATACACAAAACTCCTTAATCCAGTGCTATTCAAACATTTTAGCAGTGTGACCCTGCATGGGACATCGAGGTAACATGCCGACCCAAAATTAAAAACAATCAATAATCTAATTCTGATTGCTCAAAAACTAGGACCAGGTAATATTAAAAATTAGGAAGATGTTAATTTATTTTTTATTTCATACAAAATAAATATACGTGTCAATACAAGTACAATAAACTGAAAATCAACTCTGTAGTTACCAAAATATTAGATTGAAAAATCGACTAGTATTAATCATTTATAACTAGTTAAATTAAAATATGGCATATAACTAACTGTAGGAGCTTAAAAAAATTCAGTTTAAAAAAATTATTAATGAGATCTATGAGCCTGTTTTTTGTTTACAAGTAGCAATATTTCTGGTTCTATTTTGCTCAATTTGAGTCTTAAAGGTGGTTCTATTGCTAATTTATTTTGTTATTTAAATTTTAGGTAGAGAAGTTGGGAAAATCCCATCTTGCACATATAAGATGAGGCAAATGGTAATAATACCTTTAGAGCTGCATCAGACAGTTTTGTATATTCATTTTGAACTTTAAGCCAAAAATTACTCAATTCAAGCTCTTTGAAAACAAATTTTAATTCTCCATCAGATGATAACTCAGTTATTTTGCTTAAATGAAATGATAAATTTTTGGATAATACACACTGAAAGGGATTTCAAATCCATTCAGACTCAAAAAAATCTTCCAGAAAATAAGTATTAAATTGATATTTAAGATCTGTAAAGTGAGTTGTTATATCTTTAATAACTGATTGAATAACTTTTAGTTTGTTTTCTATGACAAAACTTTCTAAAGTAGAAGATGCTGCAAAATTTATTTTCTTGCAGTACAAGCACCACAAATTATTTTCTTTGTAAAGGCTTTGATTTTATCATTGGCCATAAATATATTTAATTGTTCATCTTGAAGACTTGAATTCAACTCGTTCAATTTGAGAAAAATATCACTTAAGTAAGCTAACTTACATAGCCATTCTTCATCAGTTAAAAAGTATATAAATTTTTTATCTTTATTATTGTCATTTAAAAACACAAACACCTCCTCTTTAAATTCAAATAGTCTCATTAGGACCCTACCTCTTGAAAGCCAATGCATCTTTGTATGTAAAAGAAGCTCACTGCCCATTTCTCTGCATATATATGAAAAAATTCTTGAGTTCAAAATATATGCCTTTATAACATTAATTATTTTAACTCCAGCATCTAAGACAAACTTTAAGTTGAGTGGCATGTTTTTTGATATAAACGCTTCTCTAAGAATCATACAGTGAACCCATGTTACATTAGGTGAGACTTTTTTGATTTGGGATAGAAGTCCACTGTGTTTTTCAACCATGGCATGAGCTCCATCACTGCACACCCCTACACAATTTTCCCAAGAAATATTGTTTCCTGTGATGTAAGAATTTACCACTTTAAATATTTCTTCTCCTGTATTCCTTTGTAGTTCCTTGCAAAAAAGAAAGGTTTCTTCAACTTAATTTTTGCATTTATATTTTGCAAAACAAATTAGTTGTGCAGCATTTTGACAATTGGTGGATTCATCCAACTGAAGACTCAAAATTTACTTTCTTGAATTCTGATTATAAGTTTACTTTCCATATTACCTGCCATTTCAAATATTCTGTGACCAATTGTTGTATCAGAGAGTGGTATTTGATATATCTGTTGCTTTTCCTTCTCAGCAAACATAATGCCTACTATATCTTGAGCTGCTGGAACAATTAACTCTTCAGCAATTGTGTATGGCTTGCCAGATTTAGCTATATGATAGCTTACTCGGTAAGAATCCTCCAATGCTTTTTTGTTAATATCGGTAAAAGTATACATAAAAATTTGCTTACATGTCAAATGCCCTATTTTTTTTCTGAAAAAAATCAATCGTTTTATCTTGGGATTCTGGGTGTTTGGTGTGTAGTTGCCTCTGCAGTTTATTTGGTTTCAGTGTGACTCATTTGACAGTACTTCTAGGCACATAAGGCATCTAGCCCTTGGTTTATCATCTTCAGTGCATACAAAACCATATTTTATAAACTCATTGTCAAACTTAAAAACTTGTTTGTTTGCTTTTACTTTTTTATGTCTCAATTCTATAGAAGCAGAAGCTTCCAAATATATTTGGTCAGTGTCGGAAGTTAAAACAGCCAAAATCAAAGCACTCTTTTTATCATTTGTTTCTTCATTGTCTGTTTTTTCAATTATCCTATCAGTTTTTAGTCACTTATTCATGAGGGTTCATAAAGTTTATAACTTTAAAAGCAGTCCATTTATCACAAATACTAAGTTAAAAAAGAAATTTTACACTAAAATAATAATTAAACTCACAAATGTGCCATGATGATGATGTAAATAAAATATGCACTGTCATCACTTTTTTGCCAAGTCATGTAATTTGCTGAAAGTGATGTTACATAATGTCATCTGAAATATATCCGAACCTCTATCTCTTTGAAGTCATCATTTTAAAAATAGAGTAATCTTCTAGAATTTAATGAAATTTCACACTTTAAAAATTAATATTTTTTCTCAAATTTTTTTGTCACTGATGTATTTGTAATCAATTAAATTTATTTACAATTTTTTCATCCATCTTGCAACCCCAAGGTAATTTTTTGTGACCCTGTTTGGGGTCATGATCCATAGATTGAATACCACTGCCTTAATACATAATTCTTATATGCTTTATTTACATTTTTGGCCTTCTAATTAATATATAAATAATATTATTTTTTTCAGATATATTATTTCTTAAAACTTTCATACTCTGATTGTTGGCAAGTCTTCATACAATATTTTTTTTCACACTGATAATCTTTTTTAAAAATGTAAAATGATATACAATACTTGAAATTTCTTTAAATCAGCATTTCTCAAACTGTGGCTCATGACTCCAAATGGGGTAAGAAAATGAAAAGTTGGGGTTGCAAAAATTTAATCCAGATGCATGAATTTAAAGAAATATTAATCACAATCCCTTCCTTATTTTTAATTTAATATATTATGTTTTCTGTACAGTGCAATTATAAAATCATAATGATGGCTAAGTTAAGCTGTAAATTATATTTACATATTGAAAAATAACACTAAATACATCACAATATTGGTGTTGCATTGTAATTTTAGTATATAAGTTATTTCAGAATCATAATATATACTGCAGTGGCAAAAATAAAGTTGGCATCATTGTGATTATATAATGCATTTCTGGTCAAGTTATTTGTTTCAGTTTCATTTCAACAAGTAACCACATCACAAGAACAATACAATATTGTATTTTATTGTTTTACTCAACTAAGGTTAATACTTATTTGAATAAATATTATGAAAGATGTTATTTTTTATATATAAAAATGCTTGTATACTTTTCTCTCTCTTTTTTATTCAAAATTTATCATCCTATTAGTTATTATAAAAATTTATTTTTTATTTGAAAGTTATCGTCATTTACTTATTAACAAGTAAAAACATATTCCTATTTTTTAAACTTAGAGGTAATTTATAATTGATTTATTGATATTTTTTAATATTGATATTTTTTAAATATTAAAAAATAAAACATATGGGGATATTAAAAAATAGAATATAAAGGAGTAAATTATGCTTTGTGTAATTAAACAAATAAGTACTGTTATTTTATTTATATTTTAGAATAAAAATGCTTTTTAGCCATGGATAAATGGTTGAACTTGAGTATCAAAGGTAATGATGCAGATGGTAATGCTACAAAGTCTCTTCAAGTAGGATTTCATAATCAGAAAGAGACATCTAAGATGTGAAAAAGAAAATATAATGAGACATTTCTCCAATTTGGTTTTACTTTCAACAATTGTGATGGTAATGAACAACCTCTTTGTTTAATTTGTAATAATGTTTCGTCTATGGAGAGTATGAAACCATCAAAATTAAAAAGGCATTTTGAATCCAAGAATTCTTCATATGTCAATAAACCAAAAGAATATTTCGAATGACTGTTAAAAACTTCAAATAAGAAAAACAATATTTTGAGAAATTTATAAATGTTAATAAAAAATATTTACTCGCATCATATGAAGTTTCATATCTGATTGCTAAAAATAAAAAGTGATATACCATTGAAGAAGATCTTATATTACCTGTTTTTAAAATGATAGAAATACTTTACAGAAGTAAATATGGTGATGAAATTCAGAAAATTCCTTTGTCAAATGACACTTTTACTAATAGAATTTCTGAAATTAGCAAAGACCAATTTGAGCAACTTATTACTAGACTTAAAGAAAGCCCATGATTTACAATTTGGTTGGACGAAACAACTGATATTTCAAAAATAGCTCAATTATTAGTATATGCGAGATACATTTATAAAGAAAAAATTGAAGAAGAATTGTTATTTTGTCATTTTTTGGAAGAACATACAAGAGGGGAAGACATATATAATAAAGTAGACACATTTTTTAAAACTGAAGGTTTAGAATGGAAAAATTGCTTTGGAGTATGCACAGATGGTGCAAAAGCAATGACTAATGAAAATATTATTTTTAAATCATTTGTTAAAGCTTCTGGTAATAATCATGTAATTTTTACACACTGTGATCCATTGAAAGACCCTTGAAGCAAAAAAATCAGCAGTGGAATTGAATGATGTGCTTCAGAATGCTATCAAAATTATAAACTTTATTAAAAGCTATGCTCTTAACAGCTATTTATTTTCAAATCTTTGTAAAGACATGGACTCCGAATACAAAAATTTATTATTACATGCAGAAGTAAAATGGATGTCAAGAGAATGAAGTTTAAGCTGATTATAGTTATTAAAAAAAGAAATTATTATATCTTTAACCGAGCAAAAATCTAATCTTGCTGCTCTTTTTCAAAATGACTTATGACTATCAAATCTGTACTAATTTCTCTGATATTTTTGAGAAGCTAAATGATCTTAACTTGTTTCTTCAAGGAAAAAATAGCAATATTTTTACTTTGAATGATAAAATTGAAGGTTTTATTTAAAAAAATCAACATTTGGAAGAATAGGGTGGAAAATGATTCATTGGAAATGTTTTCAACTATCGACAATTTTATAATTGAAAAAAATAATTGTGAAACTTTAATTGCAAAAATTATTATAGATCACTTAAAAACCCTAGAAACAGAGTCTTGCAAATACTTTATATCGAATTTAGTTTTTAAAAAGTTATCTTCGATTCAAAGACCATTTTTGATTGACATTAGATTAATCACCTGCCATATAAAGCTCAAGAGGAATTTGCTGACACTATCGAGTGACTCAAACTTTAAACTTGACTTTCCACAAAAGTCCTTGACTAAATTACTGAATTTCCCACAATTTCTGAAATGGCATTAAATGTTCTTTTGCCATTCTGCACCACATACTTATGTGAAATGACTTTTTTAGCTTTAATGTATATTAAATCCAAATATTATTCAATGCTGAAAAACGTTGAAGATGCTTTATGTCCAGCAGTACCAAATATTTCACCAAGATTTAATTTCTTATACAGCAAAAAACAAGCACATCCATCTCATTAAAACATGATTTTCTTTCATTAATTTTTGTATACTTAAAACAAATCCTAAAACTACTTATGTTCCTATGTATATTTTTTATGAAAGAAATAAATTATTTATGGGAATATTTATTTCTATATCTATTTTATATTTAATATCTGGGGTAGCAAAAAAATCTCAATGATAAAAAGAGGTCATGAATGAAAAAAGTTAAGAAAGTGCTGCTTTAGATGAAACAAAAGATTGATGACTTTTTATCAAGAATTACATTTCATTATAAAACAATTATGAACTTTATTTGAATTCACTGCAAGAAGTTACATTAGTATTTGTGCATAAGTTTATGACTAAATTATTTATTTAATCCTATTATTCTTTACAATATTTCATTATTTTTGGATCATGTTCCAATCAAAAAAAGCATAGAAAATTTTACAAGAGGGATTAAAAATGGTAGTGGAAGTAAAACAAAATATTCCTAGAAAGAAATGTATCAACATAAATAAATGTTTTAGGCTGTTTGCAAACACATTTTGTCCAAAATGTATTTATTACTAACAAAAGTAAAAGCCTTCCTTTTAGTCCACATTGCTAATGGCAATATTTTACAAATATTTTGACTTTTAAAAGGTCATATTATCAATTGAGCCGTCTATAAATATTAAAATATTTACAAATAGATAAGTGTACAATGTTTTATAGTTATATCCAAGTTCGCTTAAGCCATCAGTTATATTATACTTTATACATATTTAAAACAGTGAATAATCATTAAATTATTTTCATCTAAAATTTTTAATCATTTTCGATTATTGTTTTTTTTTCTGCATCTATGTCATTGAAAAATGATAGATAATCATTTTACTATATTCAGAAACTAGAACTATTATCTAATAATAACTGACTATTCAAACTTACAATAGATGGCTCTGGAGTAGAGCAAATATAATAAATTATTTTTAAATATATATGAGCAATATATTTATATATATACACACATATATGCAAACTAAAATTATTACTTTAAAAAAGTGAAAAAGTACTATAAGATTTGAAATTGAAAATATATTTCCTGTTAAATATTTTATTCAGTTATATTTAACAATAATAATAAAAATAATTTTTACTTATAACTATTGCACAGAAAATTCAAACTGAAATAAAATATTCCAAATTTTCTATGATTACTACATCTTATTAAGAAGAATTAACTGTATAAATTTTATCTCTTTTCTTACAAATCTGACTTTATCTAATGATATGAATATGACCCGCCCAGTCAAAAGCAGAGCTAAGCTATAGTTAATTTATAATATTGTTAATCTTTCCTTTGTAGCAAACTATGCTGTATTGTGTTAAAAAGTATTAATTCTTCTATGGCCAAGGAATTTAATTAAACCTAGACTAAATTTACAAAATATAGATTTTTTATATTTGGCTTTCAATTTAAATAATATTTTTGTTAATGCATTTCTCATGCAATTTTTGCTAAGATTAATTATAATCATAATTTAAAAAATAAACAAATTGTAAAAGTTTTAATTTATTTCAGAAAATTAAAAAATAAAGCTTACTTTTTATGTTATCTAAAAATTATCAAAACAATGAAAATTATAAAATCATACAATTGCTTTTGCTTCACAAATAAATTTGAACAAGTGTTGCTATTTTGTGCAAATTGAATTTTGCAATTCAACAATTGAAGTATAAAGTTTTAACTTTAGCTGACATTTTTTGTCATTTTGCCATCTACTAATAAAAATGAAAACTAAAATATAATCTTTATCAATCATTTGGAAACATTTTTTGCAAAAGTGCAAATATAAATTATCAACATAAGCTATTCATTGAATACTGACAAAAACTCAATTCATTATATAATTGAAAATCCATATATTTTATCAGTTAACACATCTACTAACTACTAATTTCATTACAATATATACTATTACATATTCATTATTGAAAATATAAACTGTAGTTACTATAATTATTCAAAAATATAGCACATGTATCTATAAATAATAAAATGTCAAGGTTTATATGAATTGGACTTTTATTGTTCATAAATACATATACTATTTTTGAATAATTATAGTAACTACAATTTATATTTTTGATAGTATATATGTAATAATATATATTGTAATCAAAGTAGTAGTTAATAGATGTGCTAGTTGATAAATGTATGGATTTTCATTTATGTAATGAAACAAATTACAAATGAATTTTATAACTATTAAAAAGTAAAATGCAGAAATAGTTGTAAATGTTAAATAAATTTTTTGTGTCTCTAAGCAGATAACACATTCATACATGCATATGTATTTTGCACACACATATGCAACACATTTATTTATTTATTATACCATCATTTAATCTGTAAAGTCCAATCCAAACATCCATGTCAAGTTGAGATAATCTGGGTAATAGATATGTATATTCATCTTGGTCTAGAAATGATGCTAATTTAGCATCTTTCTTTAAACATTTTAAGCTTGCTTCACCCCATGTTGACAGGTCATCAGTATTAATATAGAAACAATGTTCTCCTCCATCAAACCAAAAATCATCAGGGAGGCAATTTCCAGAAGTAACTTTTTTAGGAGTAGGAGGTTTATCTGCAAAGAATAAAAAAAAAGCAAAAATAAAATTGAATTATGTACTACAATATATATATATTTTAAAATAAAAAGGTGTCTTCTACACACAACACTTAAGTGAAGAGCAATCTGGTTTGTGTGTGTGCATGCATGCAGATGAATTTGTGCCATAAATGAAACAGGTCATATAAATTGCTAATTATATAAACTGATTATAAAGCTAAAATGATTGACAAGTTAGAATTATACCAGTAAATAATTATTTTGTCTTAAATTATATTTTAAATAGAAAATCTCTGTGTTTTATGGAGTAAATTGTTTAGTAAAATTACTATACAAAAATCAATAATTAAATAATATAATTTGTATAAGAGATAAAGAATGTTTTTAAATGTTTTATTTAACTTAGAAAATCTGTGTCTTTGTCTGGGTTAAATCTAAAACTAATGTTAACATACTTCTATCAAATGATATGTCATCAAATTTTGCACGTGTTTGGGTATTGATATCAATGTAGTATGGGTCTGAAGTCTTTTAGGGGTGCTCAGCTACTTGTTCAATATAACAATGTTGATGGGCCAAATTTCAAAATATGATATCAGTTTAAAAAATTTTCAGTGATGTGCCTAAATATAGTATATTTTTTAAAAACACACTAGAATTGAATATTGACTAAAAGCATTTACAATTAATTAAAAAAAAAAAGAAAGACAAATGAAGAATGAAAAAGTAATTTCTATTGAACAATTAAAACTTGTATTTTTTTAGAATATTGCTTTCATAAAGAAAAAAAAATTGTAAACAATTTTTAACATATGAATTTCATTTCAAAAAGAAATCAAATGGTGAGATTGTATACATTTTTAATATTTAAATCTAAATATAAATGGTTACAAAAAGTCTGTTGCAAAATATTCCATAACTAAAAATAAATAATAATAATATATAAATATTTTAAAACAGGCAAAACTCATTATATGTATTGCCACTCATAGCAAGCTGAAGTAATCAATGGATGCCAGAAGGCTTGTGCATAAAATCCCCCCACATAGTGCCTACTCATCCAATATCCCCAGACTAGTTTCTGGCTTGTGGCCTTCATCAGTGAGGAGTCTTGGATCTGAGAGCACTGCACCTAGATCTTAGGATCTAGTGCAACCCTCCAGCAGCCAGCTTTTATCTCCATTTAACTACAAAACTATGACTCTTAAATTGAAAACACCTCAATGTTTTCAATGCAAGCCCATTAGCTTATATAGTCATATGGGTCTGAACTCAGTTCAGCATCCATACATTTTGGTATCTGGGTTTTTAATAATCATAGCCACCACTATCCTATTAGGCAGGATTGGTTTTAAGCTAATAAACATCACATGACCACCACTTCTTATGCTTGTGTATAACTGTTTTAAAACAGGCAAAACTCACTATAAGCATTGACACACACAGCAAGCTAAAGTAATCATTGGATGCCAGAAGGCTTGTGCATAAAATCCTCCCATCTAGTGCCTACTCATCCAATATCCCCAGACTAGTTTCTGGCTTGTGGACTTTTTCAGTGAGGAGCCTTGGATCTGAGAGCACTGCACCTAGATCTTAGGATCTAATGCAACCCTCCAGCAGCCAGCTTTTATCTCCATTTAACTACAAAACTATGAGTCTTAAATTGAAAATACCTTAATGTTTTCAATGCAAGCCCATGTGTGGCACTATGTATAGTGAGTTTTGCCTGTTTTAAAACTGTTATACACAAGCATAAGAAGTAGTAGTCATATGATGTTTATTGGATTAAAACCAATCCTGCCTAATAGGATAGTGGTGGCTATAGTTATTAAAGAACCAAAGACACCAAAATGTATGAGTGCTGAACTGAGTTCAGACCCATATGTCTATATAAGCTAATAGGCCTACATTGAAAACATTAAGGTGTTTTCAATTTAAAACTCATAGTTTTGTAGTTAAATGGAGATAAAAGTCAGCTGTTGGAGGGTTGCATTAGATCCTAAGATCTAGGTGCAGTGCTCTCAGATCCAAGGCTCCTCATTGATGAAGGCCACAAGCCATAAACTAGTCTGGGGATATTGGATGAGTAGGCACTAGATGGGGATTTTATGCACAAGCCTTCTGGCATCCATTGATTACTCTAGCTTGCTGTGTGTGGCAATATGTATAGTGCATTTTGCCTGTTTTAAAACAGTTATACACAAGCATAAGAAGTAGTGGTCATGTGATGTTTATTGGCTTATATATAAATATTTTTAAAAAAATGCTTTTATTAAATATGAGATGTAATACATCAAAAAGCAAAAAATATTTACTTCTGCAACAGTTTTGCTTGTTATATATCACTTGAAGTAAAAGTGCAAAGTATCCATAATTAATTGAATTATTATTTCTAAGACTAGTGAATGAATGAATTAATTTACAGATGGCCCCTACATATACCTTCCCAAATTGTGGTTGAAAAAAAACTTTTTTTTAAAAAATCTGCAGCACATTATTCTACAAATTAAATGAAAGCATTATACACCTGGGTCTCATTTTATGTGGATTTTTTAAATGCGATTTTGAAGTTATGTGATTAATGTTTCTTCTTAATATCTTTTTATGCGGGTTTTCTTTTATGGGATAAAGAAGTTTATATTTCACTATATTTATTAGATATCAAGAAATTTAAATTATTAATAATTTATTTTGAATTGAAATACTTTTTTTTTTTCAAAAATATAATGTTATATTAGCAGCTAACATGAATAAGGCCTGAAGCTATTTAAGAATTTTAGCTTCTACATAAATAACTTACTTATACTCATGAGTAAATAATAATAATAGATTTATACTTATGAGTATAAAAATATCACAATAAATATTCAAAAATTTTAAACTTTTAAAACATATTTTGTTAGATATAATAGAAATAAATATTCTTTTAGATTTTTAAAAATAATCAGAAGTAACAAAGATTTTGTTGATTTTGTAAACTGAAAATAATCTTTCTAATGATACTGTATAATCTTTTTGTTTTGATTGCGATCTCATTTTTTAAATATAGAAACAAAATGTAAATATTTAATATTTATTTCAGTAGTAAACAAAAATATTTATCAAATGAAGACAAATTTATTATCAAATGAAGACAAATTTATTATCAAATGAAGATAAATTTATTATAGGCTTATTTTACACCTGTATCAATAAGTAATAATGATTCAATCATAGATTTTATGTTTATGTGTGAGACAAAGAAAAATATCAGAAAATGCTGAAATCTGAAAGAGTTTGCTGCAATGAATAATCTCTTAAATTCCAATGAGAGTTAAATTATTGTATGTCTGGATATCACAAGCTTTATAAACAATTAGCAAAATCATCAACTCAAAGTTTAATCACAGATTACATTGTCAACAGAATACCATTAGCACAGCACAAGACTGAAGATGGTGCTAGTTATATTTCCTCATGACAAATCTGATTTCTTACCAGTTCACAAATGAATTGCATATTGTGAAATCATGAGAGTGATTAAAATATGTATGAAAAAATGTAAAATTAAATACTGTAGTTAATAAAAAAAGTAAAAAAAAATTGTCATGTATCAATTTTTTCAAATATTTGAAATTTTTTATTAGTCATACTTTATTTCTTTATTTTTTAATGCAAATTTTAAAGTAATTTTTCCTTTTTGCTTTGCTTTTATGTGATTTCTGAAAATTACAGAATGTATCCCTCATTTTTCAAGGTAAGTTAAGTTTATTTTTGTGTGATTTTTTTTAATGCGGGTTTTCTGTGGAATCTATCTACGCATAAAACAAGACCCAGATGTATATAATTTCATTAATATATATTTTCATTAATGTATTAAAGTTAATTGCTGATGTTTATTTTGTATTTTAAAAAAAATTAATGAATAAGTTGTATTTTCATTTCAGTGAATGAATATATGTTGTTTCTGAATATAAAAGTCATTATTTTATTTGAAAGGGATTATCAGTATTTTTATTAATGAAAGAAAATATCTAAATTTTATTTTTCTGAGATATAATTGTCTTAACAATTCCCATCATTCAGATATATATATTAAAACACTGTTTAATTAAAAGACTTGTGAAGCTAAGAAGAGAGCTGTTTTAATAGAACTTCATGTCAGTGAAACTTGTAATCATAAGAAAATATATTGTGGCAACATTCTTAGATAATGTTCAGGTCACATATAATGATCAGTTTAAAGATCATGATTTTTTTTAGAGTTTGAACATTTAATTATGCAGTATAAATCAATAAGTTCTTAGGCATAGATTAGTCAGTGCTTAACCATTAATGAGCCTAGTCATTATTTATACATAAGCCTGTATAAATTAACTTTAGAATTATAAACTTTAGTTCATAGCTCTAATATATTAAATTAAAGTGAAAGTTTATAAATAAACAAAGTCATAGATGTATTTATTATGTATGTAAATTATTATGGGGTTAAATATTGAAATATTTATAATCATATAAACACATAATTAAGTACTTCCATTTTTGTTAAAATAATATTGAGCCTATGGGTGTAGTTTAAGCATTTAGAATCTTGGTTAATATAATGTCAAACATATAGATGTATCAGTATATTTATTTCAAATTCAAGTTGATTATTTAAAAATTAATTGACACAAGTTTACTAGACCAACATTTATTTTCATTGGATTATTTTGTTTCCACACATATATTATACATACTGAAGTTTGATATGAGTTTCAGTATGTGAAAATTATAAACAATACAACTAATGTCTAATGTCTGAAAAACATTTATTATTTTATTTGTATAGTATTGTATTGGAAAAATATATATGTAAAAATATATTTCCAGTGTAGTATGGTAAGAATGTATTATCAATTGTTTAATTTGTGTTAAAATGAAAGATTTTGTATTAAAACGTAAATGTTAGTTATATGTAGACATATTTTTATTATTATTAGTAATAAGATTTTTATTTATGGAAGGTAGACTAGAATTGATTAAAGAGTGAATAAAAGGTGTTGCTACAGTTACTATGATGTAAATAGGAAAAGCTACAAATAGATCTGAAAAGAAAAAATGCTCTCTACTTTGGCTGCAATAGAAGTGAATCTAAGTTCCTTCTTATGATTTTTTTAAATTTATTTTTAAAAGTATATGATTGTGAAAGGGATATAATGATGGGCTAAAAACAGTAATGTTCATTCACTGATTGGTAGGGTCATTAAATTTGTGAGACATGATAATTTATTGAAATATGAAAATTAATTCTTAGCATTTTGAAACCATCAGAATATTTCTTTGCTTTTAAAATAGATATTATCTACTTTTTTATGATTAGATTTAAATGTTAACAACAGAAAAATATACACAAACATTATGTTCATCTACTAATATAATTTTATAAGCTTCATATATTATTTATTCCCATGACATTGTAATGGATGAAACTAACATTTATGACTTGTAATGTTTTATAAATTGATTTCTTGTTAAATGAAAAGATATTTACATTGTGTGTAGATAAATTAGTGTTTGCACACTTATAACCTTATGTAGATCGAATATCTGCAGAATAAAAAAATAATTAGAATATATGGAAAATATTTGAATTAACAAAATGTACTTCAAACCTTATAGTTTCCTGTCCGATGCTATGACACATGAAAAAAACCTTATAGCTTCTCATAATATTTTTACTTTTTCTGGAATAATAAAATATTGGATTGCAATTAAAAATAAATAAATATTAGAACTATGATACTATTTTTGAAATGCCATAATTAAAGACTTTTTCAAGTTGTTTATTTATATTTATCATTATTATTGCTATATTTTTCATCATTAAAATGTATAGTATTTATTTATATAAATATTAGTATAATTTTAGTTTAAATATTGATATCTATTTACATACCAAAATATAAGAGAGCTATGTTTTCCTAAGTTTAAATTTATATTTCGCAGTATAGTAATTATTATTTTAATTTAAAATGTTCATTTTTAAAATTTATATTAACAAATGTCAATTCATTATATATATATATTAGATTTTGATTAACTATATGTTACATGACATATAGAAAAAAGATGTATCTTGAACTCTTATATTTCAGAAAGTATAAACATTCAACATTGTTTTTGTGTTACATAACAAATATGTTTGTATTTGGTATCTAATCAGTGTAAATTGAGGTGCAATCACATATTTAAAAATAAAGTTAATGTCAATTGAAAAACTATTGCTTAAAGCACAATCAAATTATATGCATATACTTTAAATGTTTATTTGGTATATATATATTTTTTTGATTTTAATTTATATCAATTTATTAATAAATTTTGAATTAATTTAAAACCATAAACTTTCTTGATTGTCATTCAATTTTATAATGCAAATTTATTGGTTGCTCATATTTGGATGAGATGATCTGCACTAATTAATTATAATATATAATTCATTAGAAGTTGTTATGAAAATAATTCAGAAATCAAAAAACACAGGATGTGTAAGAAAGTGTAATTATATCATGGTCTTTGTTTTGAATTTATTGCTTATTATCTAACTAGGCATAGATTTTATAGAAAAATAAATTAATTGATTTGACATTCTTAAATATTTAATAAGTAATTGGAAGCTTATTGTAATTATTTTGTAAGTAACAAGTAATAGATATACTAAAATATAAATTATATATGAATTGATTTGATGATTGATAAAGATACAAATATAATAATTATTGAAAATGAGTAATGGCAGTTACAATGAAATGTTCATGTATTTTATTTGGGATCAATATTGATTAAAATATATATTACATTAAATTACTATACAGCCATAAATATTGTAATCTTAATCAGTTATAAAGCTGGTAATAGTAATATATTTTATTCTGTTACAAATTAGAGTAATTTGCTTTAATTATAATTAAAGTTCATTAGTTTGTATCATAAATTTAGTTTAAATATTACACTTTAATATTAATATTTAACTATAACAATCTTTTATATGCAGAGTGAAGAGTAATTGGATGTGATTGTAAATTGGTGGAATATGCATTAAATATATTGTTATGATTGGATATTGAAATCTTAAGATTTAATAGAATGATTTTATTTAATATTGCATTAAGTTGGTAAAAATGGAAAGATACGTTAGGTTAATTGATTTTGCTTATTATTAAATATTTAATCTTATTATAATTGACTTGGTTAATAAAAGTATATTGATACTGGTGAAATAGCAAGGTTGAATTAGCAATATTTTTTATTTTATTTAATTGTAATTAGAGATCAATTATTGAGTTATATATTTTGTTGGATAATATTGATATTGTAAACTTGTAGGGCATATTAAGATTATTATTTCATCAATCTATAAATTATTTTATTTAAATAGAAATAATGTGTGACATTTAGTACAAGTTTGTATTATTATAAACAGTGTGTTGATTTATAAAGAATATTAAAGTTTCTCTGTGTAATTTTTTGTCATTATTTTTAGTCTATTATAAGGATTTATATAATAGGCACATACTGTTATTTCTAAGATAGCGATATTTAGTTTTATTGCTTTATCTTAAATTTATTGCAAATAATGCTTATATTTTAGGGCAGTTTGAAATGTTTTGTTTCTATCCATTCTAAATGCTATTGGAATTCATAAGGTTATAACAAAGATTATTATCATAGTTTTATTAACTTAAGTGTTAGACTGTAATTCATTGAGTGATATTCATGTTAATTTAATTATTTTCATTCTGTTACAAATGATGCTACAATTCACTGGCATTATTAAATTAGGTTTGTTCTTCCTTAGTTTGCTATTTTTATTCTGTTGCAAATGGTGATCAATAATAGGCTATGATTAAGCATGTAGTGTGACACACATATTTAATGTTACAAATGGTGCAACCAAATTGGGGTCAATGAAAAACCAAAACCAGAGAGGTCAAAGTCTCATATATATTGGTAGAAATATAAAATTATATCTTGGGTTCATTAATAATATTTTACAGGCAGTTATAATTTATTCAAAATTTTTAAAAGAATTTGTTTGGATATTAAGTGAAGAGATGTTTTGCACACTTTAAAAAAAATATTATTATTCTCTTACTGACTTTATGGATAACTGGGAAGTTAAATGGATGAATATGTTATATCAAATAGTAAAATAACTTAGTGCTGTTATAATTTATTTAGAATAAAGAGAGGATATTATTCTTGCTATAAAAAAAGTAAATATGGAAATCAATAGAATTGAAATGACAAAATCTGAAAGTGTTATTCTGAAAATGTTTAAAAAAAAAAATGACGGTTAAACTTGAAGAAATAAATAATGTTTGATATTCACATTAAAGAATTAAGAGAAATAAATAATAAATCTAATGTTCAAAATGATAAGTTAGAAGAAATGAGCAGATTAGTTAATCAAAATAAAAAATCTAAAGAAGTAATAATAAAAAATTATAGTGTCAGAACAGGTGCCTTTAGAAACAATAACTATGATTGAAAGGTTTGAAAAGGTAGAGATAAGTTGTTCTGAAAATGTGGTAAAATAAGGTTTATAGTAGCTAAGAAGCATCTAAATATTGAATCATTACCACAAAATGAAAAACTAAAGACTAAAAATAGTCAGAGAATTGTAAATAAAATTTTGTTGGAAAATAAAGTTAAATCCAAAGGAGGTAAACATTTTGAGAATAAATTTGCTGATGATATAAATTATAAATGTGTAACACATGAATATAAAACATGTTATAGAACAATGGAAAGATGAAAAATAATTACTGAAAGAGTCACAGCTGTAATAATGAAGTAAAAAGGGAATATATTTTATAAGAAATGAATGAAACAATCATTCCAATGAAAAGTTTATAATAATGTAGTGAAGAGAAAAAAGAATAAACCCTCTGAGAAATGGATTAAGACTTTTACTTCATAAGAAAAATTATAATAAGAGTGACTATATGAAGATAATAATGTCAATAGTGGAATTTCTTTGTTATTTTATTCAGTAACATTGAAGATAGTTTAAAATTACATAGATAGAGGAAAAACTTAATCTCAGTTTAAAACTGTTATAAATTTGGATGGCATTAGATCCTCAAAGACCCATTATCTGATTAACAAATTTATGAGAATCATTTTAATGTATTTTTAAATTAAACTTGAAGAATCAAATAACACTTATTGAAAAAATTAGGCTCTAATTTATCTTATAGTATAATAAATGTTGCTTTATATTTGAACTTGAAATGTATATTAGTGATGATAATATAACTGTACATAATAAAAATAGGAAAAAAGATGTAAAATCTTTGTAATTTGGATACAATTAAAATATAATATGTTGAGCAAAAAGTTTTTATGACAGAGTAAAGTATTAGTAAAAAAATTTTTTCAACAGTTGTGAAAATACTTGATACCAGAACTAAATAATTAATGATAAAAATATAGTATTTTGGAAAAGAAATAACATGGAATATGGTCACAGAGAAAATAATTTCTTAAATATTTGTGTCCATTGCTCCTTATGTATTATTTTGAAGTGTTATGTAATCCTAGAGTTAGGAATATTTTGAAATCACTTAAAGAAGTGAGATATATACATGTTTGCATACTAGTGCAAATATGATAAATGATAAAGACCTATAGCTATTAGAAGTTAGAGTACTGAATAATTTGCTTTATGAATAAAATCCCTGGAACATAAACTTATCTTCAAAGTTGAACAATGGAGATAATACTGTATTAAAAAAGTTGGAAATGTGTTCCATGAAAGTAACTTTATTAATGTTTTAGTAGTATGAAGGTAAGAATGATGAGTTAGTTGATTTCAATGTAAGAAACTTTGAGTATATTATATCATAATGATTAGTTATAATAAATTTCAGATTATATTATTGATAAGAGGTTATTGAAAGAAATAAAGATATACAGGGTTATTTTCAAATTTATAATAAAGCTTTAGCAACTGTAATTGACAAATTTTATGAAGGATAAAAAGAATACAGATGGATAAATACTTTATGATACATTTTTAATGGACATTGAATAAGCCAATTTTTTTTGTTACGTCATGATGCTTTGACATATTATTTATTGGAGGATATGTAATGAACTGATGGGAATATATTAACAAGATGAGAATAAGAAAGTAAATAAGTTTTGTTTTGTTTTAATGAGAATACTAATGAAGTATTTAGGATTTATTAGGATTGAATTATTAAACAATATATGAAGATAAGGAAAAAGAAAAGAATGGGCATTTGTGTTTATTTAGGTGAAGATAGTTTATTGTCTACATTTAAAGGCAATAGATAAAGAAGAAAAAGCTTTTTTTTTCAGTAGATGGAAGATGTACCTATTGAAGTTTGAGATGAGTTTCAGTCTATGGTAAAATGTTAATCATAATTTTTTTTTCTGTTTGATTTTGATGGTAGATATGTTAGCCTATGAAGCAGTGAACTGTGTTGCTATGGCAATGATTATTAATATAAAAAATTGTTTATTATTAACTGTATTGTCTAAGATTGTGAATTGACTTCATTCATTTTAAAATAGATATATGAATAAAACATGTAGTTTGGATAAAATTATTATCATTTGTTATATGTATTTTCATTACTGTATTCACAATAATAAGTTATAAACAATACAACTAAATGTCTAATGTTTCATATATATTTGTTATTTTATTTATATAGTATTGTATTGGAAAAATATATATGTAAAAATATATTTTCAGTATAGTATGATGGAAATCAGTTGTTTAATTTATGTTAGAATGAAAGAATAGTATTTATATTAAAAACATACATGTTTGTTATATGTAATAATTGTGAAAATTTATTATTATTGTATAATAAGATTTTTTATTTATGGACTTCTGGCTACAAAGTGAATGAAAGGTATTGTTATAGTTACTATGATATAAATGGGAAAAGTTATAAATAGAACTGAAGAGAAAAAAAGCTTTACTTTGGCTTTAAAAGAAATGAATCTAAGTTCCTTATTATGATTTTTCAAAATTACTTTTAAAGTATATGATTGTGAAATGGATATAATGATGACTGAAAGCAATAATGTTTGTTCATTCATTGGACAGGGTTTTTAAATTTGTGAGAGATGATGATTTATTGAAATATGAAAATTAATTATTAGCATTTCAAAACCATTGGAATGTTTCTTCACTTTAAAATTGATATTACCTACTTTTTAATGATAAGAGCTACATGTTTACAACAGAAAAATGTACACAAAGATTATGTTAATCTACTGATATAATTTTATAAGCTCAAAGTATTTCGAACTTTATAGCTTTTTGTAATATTTCTATTTTCTCTGGAATAACAAAATGTTGGATCACAATTCAAAAACATAAGCACTAGAATTATGGTACTATTTTTGAAATTCCATATTTAAAGACTATTACTCAGATTATTTGCTCATATTTATGATTATTCTTGTTATATTTTTTTTCTTTATTTAAAATGTATATATTTATTGATAGAAATATTAAGTGTAATTTTAGGTTAAGTTTTGATCTATTTACATACCTAAATATAAGAGAGCTATGAATTTTTATGTTTGAATTTATATTTTATAAAATAGTAATTATTGTTTTAATTTAAAATATTTATTTTTTATTTATATTAACAAATAAATCAATTCATTATACATATATATTTCTTTTATATTTAAATTAACTATTTTTGTGTGTGTTACATAAATGTATGTGTTTGTATTTAGTATATAATCAGTAGAGATTGAGGTGCAATCACTTATTTAATATTTAAAAATGAAGTTAATGTCAATTGAAAACCATTGCATAAAGCATAATTGGATTATTATGCATATATTTTAAACATTTTTTGTCATATATATATATGATATTTAAATTTATATCAATTTGTTAATAAATTTTGAATTAATTTAAAAAAAATAAACTTGCTTGATTGTCATTCAATTTTACAATGTAAATTTATTGGTTAATCATATTTGGATGAGATGATATTTACTAATTGATTATACTGCACAATTTATTATAAGCAGTTATAAAAATAATTCAGAAATCAAAAGTCACAGGATGGTTAAGAAAGTGTAATTACATATCATTTTCTTTGTATTGAATTTAATGCTTATTATCAGACTAGGTATAGATTTTACACAGCAATAAATTAATTGATTTTACATTCTTAAATATTTAATAGGTAACTGGAAGCTTATTGTAATTATTTTGTTAGTAACAAGTAATCATCATCAACTATTATCAATCCACTGCAGGACAAAGGTCTCTCCAAGTTCAATCCATCTTTTCCTATCTTTAGCTTCTCTTCTCCACATCACCCCTGCTCACTTTCTTATTTCATCCATCCATCTCATATGTGGTCTCTTTCTGTGTCTTTTACAATCTCTTGGAATCCAGTTTAAAATTTCAATTGTCCATCTGTTATCATCTCTTCTAACAATATGTCCAGCCCAACTCCACTTCAGTCTTTTAATTTTTTCAATGAGGTCAGTAACACCTGTTTGTTCTCTTACCCATACATTGTGTTTTTGATCCCTTCTTGTTACTCCCAACATGCATCTCTACATACTTCTTTGAGTGGTCTGAAGTCTCTGTATTGCTCTTCTATTAAGTGTCCAAGTCTCAGATCCATAAGTAAGAATTGGCAAAACACATTTATTAAAAACCTTCCTTTTCAAACACATAGGCATATTTCCTATATATATTCTAAAATAGAAATTATATATGAATTGATTTGATGGTTGATAAAGGTGCAAATATGATAATTATTGAAAATGAGTAACAGTAGTTACAATAAAATGTTCACATATTTTGGGTCAATATTGATTAAAATAAATATTACATTTATTCAAATATAAAGCTGGTAATAGTAATATATTTTATTTTGTTACAAATTAGAGTGATTTTCTTTAATTATATTTAAAGTTCATTAGTTTGGATTGTAAATTTCTTTTAAATATTAAATTTTAATATTAATATTTAACTGTAATAAATCTACCAATCTTTCTTATGCTTTGAAAATAATAGCCTAAAGTTTTAATAACTTAACTTTAATATACTGAAGAGTAAATGGATGTGATTTGTAAATTGTTGAAATAAGTGTCAAATAGGAATCTATTATTTATTTTGTATATTGTTATGATTGGATATTGAAAATCTTAAGATTATTTAATAGGATGATTTGATTTTATAGTATTTTAAGTTCTGAAAATTGAAAGATATGTTAGGTTAATTGATTTTGAATTATTATAAAGTATTTAATTTTATTATAATCAACTTGGTTAATAAAAGTATATTGATATAAGTGGAATAGCAAGCTTGAGTTAGCAGTACTTTTATTTTATTTAGTTGTAATTAGACATCAATTATTGAGTTATATATTTTGTTAGATATCATTGACATTGTAAACTTGCAGGGCATATTAAGATTATTATTTCATCTATCCATGAATCATTTTCATTAAATATAAATAATATTTGACTTTTGGTACAAGTTTGTATTATTATAAACAGTGTTTATTCATAAGAAATATTAAAGTTTATCTTTGTAATTCTTTGTGATTATTTCCATTCTATTATAAGAGATTTGTATAATAAGCACACACTCTTATTGCTTTATCTTTAACTTATTGCAAATAATGCTTATATTTTAGGGTAGTTTGAAGTAGTATTTCAATTGTTTTCTATTCTTTCTAAATGCCATTGGAATTTATGAGGTTTTATTAACTTGTGTTAGATTGTTATTCAATGATTGATATTCATTTTAGTTTAGTTTATTATTTTCATTCAGTGCTACAATTCACAGGCATTATTAAATTAGGATTGATCTTCAATTAGTTTATTATTTTTATTCTGTTACAAATAGTGATCAATAATTAGGCTATGACTCAGGATATTACATGGCTCATATATTTAATCTGTTACTACAACATATGTGCAGCAAGAACCTTTTAAATTCATATAAAATGTCAGAATTAACAAGATTAGCTGTTTATAACATTAACACAGTGATATGTGTATACATTTATTAATAATCTGGTATTCAATAATTTAATTCAATAATTATTATTATTATCATTATTATTATATTTATCGAATAAATTTATTAAATATTTAATTATGTTAATCTATTACTTCATATCTAATTTAGTCCATGCATTCTTGTACATAAATTATGTTCATATATCTCTTGAGTTTCTTGCTTTATATGAATCTATGCATCCAATAATGATAGTGGACTATGACTGCATTTATGGATTTTAAACCATTCTCTGTGAGAGTTATATAGATGGTGTCCATTTACAATTCTCACTATCAAATATTCTGTGGCATCACACTTTATTAAAATTATATATGATTATTATTTTATTTATAGAAAATACACTCATATACTTCAAAATGAACTGTTCATCTTAATGATCTCAGCACATTTATATAGCACTCATTTATATACATGCAGCTAGATTTTACTTCTTTTACATTCAGTTTTAAATTGATTATTGTGATAGCTGCTGAGCATCACTATGCACTTTATACTTTGCTCACCTATTTTATATTTAGTTACAAATGAATGCCTAACATGAAGTTTGCCGATTATTTGCCACTATTTAACATTGCTTGATTATTCTCATTTCCTTTTCATTACAAATAACACCTCAGTGTGGGACATACTAATGATAATAGTGAATCATTTGTCATTATTTATTCTTATTTCATTTATTTGGATATGTCTGTATATTCTTTTATTTAATATTAAAATGAGAAATTTGAAACACTTTATTTCAATTTCAATTGATTCACCAATATTCTTGAATGATCTGAATTTACCAGAAAGATGGCTTACCAAATTCTGTTAAAATACTGATACAATGCTAACATTAACAATAAATACAATTTATATATGGATGAATATAAAATGCATATTTACACACACAAACCCATATAATTTATTAAACTACTTTATAATATGTGCATGCATTAAACTATAAATTGCTAATATAAGTTTTTTTTTAAAAGTAAATTACATTAGCCAAATAGAATCTGCAATTTTAGTCAAGGCAACCTCTATAAATAAATAAAAAATATCTATAGTGATTGTTTTGATAACAGATTGTAGATTCTATTGTTTATCAAGTTTTATCTCTTATCATTATCTCTCTCTCTATATATATATATATTGTAGCAGGCAAAAAAGTACAGCTCACATGGAAATTGACCAAGGATAATTTGCATGTGAGCTTCAAAACTTTCAACATCACATGATCAAAATCTTTTTCTTTTTATAGCATGCTAAACTCAGCTAGATTGAAAAGATTCATATTTTAAGTAACCACATTGATTTCAATAAATGACAAATACCAAAATAATGAGAAATTATAATTTATTTACATATATACATCATCACAATGCAAATAATAACCGAATTGACAGTACTCCATGGGAAATATCAGTCTATTAGTTCTTTTATCCAAGAGTGAATTAACATTAGTTACCTATTATTTTATTTAATTGCCCATTTATTAATATGGTTAGAGACTCATTTATTCTATTACTATTACCATGCACAAACAATATATGTCACTACTTCTCTTAATGATCTTTAGACACAGATTTAATGCACAGACAAACTGACACTATTATTTATTAATACAAGAGATCGTAACATAGTTTTAAAACTTACTACATTTACAGCTTCAGGATGCATTAAATCATTTGTAAACCATACCATTAAAAAAGCAAGACTAATACCAATCATTTCAGGCTGTAGCTAGATAAATAACAAAATCACTAACTAAGTGTAAAAGGTGGAAACAGCATTTGCTTTACACTTGTATATGAAAAGAATTTATACAAATGGAGCAAATGCTATATGGTAGGAATGTGTGTCTACTACATACTACTGCTCAAAATAAATTATTGCATGAGAGTGACCAGGCAGTGCAATGGTATCATTCTCAATTATAAATAATGAGAATATATACCAATTAAGCCTATGATATATGGTAGGAATGTGCTCCAATCACACAATGCAATGGTATCACATTCATTTGTGAACAAATAAAATATATCTACAAAACAGCCAGAAACAAATATGCACTAGCTTTAGTAAATTTAATATAATCAATTATCCTTTTCCATGCCTGCATATTTCCAAACCCAGATGGTATTTTGATTAAAAACAATCTTACTTAATTCATTTAAACTGTCTATGCCACCCCTTTCATTAATTTGCATTATTCATGTTAATGATTAAAGTATTTTTACAATTTCTATATTTAAGGTTAGTGGAAATGACCACTATTAATTCTGGTTTTAAAATACTAAATAAGTTTTTAAAAGAATAATGAGGGTTTTCAATAATAAGCTATTTGTTTTATAAAATATTTTTTGGTACTTGTTAATTATTCACTGTACATTGGTTGGTGGTACTGTTTCTGTGCAAAAACACAGAAATATGCTGTGTATGCAGCCGAACTTACGGCGTACAGTTCTGTTCATATTAGCCATTATCAAGCCTAGATAGCATTGCACATAAATATTATGGCCCACTGATGTGCTTCACAACACTATGCAAATAGCACACACTTCACAGATTGCTACTGCATGATATTAGGGTGTATGTAATTCAACTGGCCATAACTCTTTTAATGTGCATTTGAAATAATAATCTTACACCCTAGCTGATGTACTATTACATATTAATAATTGTAAGCCCATTCCCATGCTTTCCTACACAGCTTGAAAGGTGAAAAGAATTGCAAAAGGGTAGCACCAAACACCATTTCCCAAAATTCATGCGAATAGGCACGTTTTCGTGAGAAGAGCTACATGATAAATCATAAGTTTGGTTTGATCAGAGGGCAATCCTTCAGATTGGCAAAACTATCATTCCCATCCCCCTTCACATTCCAGTGCTACATGCTGAAATTTAATTTAATGGAATTTAATTTAATTCAGGCTGATTAGTTTGTTAATTAAGTGTTTCTTTTTAATTTTTGTTTAAACATTTAATTTACTATTAGAAAAATAATGTACATTTTTAAATAAAAAGAAGTGTTTTGTTTTTTTGTTTTTGTTGATAAATGTAGAATGCTAAGAATAATGTAAACTTGTCTGAAGTTGGACATTGATTTGGAAATCATAAGCTTGGTTTGATCAGAGTAATGCATCTTTTGTACAATCCTTTGAATTAGAAAAACCATCACCCCCCCCCCCCACACACATTTTAGTGCTATGTGCTACAATTTAATTGAATGGAATTTCATTTACCTTGGGCTGATTACTGTGTTAATCAAGTGGTTTTTTTTAAATTTTTGTTTAAACATTTCATTTACTATTAGAAAAATAACGTACATTTTTAAATAAAAAGAAAAGTGTTTGCTTTGTTTTGCCCAGGCCTGGAAATGTTATATTAAAACATTTAAGCACAGAAACAGTGACACCAAGTGATGTACAGTGAATAATCAACAAGTACTTATTTTTCCTCTTTAGTTTTACACTGACTGAATTGTGATGTGACTAATACAAATAGCAATCCATCACTATTTCGATTTATAAACTGATCTATTTTTATGCAAATCAATAATTTAGTATAAATTAAATATAGGAGATAAAAGATATAATATTAGTAATATATAATCTTAATA
The DNA here is from genome assembly GCA_028023455.1 of Epiperipatus broadwayi. Classification (NCBI taxonomy): domain Eukaryota; kingdom Metazoa; phylum Onychophora; class Udeonychophora; order Euonychophora; family Peripatidae; genus Epiperipatus; species Epiperipatus broadwayi. The sequence continues at coordinate 4,149,305 of JAQFVV010000062.1, forward strand.
ATATATAATCAAAGTTCATACACATTACTCTTTTCATCACTAAGAGTTCAAATTCTGAATTTGGATATTGGTAGACTTTTTGCAGAATCAATCTGTACTAATGTAGCTATGTTTGTCAGTCTCCTGTGATGCTTTATTATATTTCTCTTGATGGATGCAATCATCTTCATTAGTACATATTTATTTTCATATTTAATGGGCAGCATCTGACAATGTTTCTCTTGTTAAGTTGGCTTCTTTCCAATTTAATGACTTCTTCTCAGCAGCTACTAATGGGATTTTGGCTTGCACTTGGCTGGCTTGGCCAAAGTAAAGCAGACGATGGCTTCTCTATTCTTCCATGATATTTTAACACTGCATCTAATGAAGAATCAAACAAATAACCAAAGTACAATAATCATAATCCAATCATAGTCCATATTTATAGATCACTGATTATCATCAGTTTTCATCATGGTTCTTTTCAACATATCCATCCATTGGTGGTAGATAACTCCTAAACTTGACAGTAGTTCATGCCTTACTTGTCCAATTACAGCATTTATAAAATTTTAGCTCTGACAATGGATTATAGCAAACTAATGGACAATATTTTGATTAAACCGTAAGATTTATATCTCTTAATTAGCTGATCTATTTATCTAGAAATTAATTACATTTTATACATTAATGTCATTTCCATCGACCTAATTATAAAATACCTTTACGATTGTTAATAAAATATTTTGATTTAAATTACTTTAAAATAAACTTAGAATTAATAATGCTATATACATTTATTCATGCATATATAATCTATGCTTAGCCAAATTGTTGTAAACCTTTAATTTAAAAATAAAAATTTCTATCAAATTTTTAAATTATATATATGAAGCTGTCTCTCTCTCTCACACACACACACACGCACACACACATATATATATATATAGTTTAAAATATATTAAAACATTAAAATTGCAGTGCAGAGAATAATAAATAAAATTTTCAATGACTACAACTTAATCTCAACTGTAGTTATTAAAATTACAAATATATTTGGTGTCTATAATAATTGTTAATTTGTATAAAGTCTTACAATGATACAATAATTTTTCCTCTCTGAAATACAGTTTAAACCATGGCCAGATAGGGCTCTAAACAATTACTCCCAAATTAAATGTCATGCAATATTTTTATATTTTGTTTTTCATTTAATAAGATGAGCTAAGTATTCATTTATTAGCCAATATTAGTAGTTAGTTGAATTGGCTATGAATAGGCTACTTTGAAAAAAGCCTTAAGATTGAATGAGACTCTGTATATATATATTCATAGGAAAAAAGAACGTTTGTTCTGATTTCTGGGCTGCTGCGATATGATTGAACTCATGTGAAAGATGCATTGATAAGAATAAAACTTTAATATATATATATTGCAATATTTTCACAGAGAAAAAATGATTGTTTATAATTATTTGATGGAAAACGATCTATGAAAATATTTAAATTATTAATCTTTACAAGAAAGATATATTTACAAAATGGATTTTTTTTTTTGCAAAACTATGAATGAAAAAAAAAGTCCTCATGCGATCTTCAATTTTTTCCAAACTGGATTTTAAATAAATACAAGTTTTGATTTTTAATAGCCTTTATAAGAATATAAAAAAAGACAAATATTTTAGATAAAAAAAAAAAAATAAAACTCCATCTTTTACTTTGTTATATTATTCACCTGATATTATGGCCAATTTGTGACATTTATAATATAAGTGATTCATTTATAAAGAAATAAAAAATAATCCAAACCTGGATTTTTAGATTCATATGATAATTCAATCATGAAAAAATGTATGATTGATATTGCTGGTTAGATTAAATAACTTTCACACTCTACTGAATTTATATAAGTCATAATGTAAAACAGTTTTAGCATTTGATAACAGGATTCAATATATTAATCTTTAAATTTTTTTTTTTATTAATTATGGCTTGATTTTCATTAATTATTTCCCCTATTGTACTTCTGATATTTTTCATTAACATTATCCAAAATAATGTATGTAAACAAAATTGATAAATTGCTAATATATCACTCTTTACAAATTTGAATACTGTTAGAATACTGATTCATTATGTCTTTTACTTTTTTTTTTTCAGGTTGCTTTTCTTTTGCAAATTATCTTGATGTTTTCAGTCTAAAAACATAATACGTTTTATTTCATATTCCAAAAATATGAGTTGTTTTTGCTCTATTATATAGATTTACTGTGTAATTTTAGAGCCCAAATTTGTTCTGGATTTCAATGTATGCAAAAAGATGGTCTCTTTCAAAACATTTAAATGCCTCAATGACATTTTAATATTCTAGTGTTAGTACACTATTTTTAATATTATTAATCATTAGACTAAGGCTTAAAAAGGTTTGTAATTGATTTGGTGTCATTGTATATATATATTTATTTTCAGTGATGGTAATGAATATTAACTATGAACTGTGTTGTTTATCTTTATAAGTTAAATTTTTTCAAGATAAATCTCATTAAAAATATATTCCTATATTAGAATGATCTAGTAGCTATTAACTTATGTTTTTCCAGATCAGAAGAATTTCTGATTAATATTACTTTGCACATTTAAAGATTTTATTAACATTTTATAATCAATGTACTTTTGAATTATAATTAATTCTAAATTTAAAAAATGTATATTTATTATTAACGATTTCCAAGGGCTCATACAAAATTAGATTGAGCATTTAACTCATTAATAATAGGCACAATAAATTTTTATGAGGAACAAACAAACCATTATCTACATATTTTTTTACAAATTAAATTAGGATTAGTATCTTTTATAGAGACTAATACTTTATATTCTCTGTGTGTGACTAACACTCAATGAAATCATAAGGAGCATTATATTGGTCATAAGAAAAATAAAGTATTGGCTTCTTTAGAAGCTACCAATCCAAATATAATTTATAAAAGATATATAGACAATGTTTTTGTTTGTGTCTAGCATAAGCTCATTATGCATATTATTAATGAATTAAATCCTTGACCTAATTTTAGAACAATTTTACTTCAACAATACATTATAATTTTTAGATATAAAGCTAATTATAATCAAAAAGCATATGGCTGGAAAATGTTAATAAAAGCTTAAAATGTACAAGATCATATTAGTAAAAAACCTTTTGTTCAAAATAACACAATCTGAGCAAATACAACCAAACAAAAAAAATAAATAAATAAAACTTTAATGTTAGTGAATTTTATAAAATTGGGGACATTAAATATTCTACAAAAATATACATATATTGAAAAGTTTAATAAATAGCATATGAAAATAAGTAATACTAACACAATAATACCCACTAAATGTTATTGCCATATATATTTAAAATATATATTTAAAAAAAAACCCCAAATAATATCAGCATCAGTTTAAAAATCTCTTTAATTATGAATTAAATGTTTAACAACCTTTAGTAAAGTTTATCCATACTAGAACATTCAAATGTTATACAGTAGATTAAATGTCTTGAGAGAGACTATTTCTTTGAATACCTGTAAAACCAGATTGAATTTATGCTCTAGAATTACATATTATAAATATCTGTACATCAAGGCAAAAATACATACATTCTTCCTTATTTTTAAAACATGAGAGAAAAGCAAGCATTTTTTAAGATTAAGATAAATGTCAAAATGAGAGAGAATCTAATAAAAATAAAGAAAGCTAAGGTTCATTGTGCATTTCAAAGTCATAATAATTAGTGTTTTTACATTACTAAAATAAGTAAAAACTAGTATTTGAATGCTAATAACATATAAATTCTATTTTCACAATGAAAACATACATTAATATGTCACGAATACAATATAAAAGCATTCAAAGTGTACTAAGCAAAAAATAATTAGCAGAATTCAAGATAGGGCTAATAAAAAATAAATAAATATTAATACTTTGAGTCCTACTATGTAAAAGCTTTAATTATATATATATATATAGTAAGAAAAAAAGAGAAGATTTTGTATTCAGTTTGATCACACTGTGTTAATAATGAAATAAAATGGAAAAATACATCAAGTTTTTAATTTATTACAAATTGAGATGGCTAAATTAATTATATGTTATTTGATGAAATTAATTTCTTCACTTTCCTTTAGCTAAATTATCTATAATAAAAGATTGGGAAATGATAATTTCTCTAATTAGAAGTATGAAGAGAAAACAATTACATATTTTATGAGACATTAAAAAAAATGCTCACATTTTATTGATTGAGAAATGAAGGAAATTTTGTCATAAAGTTATATACAATAAATTATGCATTGGACTTTTGAAAAAAAAAAAAATTGGCAATAATCAGCAGTTCTAAAATATTTTTTTTGTTTTGCTCATTGTCTACCAAAACTAGATTCTCAGAGAAAAATATTCTGAGACTTGTTATTTGTTAATCAATAATAAACAAGATTGATGTAAGTAATAAATCCTTATGGAAATATCTTTACTAGAGGTGAATTATTCATATAGATGCATATACTATAGTTATGTAGATGAATAATTAATTTGAAAAACTAATTTTTCCAAGTAATTATTAGACATAAATGTTGAAGTAGAAAGCAAACAAATGATCACCTAATTTATGAGATTTAACATACTTTTTTTAAAAAAAAATGGTTTGCTTACTAATAAATAGCTTGAAATGCACAAAGACATTTTATAATGTGATGTGAAATGAGCAACTTTGGTATTATTAAAATTATTTATTTTCTTAAAAATAGTGATCATGTGATGTTTTAAGATTTAAAAATAACACATGTTAAAAGTTCTCTGCCAATATCATCTATGATTAGTTTTAAATTGCCAAGAAAGTGATGTCATTAAATAATACTTTTAAAAACAACTGAGTAGAGCAACATAGGCTGAATATAATTGCTTATAACAAGTGTGTAAATACAAAATTACAATGTAGTCTAAAGGTATTTTAGGCAAAACATTTTATGGATAATTTTTGCATATGTAATCAACCTGAAAAAGTATATTACCTTAATATAGAGAAATAGTATGATTATTAGCTATGACAGTTTCAACTTTAAAATATTCTAAAAAGTCTCATCAGATTTACTATCTATAAAAAGTGAAATGGATATATAATCTGATGTAAATTGTTATGATTTTAAAGATTTTTGAAATATTTAAAATAGCCCAATACAACCTTAACATTGTGTTTTGTGAATGAGTTTGAACTTATGGGTTTAAAAAATAAATAATTCAAAATGTGGATAGGATTTAATACAGCAACAATTTTATCAAATGATCATTTAAGTAAATATTTTGAATTTAAATCAGACCTTTGTATAAATACTATTTGAGATGTGTTAATTAAAACCAAGAATCTATTGAAAGTAATGGTTACATTAAATAAGTAATTAGAGACTGCAATAATATTAGAAATGTCAGGTAGTTTTAATTTAAAGTTATTTGAAAAAATTCATTGATTGCAAAATTATAAATTGGATATGTTGGTTAAGACTTTGTGACTTAATTATAGTAAGTGCATTATTGTAAAAAGTCATGAAAAAAACTGAGATAGTTTCAAAATAAAAAGTGACAAAAGAATCAATCAATCAATCAATGAGGTCCTATTTGGTTGCCCCCTCTCCCCCAATAAAAGCATATGCTAGATAAAATATAAACAACAGGTGGAGCCTAGTAAACAATATTAGATTGCAACATTGAAGACAACTCTTTAGATTTATTAGATAAATAAATGGCAGTATGATAAAATCACCTTGATTAACACAGAAAGTACAACTGAGTTAACTGTATGTGTATTACATTTCATGTGAAATTTTAACATGTACTGAGCTTATAACTTTTTGAGTTAGCTGAATGTAGAGCTTATAAGTGTGTGGCTGTGTTTAAGATCTGCATAAAGATTGGAAAATTAAAAAAAAAGCTTTAATAGTCATTATTATATGATCAGAGTGTGAGAATTCATAAAAAATTTTAGTTGAACTATTCTATGGCAGAAGTTAAAATCACAGACATTTATATTATTGAAATATTTAGTTTATGTATAACAATGATTGTTAAAAGTCTTTGAACAATACTTTTATCAATGTGCTATCTCTAAGATTGGGAATAGCTATTGTTTTTATATCTGCAGGAATACCTATCCTATTATCAGAGTCAATATTCCAGGCACAATCCAATGATTTTCAAGTGTGGAATATAATAACAGTAACTAACTGACCTAGGTTTAAACTGTGTCATTGAAAGAAGAGAATGCCAAAAGTCAAGGCCATTACTCCTGTAAAAATTATTATGAACTATATTGAAATTATCTTTTTGCTTATCAAATATGAGAATTCAAAAATAACTTTTGTCCATCATTTGAATTGTAGGCTATCATTACAACAATGATTAATTTTATCACCTTTAATTAATACATTTTGGCTTAGATTACAGATAAATTAAAATTATTTATATAAAGTATTGTGTAATTTTATATCATCTTTGGATCTAATTAAAAAATATAAACCAGTACTTTATTATTTTTCAGACTTAGTAAACTTAAACAATTTTGTTGATTTGTGGCTTTTGCAAATAATCATTATTAGTTATATGTCAAAAGGCAAATTTTGTATATTAAACCAAATTATGAATTTCTAATCTTTCTCTTTCTTAATCTAGTATTCATATATTCTATTTTTTAATAAGCATAATTTTTTTTCTTTATAATCTCTGACAACATATTTTTTTTCATAAACTGTTTAAAAATAATAATCATGTAATAAAATATTCAGGACAGACACTTCAGCATCCTAGTAGCAATTTGAGCAAAACAATCCCCTTCAAACTATCCAAACTGAGATATTTTTTTCATTACTTAACTATAAATTGATTCTGCAATCATAGGTTTTATTATTCATATTTGGGTAAAAAGAGAAGCAAGAAAAAATAGAGTTGATTGATTGATTGATTGATTGATTGTGTGTGTGTGTGTGTGTGAGTGAGAGAGTGAGAGAGTGAGTGAGAGAGAGTGAGAGAGTGTGAGAGAGAGAGAGAGTGAGAGAGAGAGAGAGAGAGAGAGAGAGAGAGAGAGAGAGAGAGAGAGAGAGAGAGAGAGAGAGAGAGAGAGAGAGAGAGAGAGAGAGAGAGAGAGAGAGAGAGAGAGAGAGAGAGAGAGAGAGAGAGAGAGAGAGAGAGAGAGAGAGAGAGAGAGAGAGAGAGAGAGAGAGAGAGAGAGAGAGAGAGAGAGAGAGAGTGTTATAATAGCTGCAATTAAAATGAAAAAAAAATGGAAATAATATTCTGAAAGTTGAATGAAGAATAGAATAATATTTGAGAAAGTGGATGAAAAACAAAATTTACAAATGTTAGAATATCCTGCAACATTTTAAATTATACTAATGAGTTAAAATTAAAAGTAATAAGCTATTTAAATACTTAAGTGACTAGACTAATACAAATAAAATTCTATTGAATAGAAAGAATCACATATTGCAATAATTCATAATATGGACAGAAATGATAGTTGTGAAAATTATTGAGAAATAGCAATTAGTAATTTGTTGAATCAGTTATCTGGAAAATTCTGAAAAATAGAATTGAATATAAATAGAGGTGTTTGAAGCAGAGAAACAAGCAAGTTTACAAGAGACCACCTGTTCAGTGTGACTTAAATAATAGAAAGGAAAGTGGTAAAAAATCAAATAATTCATTTTTTTTAATATAAACATTGAAAATGCAAATGATGGCAACTCTCTCAAATGACTATGGTGTGAATACTGAAATTAACCAATGTAAGTGTAACTTTTATTGAAGCAGTTAAAAAATTATATACAATATATATGCAAAAATAAAAATAGGAAATATAATTTAATTGGTAACCAAGGTATTCAAACAGGAATGTTGCTTGGTAAAATAACAAAAAAAAAATTTCCCCTATCTAATAATAAAATCTTTTTTACATTGTGATATACTGATGATCAAATATTTTTGTCTCAGAATAATGATGATGGCTAGAAAATTATTAAAATATAGAAAATGAAACCATAACAAAAAAAATATGTATGAAATGGAGGAACACAACAAGATATAATAATAGAAGATGGACAATAGTCTGTGAAATCTGGACATGATGATTACACACAGAAAACAACAGATGAAATTATAAGGGAAAGAAATGTACTAAGTAAAAAAGTTATAGTGATGATAAATGGGATATGTTGAGATATGAATTTATTTAAAGCCAATAAGATATGATACAATAATAAAAAGTATCATTACATATGAAAGTGAAGCTTGGCAATTAAAGAAAAAAACTGAAAGAGAGTTGATGACTACAGAGATTGATTATTAGCTAAGATCGGCAGGGAGATCAAGGAGAGAATACATAAGCAATGAAAGAATTTGAAAAATAATGATTATTCATTATAGTAAATGAAATCAAAACAAAATAATTGGAATAGTATAATAATTTACAGTGGATATCTCAGAAAAAAGTAACAAAACAAATATTATACTGGATACTATTAGAAATGAGAAAAAATGGATATCCAAAAAGAGATGCAAAGAAAAAATAGATAATTTGCAATAAAATTTATACATTGACAGAGCGAAATGATAATTGTATTTGAAAGATGTCCTAGAGTATTATAGACCAATAAGAAGATTGTGATTTTTTGTGTTTTACCATTTTAATCACGTGATTGACTAATATGAAAATTCCGATTTTTGTTTTTTTTTCCCTACGAAAATGGCCATTTTGAGCGATGTCATTTATCGGTTGGATGTTTCAGCATGGTTTGGGTGGTTCTTGTAATTCAAAATGGCGCCCGTGAGCGCATACTAAATCAGCACCGTTAATTTTTTTGAGATTTACGATTACAATGCTTAGATTTATAGCGTTTTTAATTTTTTGAGATTTGCTATCAATGCTTGGAATGCTTAGATTTATAGTGTTTTTAATTTTTTGAGATTTGCTATCAATGCTTGGATTTATAGCATTTTTGATTTTTTGAGATTTGCTATTACAATGCTTAGATTTATAGCGTTTTTAATTTTTTGAGATTTGCTATCAATGCTTGGATTTATAGCATTTTTGATTTTTTGAGATTTGCTATTACAATGCTTGGATTTATAGCATTTTTAATTTTTTGAGAATTGCTATTACAATGCTTAGGTTTATAGCGTTTTTAATTTTTTGAGAATTGCTATTACAATGCTTAGGTTTATAGCATTTTTAATTTTTTGAGATTTGCTATTACAATGCTCAGATTTATAGCATTTGAGATTTGCTATCAATGCTTGGATTTATAGCATTTATGATTTTTTTTAAAAAGATTGATGTAGATAACGTGTATTCAAGATCTTTACCGCCTTTTTGGTCTCGTGATTCCATTTCTATAAGTGAATGAAAATATAATTATTGCTTAAAATCTTTTCATCATTATTTTTTACCATTTTTAGCATTCAGATTTTATAAGTTATAATCTTTTGGCATATACGATTTTGTGTTTTAATATTTTAATCACGTGATTTTATTTATTTATTAAAATTGCTATTTTTGTGTTTTAATATTTTAATCACGTGATTTTTTATGAAAATTGTGATTTTTGTGTTTTAATATTTTAATCACGTGATTTTTTTATGAAAATTGTGATTTTTTGTGTTTTACCATTTTAATCACGTGATTGACTAATATGAAAATTCCGATTTTTGTTTTTTTTCCCCTACGAAAATGGCCATTTTGAGCGATGTCATTTATCGGTTGGATGTTTCAGCATGGTTTGGGTGGTTCTTGTAATTCAAAATGGCGGCCGTGAGCGCATACTAAATCAGCACCGAAGAATCTTTAGTTCTCAATTCCATCACTCAACAACTAGACTATATTGCAAAGGACATAAATTTATTGATTTTTAAAAATATTTCCAATCCATTTATATATATTTAACTTTTTCAATAATAATAACAATAATATATTTTTAAGACAATTTTTATTTTCGTTAGGGTGTATTCTGATTTTATTACATTCTATTATTAAAATACTTTTCAAATATTCGCACAGCCATTCAGAAATTCGTATTTTCCATGAACATATTTCCTTCTCTTTCCTTGTAACTCTTCAATGGGAGAAGGGGTTATCTTCTTGCGGCTCTTTAATGGGTCGGAAGAAGGGGCGAAGATTTAACCAAAATGGTTCCTCTTCTTAAAAAGTTTGCTGATCCTTGTGCTAACCTTATCTAAAACTTTCTACCCAAAAATTATTATTATTTTTTTCCTCTTTATATTTTGTTTTCTTTACTTTTATTTCTATTTATTCTCAAATAAAATGTAAAAACAAAAAAGTCCACAAAACAAATAGCTGCTTGTACAAAAATTCATATGATTGGCTTTACTAGTTTTATATAACCATTTTTACGATTATTTGTTGTTCTTTAATGTATGCGATTATGAATACTCATGTAGATCCAACGTAAAATAAGTAAGTTTTTTGGCAAAAAATTATAAGCTTTTTTGCAAAAATTTAACATTTTTTTTTTTTTAATTCTGAAATATTTAACAATTACAAAGTAAAATCAATTAAAATACCTGTAGTTATTTTACACAATGATGCAAAATGATGTCGGCAAGGCGATTTTACCCAGATGGAATCATAATTTAAACTAACACAAGGTTCTACTTTATTTACATCCGGTATTCGCCACCTAAAAGTTTTCGGCCATTTAGTATAATATACAGGCCACTTATCAATCCATTTGAAAGTTGCATTATCCTATTAAATATATATAAAAATAAAATATTATGCTATACTACTAATAATCTATTAATTGGAAAAACATAGCATTAAATAATAATAAACTTATAAATATAATATAACAATTCGTCAATTGTTAAAACAGATTCTTTAACATAAATAAATAAATTAATAACTAAATAATTATTGACGAATTGTTATATAAATAATTGATGAATTGTTATATTATATTTATAGTTATATATTAACAGAAGTATTACTTATTTATAGTAAATTTATAAAAATTCTCTACATGATCAAAGTTTCACCTATTACAAATAGATCTCAAGTAAAAATAAATTAAACATAATACTCTATAACAGATTAATCATTCATATAACTTATTTCAAATACAAACTAACTTTGATATCAAGTGAAGTTTTCATAAGACTGATGGCCTCAGATTTTTTTTTTTTATTAATTTCAGAGTTTAACTCTTTTTTCGAATTTATTTTTTTCATCAAAGATAGAACCACATTATTAAATAATATATTGTAATCTAATCTAAGTTTATGGTTATACAAAGCTAGGTTAAATGTTAAAGTCTTTAAAAACATTCAAACTTTATTGAAACTTTTCAAATATATTCAACTGTTACTAATTGCATGAAGATTAGTATACAATCAATATTTCAAGTGGGAATTATTTTCCTCTCTTTCTCAGGTGTTGCTGGCCTAACCAGTGGTAAAAACTAGCATGGGAATTGAATCATGATTGTATAGAGAATTTTAATATGTTTGTTATTTTACTAGTATTTAATATTATATATATTTTAGTAATATATAAGACAGAAAATTCTTTTGTTATCAATAATACCAACAAATTAAAAGTACAATTCTTTTATTTCATCTATAAATATATGAGTTTGTGTTAAGTATTTTAACAGATACTCATATAATATAATTTCTATAAAATTTCTAATGTGGAATATTAAAAAAATTGTTTCGGTATAATTAATTCTCACTCAAATATTTTTTACTTTAAAATTACTACTTTGGACAAAAAAAAAAAAAGATCTAATCCCATAAAAATGTGGATGATCTTCTGTGTAACAGTTACATTGAATTTTAAACAATGTAATGCACCTTGTTATTATTAAGCATAAACTAATTTTTTCATGTCAAGCATTGGTGGTCAAGAGGTCAGCGACAACTGCTTTACAAGCAGTTGTCCCGGATTAGCGGGTTCGCTTCCCAGCTGATGCTATGACACATAGGAAAAAGAAATTTTTTTTCATTATTATTTAATATTCTATGCATTTAAATACAGCCACCAAAAAACCTTCAGTAGAAAGAATAAAGTTTCTAAAAGACCTAGGCCAATTGCAGTTAACGTATTTACATAATTAACATGAAGAAGTTTCATACAAAAAATATTCAATGGCAATCTGATGAAGGAAAAATTTAATTAATAGCTTAAGGAATTTGAATGAAATTGATGTCTTGTACTTGTAGGTATTAGGATAAATAAAAGTGCTTGAGGTTATCTTTCATACAAACAAGGCAATAGGTTTTATTATATCATAGATTGTTAATGCTAACACCTTTAAGAATATCATTGTCTTTAATAATCTAAATATTTTTAGATGGTAATAAGCTTTTATTTTTAACTTAACATAGATTAATGTATTTTTGTGAAAAACAAAATTTAGATAAGATATTGAACTTTCAAAATTTTGTTTATTTAAATTGTTAAATAGTTGATAATACTGTACTTATTACTTTTAGAAGTACTTCCCATGAAACTCTCAGTAGATGTGTTATAATTTACAAAACTCAGCATGAATTGAAAATAAACAATTACACCATCATTAAACTTAAAAATTATATAATCTTTATTTTTATTTCCAATTTCAATCCAAAATATATTTCCCATTAAACTGATGGATGCTTATGTATTATTCTGTCTTCCAAGCTTGAAAATCTTTTTTTTTAATTATACAATTTCAGGGGTATACAAGTATTTGTTTATATATATATATTTCAATTTTATTTTACTAAATATGTGTTACTTGTTAAATTTAAAAAAATTAATACATCAATTATAAATTCCACTCAGAAGGTTTATTTTAATTTTTTTTTAATATTTATATTATATTGTGTAAACACTGACATATTTCAAACATTATTGCAATATGTTTACATTCAGCATTTTTATTTTTGATACTACCATTTTGGCGAAATGATGAAAGTTGAGGATCTTCATTTGATAGGTATGGTGTCATGCCCTCATAAAAAATCTGCATTGATGGGCACAATATATCACTTTATGCTTTTTATTATATTTAAAATTTTTATATTAATAAGTTGATTTAATACAAAAAAATAATAAATGAAGAAAAAATATTATAATTAATTTTTGTAGAATTTTTTTAAATAACAAAAAAAATGTATATATTAAATATGACTGCTTCTTGTCAGATATTTTGTTTTAAATATTTGTTGTATGCCTCTGAAACTGTATAATTAAAAAAATGGCTACCAAGCTTGGGAGACAGAATAGTACATAAGCATCAATTAATATTAAAAATGTTCAGAGATGGAATTAAATTACCTGCTGTTGTTCTGTATTATGATTACTGCAGTTGTGTTCTGATAAATATTTCTCAAGATTTAACAATACCTTCAAAAGTTATTTTAAGACAACTTCAGTTTTGTATTGTTAAAATCTTAAATATTACCATAAATTGGAAAAAAAACTTTAATGCTGGATTAAATTAATTTTTTAATGATAAAACTTTTATAGAAATTACTAGACCAGAAGCAAATATTGGTTATTTTGCTTTTTCAATTTTTAAAATAATTTTGATAGGAAATTTTTTTAAATGGATATTCATATTTACAAATGTGTATATAAACATAAGTAAAATCACTTTTAAAAGTTCATTGAAAGGCAAAGTTCTTTCCAAGAATATCTAATAGACAATTAATAACAGAAAAGACATTACTTATCAATCTTGCCAATTTTTGGATATGTAAGAGTTTGATTAGTTTTCTATTTTTAATTTGATCAGTTTTATCTAGCTGTGAATGACTAGCAGCAATTCATTTACTTTTCAGTATTGTATGCTTATCTGAGTTGTTTAAAACTGAATGAAACAAAATTAAAAAAAAGTTGAAATTTTTTTCCATGTCATCAAACTTAGATCATAATTTCTGATAGATGGATGCACTGTGACTATACCACAAGTGTTCTTATATATATAACTTATTAACTTGTATGAGTGATAATTTTAAACCACTATTGATAATGTGCAAAAGTTAAATAGTTTGAAACCTTCTCGAAGAAATATTTTATGAGTAAAACAAAAGTCAGTTAAATTTGTTCTATTAGTTTTCTGGTTCTAAGATATGAGACAAACATTTTATTTTATATATGTAAAAAAAAAAAAATATGTAGAAATCAAAATCTTTGAAAATCATGATTTTTATTAAATAAACTTTTAATCTTTCAAATTTAATTAGTTTAATTATATAAAAAGATTATCTTAGAACGAATATGCCCAATGAACAACCAAAACTCATTTTTCTTAAACATTTCTCACTGAGTTTTGCCACTTATTTCTATGATAATTGGAATTTTTTATTTTCATCATTTTTTTTTTTTTGCAAAAAATAAATACAGATTAGTTGCAAATTGAAACATTTTTTTTTTAAAATATAAATAAATACAAAGTGTTTTTTATTTTATTTTATGCAGAGCAGAGCAGCGTTTTGACCCTGGAACTATTTCTGTTAGAAGAAATAGTTAAATAATTTCCATATTGTGAGATATTAAAAAAACAAATGCATCAAAATAGATCTCTTTCTTTCTAAATTGTAAAATAACAGACAGATATATGAATTTTATGTATGTGAATAATATGGCAACTAAGGATTTAAATTGGTGAACAGATTAGTATGTTCAAAGTTTGAAATGAAAATCAAACTTGAATGATATTTAATCATCTTATCAACATATTTGGATTTGGCCAGAAAAGATTTTTGTAAATATTAAAAATGGAAAACTGTGAATTCTAAGTAAATTCCTAATGAAATATTTTAAAATATATTAATGATATCTAAAACTTTAAAATTTTTTTTTAAAAATTATATAAACCCATGAAGAAATATGTCATTTGTCAGGAATGCCTTTAATAATACAAATTTATAAATATAAAAAGAGAATTTATTTTTGTAACTTTCATGCCCACTAATCTAAGTTGCTAATTTCTTTAATATTTTTTCTACATTATAAACATAAATTTTTATAATGCAGCTTTAAAGATAACCATAAACAATTTAATTCAAAACAGTAGTTCCAATGATGACTTGTTGGATTATAGTATAGAGCCTTTTAGATTTGGAGGTTATCTAATAGGTTAAGAACAAATAAAATATATGCAACTTCTCTAAAAATTAAAAAAAAAAAAAAGAATGAGTTACAATGCCAAAGTGTATCAGAAATATTAATTTACTTTATGTGTTTAAATATCTACATTAAAATAAAACTTTAAAAATAAAATTCTTTTATCCTTAGTTTTCACTTTTTTATTTGTATGTGTACTTATATAATTACATATGTAAACATACATTTGAGACAAATGATGTATTAACAGTTGATAACATTCTTTCCCTGGCTATGTAAGTTTAGATTATGCTGATTTAACATTTCTCTATATTTGTTTTAATCAAATAGATTCAAATCTATAAACTTATTTTTTTTTTTACATATATAAGGTTTTACTAATTTTAAAGCAATTAAGGATATTTTATTTAAAAAATATCAATCAGAGAAGTTGTGTATATAAATAAAGCTAAATGATTTTACTCAGTCAATTCATTACAGTGTCAAAATGTTTTAATTATATATTTAGCAGAAATCCCCCCCCCCCATTAGGATCTTGTCAAGCATTGGTAGCCGAGTGGTTAGCACAGCTGCTTTACAAGAAATTGTCCCGGGGTTCACTTCTCGGGCCGATGCTTTGACACATAAAAAAAATATTAGGATCTCTTGTTTTTATGACTTCAAAAAATTTATCAGTAGTTTCATGATTAAAAAAAGCAGTTGCAAGATTTGTAAATACTACATGAGTATATTAAATTTAAGAAGAGATATATCTAGGAGGATCTTTTGTTTGCATCATTATCTTTATCCATATATGAAATACTTTTAACTAAAGATCTACATTCAATTAAAAATAATACTTAAACAAACTCACCTTTATTTATTACTGTAAAATGCTAATTGTACTGAACTTAATCAATCTGACTAAAATGGAGTTGAGCTGGACATATTGCTAGAAGACATGATAATAGATGGACAATTGAAGTCTTAAACTGGATTCTAAGAGATTGTAAAAGACCCAGAAATAAGCCACAGGTGAGATGGGTAGATTAAATAAGAAAGTGTGCAGAGGGATGTGAAGAAGAGAGGCTAAAGATCGGAGATGGATTGAACTTGGAGAGACTTTCATCCTGCAGTGGACTGATAATGGTTGATGATTATGATGATATATAAATACACAATTATATACATCTTTTAGCTGTGAAGAAGACTGCTGTTAGTCAAACCTGTAAGACTGATTAAGTTAAATAAATCAATACTTATTACAGTGATCATAAAAAAGCCGATCTATTTATTCATAATTTTATCAATGTGTATAGAAGAACATAAGATCAAAAGGAGAATGTAATACTTAAACTAATTGAAAATTTACTGCTCAGAAATTCATAAGAAGAAACAGAGTGTAACATGATCCATGGAGTTTGAGTTTCAGAAATTGCACTTTACCTTTGCATTTTAAACTTCATCTCTGTGTAATTAACAACAATATTATTATCACATGATCACTATCTCATACTAGCACAATAATTGTTATTAAACAATTCAAGGCTTCTCACTGATGAAGGCCACAAGCCAGAAACTAGTCTGGGGATATTGGATGAGTAGGCACTAGATAGGGATTTTATGTACAAGCCTTCTGGCATCCATTGATTGCTCTTGTTGGCACAAGATGGCACTACTATATGGAGAGTGTTGTTTTGTTTTGAATTGTTTAATATTATTATAAAAGATATAGTAGAAATGCTACAAGCAACAAATGTTTATCAAAAAAAAAAAAAAAAGGTTAAATATGTAAAGAGAATAATAATTTGTAAATAATATGGTATAAAATTTAATTATTTTGATTAATAAGCTTCAAGAAATTTTATTATATAGAAAATAAATATATCATTATGTTTAGTGATATAAAAAAAAAATCGGAGAAATCATTATAATTATTAAGTCTGAATCATGTGTAGAAGACTTCTATCAAGAATTATATAGTAATAAAGAACAGGTGCCTCCTATACCTATTATATCTTCCGAATTGCCCAGAATTTTGAATGAGGAAGTGAGACGCGCAATTAAATTTATGAAGAAAGGGAAGGCTCCAGGTAATGATGGAATTGTAATTGATATATTAAAAGAAGCAGGTGAAGAAATAGAAATTTTTTTTAGCAAAGTTATATACCAAATGTCTAAATGATAAAGATGTACCAGATGATTGGAAGAATGCAGTATTAATATTAATATTTAAAAAAGGTGATAAAGAAGATATTAGAAATTACAGACCTATAGTCTTTTATCAGTTTTATACAAAATTTTTACTAAGATAATTACAACTCATCTACAGAAAACACTGGATTTCCACCAACCAAGAGAACAAGCTGGATTTAAAAGTGGTTTTAGTACAGTAGATCATATTCAGGTATTGAGAGAAATTATAGAAAGGACAAATGAATATGAGTTGCCATTATGCTTAGAATTTGTAGACTATGAAAAGGCATTTGATTCTATAAACATTTCTTCAGTGACTAAAGCATTGGAACATCAAGGTATAGATCCAGGATATTGTCATATTTTGAAGAATATTTATAAAAATGCAACAGAAACAATTAGATTACATAATGATAGTAGAAAATTCAACATTGAAAAGGGTGTAAAACAGGGTGACTCCATATCTCCAAAACTTTTTACAACAGTGTTGCAAGAAGTGTTTTGTCGATTAAAATGGGAAGCTAAAGGAGTGAAAGTAAATGGAGATTATTTAAGTCATTTAGATTTTGCAGATGATGTAGTTGTTTTTGCAAATAATGCTTTAGAGCTACAGGAAATGTTGCAGGAGTTACCAGATGAAAGTAGGAAAGTAGGACTAAAGATAAATGTTAAAAAGACTAAAGTAATGTTGAATAGATTTTCTCAAAATATGAAAATAAAGATTGATTATGATGAGTTAGAAGAAGTTAACAGTTACAAATATCTTGGTCAGATTATTAATACAGATGGAAATATAATGGATGAAATTAATCATAGAATTAAATTTGGCTGGAGTGCTTTTGGTAGAAATAATTTGATACTAAAAGGAATTATGCCTATGTGTTTGAAAAGGAAGGTTTTTAATAAATGTGTTTTGCCAGTTCTTACTTATGGATCTGAGACTTGGACACTTAATAGAAGAGCAATACAGAGACTTCAGGCCACTCAAAGAAGTATGGAGAGATGCATGTTGGGAGTAACAAGAAGGGATCGAAAACGCAATGTATGGGTAAGAGAACAAACAGGTGTTACTGACCTCATTGAAAAAATTAAAAGACTGAAGTGGAGTTGTTGGGATGGACATATTGTTAGAAGAGATGATAACAGATGGACAATTGAAATTTTAAACTGGATTCCAAGAGATTGTAAAAGACCCAGAAAGAGACCACATATCAGATGGATGGATGAAATAAGAAAGTGTGCAGGAGTGATGTGGAGAAGAGAAGCTAAAGATAGGAAAAGATGGATTGAACTTGGAGAGACCTTCATCCTGCAGTGGATTGATAATGGTTGATGATGATGATAACTTACTTCTCTTGTGAAATTTTTTTAAAAGGCTATTAAATAACTGTTGATTTTATGTATTATTTACCTATTTTTATTCAACACCTTACTCATTTAACAATGTTTTTTGATTGGATAGATATTTAACCTTGTTCCATGTTTTGCTTATGTTTACAAAATTGTTTTAAAATAATAATTTATCCAAATATTGTCAAGTGTAACTCATCTGAAACATTGTACAATATTACAGTCAATTATGTATTAATGAACCCCCAGTATATATCTTAAATATATATAATTTAGACCAAGAAGTTAGTGAATAATGGAAATAATTAATTATAAGTACAGGAAGATATGACTTGCATTACTAATATATCACTAAGAATAATTTTCATTTTCAATAATATTTTTGAAAATGATATATAATTACTGAAAAGATTGTCAACTGAATATTAAGAATTAAAAAAAAGATAAGATAAATCTGTACTTTTCTGCCCTTATGATTATCTCCTTTATTCACCAGACTTTGTTTATATCAGGGGTGGTGTTGATGTCGAATGTGGACCACAAGGTCCCTGAAAGTCAACTGCAAAGCTGAAGTGAACATTGACAAATTACAGTGATAAATTCAGAGCTGATTTGAATATAAAAAATGTAAAAATTCAAAATTATTGTTTAAAAATAGTTAAACTTAAAATAACATGTGTTGTTATTGTTGATCTCAAAAATAAATCCAGGTTGGAAGAAGCTGAAAAGAATTAAATTATTTTTGTGTAATGATAGAGCTAAAATTCTTAGAAATATTTAATTGTTTCCTGAGAATAAATGAAAATAACTTGTCCTGGAGAAACAAGGATTTTAATGAACTGATTTTAAAACAAAAAAGTTTTGAACTTTTTAAAACATTTTGTCTAGCTAGGAAATAATCCCCAACATGATTTAAAAAGAAATGGACTTTTTTCTATCTTTGAAAAAAAATAGGTGTCAAAGTAGGAAACAAACTTTGTGTCTAATTATTGTAAAGGCTGGGGATTTTCCAAGGCACAGAAATAGAGGACTTTTGTAAAATATTTTTATTGTTGCTATGTATTTTTTTCTCTCTAGCAAAGTGTCATCAAAATAAAAAAAATATATATTTTACTTTATTTATTTTTTTTTGTAAAATTTGCATCTAATTTAATACAATTCTAAAACAATAATTTTCTTTTTTTTTTCTTGAATTTTTTTTAAAATTCAGGACTAGCTCTAGACAATAATTATTTATAAGTAATTTAATAATTGTAATTTAATAAATATTTTATAAAGTGACATGGAGAATTTGTAATACTAGGGGGAGTTTATGTAATTTAATAGTAATCATAGTAAATCAGTTCAATTCTTCTAAAAATGCCCCCAATATTTGTGAGTATTTAAAAAGCACTTATATAAAAACCCACCAATTCATAAGTATATTCCAAAAAAATCAGGACTTCAAACCATTATTTTTTTATGAATTGGCAAAAATAACATTTTTTTCTGGTTTCCAATTTGAGCCCTAAAAAATGTAATCACCCTCAGGTACACTTTCATCAAAAAGTCACACCACTACATCTAAAAATTTGACCACCCCTGATTTATATGATGAAGTTTAAAATTTATTATTTATTAAACTTTGTTTATATGATGAAGCTTAAAATTTATTATTTATTAAACTTTATTTATATGATGGAGTTTAAAATTTATTATCTCTATACTGATATATAGATGTATATGCATATACTAATATATATTGTAACCAGTTGGGTCACATAGCACACAAAAATATAGTATGTGAGCACATATATATGAAATAAAGGAAAAGTAGAAATAAACACAGAATAAATTTTTATAGATATTTTTCTATATTTCCTAAAATAAAAAAATAAAAATTATTATAAAATTAAATATTTAAAAAAGGTCTGATAAATAAAAATATTCTCATTTTGAAAATAAGTATGTGTTCTGATAATTGTAAAAATGTCTATTTTTTAAAACTTTTAATTAATGTGTAAATTTCTACTATCAAAGTAAAAACATGTATGTAAATTCCAAAGGATTAAAGTTAATTGAAATCAACTAGAAAGATTGAAAATATGCTGTTTTTATCACCTGACCCAACCAAGATTTATAAAAAAACTGATAAAAAAATATCAGCTAAGTTTTCTGACATTTTGTAAGAGTTAACCAGAAGAGTCTGGTTTTAATATCTTAAGCAGTTTCCAACTAGGACAACTGCAAAGTTGGCTTTAATATTTTTGGAAAGCAATTAGCAGAATAACTAGTTATAAAGTTAGCCAAAATATTTTGTGAAGAGTTGGTAACTGTAGCAGAGAAAGGCAGCAGTAAAGCTAGCTACAAAGATGGCTAGTAGAATTATACAGAGAACTGCCATGAGGATGTAAGTATGGGAGAAAGTAGCTGTTCTACAGTTCACTGATGAAGTTGGAAAAGAAAAGGGTCAAGATTCTTTGTAATTCATAGCCTTTAAAGTGTTGTGGAAAACAGCTTGCTGACCTCAAGCTTACCAAATCCACGTCTAAATGGAACCAACTGCAGAATGGAGAAAGCCAACCATACCCAGATTATATACTTTTACCTGATGATAACAATTGCCTGAATTGACCAAAAAACAGCTTGCCCAAGAGAAACCAGCTGAATAAAGTACTTATACATATGCTGCTGTGTCTATATGCTGAGGGGCACAGATAAACTCGCATACAAAAGTGAGTTGTTTTTCAATAATTCATTTGATAGACATTTTAAATCTATATTTTTAAATTTAAAGAGATTTATAATTAGTTAAGAGGAAACCTAATAAAAAGCTTTCTAACCTCTCAAAAATTGATTATACTTTTTTTTAAAAAAAATAAAAGAAAGCTGTAATAGAATTTGATAAACTGATTTTTTTAAATATTGATACACACATATATATGTAAATTTTATGTATATTCAAAATGGAATTATTAATTACAAAAGTATTGTTATTTATTGTTTGACAAAATTAAATTTGTTAATAATCTGTGCAATTCTATATACGTGTTTTAGTAAACCTAGCATAAGTATTTGTATTATTTAAAACATAATTTAAAAGCTTAATCATGTATTATTATAGAACAAGTTAAATATGTTCAGAAATTTCATGCACACGCATGTATGTGTGTGTATATCTGTCAATTATATTGCAAATACCAAGGCTTGTCATGTATAACACATATCACATTTGTGTACAGATATATGTATGAATTTATAGAAACCCATTAAGAAGTAATGCAATTAATGTAATAACTTGAATTTTGTAGTAATCTTATAAATTACAGTGTGATGACTTTTATTATTATGCATTATTCAAAATCGAAAACATTATCCAATAAGATCTTAAATATCATTTATTTTTTTGTTATTAATAAACTTATTTGTTAAAAATTGTTTGCATCATCTCTTGGTCACATACAGTAATAGAGCTTGTGTTCTCTGAGATAGATACATGCGTGGGATGAATATATAAATGGGGATGCATATTAGTGCTTTTGAGGCATCCAAAGATGATCAATCATCATCCTCCTGGTTGGCGCATAAGATTATATTCTTTAAAGCTCATTCACTATTATCTTTTATTTTAGTTTAGTCTTATTAGAAGTTAAAGTTTATAGTTTGCTAGTACATTAATGGTACTAAGTGGCCAGAGCATTGATGATGATCAGTATATTTTTGTATCCCAGCATTGTGTAGATTTTTTTGATTATTGTGTATTCTAATGGATGATCACTTAGTTTGTGCCTCAAATTAATGGTTAAATAATTTGCCCAAGCTGGCAATGGCTCAATAGTTAGCCTGGTTTATAAAAACCCATTTCCAATCCAGTCACAAGGATGACTGTTAATCTATATTTTTTATTGTTCAAATCCAGCCACAAGATGGATTGTTGATTTTATTAGATTTTGATTGGATAATCATTCAAGACAATGAATGGTGTTTTGAGTAGTACTCATACTTAGTTATACTTATTTTTATAATGCTGATTGATATATGATTGATGTAGTTATTTTAGTTACTCGGCTGATCTCTTACTGATCTCATGGAGATCTCTTGATCTCATGCTCCTCTTTAATATATATTTACCAAATTACTTATATATACTTTTGGAAATTACTGATATTTCATTTTAAATTGACTTGGGGTTGATGGTGCATATTTGCCATCACCCCAGGTTCAGCTTACTTTCTATCAACCGATCCTGTTACAATATATACATGTAATTAGAGGGGATTTGAACCCAGAGTTTCAAGTATCCCTTAGTCATCCACTCCCTCTTGTGCAACCAATACACATAACCACATACATGCTAAAACAATAAATGATCTCCAATATACATATTTCATGCTAAACCAGCACTCATCAGATGATCTGGATCATCATCTCTCATATACATATATAATCAGTGCTCGGTTATATTAAGATAGCAAATCTTCAAACTTTAATGGACAGGCTTTAATCTTCTCCATTCTCCAACTCTTCAGCCATCCATATTATTGAAAATCTGATGAGGGTATGTTCAAAGCTCTTGTTTGCCAACTCTTGTTGTGTCATATCGATGTTGATCATAAGTCAATCTGATCCCTCATGTGTAAGATCTTGACCCATTTAAATACACCAAAGAGGGATGAGCAGAATACAGGCTGAATATGTGATAATTAAATGCACATATAGTATTTATATTTTAAGCTAGATGTAATTAGAAGGGATTTGAACCCAGACTTTCAAGCCCTCTTTAGTCATCCAATCCATCTTATATAACTAATACACATGGTCACATACATGTGAAAAAGATAAATGATCCCCAATACATGTTCTATCCTGAACCAGCACTCATCAGGTGGTCCGAATCATCATCTCTCATATATATATAAATAATCAGTGCTCAATTATATTAAGATAGGAAATCTTCAAACTTTAATGGACAGGCTTCAATCTTCTACACTCTCTAACTCTTTAGCCATCTACATCATTGAAAATCTGATGAGGATGTTAGCTTAAAGCATAAATATTATATATATATAATATTATGATTCGATGTCTGTATTTTTAAAGCAATATACGTAATTATATAACTGAATATTTGTAAATATAATAACTAAATAATTAAAAAATTTTATCCACTTAGGAATGCTTTCGATTATCCCAGTAATCTGTGTCAACTAAAGCTTTGAAATGCTAACTTTTCCACAATTCCATGATCTTAACGTTTGCTGCTTGCCTGTTAATTAAGTCATGTTTATATTTGTATATTAGCATAGCTTCCTTTATTTTTCTTTTATTGTTATTTTTTTCAATTTGCAATATTTTTACACTGTTAAAATTGAAGTCAAAACCATAAATACATGATTTATTATGGTCATAAAAAACAGATGCTGAAATATTATTATCTACTATGCAATTTTGTTTCGATTTCTGAACACGTTTTAATAATAGCAAGTGTTCTTTAGTTCTTTTTTCCAATGTACATCTAGATTCACCTATATATCCACTGCCACACCTACATATCCATTTATAAATGACACAATTTTTATTTATAAATGAGGTTTTATCTTTGGAGTTATTTATTAATTTGTTTAATGTAGGAGGTGTGTAAAATGCAATATCACATATATCTTTATAAATTTTCCTTATAAACTTTACTTGATCATTTGAAATATATGGGATTGATATCCATATTTTTTTATTAGCAGGAGAATCAATATTATTATTAAAATTTTTATTTTTATATTTTGTATTAAAATCTCTAACAACATTATATATGTGATTATAACTGTAGCCAACATTTAACAATTCATTCGAATATATTTCAATATTTTTGCCTTTATCTGATGAATATTTGCAAAGACTATTATTTCTAAATAAGAAGGACTTCAAACCTGCCATTTTGTGTGACATTGGCACTTTTGATTTATATGGAATATAACCTCTTTTTACTATTGGTTTAAAACTTCATTTATAAATAAAAATTGTGTCATTTATAAATGGATATGTAGGTGTGGCAGTGGATATATAGGTGAATCTAGATGTACATTGGAAAAAAGAACTAAAGAACACTTGCTATTATTAAAACATGTTCAGAAATCGAAACAAAATTGCATAGTAGATAATAATATTTCAGCATCTGTTTTTTACGACCATAATAAATCATGTATTTATGGTTTTGACTTCAATTTTAACAGTGTAAAAATATTGCAAATTGAAAAAAATAACAATAAAAGAAAAATAAAGGAAGCTATGCTAATATACAAATATAAACATGACTTAATTAACAGGCAAGCAGCAAACATTAAGATCACAGAATTGTGGGAAAGTTAGCATTTCAAAGCTTTAGTTGACACAGATTACTGGGATAATCGAAAGAACTCCTAAGTGGATAAAATTTTTTTAATTATTTAGTTACTGTATTTACAAATATTCAGTTATATAATTACACACACACACACACATATATATATATATAATGTAACGGACCAACGACCCACCCTCAACCATCTACCTAAATCCATCCCATTGCATACACTGAAACAAGGATCCGGCCATCTATGGAAAATTGGAAAGATCCAGCAACACTACAGCCAAAATACATCTTTACTACCATTCAATCCATACTCATCTGGTAATACATGCAGCATCCACCCAATTTTCATGTCACTCTGTTAGATTCCCAGAATTCAAACCCAGTCACAATCCGAGTAGTTACTCTGTTCAGGTATAATTTATAAGTATATATCCAGCCAATGTGGGCAATGACTTGACATTATGGTTCATGTAGTACACTTATTAAGTACCTATTACATGTAGAATTCCATATCAAGAGATACATAAATTCAGTGATGTATTGGCAACAAATCACATACAACCCTTGATGGAAGATCAATTTAAATTAACAAATTTATTTAACTTAATATAACACATTTAAATATATAAATATACACTTTAAAACACCATAAATATGATTCCTACCACTTCCACATAATCTCATCCAAATAAAAACAAAAAATAAATAAATACATTAAATAATAATATCATCAACTATATGTCATTTTTGGTATACATCGGCATCTACCTTTCATGCCATCATATTAAAATAAATAATAATTTATGATCATTAATACCATCTAAACAAATGACATTATTTTTTATTTGTTATATATTTTTTTTAAAATAAATAAATATGGTATCATCATATTAATATACAAATTATTATTTTGTATATTATAGTTGAGTTAATGGGTTCGTTTATGACTATTACGAGTTATGAGAACTGGAATTGCCATCAATTGATTAAATTAATTATATGTACTTATAAGTAATGGTTAGTATGTAACTTGTTAATAAGTGGTTAATATGGGTTTGATTAATAATTAAACTTGTTACTATATGTTATGTCTTTAATATGTCAAAGAGTAAGTCTTACCTTCCTATATACTCATTTCATCATAGTCCAGTCCTTCTTTCTCTTCTAACAAAACCATTTATATTTTTTTATTTCAAAATACATTTTACATCATGAAATGCATACATTTAAATTCTTTCAGTACTTCCAGCTCAAAAGAAAAATCAATATGGAAGTAAAAAAAAAATAAAGGAGAGAAAACCTTACAAAATTTATAACATCAGCATGTCAACCACAACAAACAAACAGTTACATATCAACATACATCTATAAATGATTCTATAAACATCTTGATCAACATGAGCATCTTCTTTTAAATGGAAAAATTTATTGTAAATTGGGAATTTTCAGCATCTCTTATACTTGCTTCATTTTCAAAGTAGTGCCTTCAGCAATTTATCCATCTCCCACAAGATGACCAAGTAGTTTGGATAATCCTTAATTTAGCAACTTTCACAATTGATAGATAAAACTTCACATAATATTTGGTAGCCATTGTATACATATATATGTGATGGTGGGAATTCACTTCCTTAGATCGTGTTCATCACCCTCTTCAAAACCCATCTGAGTTGCCTTGACCTTGCACAACAACTTTCAGCACACCTGAACCATTCTTACACTAGTATATATATATAATTTTTTTTATGTCAGCAGTGAGCACGTTATAGCTATATAATAAACAAAAAACAATTAAAGTCAATTTTAACGATAATAAACATTATTAAGTATAAATTTTCAACAGTTCTAGAATTATCAAATGCTTGATTACGTGAATAAATATCTCTTCACATATTTTATAGTGAAAAGTTCAATATAATTATAAATAAAATAAAAAAAAATCTTGGTGCCTATTATGCTTTAATCAACAGATTATAATTTATTTACTTCTTTAATTTCCATAGTTCATATAAGAGTTCAATTCTAATGGAAGCATAGTGATACTTCTCCATTTCAGTTTTTTTTCTTTCTACATATTTATATCAAATTAAACAACTTACAGTTCTATGCATCCTTGTTCTTACTTTAAAATTCTGAAAACGTTTTACCAAAATACAATAGTCAAATTATCAGAATTGCTCTCATTAAGGAATATAAAAAAGAAAATCTTGCATATAACTTTCTCTATATGTTTTTAATTTTTCCAGCCATTAGAAAAAAAAATAGTTATTTGTTATTGTTATGGTTACTGCATATGTTCTATTAGGGATCATCTCCCCTTCCCATTTTATAACACTAGATTATAAAATCGGTTTTTCTTTTTTTCTTTCTTTACAAAACTTTCTCAACTGTTTGAAGAATATCGTTTTGTCAAAGGTTCTTTTAAAATATTAATAAAATGAAATTTAGTAATAAATTTATGATTTTGTTTCAAGCATTTCCAGTTCATTATACAACAATATAATTTTATTAATACCATTATATATCATCAACTTACACTGTTCAATAAATGTATTAGCTTTATAAATCAACACATCCATGTATATATTTATGTTCAAATGCATTTAATGGTAAGGATAGGAATGAGAGTTATAGCAATCCTTACAATATATATATATATATATTACACTTATTATTTAAGTAATACTTTGGGTGAAATTTGAAAATTATAATTTCACTTTGTAATGTTATAATTGACTTCAGAACAGGTTATATTTAGCTGTTTAAGGAGGTTTATTTAAACTTCTTTCAATCAATAATTTCAATCTTTGTAGTTAAGTTGCAATATTTAGTGTCTTTATAAATATAAGAGACCATTAATGGGAGTGGGATTCCACTTCTATTGCTAAAAAGAGGTTGCCTTGACAACAGTTTGAAATTCTTGATTATTATCTATATTGAAATTGTCTAAATGTTGACTTGTTTCTAATGGTTATATATATGAATGACACATGCAAATATATATGAATAAATTGAAAATTTTGTTTACAAATATCTTTTCAACAGTCTTTTATAGAAGATCAATGAAAGAAAAGGCATTATTCACAATGTTTGCCCATTGAATAATGAAATGGTTTGGGCTATTTTCCATTTTTGTTTAGCTTCTAGTTAAGAATAATACCAGATAGTCACTGACTGACATAATGTTGTATGATTGATTGGTTTTAGCAACAGATTTTATATAAAGGAAAAAAAAGATTTAATATAAAACAATTTGTTTACTTATTTTAGATTTGAATTCAGAGTATAAGTGTGATAGAGAGGTATATTACTATTGTACTATGAAATCTGTAAAGTCTTACAAATGTGAGTATAGTTTTCAGATTCTTCCATATGTGGTTATTCATTATGATTAATAATAATAGAAAGCAACTATTTACATATTTTATTGTCAAAAATTTTAATATATACATACATTTAAATTTAAAAAATTTTAGCTAATGT
Organism: Epiperipatus broadwayi; assembly: GCA_028023455.1. Lineage (NCBI taxonomy): Eukaryota > Metazoa > Onychophora > Udeonychophora > Euonychophora > Peripatidae > Epiperipatus > Epiperipatus broadwayi. The sequence continues at coordinate 4,177,779 of JAQFVV010000062.1, forward strand.
TTTACCTAAAAAATGATTAATAAATTATGTGTTATTTTTTTATTTAAATGGAATTTAAATTTCTAATAAATCAAAAAAAATGCAGTTACCCATTTGCTTGCTATATTGTCTTTGAAATTTATTTTTAGTAACATTTTTATTAAGATATAAATTAATCTATAAAGACATATAATAATCTATCTATTAATAAATAGCAACATTAATCCATTATTTACATAATTACCTCTGTATTTGTTAGTCCAATCCAAATGTTACTCATGTGATTTTCTCTATATAAATGTATAAAACTTGCTTCATAAGAATCACCTATTGACGCTAAAGTAGCATTTTGTCTTTCACAATTTTTCTTAGCTGACTCAAAGTCCATTGTTTCTTCAACCAACTTATAACAATGGTTTTCATATTTTACAAATTCACTTCTAGACTCACATTCCTGAAACTTATTACTAGTGGAAAAAGATGAAGATCCTTAAACAAAAATAAAGAAATTTATTTAAATAAATGTATAGGTTTGTTTTAAATATGAGTAATATTTTTAACTTAGTAAAGTTTTTGTGTATTTTTTTGTTTTGTTTTATATCAGAATATCACTCATTTCAACTATTATTTCTTATGTAGAAATTAATCTAAAAAATATGAAAACAATCTTTAAAACAAAATATATTAATTATATATATATATAATATTAAAAACATTATTTACAGGATAAGTATATTTATGTTTGAGTGTGTGTTTTTTCACTCAAATGCTATATTATTAATGCTGATGATGATAATTAGCATATACAAATAAATAGTATTTATTATATGCAGCCACATGTTGATGTAGCATTATATAAGTGATGAAAACTGATTTAATTTATTAAATATATATATATATCTGACAGAAACATTTATAGAATAAAATTTTGTTAATATTGATTTAACTCATACTTAAGTAAGAAGCCAATATATAATATTTTTATACAGATGATCACATGATATTTAAATTAAATTCATTTGTTAAAGGGCATATTTTTTATTGTCATGTATTATTATTAAATTATATTTTTTGGCAGAATTTTTTGTAGTTTTAACCATTTTTAAAAATAATATGTAAATATAACTAAAAAGTAAAAAAAAAGTAATATGTATATATATATATTTAAATGATGCTTTTATATGGACAGCTGATTAAAAAGTAGAAAAATACCAAAATAACCTGTCTAAAAAACACGTGTCATTTCATTAAAGCATTTGAAGCCATAAAAATCAAAAAAGACCTCAAATTCGTTTATGAAAAGACATAACATATTTTTCAATCAGATTACTTTATTTTTCTATTTTTTAGTTGGCCATTTACAAAAAAGCATTATTTTTAAAAAAACATTTTTTTACATACTATTTAAACCTTTATATTCTTTTAATTCATTCATTCTTCTGTATTAATACTATCTCCAATAACTTATTTATGTAGTCTTTGTTAATTTTTTAAAAATACAATCTTAGCTAATTTCTGGTTACAATTTTTTTTTTTTTTAAATTAAAATTTAATTATTTTTTTTAAATTAAAAAAAATCACTTCTTTCATGTACTGTTTTATTTATGCCACATTCAATTTCCTTCTCTATTATAGATGTATTTAGGGTGAGCATATTACTTATTAGATTATATCTCAAAATTGGATATCAGTGATCAATTTTTATTTTTGCACAGACTTTTCATTGCCTATCTATTATCAGTAGTTCTTTTTTTGTATAGCCATTATCATCATCATACTTGATTTGATTTTTCTTATTATTCCTGTACTGTTCATATCAACAAATTGTATTGCTGATTTTAATTAAGTATAGGGCAACTTGATTGCAACACTTTTTACATAGTGACCATTTGCACTTTTTTCTATAATAATTGATTTTTTAAAATTTAAATTCACAAATATATTTTGATATTTGATGTCATTAGGAAAAACAAGTTAGTGCTTCTAAATTTTAAAAAGTTGGATAATCCATGATGAAGTAATAATAAAAAAAATTGCAATGTATAAATAGGGTTTAATAAGAGCAACTTACTTGGTGTGCTATAAAAATTAAGCTTAAGAAAGAAATTGATGAGAGGATAAATTAGAGGTTTTATAAATGTAGAGTGTAGGAGAGTAAAAATGATCATTTAGATAAAATAAGTCTAGAAATTACAGCAAAGGTAAAAACGTTTTTTTTTATATACAAAAAATAATGGTGAGTAAAAGAAATGATTGGGAATTTAATTAATACAAATGAATTATGAAAAATATGATGACAGAATCTATGGAAAATAAGTAAAAAGAAATATAAGGAAACTTGATTAATATTTTTAAAAAAAGTAATTATGAATTAAAATGAGGCATTTGTAAAGTATTACCTAGTGGTTTTTGGCAAACAAAGGAATAGTAATTAGTACAATTTTTAGCTATCCATTGACCAGCTCTATACTTCTGTGTTGTCATCATGCTGCAATTATTCTAAAATTATATATATATATACATACATACATACATAAAATGCTCATGAATTGGTGACGTAAACATACAAGTCAATTTTAATATATAATTATAACTACATTACATAAGAATATTTTGAATTGAGAAAAAGGTTTTGAAAATAGAATATTATGATTATAGACAATGCTTAATTATCTCTGTAGTATATATATACAAAGGCATACAAAAAATAATTTAGTGATTTTAGAAACTATTCAAAACAAAAACTTAATCAGTTTTGGTGATAGGAGTCTTTCTTTTCCCCCCTTTCTCTCTCTCTTTATATATATATATATTGTACCAGGTATGTTGATGAGGACTTCATACCGGCCTCTTAGGCAGAAAAGAACATATTCGGAGAATATGTATGTCCAAATGATAGCTATAAAATATATAACTAGCTTACATTTTCAGGACATAACTTCTTCTCTGGCTGCTGACTTTAACACCAATCATTCAAAGCACTCTTTTGTTTTGGAAGAAATATTCTGGATGCCAGTTAACTACCCAAAGAGTGAATTAACATGCTTCGAATGATGGCAAACTAACTTAGCACCTAATATTATCCCATGACTAGCTCAATCGAAACTACAACAACACTTTATGATAAAATTTACTTAATTAATGACAAAGAATCGACCGACAGATATTAAGTTTGAAAGTCAATTTATTTTAATTAACATTTATTATACTAATTTTAAATACTTTTATAAATCTTATTTAACTAACATAACACTGGTATAATGATCACACACATTTTTAATTCACACACTAGCATATATAATAAAGCATTAAATAATATTTGACATTTAAAAACACACATCAACAGTTCATCTATGTATGCTATAGAGTTCATATTATTTGACTCTGGGAGGTTTCAAACTAATGCAATGGCTACTTTAGAAATGAGAATAAGAAAAATGTTATTACCTAGGATTTTGAATGTGGAATCCTTCTTGCTGTTTGCTGTGAAATTTATTTTTATAGAGGGCTTTGTTTTCTTCCTGGTTGCTGCTTCTAGTGAGAATACTTCCAGCCAGCTGGGACATTTTCTTGAGGAGTTTTATTATTATTCATTGGCACTATTCTTGGAGACAGTTAAATATTGATGGAGGATTTTCAGTTGTTAGGCAAACATTATCCATTTCCAGGCAGGTTGGATGTTCACTGGACTCAGGCTAGAGAAAGTCGTATCATTTCGATGATTAGCATTGCATTATCAGCTGATTGATTGACTGATTTAATCTCAACTGTTCAATCTCAACTGCACAATCTAAACTTTCAATCTCAATTGATTGTCCGATGAAAAACTGGACTACTTATACTTGAGGCCTGTTGTCATTTTGATGCCCACCAGCAATATCTGTTTTCGAAATTCCTTCCTTGTTTTTTAATTGCATTTCTCGATAAGCTTTTAATTAGGTGTTTTCATTTAGTAACCACCACAAACTTATTGTTGTTGTTTTTTGTTTAATGTAATAGCCATCGCAAAACTTGTTGTTTGATAGATTTTTAACTTAGTAGCCATTACTGAGTGTTTTTAATTTTTTTAACTTTCATTTATTTCATTTTAACATGCGCGTATTTATGCTATGTTTACAATCGCATATATATATATATATTGCTACAAGCTTATATTAATTCAGCATTTACACACACATATTTTATTCTAATAAACTCAATATTAGTTTGAAGATTACTTTTTCTTTCTTTAACTCAAAAGAGATATTTTTTACTTATTTGAAGATCAACTTCTTTTAATTTTCCTCATAACTATTAATTAATTGCTTTTTTAAAGAAAAAACTCATTATAAACTTCTTTTATAAACTTTTAACTTGCCGTTTCTAAAGCAAACCCCCTTCCCCCTTTTAATTAATTAATTGTAACTTTTTTTTCAAAAAACTCTTTGACTTTTAATTTTACGTTTTCGAAAACAAACTGCAATAAAAAACTTTTAAACTTTTACATACTATTTTCTGTTAACGAACTGTATTTTATTTTAATAATGTTTAGACAAAATTATTATATGTACCAACCCGATATTGGTACAATATATATATATTGTAGCTTTTTGTAAATAACTACAATTAAAAGTAAGACAATACTAATTTTGCTTAGGCTGAGATATAAAAAGGGTGAAATTAAATTCTGGCAATGAGGATAAGGGTGTGTAAATGCCCTCATTTCTAGATATTTTACTTGTTTTTGCTAAAAACATGTTTTACAGTTGTATCAAAAATAAAATAAAATGTGTTTATTATCAAAAAAAACAAATCAGAAAAACTAAAATTAAATATTAAACAGAGTTATCACTTTATTAAAATTAATTATTGTTTGTTATTGAAATGAATTCAAATGTTTAAAAGCAAAATATTTTCTTTCCCCCTTTTTTTATCTCTCTTTCTTGCTTTTTTTTTTTTTTTAAAAAAAGTTGTTTGTTAAAGAATATGTAATTTAAGATTGATGAATTAAAAGAGATAGGTAATTTTGGAGGTAGACCATGTGAGATTAAGTAAAACATTTTTTGAAAACAGTGACAAAATTAGCTCAAATAATTAATTTAAATTAGAATATGTCTTTCTAGCAGAGTGAATGCAGGGATTTATAACAGATCACTATAGCATTAAAAAAATGTCATTGAATAAAATAAGATTAGCTGTAATCTTCCATAATGAAATTAATATGGCAAGCTATATATGTGCATGTGAGAGATGAATACTCTATATTGTTTAAAAAACTATGGAAATGACTAAACACACCAACAACTCATGCTTCTTCACCATGAGGGCCTAATTCACTTTTTACGCATCCTCATCTTTATCCTAAAATGTAATTCCACAAAAAAGTTATAAAATCTTACATCATTGATGTAAGTAAAGCAGTTATTAACTTCCTCTAAACTTCTTCCCAATGAATAGATTTATCCTGTACCAAAATAATAATAAAAGAAAAAAAAGATATCAGTGCTTTTTCTTTCTGAGAAAAGTAATAAAAAAAAAATTGACAATAGTATATAAGGAAAAAATGTGCTTTTAATAATTGATTTGAAATATTAATTGAAATGTAAAGTAGATTAATATATTTATATAAAAAAAAATATTGAAAAAGCAAAATTTTATGACTGAAAATAGACATAAGTGGTAACATTAATGAAGAAACTGGGCAAGAATGTTTTGATATATATCATGTGATAGAATAATAATATATTAAATTATGAACTAATATTTATTTAATTGTGATTGCTACTATTTTATTGTATACTATGTTTTTATATTATATTTTGCTTTAAAGTAAATATATATTTGTTTATCTCTGATAATGTGAAAATGAATATACATTTTTTATGAAATTTATTTGATTATCAATTCTTTTTATTATACAATCATAATTAAAATTATTGATGAGACATGTAGAATGGGAAAGAGGGGAGAGGAAAAATCTTTTAGTTTAAAGTATTGAGAAACAGAAGGTAATGGAAATTATTAAAAGCCATGATATTAAATACCTAATCAATGATATTTTATTTGTATTCAGAAATTTTCATAAATTTCATTATTTATTAAGACAAAGCATTTATACTGTTTGTACTGCTGGAAACAAATTATTGTTAAGTTTAAAACTTTAGCCTTTGTTTCAATACCCATTCTTGAATATTCTTCACTTCAATAAGACATTGAAAATTAAACAATTAATATATCATCATTAAGTCTGCAAATTACTGCACATTACATATGAATCTTGGTTAATTGTACCGTCTAAAACAAATAAATATCTTTTAAACAATATTCACAATTTATATGTCATTATACAGATATAGTTATAGTAGAGATATATGTCTAGATAATTAATAATGAATAGAAAATGTTACTGCTGGTTGACTGACATTTCAGTAATAGACTCATAAACTGACACAGTGATTCATTATGCTCATTACCAATGTTTGAATCGGAAATTCATATTTAAAATTTCTATTACATTTGCTCTCTAACATGTGTACTGAATAATATAGAATCCGTATTTATTCAACATAATTAATACTGAATAATAGATACAAATTCAGAGATAAAAAAAGATTATTGCATAAAGGAACAAGAAATGCAGGAATGAATAACAGGCTATCTAGTGGAGCATAATAATAGATAGATAAGTAAAAAAAAATTAAAAAAATGAGATAGGCTAGAAAAAATATATTAGGAAGGAGTTGATCATAAATAAAGAAATAAAAGAGCTTATTATTGAGATGAGAGATAAACATTATTGATTAATGATTCAAAAAAGAAAAAAAATATATACACAAATGATTACAAGAGCAAAATACAAGCTCAAGATATGGAAGAAGAAAAAGTATTGATGCTAGAACAGATGGAGACCAGAGAGACAAATGCAGCAGTAAATGTAAGCATTTAGGAAGAACAGGCTGAAGAAAAATAGAAAGCCAAAAAAATATTGCTGCTAAGATGGTGGTGGTGATAGATTTATTCACAGGAATATTAAAAAAAGAAAATGGAACAGATTTATCATTAAATAAAGACTATGGCTGGTCAAATGAAAAACTTGAGACAATAAAAGCCAAAAAGGAAAAAGGTCTGGTACAATAAAGAATATGGCTAGACAAATAGAAAACCATGCGGAATATTTTTTCAAAAAAGTTATAGATGACCAAAACCAGCTGAAAAAAAAAATTATAAAAAGTTTGTAGACAGTATTGTGGAGCTTGGGTGATAAAAATCCACCAAGAAATGAAACAGAATAAAGAAGAATAGGATAGCAAGATAAACCAGTTACAGAAAAAAGTCAATGGCCTGAGAAGGCAGATCAAAAAATCCAACTTAAGAAATGAGAAAAAAAAAATTGACAGAATAGAGAAATTAGAAGCAAATGTAGAGAAAGTGAATAGGTAAGTGGACTGGTTGCAATCTCCCCAAAACAATAGGCATTACATTTATAGTAATAAAAAAACCAATTTTTAAAAATCAGGTTATTTCAAGGAATGTGGCTTAAACATGACTTTAACATACAAATAGTTCCAGAAGATAGTTTAGCTTAAACCCAAAGCTAGAAGAAACAGAACTCCCAATAACCTGTAGTTAGAGAAAACAAAGCTCACAAATGTCTATAACCATCCATCATCAGGTTTGGTAAGACTTTTTTTGTTTACCCAACTATGTAGATTTAATGAATTCAAGAAAGCTTTAATGAACTCTACAGAGATGATGATTACCAGGAAGGAATCAAACAGATTGTCACAAGAAAAGTGCAGCCTGGTGAACCATGCATTCCATTGTTTAGAAGACAAGTGGCTAAGTTGAGAACACTAATAGCTAACCCACTATTAAAATCACTGATAATAAGAATCATAAGGCATTGCTTTCTAAACCATATTGAAAGGGTGATAATTGACACTATTAAATAGTTTTCTAAGCTGCTGCAATGCATTTGATAGCAGCAAATGTGCAATCTAAACTTCAACAAAAAATAATGTATAAAGGGGTAAGGTTCCATGGATCTACATCATACAATATGGAAAGAGAGAAGCGATATCATGTATGAAAGAAGTAAAAAAAAGATCAACTGGCAGTTCAATTACAATACAAGTAACCAGTCAAACTACAAATTAATTACACATTAATAAAAATAAATACTATCATCAACCAGACAATCAACCTCAATCACATATAGTGAGGTAAAGTTATACTTCCAGCACAAAATAAAGAAAAAAGGTTATGATTCAAAATGAAGTAGAAATAAGAAGTTTTAGCAAAAAGTTCATCTCACTTGAGCTGTCTTAAATTTCCTTAGTTTTCAAGGAGGGAAAGGAGTCAGAGGAAGAAACTGAGTGGTAGTCCAAAGGTATGTGAAACATCTAAGTGATGAGTGGTGAAAATATGGAAGATTCGGCAGTTTGCAAGGAGAATTTAAATTCAGTGTTTTGATTCAACATGGCCACTAGAAATAGTGATGCTTCAGCACAGAAGAGAATAAGAAAATTTTCAAATCTTTCAAATGTCACTCTTTCATTGATGAAAATGTTGAAAGTTCATCTCACAATGATGATAGCTTTGTTTTAAAAAGTGTTGCTAACAAAAATTTGATTAAAATCAGTCAAAATCTTCATTGAGGCTGACAAAATTGTTTCTAGCAACATTCTTTTAGAGAAGAAAATTTTTTTTGTCTACTCTCAAACTAGAGATAATTCAAATGTTTTATCCATAGAAAAACTTTAATGATCAATCCAATATGCAGAAGAGGTACAATAATCAGTTTATGCTTGTTGATAATTCCCAAACTCATTCTATACCACTAGAGGCCGATAGTGCTGCTATAATGGAAAAATTCTTACCTAAAGAGAAAAACATTGACAGTTATAAAACAAAAGATAATCTTAGTGACAATTCTAGTATAAAAGATATTTATGGTGATTCTATGACAACAGAAGCTTCTATTACTCCTCTCCTCCATTAAACAACACTATTCATCAATCCACTAACCCCAATGTTATCATTTATGCTAGGATTGTTAATAATAATAATCGGCAAAAAGGAATTCATCTGCAAGCAGAAGATATTCAGGACTCCTTGATCAATCTTATGAACTGTGGCATGTCTGAAGTGAATGATTTTGGACATGAGGCCCATAACAGCTTATCTATGAGTGTTGGAGGTTCACTGAAGACCAATTCCTCAAACGTACCAATAATAACTTAAATAAATCTATACCTGATCTATTGTATAAATCATGTTTGCACTATTCCAATGAAAGAACCCTCATCCTTTCCATCACTAACAATAAATGTTCCTTATTCAAATTTCCAGCAGACAAGTTTTACAGCTTAATTAAGGGAATCACAGAAGGAGTGCACAAAGATCTTGGCACTTCCAAATGACTGCTATTGAGTGGTTGAATTCAAATCATGGGGAGAAAAGAATAATTTCAAAAACAATATCAGGACCATTCGCCCAGTTGAATTGGCAGGGAAAATGTTTAATTGATTTTAAAGAGAAAGATCTATAAGAAATGTTGGGAAAATATGGGACAGTCTCAAACTTCTGCTATTTAATAGAGAGAAAGATTGGGGGTCAATTCTCTCAAACACTGCTGTATTTAATTTAACCATTAAAGGCAGTCAGTCTGACTGATAATTCCGACCATCATTTCACAACATGGTGCACCAATGATTGTGTCCTTTGTTGGTGTCCACCTCCACTGATTTTATTGTCTAGCAATAACTCATTTAATTAAGGACTGTAAAGTTAGGATTTGTGGTTTATGTGGCATTAAAAGAAACAATTCATAAATGTCGCAGGACACTTGGGAGTGCAAATGTGTTGGAGTTACTTATGGGATCTCATAATAATACTAAGCAGAAGCTTGCTGATCCCCAATGATGTGTCTAGAAAGCAGCCTTCTTCTGGAAGCACTGGGCTTATAGAGATATAAACATGTACAGAATGTATTGAGTTGGTTGAAGATGAAAGTTCAAAGGAGGTCATCCACCAAGCTAGAATGCCTCAAATGGATTCCTGGAGTGATGAAGCAGTCAACACCATATTTTAAATCAATTGGTATGAAAGTGGTCAGTCATGAGAAAAGCCACATTTCTGATGAAGAAAATCTAAGACTTGGTTGTGATTATAATGCAGGAAGATCATGAACAAAGGGGAGTGAGTCAAAAATCTGGAACTATCTTCTGGGTCAGATGGTTTTACTTTAAATGAGGGACAAAGTGCAGCAACTTGCCTATCTTCAAATGATGGTGTTGAAATTAAAATTGGGAAGAAGGAACAGAAAAAGAAAAGAAATTGGAAGACTGATACAAATAGCAATATGGAGATGGATATTCAAAATGAAATGCCAACTGAATCCCACAACAAGTCAAACTGCCAGGCTCAGAAGAAAAGAAATAACACAAAAAAGCTAAATCAGAGTGGCAGATCAGTTCTGGAGACAATGAGTTGCCAGAGCAAAGGAATAATCATAAAAATGGATTGTCTTTGAGAATTCAACCAAATAGGAAAAAAAATCTGATAATTGTTAAGAAGAGACAGAGAACTAGAGTTGATTCTTATACTGACAACTTGTGGGAAGAGGGAGAAAATGGCACAATGGAAAAATAAATAGCTCATGAGGGCATATCTTGTCCAAAGCTGCATTGGGGTTTGGAAGATGAAAGGTTCCCAGTTTGACATTTTCCTTAGTAATTCAGGTGACCTGATGACTTCAGGGGTCTTGTGGGTATGTCATATAATAATGGATTCAATGTTTAGCCATGAGGTTTTGATTAATGCTTCTGGTTCTCCTAGGGGCCCTGGCCACAATGATCAATAAGTTATGTTGATCTTTTTGGGTTTTCTGAATTTACTCTTCCCTTTATTAGTCTTCTTCTAAAATACTTATTTCAATCATTGGGATCAATGTCAGGGGCTTAAATTCCCTGACAAGATGACACACCATTAAAAAATGGTATAATCTTAATATGTCACAGATCACCTGTATGGTGGAGACAAAAATTAGTCAAATGTCTAGTTACAGAATTGGGTCATTTTTTATTCCCTTGGTTACTTTAAACATTCAAACTCTCTCAGCATGGCCAAAAGTGTTGCAATATCAGAGCCCAATATCAGAACTCTTTTGGAGTTCAAAGTCATTTTTGTTGATTCTAATTGTATTATCATTGATATGCATTATGGCAGACTTTATTTTAATCTGGTCTAACTGTACTTACAAAGCAATGAGACATTAATCAGGAAAATCTTAGATACTATTAACTTATTCACTGCTCCAAACTCCTCCCCCTGTTGATTTTGGGGGATTTTAACCTGAGTTATGAATGATTTAATCACAAATATGTCCATTTGCTTAATAAGGAGATCATATGTGGTACAGGTGCTTTACATTCATCAGAAACATCATAGACACTATTAACTTATTCACAGCTCCAAACTCCTTCCCCCTGTTGATTTTAGGGGATTTTAACGAGTTATGAGTGATTTAATCACCAATATGCTCATTTGCTTAATAAGAAGGTCATGTGTTATAGGGGCTTCTTTCCTCCAGAGGCATTCTCCTATTATACCTGTAGATGGAGGATCCTTCTAGATCTCCTTTATTACATGCCAGACCTACACTTTCAGCTGAATGTGGTGCTAAGGTTGGTCAGTTTTTCTGACCACTTGGCATTACATGATGACATTGAGATGGATGATAGGCCTCTGACTGTATATGGGTTCAGAAGTACTATGAGGTTGGTGAATAAACATTTTATTCCTATAGGTCTCATTTCTAAAATTTATATATATTTGTTTAAAATCAACATTTTGAACTTAGGCCCCTTTCAGTCATGGACTGCCTTCCTTGAAGTGGTACAAGCTATTATTAAAATTCACTTGGAACTCTCCTGGCACAGTAAAATTATTGCTTGAGCTACATGATATTGCAAATAAACTGGACTTACTCTCTGACAGCAGTCACAGTGTTGATGAAATTCTATGACTGAAGGAACATTACCAAAACAGTCAAAGTGCTTTGGCAGAGCATATAGCCATCAAGCATAATTGTAGGTTCCTTGGAAACCAGCACTGTTGGATCAGAAGTTATTTGAGGTGAGTGCTAGAAGGAAAAATGAAACAAATTACCCCCTCATTAATTGTCCTTGGTGGGCAGTCATATATCAGGAATGCTATGATCCTGGTAATCGATAATTACTTCATCTCCAGGTTGCAGAGTCAAGATATAGCTATTAGTAGAGCTGAGTGCTGGGTAGATTGCTCATCAGATCATGGAATCACTAATCAAGATATCATTGGAAAGCTTAGATTATTCCTGGAGGGGCTCCACCCTGGTCTACATGCAAATCCAAAGTTCCTCCTATTACACCTGAGTTATGGGTGCTGGAAGGAATCCTCTTATCAATTGTCCTTGGTGGGCAGTTATATATCAGGGATGCTATGATCCTGGTAATTGACAATTACTTCATCTCCAAGTTGCAGAGTCAAGATATGGCTATTAGTATAGCTGAGTGCTGGGTGGATTGCTCATCAGATCATGAAATCACTAATCAAGATATCCTTGGAAAGCTTAGATCACTCCTGGAGGGGGCCCACCCTGGTCTACATGTGATTCCCAAGTTTCTCCTATTACACACCTGAGTTATGGGTGCTGGCAGGTAGAATGAAACAAATTAAACAAATTATCCCCTCATCAATTGTCCTTGGTGGGCAGTCATATATCAGGGATGCCTATGATCCTGGTAATCAACAATTACTTCATCTCAGAGTTGCAGAGTCAAGATGTGACTATTAGTAGAGCTGAGTGCTAGGTGGATTGCTTATCAGATCATGGAATCACTAATCAAGATATCATTGGAAAGCTTAGATCATTTTTGGAGGGGGCCCACCCTGGTCTACATGTAATTTCCAAGTTCCTCCTATTACACCTGAGTTATTTTGTTGTGCCAATCATCTTGGGAGTCATCAATGAGCTGGCAACAGGGTGTAGGTCAGGTGAGGATCTGTACCCAGTCTCGCTAGTACCCTTTTTAAAAAAAAAACATAGTTTACCCTCTGAGCTCTCTAGTTTTTGGCTAATTTTTCTGATGCCTCTGGTCATCAAGATTGTTGAGTCACTTCTTAAGGACCACATCCAAAATACAAATTTTATCCAAAATTTGTCTGCTGCACAGTTTGCAAAAAAGGAATATCTACTACCAATGCTGTCTGCTTGTTCAAGATTGTACTTAGCATGTGAGGCAATGTAGAAGTGTCAGGCCAATCACCACTGTCCAACTAGACATCAGGCAGCATTTGACTCAGTGATGACTGATCTGCTCATTGAGGTACTTAGGTGTTATATGGTCTCCGAGGCCCATCTTTCTATAATTGAAAATCATCTTAGTAATAGAGATTCTCATCACTTTGGATGGAAAGGTGGTACCTGGCTTTTGTCTGAATCTCTCTATCCCACAGGGCTCCCCATGCAGTACTCTTTTGTTCAGTATTCATCATCCTGCTACTGGTTAGACTTGACAGGGACCTTCTGGATATTTATATTCCAAACCTGGGAAAAGCAGTCTAGTTTCTCACATATGTCAATGACATCGTGATATTCCTTTCATTGGAGAAATATATTCCTGGTCTTAGAGAAAATAATGGACTGGTATTCTGAGAACTATGACGTCAGCTTTAATCAGGAGAAGTCTGCAACATATTGGTTATTGACCATCTAATTTTCTGGCCATGCCACAGAAGTTTTTTGGTTTTCCCCTTATGCTTTCTACAAGAGATATGAGAATTTAGGTTCAAAGAAAACTACTCAAGGCAGTCAAAAGCATAGTCTATTCAATTTTAGTGATCTACCTGTCATTGGTGGTAAAAGTGGCACTACTTAATATGCTAGCCTCCCTGAAGATAAATTATTTCATGCCAGTATTAGTGCCAACTAAGGTTTCCAGGCGAAGGTTAACTCTGTGCTCTCAACTCTTCTGGAAGAACTAAGTTGTCATGATAAGCCGCAAAAGGATGTGCCAACCCAGAAAGGTTGATGGGCTTGCCCTTCACTCTGTTCAAACCTTTCTGTATCAGAGTGCTCATAATCTTTTGGTTGGGCTAAAAGAATGATTTACACAGCTATTTTTCATTCTTTAATTTCCCTCACTGATTCACTGCCACCTACAGATAGGCCCCTCCCTTTAAAACCACTGGCTTGGCTGAAGAGGCTTGTTGTATTGGTTAAGGGGCAGGAATTGGATTGTTGTTGGCTAAATTGAAATACTGGGATATCCACCAATTGCTTTACTCTACCACAGCTGCTCCTCATGGCTTCTTGGGACTTTTGAATAATCTGTTAATTAGGAAATTCAAATTCTGGATGTTGGAGGAAGATATCTGGATTTTGTCATAAAAGTTAACTTGATTGCACTCCCCACTAGTGAATTCTTAGTCATGAGGAGAGGCTTTGCCAAACTAAATTCGGTTTGCCAGATGTGCAATTGAGAAAGTGCTGTATCTATTCTTGGTTGTGTGGTATTAAATAAATGCAGAGCAATACTCAATGGTTCCTACAAACAAAGGATTTTAGCCTGAATTAATGCCTTAAAAACTGGAGTCTTCAGAATAATTAGACTGTCAATCACGATGAACTATATAGTCTGGACAATGAGATACCATCTTTTATTCAGAAAGAGTAACAATAACTTACATAACAAACTTTTGTGCAAGATCAGGACTATCAGGAAGAGGGATCATTTAATCTCACCTGAAAGAATCTATAATGGTACCTTGCAGCTGGTGGTATTGCCAGAATAATTTTTGCTTCAGTGCTGTAGGGGCTTCCTTCATAGTCTGTCCAGAAGTCACTATACATAAGCTACTAAGATAGCTCTGGCCATGGTTAGGTGTGCCCATTTTGGGCAATTGATAGTCAAAGGATTAGCCCTCCCATAATGTTCAGAAGGCTGGAGTCTGTGTATTATTGCCTTGCTCATGTTTTGTAAAGTAAAGATGCCAAACTCTTTCTGAAAAGAGTGCATCTGCTTCAAACTGTCTGAATGCTCATCATAATTCAAGACAATTTGTTCAATTTTTTCCTTTGTATTTGCTTTATTATTTATTCCTTGTATTCATAGGGAATAAAGTTACTTTTGAAAATAAAATAAAAAAGAAGGATGATCTTTTCAGAGATAGAAGAAAGTTTTAACTATTGATAAATACTTAAGTTGTACTTTCAGTATTGATGGGATGGAGAATAATGTCATTAGCCTGAGAGCATAATGTGTTCAGGATACTCCATAGAGTAGCACTGCATTTACCCATTTTAAAGTTTATAAACAAGGTTTAATGTTTAACTTTTTTCTATTATGGCTGCTTACCATAGATAGTACTATATTATGAACCACTAGCTTCTAAACCTCAGAAATCCTCATAAAAACTGCCAAAGATTTTTTTGTATTCTGGATTTTAAATGGCTTATGGTGCTTAAAATTACATAGCTCTCCTTGTGTATTCATGCTTCAGTATGTACTTGCGACTCATTGATTAAAATTTGCCTATCCTAAAGTTGTGAGTTTGCATTTATATGATTCTAAATGTTAAAAGCCAGTTGAATTTGAATAATTATAATTATGACTACCAGTTAGTCAAAAATATGCTAAGCATACTATTTAGATGTATCTAGCATTTATGTTTTCAAAGCATTGAACAAACATTTATTAGAATATGCTTTGTATATATTATTTATTGAAATAAAAATAAAACAAACTAACACAAAGATAAATAAATGAAGACTGCATGATCAAGTAATTACTGTTAGCAAGGGAACTCTTAAATAGCTTAAAAGAGCATGACTCTATCTTATAAGGCTGAAAAAAGAGAAAACAGCTAAATGGAATGATAATTACAGATAAAATTAAAAGTGAAACAAAACTAATTGAGACTAACATACATAATGAAACATAATTCAGCCTAATTTTACTCCCCATAACTATAAATTAAAAAGACAATAATAGTAATGTTTAGGCTGAGGTATAAAAAAAGTATATTGAATTCTGATCATCATGATAAAATGGATCAATGTGCTCTCTTTTAGTAGTTTTATTTCTCTTTCTTAAAAAACACATAATTGTATTCAAGAAAAAATAAAGCTGAGTAAAATTTGCTCAATGTGAAAAAAAATAAATCAGGGTTAATAAAATTAAAAATATTAAACTGAAAGTTATCAATTTATTAAAGTTAAATGTGCTATGTTTCTAAAACAAATTCAAATTTTTAAAGACAATATATTTTTCCCCTCTCTTTTTCTTGTTTTTTTTTTTAAATTGGTGTTGTTAAAGAAAATATAATTAAAAATTGACTAATTAAAAGAGATAAGGAAATTTTTGAGATAGACATCTTGACATAAATGAAAACATGTTTTTGAAAAGTATTTTTTGAAAAACAATGAAGATTAGTTATAAACTGACAGAGATAAATAATTTAGATTAGAACATGTCTGTCTAGCAAGTGAACACAGAAATTTAAAGATTACCATAAAGGACTTCATCATATAAAGTATCATTGGCCTCACCTTCAGACAAGCTAAATAAAGTGAACTATATATTTGCCAGTGGGAGAAGAATGCTCTCAATAATGTAACAAGAAGAGATCAAAAACAATATATGGATGAGAACAAACAGGTGTTACTGACCTCATTAAAAAAATTAAACGACTTAAGTGGAGTTGGGCTGGACATATTGCTAGAAGAGATGATAATAGATGGACAATTGTAATCTTAAACTGGATTCCAAGAGATTTAAAAAACCCAGAAAGAGACCATATGTGAGATGTATGGATGGATGAAATAAGAAAGTATGCAGGAGTGATGTGGAGAAGAGAAGCTAAAGATCGGAGAAGATAGATTGAACCTGGAGAGACCTTTATCCTGCAGTGGATTGATAATGGTTGATGATGATGATAATGCCAGAATGAATGATAATGAGCAGAAAATGTTACTGCTGGTTGGCCAACATATCAGCAATAGATTCATGAGCAGATAAAGCCATTCAGTATATTCCTCCTTAATTTTTAAATTGGAGTTTATGTTTACATCTTGTTATAATGTATAAATATTGAACATTAGTTACCACTAAAAGTTTTTGAAAAGATGATGTGCAAAGCAATACAAACTAATTTTAGGAACATAATTATTTGATTGCTGTCTGGTGCTGGCCTATTCATTGAAGCCAACAAATGGACCTCTTTATATGATACAATATTATTGATTGATTGATTAGAAAGATTTGCTTGACCCATAGTTTATAAATAGTTATATATAGTACTTATCAAATGTGAAACAAAATGTACTATATCTGGATGGAGAGACTGAAAAAAGCTACAGCTTGTCCCGAGGAACTGTGAAAAATCTTCAAATTCTTGATAATTATTAGACACCCTTAGATCTTTACGGAATGCAATAGAATAGTAGTAATAAAAACTCAATTAAAAGCTGTCATGGAATTAAATTTTGAGAACTGATGTCATTTACTACAAATAAAAGTTAGGAGAAACTTCATTATTAAGATTTAAAATAATAAGTTCTATCAAGAGAATTTGAATAAGATTGAGTATATATAAAAAAGAATTAGTTATTTTTCAACTGATAATTTGATCATAATAAAACTTGTAAATACAGATTTAAATTTGACTATAAAAACATAAAAATTATACAAATTGAACGGTGCCATAATAAACGTAAAATAAAAGAAGCTATATTAATTTCAAGAAATCATCACATGTTAATTAATTGTCAATCATCAAATATTAAAATAACATAATTGTGGGAGAACTGAATTGATTTATGGGAGTTATGAAATGATGTCTCGTTTTAATTATTCAACGTTATATAGATGACAAAGACTAAAAGGAATATAGTCGAACTTCATTAGGTTAAATTTATATGAATATTGCTGTATTTAATATATATATATATAAATGCGTATATTACACACATACATACATATAATAGAGTAAAAGTTATTTTTTAGCTGATAATAACGAAAAAAGGAAATCCTTGAAATAAAATCGCTTAAAAAAATTACAAAATTAGAAAAGATGCCAGAAAGCTGTGTTTTAAGTACAATTTTTTAAAAAATAAAAATTTAAATTCATAAACATATGTGTAAAACTAATAGTTTTAATGAATATTTTTTTTATCATCAAGTAAAAAACTGCAATCATAATGCCTATCTTGTTTTAAAAATAAGCAGAAAACAGATATTGTATAAATTTTAATCTTGTATAGCATTTTAAGGCTGATTGACTGTTTGCATAGACATCTAACCTAAATTGCACAAAATACATCCATGTATAGAATAAATAAAACATATCTTCTGGGTCTTCTTGCTTAGAATATATCTTGGTTTAAAAAGCTTAAATCTAGAAATAAGAAATAATTAGTAAAACAGCACTTTAAAAGTAGGTGAAAAGAAATTTTAGCAATCATATTGAAAAATATCTCTAATAAAATTAACCACTACACAATTTTTTTTTTTAAAAATAACAATGACTTTATGGGTAAAAAGTCTTAAGATGCCAGCATATAAGATATATAACATTTGAGACTACTATGAAAGCCATCCTAGTATTGTAGTGTGACTCCCACGCAAAACATATAGATTAATCTCATCCTAAAAGAAATCATCCTAGTTATTTTCTCTTTATTGTTAATCTGCTTTTCACATAGTCATATTAATAAAGAAAACACTTTTACACCAAACAATACCAATAGAAGATAATTTTCTGACTCTTAACACAGCTGAAAAATCTTGAAAGTTGACACAATCAT
Source organism: Epiperipatus broadwayi (assembly GCA_028023455.1). Classification (NCBI taxonomy): domain Eukaryota; kingdom Metazoa; phylum Onychophora; class Udeonychophora; order Euonychophora; family Peripatidae; genus Epiperipatus; species Epiperipatus broadwayi. The sequence goes on from JAQFVV010000062.1 coordinate 4,196,587, forward strand.
TTTGAACACTCTAATACAATGATAAATAAAGTTAAATCTTTCCATTTCAAAGAAACCAACTCTCTTGAAAAGGTTTTTGCAATCACTTGTAATCTCCTTACTCTCAAATTGAATTTCTTTATCTGTGCTAAACGAAAATTTTCTGTGTTTATTGCATTAGTGTATAAAAAATATTCCCAAAAACTTTTAGTAAAGTTATTCTATCAATTCAAAATAGCAACATTTAGTAATTATCAAAGGAAAGACATTACTTTTTTTTTTTTTTACCATTATCATAATAATAATGTTAACAATGAAAAGAATAATATATAACAAAACAATTTAATAATATAATTTTGTATTAATAGCAGTGATTCTGTCTCTGACATTAGAATAGAGCAGGGGTCCCCAAATTGGTCAATATGACATTGAGAGGAGTTGATTCAGACTCGAGGTCGAGGTCGATGGAAAAAGTAAATTAAAAATCACTAATATAAGAAATAAATAAATTATAATTTAATTTTAAAATTAATTTGATGCTATTATGTATATATAAAGAAAAAAAAAGTTCATTGTGCTTTATATTTGTTATAAAATGTAAATAATCGAAATGAAATCAGCTGCAGTAGTGTTCAGTTGAGTTGCTTATTAAAGATTATAGTTAAAAATGGTGTTTTTATTTTTAATGGGCTTTTTTTACATATGAGTAAAAAAAAGTTTGAAGTGGAGTTAGAGATTTCATTTTGAAGTTTTTAGTCTTCCATATATATTACTTTTTATAAATCTTAATATTCTAAGATATAAGAATAATACTTTTTAGTCATTTCTAAATTTTAAGATATACGATTTAGTAATTCATTATTTCGACGTAATAAAATTGTGGCCAAATTTATTATTGAAGTGGGAATGTTTTTATTCGATTTACATATATTTCGGTATTTCCAATTCAGAGAATGTATTATTTGCTTCATTTTCAATGAATGTTGAATTAACATAAAATTCAAAAAAGTCGGGAAATGTTTTAATTAAATTATTTTTGATTTAATTACCTTTAAATGAATGGTTGTTTATCTTCGGATTTCAAAATAAATTATAGTGTGAGATTACTTTTTGCAATGGCAGCTTCACATTCTAAAAAGAAATGTAGATAATATTCATTGGAATATTTGAACTTTTGGATTTATTCCTCTATTAACAAATGAATCAAAACCTACGTGTCTTTTCTGTGAAAAAACTTTTACTAATGACACAATAAAACTACTAAAAATGAAAGATCATCTCCAAAGATTTCATCCTGATAAGAAAAATAAAGATTGAACTTTTTTAAAAAACTGAAAGAGAAACATACACACTGACCAAATATAAAATCTTTTATGAAAGCACCTGTTTAAGCTGATAACGTGCAAGGATTAACAGCTTCTTATAATATTTTTTTAATATAACAAAAAAAAGGGAAAAACATATACATTTGCAGATGAGATTGTTATTCCCACAAATTAACAAGTAATTGAAAATATAATGAAAAAAATCTCTGGTACTGTTTTAAAATGTTTGTCACTGAGTGTGAATATCTTACAAAGGCTTCTTGCAGAAAAGGCTGAAGATGTAGAAAAAACTCTACTATCAGAGCTCATACAAAGTAAGTTCTCCACCTAAATAGATACATTCACTTTTGGTAGTTCTTCCATTCTTATGGCTTCTGTAAGATATTTTAATAAAATCAAACCTCAAATTATTGACAAATTTTTATTTGCAAAATATCTTGAAAGTGAGAGAACAGAATTGACAGTTTTCCAGTCGATTGTAAAAATAGTTAAATAAGTACGATGTTCAATTTACTAATATAACAGCAGTAGCAACAGATGAAACATTGGCAATGGTAGGCCATTAATGAGATTCACTACATTTCTTAAAGAAAAAGTTCCCTGTGTATTCACTGTGTATTGCACAAGTACCATCCAGTATCAAAATCTCTCGGTGAATTGTTGCATGATACTTCAAAAGTGTGTATTACATCTATTAATCGAATTAGAGCTCATCCTCTTAAATTGTGATTGCCAACCAAACTTTGTGAAGAAAGTGATGAATTATCAAACCAATTAATTATTCTTGCATACTGAAGTAAGATAGTTGTCTAGTGTTGTAAGTTTACAAAGAGTTGTTTAACTCAACTTTAGAGTTTTTTTAACAGATGTTAATTGGTTTTTGAGTGATGAAGTGAGGAAAAACAAGAATAATATTTTTTACTTGATGGACTTAGTTTCAAAATTTAATAATATCCAGAATCATCTACAAGATAAGGTTGTCATGATTATTCAAGCTTGGATAATTCTTTCAGGCTTCATTTGTTTAAATCTTCTTTGTTATGAAGAGATTTTCAGTATTTTTCACATCTACAGTAATTGAAAATAAAAGATGAAGATTTGGAAATATACACAAAGCATCTTCAAAAATTGAGTGATGATTTAAATTGTGCTTTGAGGATTTAGAAAACATGCACAACTTAGATTGCGTTATAGTGCCATTTTCAACAGAAATTAAAAACATTGAATATAACTCACAAGATAAATTTATTGAATTGTCAGTTGACATTAAAGTTAAGATACTTTTTAAAAATATGACCTTAAATTACTTTTGGATGAACATAAATATTATATCAATATATCTCAAACTTTCTGAAATGGTACTTCCATTTTTGACTTCATTTCGAATCTCATATATGGTTACAGCTGTTTTTAGACATGTTAATTCTATCTTAACAAAACAGAGAAATAAGTTAAATATAGAATTCTGTGGGAATATAAGGCTAAAACTCACTAATCTTAAACCAAACATTATTAATGTTATCAAGAGTCACCAAGCACACCCATCACACTGACAGTGTCACTCAATTCTACTAACTTAATAAAAGTTTTATTATAATGCATTTCATTAAATTCATAATTAAAAAATAATAAATACTGTAAAATAAACAATCAAAAAATCAGATTAGTGTTGTTTTTTATTTTATCATAATTAAATAATATTAAAGTAGAAGTGGTCAATAAAAAGTTGAGAAATTTTTTGAGTCAGTTGTCAATAAAGTTTGGGGACTCTTGGAGTAGAGAATTAGTGAAGTTGCTTACTAGATCAGATATTGACAATAATCTGAAAAATCATGTGACCCATTGTTTGACAAATTTTTTAAAAGTATTGCAGAAGATAGTTATCATAATTAATACTATCTAATTAAAAAAACAAAACAATATAAGTTCTATTTACATAACCCTTTATAATTTCCATTTATTTTATTCATTATTCATACTTATATATCTATTCCACATCCAAAATCTTATTATCAATAAATTTCTAATGACTTCTCCTTAAATATTATAAAATACAAATTTTGCAATTTTCTCTGAAGATTTTAAATGCATATTTATAAATGTCTTTTATGCTTGAATCAAATAGCTTTAGCTTTCATTGCATTCATTTCAGCCATAGAATTTTTTCAAATGCTAGCAATAGTCATATGATTTGTTGTTCAGGAGATTGAGTGAGTAATTAAGTGAATACAATAGTTTTATCCATAATACTAAATTGAGTTTTTTTTTACTTTACTCAGTTTACACCGAATACAAACATCTTCACTATTTTATTTGTGTGTTAAACTATTGTTTTTTACTTCATTCATAACCTTGAAATAATTGTCAACCTATCAAACATTTCTTTTATTGATCATCTCTAAGATATTTTTTGTTGAAAAATTCCACATGTAGTCTTGCTTTTATTGTAGTTTATACTGGCAATATAATTATAGCAGTATAGAGTAACCACCTGATTTAATACAAATTTAAACAAATTCTAAATAAAATATGTAGCCAGAATCAAAATGCTAATCCAAAGCTTGTTTCATAAAATCTTGCATATCAATATTCAAATAGTCTCACATGTTATATCCATCTATTTTAAATATTCAAAATAGTCTCATTTATCTAATCATTTTAGTATAACAAAACTATAAAAAATTAACTATAAATTAGGATATCATTTTAAGCTCCTCCAAAATGATGATTTAAAAAAGCCTAGTCTCTATAATGTCATGTGATTCCAGTATTTAAAGCACATCTAGTATAGAAACTGATAATATTCTAACATATAAGAATCACTCTGAAAATATTACTACACCAAGCCCAGATGGCATTGTGTCTGTCATATGCAAATTGTTTGATTCTTCATCACTATTTTTAATCCATTATTGATCCATTGCAAATTAAGACCTAAGTTTAATCAATTTTTTTTAATTCCTAGCTTTTCTTCTCAAAATTATATAACAAAACTTCCTTATGTCATTCATCTATTTCACATGGGTGTCTAAATGTTTACAATCTTTTAAAATATAATTTAACTATCCATCTCTTATCTACCTGCTAAATTGTTTATGTATTAACTAATCATTCTCTTATTATTACATGCTTACTGATTTATTATTTACCTTATTCATCTGTGTATTCATATATATACTCAATCAATTATTTATTAATTCATCCATTTATCTATCTGTCTATTCATCTATTGACTATTTACAAGCTTGCAAAAAAATAAAATTAAATATGATCATAAAACTGAAAAGATTTATGATTTTATGTTATAATTTTGTAATAAACAATTCTGCAATACTTCTTGTGATGAAAGTAATGATAGTAATAAAGAGAGAAGTTGTGATACCTAATAAAAGTGACATTTTTATGCAGTGAATAACAATGAAGGATCTAATAATTTTAATCTACTTGACAATCTATAATATATTTTAATATATATATATACACACACATAATCATAGATTTGAAATTGTCATTAAATTTTTTTACTGTTTCAGTTTAGTACTATAAAGGTACAATAACAGAAATAAAATATGGCTGATTTTTTAACAGCAGACTTGTTTTGAAAAGAGAATGAAATATTAAAATAAGCACTCATACCGGGCATACATGTATAATGCTTTATGATACCTGTTCTTTAGAACTTTCTAAAGGTTGCTCATATTCCCAGTTTGTATAACCGATCGGTGAATTGTCAATCCAAAACCAAAAGGTTGAATCACCAGCAATTACATTACCAATCCAGACATAAGAAGAGGAATTTTTAATCAAAGTAGTTATAAAGGCTGTAAGACAATATATTCATTAAATTACAAAGTTATAAAACATTATTTGTTTATGTATGTTAATGTCAAATAACAGATTCCTTGAGCAAGAGAATGAACAAACAATCTTATAAGAGTTAAAGCTTAAATCAAAATTTATTATACTATTTGTAATGCATAAATTATATAGAATTTATGTTGTATTATTGATTTAATCTTTTACAAGATAATGACTTTGCCTACAACAATAAAGTTAATTTGATTTAATTGTCGAATAGATTTGCAATGGAATTTATTTATTTTTACAAGTTATTATTGCCTACATTGATATATAATTTTTAATAGCTACTAGAAGTTTCCCCTTTTATTAGTGAAAAAAAAAACAAATCCCAATTTGATTATTAACAATTCTGAGATTGTTTCTATATTCCCTTATGATAAGATCCTTCATTTGACATTAAAATTTCTTACATCTATATTAATGAGTAAATTATATAGAATTTATATAAGCATAAATTCAATTCCAAATACTGTATATATATGTTCCTTTTTTTAAATGGAATTTTTTTTTTTTTTATAATAACAATTAACATTTCAGCCAAACTGTTAAAATGAAATGGTTAATTTTATATGACCTAAGAATAGATGATTCTGATGAGAGCTAATATATATCTCAAATCTTAACTTCTGTTGTGATTAAAGTTCTTTAATTCAAATGAAAAAGAGATTATAGCTGTCAAGCGTTGGTGGTCGAGAGGTCAGCACAGCTGCCTTACAAGCAGTTGTCCCGAGTTAGCAGGTTCGCTTCCCGGCCGATGCTATGACACATGAAAAAAAAAAAGATATTGTAGCTGTTTATTTTAATAACTGAGTATTTATAATTATTTGTAAATGGAAAAAGATGATTTTGCAGATAAATGGTCATTTTGTTGCAGATTGTGTGTGTGTGTATATATATATATGACTAAATATGAGAATCATGATAACTTTTAAATTAAAACGTTAAATAATTATTTACTGCAGAAGTGTGTTTCAATTATTTTTATATTATAGTAATTGTAAACACTTCTGCATTTACTTATTATTTAATGTTTTAAATTAAAAGTTGTGACTCATAAAAAGAAATCTTATAATCTTATAATGGGCATGTTAAAAAAGTGATTATATAATAATTGATCTGAGTTGTAAAAAGTTAATAATGATTGCGTAAATTGCTCTTCTACATCAACATAATTGTAGTGAAAAAAAATAGCATTAAATGTGTACACATATAAATAATGGTTAAAGTATCTAACAATGCTTATATCTCCAGAGAAAGGAATGTCACCAGTATTTGAATAAACCAACTAATGTGTAAATCTACAGCATCCATTGATACTCATTACAACTCAATTATAAAACACAGGCATAAGAAACACAGCTCACAGTATCATCAATTGCAAATATAGAAGAAACATTGAATTGGGAATAAAAAATTAAGACTAAATTTTTAATGACAAAAATATTTAATAAACAGATAATAAGGAATAATTAATATATAACATTATACATAAATTTAAATCTATTCCATAGACTAAACAAATCTAAACATATTACTAAAACAATTTACAAACAAGATCTCTAAATAATCACTTTAAAATAAACTTGTAATTAATACCCACCTTTTATTATGTCAATGGTAATATATTTTATAGGATAAAAGATGGATGCAATTTATCCACTACTTTGAACATTTTTTAGCAAAAACATTTTATTGTACTCATATTCATACACAATAAAAGGTTTTTGCTAAAAAGTGTTTAAAGTAGTGGATAAATTGCATTTATATAAGATATTATAGCAAAATAAAGGAAGTGGTGAATTTGATAATATTTCGGATAAAAGATGGGTATTATTTAAAGATTCATTTAATAATGATTTTTTGATAATATTGCTTATAAATTATTTCAATAATATATTCAGACTTATTTGTTTTAAAGTAGGTTTATATTCTTAGTGTTACATATTTGATAAGTTGTAAAATCATTTATACCATTGGTATTATATCAATTAAAATATATATTAGTTTTAAATAAACATTTATATGTTTGAAGAGTTAATCAAGATATATTTCCACATATATATCATTTTATGCAATGTTAATTCAAATAATTTTAACTTGTTATGAAAATATTTAAACCAACAATCAAATTTTATTTTATTTCTAAATTAATTTTATTCTAATATGCAATAGAAAAATCCCTTGATTTAATACATATTTTAAAATAAAAAAATTAATTGCACCAAAGTATAATTTACAATGCATAAATTAAATAAATAAGAGTATTTAAAAAAATAAAAATATAATAGAGCTCTTGTAGCTTATTGGAGATTTTTGGCTCTGAAACCAGTCTTCAAATATTGCTGATATTATTTAAGGTTTAAGAAAAAAATTTCTACAAGACAATTCTCGAGCAATTTACTATAACTTGTTTGATGAAGTCTTTGGTATAAGATGACAACTTTTTTCTTTTCTATTAAAATTATTTCTTTGTGTAAGTTTAAAAAAAATTATTTAGATAATAAGAAATTGATATTTTCTAAGTTTTCAAATTTGCTTGTTTGTTCATCTGCATAATGAAGTGACTTTTTTCTTCATAATCTAAAGCTTAGTGCACTTTTAGTAAAGTTCACCATAATCATAGCTCTTTAAGCATTGGGATTATTAATTTTTAGGCAACTTTCTTCATGTTTAAAATACAATCTTCAATGGGGTTTTTATTGGTTAAAAATTGATGTTGGTGTAAATTCTCAGTATATTTTTCATGCAGTTTGTTATTAAACTTATGATAAAGATGACCAAGCAGCTTATAATTATATTTAAAATGAAATTCTATGGATGACATTTTTTTCTAATCACTTATAGAGAAATACACAGTAGATATCAAATATGTTTTTAAAATAATTGTCATTGCAGGTAACAAAAAATTATTATGCTTTCTTTGCTTTTGCCTCTATAGGTGATATAATTCTGTCAAAACTTGAATAGTTTATATTAAAAAGATGTTTTCAATAACAAAATATTAAATAAGATAATTGTTTTTCAAAAAGAGCAACAAAATTTTTTATTCTTTAGTTAATTAGAAGATTTGATATGTCATGTTGATTAACTTCTGCTGGAATAAAAAAATTCTCTTTTCAACAAGTATTTAAAAACTAAAAATAGAGTTAAAAGAAATTGTTTCCAAATTAAAAAAAGTTTTAAAAACATTAACTTTTAACAAAATTTGTTTGAAATCAATATTATAAAAAACTATCATTATATTTTAAAATCAAAAAATAATATTTACTTCTTTGCCTTTTTAGGTAAAAGCTAAAAATATTATATATATACATATTACAAGAATTGATACTATTTAGTTTGGCATTATTATATATTATAGTGGGAACCAGATGGTGCTTTTTCTAATCTTTCATATATACACATATAGACAGATGAATATTCTGTCATCATCTGATAATCTCTTCAGTTTAACAGAGTTTAAAACAAAGTTTAAGTTTTCCTAATTAAATAGAATTAATATAGAGAGTCCAATGATCAAATCATATGTTTTTTTATATAACTGCTTTATATAAGATTTTCTGATTATACTATCTAATAATTATATGTTAAATCATTTCTCAGAGAGTAGTGCTTAACCCATAAGTATTTCTTTATTTTTTACTGATGAGGTTTAAACCATTTATCCTCTAATTTAGAATGCCACTTTCTTTTTAGGACGAATGCCTATGGATACAGTATCTTCTGGAAACATCATACTAGTTTTCTCTAATAATTTTGAAACATTTCTCTCAGCTTAGGACCCGATTTCTCAGTATTTATAGCCAATTGTTTATGCATATACCTAAAATGAGATCAGTAAGTAAAGAATGATGCAAACAACTAAAAAAGTTTAATAACAAAAAATAGTTTATTTATGAGAGTCTCCGTTGTTGAGAATTAAAATTACATGTTTAAACATCAGTATAAGATTTTTTTGAAACACCTATGTCAGTAAGAATAGATCATAATAATTATTAAAATTTGTTGATTTATAAATTCTTCCTTGACAATATATTCATCTTTAATAATAATAAAAATATTAATAATTAAAAATAAGTAACTAACCACATAAAATATATTTATTTATTCTATTAGTATATACAAATATACATAAAAAACTTAAGACACATGTTTACACACATACACACAAACTACAAAATATCTTTAATAAATAGTCTATTTATGTAGCACTTGACTACATATGTAATATAGAGAAGGGAATAAACCTTCAGTTATGTGCTTTTTATGAATTGACCTGAACTCACCTGTAAGCATTAAAAAGCATAAGCCTTGATTTCAGCAGAGTGAGCAAAGATTGGCTTATATAATAATAAATTCTAAGCATAAAAGATTCACTTTTGCTTTTTAAACTGATGCTTATGGATGAGTATGTGTAAATTCATGAAAAGTGCATGACCAAAATATAGGCAAATTTTTTTTTTTTAGTTTAAGAAAAAATTGAAAAGCTTCATTTGGAAAAATTAATAATTGTATAGTTTAAATCTCACATATATAGAGAATCTGTTTGTATTTATTTAAAATTATAGTTAGCGTTATATAGAGAGAAGGGGGAGTGGCTTTTGTACATGCTGTAATATCTGAAAAATAAATATTTATATGTCTAAAATAAAAGGTCTCCCTGAATCATGATGTTCATCAATAAAAATGTTGATACAATTTGAAATTTAACTTGTTATAGATAGGTTTATAATTATAAGAAATTTATAAAAGATATTCTATGAATCTGAACAAGCAGTTTTTTTATTTAATATTGTACATGTGTATGTGTGTGTGATACAGATATATGGATTTTTTAAATAGAAATTTATATATTGTGTTCTAAACTATTTGATAATATAGTATAAAATGAATTTGTTTTGATTTGTTATTTGCAGCTCTAAAATTTAAGTCTAAATAAAGAATTATTTAGATAGTATTTATTTTACCAAAATTGTCAGTAATTTTATATATTCTTTTAAATGGTTTTCATAAATCATGGGCAATGTGCTTGTGAAATTGAAGCTGAAAATGACAACACAGACCTAACATTTAACAGGTAGGGTCAAAGGTTGATTCTGGAGAAAATCAGGATTAGAGAAAACCCAGACATGGGAAAGAAAACTGACAGATTTTTTTTCTTCCCTCTCCTTATAAAAGGCTGGGTAAAGTGAAGGGGGGGGGACTTTCTAATTCAAACTAACTTGCTAATTCCATCTGTGAAGGTTGCTTTGATTTTTTTCTCTTAAATCGACTTAACTTGTTAAGAAGTGTAAAAAGCATTACTTAAATATGAAGTGCTAATCCAGTTATAAATAGGGTGAATTTCTCTTTCTCCAAGATCAATGATGACCAAATTAGCTCAAAATAAAAGATTTTGCATTCAGTACCTCAATTTTTATGTTGGATTCTTGAAAGTTCATTTAGAAAAAACATTTCAGGAAAAGTATTGCATCCATGGCTTGTTAATGAAACTTAAAAAAAATCAAACTTTTATATAAAGTTAAATAGCCAATCCATATTTTTAACAATAAACTCTGTTTGTTTTGAGTATCTTAAACCTAAAATGATAAAAGGAAGAAGCATCTAAATTCAAACCCAGAGAAGAAAATCATCAAAATGTGAAAGTAATCTGCAGGACTCTTTTAAACCACTTTTAATTATCAATGTAGCTACATCTTGATTAAAAAATACAGTATGTGTATCTATATAGTATCTATAACTATCTGCAAGACAAAATGAACTAAATAGTAATTGGTGTGGTGGACAATGATATCAAGTCTTCAAACTTAGCCTCAAAGAAAGAGACAATCCATAATGTTTAATATTTATTATTTATTTTGCTTTATTTATATGTATAGCATGTTAATAGAAAATTAACGATTATATTAATTTTATTTTTTTTTGTTTAAAATGTTTAAAAAAAAGGAGAAATTATTTTGATCCATAAGACCCATTGAAGTAAAAAAAAAGGATTTGATGATGAAGTATATAAATGCTTACGTATTTGTAAAAAAAAAGGAGATACAAAATATTTTTTTTATTGACAAAATTTTTGCTTAATATTGGATGTGTGAAGAATGATTGGATGGTCATGTGAATAGTCATTGCTATGCTATAATGTTATTAATATAAATATTGGATAGGTGTTGCTGTGAGCTTGACTTTTAAAATTAAGATAGTTCATGGTTTTGATTCGTGATCCGGTCAGACTTTGTCATTTCATTAAGATTGTAATCACTGTATAGGTGTGTATATGTGAAACTATAAGTGCTTGTCATTACTGAGGTAGAATTGTCTTACCACCTCATAGATAGAAAGTAACTATCTCATAGTTTATTCATTATTGCAGAGGAGTTCAAGGATCAGTTTCCACTCCATTTGTTTTTATTTGGTAGGGAATTCTTGATAAGAATTATTGTTAGAGTTGTGGAAAATGTTATGCATGCCTATATAGAGTAAATGTGTAGAGAAATAGAGTTCCTCACATGATCCTAGTCTCAGAGAAGACTTTTCTCTGGCTAATGCAGACATTTAAAGTTGTGAGTTGTTTAATTTCCCTTACTGAGATAGGAATGTGTGCATTATGAAGAACTGCATAGTGCAATGAAATATATAGAGGGTTTTGCAGGACAGGATAAAAGTTGCTTTGACAAGATTAGGTTTCAGTCAGATGTGTTTGTTGATGTAGGGAATGTCAGAGAGTTTAATTTATAAGTTGACTGATCTGTGGTCGAAGTTTGTGAAGGATAATAAAATTGAATATCATCAAGCTGGGGGCAACATGCTGACATATCAAAATATATACAGCCACTAAAGTGGAAAGTGTGAATATTTAGCATACATGAATGTAAAATTATGGTTTTTATATTTAAACCTATTTGTTGGGCTAATTAGAGATTTCACATGTCATATTATCTTTTCATAGAAAATATAAGAGGTATTATTGCCTGTTGGAATAATTAAAATTAGAATTATTGTAAAGTTGTTATTGATTGCTAGAATAGTTCAATTTATGATTATTGTAATGAAAGGGGGAGTAGCAATTTATAGGTTCTCTGAAAGTTAAAAGAGAATTTCATATTATACTTAAATACGGAATTCAAATTCTGATTCCATGTGTAAGCATATTAGTATTAATATTCAATTAAAAGATGGGTCAAGACAATGATTAAGTTATAAAGAAATTTAGCTAATTTAAATATGTATTATGTATTATTCTTATCATTCTTTAGTAAATTTCATATTATATTTGAATGTAGTAATATTATAGATGTGTTTTTTTTATTATTATTGTAATAAAGATTTGTTATTATGAATTTACATGCGTGTATTGTGTTTTAATATTTCAAATATCTCCAGAATCTATATCCAGCACCTATATCTAGAACTAATACCAGATTTCCATAATTTAAATTGACATAATTCATTTTTATATTGATTGATTTCATAATTTAAATTTATATAATTTATTTTATATTGATTGATTTTCATCACTGATTTGCATAATCTATTTTTATGATTTATTTCCATATTTCAGTTACATGATTGATTTCCTTGATCGATTTCCATGATTAATGTCTGTGTTTTATTTCCATAGTTTACTTTGGCAAAAATGCAATAGATTTAAAATTATTAATTAAATTTGGGCAAACAGATGATATAAATTAGAATAAGATGAGAGAAAATAGTTAATTTAGGTATATTAAATTTAGTCATTTGGTTCGTTGCAATGTTGTGAATATTGGGAGCAGACATAAAATCCCTTTTCTGCTTTCGGTATTTAATATAATTCCCACTGGTAAATTCACATTAAAGTTTAATTTAGCAAGGTTTGGGATCATATCCATTGCAATGAAATCATAAAAATTGCACCTTGTTAGCAGATCTAGACCTTGAGAAGGAGTATTTCGATTATTAAATCTAAGAGCTAGCTTGGAAGTCAAGTAGTGCAGGTATTAAAATTCGGGAAATATTATTATAATAAAGATCATGAATTGATAGTCGATTGGAAGGCTTGTATGTGTGTTTAAGGAAATGGTATTAAGAATTATCAGTTAAGAATATGAAGAAAATTAAAACAGACATTCCATGTTGTATAATTGTAACTATTGAGAGTGATAGATGCTGAGAACGAAAAATAAAGTAGTGGGATTAAATGGGAAGGATTTATTTATAACATTTCTTTATCCTACTTTAAATTTAAAAAAAAATTTATATTGTAAGCATGATATAGCATGTTTTTAATTTGAAAATGCTCCAATCTATTATTTATTAACATCTTTTTTATGACTGTGGTATGATTTCATAAGTTGATGAATTTAATTTTTCTTATGCCCCAATATTAAATTTTGTTCTATTTTATCTTACTTTAGTTTTTCAACTAATTGATTCATTCCCATGATTTATTCAGAATGTGATATTTATTATCTTGTCTTATTTTTGAAATCTTTCTTTCATTTCTTTTAAAACTTTATCCATATTTCCTCATATTTTTTGTGTTCTTCTTTAATATTGTCTCCATGTTCTCTTGATTTAATCTTATCATCATTTTGAATTTATTATATTGTTTGACCTGTAGTCATGAATTTTATTTTTTGTCATTTTTACTCTTGATAAATCCTGTGGTCTTTTTGGAGTTTTCATTTTATTTCTTATCTTTCCCCCCTTTTTTTTCTGTTGTGTCTTTTTTTTAATCTTAGACCTTGTCAACATCACCATTGCATATTTTAGCATACTTCTCATCACATTATTGCTGCTGCTGCTACTATTACTACTACTATTATTATTATTACATGTTTAAAATATTATTTTCATTGAACAGTGTATCAGTTTCACTCACTCAAAGCATCTCTTCAATATCAACAATATGCCTATGTCCATTTTCTTTCTTAATAACCTTGCTCATCGTTATTCATTTTTTATTTGTTTATTTATCTTTTACATCCAACTAATTTGGTTTTTTTAAATTTGACTGTTAAGATACCTTGTTTTATAATCCTTGCTAATTAATTTTTTTTTACATATTTAGTGCCTGTCTGTTAATTAACATGGAATTGTGGTAAGGTTAGCATATCAAAGTGTTAGTTGACAAAGACTATGAGGATAGTTGAAAGCGCTCCTAGGTGGATAAAAATTTTAAAGTTATACTTTACATATATCTAATTATTGTATTTATAAATATTTAATTATAAGATTATATATATGTATACACACACATCAAAGTAGTCAACATTTAAACAATATCAGTTACAATCAACAATCTTCCCAACAAAAGAGCTATTATAAGTTAGTGAAGGAAAGTTGTTTAGCCTCAGGATGATTATCATATTAGTAGTAATTGATAGTTTCATGGCAATATCAAAACTAAACTTATCCCTGTTTACATGGATATAATCTCTGTATGTCTATTCTTTATTATAATAACAATCAATGAAATTATTTAATTCAACATATATATTAAACTGTGGTTAATATGATTTCATTTGTGATATACAACAAAAAGACCTCATTAATAAATAATAGAAAATAAACTACAAAAGTATCATGTGATATAAATTAGCATAGTAACAATGATTATAATAGTTGATACCATGTACATCAATTGTAAAAAAAAAAGATTTGTTATATGTTTTATCACTACAAATTTTAATTGTAAAAAAATAATAATAATAATATATCTATTATGAAATATTATAATTGTATTTATTAGTATAAATATACTTCTAATGTGAATACATACATGGCAAAATGATGTAGTTACATGCATATATTTTTATAAAATGACAATACAAATATTTTATCAAGTAATCTATTAAATAAAAAATGAAAAAAAAATGTTACAAAATTTTGTTTTTGGCATAATTAAAAATAACTCCTTAAGTAATTTATGTTAGTTAAAGATAAGAAAAATATTTTAGATAACAAGAAAAGTGGATATAAAATTTTATTTTGATTGAATTATATCTATAACCTTGGTTTTAAATTTTTTTTAAAATTTCAATTGTGTTGTATAAAAGAAAAAGTGTATTAATTATTTAATAAAAATAAGATTAAAATGAACAAAAATTGTGATTGGAGAGGTTATAATGTTTTACTGCTTCTTGATGCTAGTAAGTATTTGCAAGATGACCTGGAAGCAACTAGAGTTGAGTAACTGTTTTTAGTTAAGTGATTGGAGCATCAACATTTGGGACAAATATTATTTTTTAACTATTCCTTGCAATTAATTAAAGATGACTGAAATCAATAGTGAATGAAAATCATAATGCATAGCTAAAAACCTGTACAGGCCAGTCAGAGTGTGATTATCTAACCTGCAATTGAAGATAATTACTTGTTGCCTATATGAAGTGAAAGAAAATGATTAAATCATAAATTCTACCTGTTATCTTAACAAAATAAGAAGTATATCTCTATTTATCATTTAGGATTCAAGAAAGAAGAAATGTTATAATTAATAATCCTGATCATAGATAAGCATTTATAAAAATAAAAGTTTTATAAACGTAGTACTATGGCATTAAACATAATCAGTCTGATTACTTTTAATGGCAAGATAACAATTTATTTTTTATAAACACATTTATTTTTAATTAATTAAATCTAGAATGTACGATTTTTCTTTATATTTAATTTCAATTTATATTTGTATATCAGACGTGTGTTTAAATATATATATATATAGTTGCCATTTGATTAAATACAATTATTTTTACTTATTGTTAAAATCCGTCTTGTAGGTTGTGATTTCATTTTATTTCAAGCAAGCAGTTT
Source organism: Epiperipatus broadwayi (assembly GCA_028023455.1). Taxonomy (NCBI): domain Eukaryota; kingdom Metazoa; phylum Onychophora; class Udeonychophora; order Euonychophora; family Peripatidae; genus Epiperipatus; species Epiperipatus broadwayi. Next base: position 4,212,546 of record JAQFVV010000062.1, read on the forward strand.
TAAACTTTATAATTGTCCTTTAAAATTCATGCTTTATGTTGAAAAATACTGGGTTGTAAAGAAGCAAACAACAAAGGATGAATGTATATAAAATGCTCTTTAGTCCAAGAACATCATTTCTTAATTTACACGACACTTATGAGTAAGTAATTTATTATCCTGTAAAAATGTTTGATTGGACAAATATAAGTCTTAGATTCATTAAAGGATATGGTCATTATCAGTGATCTGTGTAATTAGAATAATCCAAATAGCCATATGACATTGTGTATTTAAATTTATATTATTGGAAATTATAGATATAATTCATTTATGTATTTAAGATATCATAGATTTAGAAATCGAATTGATATAGGGGTGTCATAGGTCATATTATATATGATGATGATTTATCAGATTGTCCCAATACAATATAAACAAAGAAAAGGAGGAATAAATAAATAAAACATATACTTTTAATCAAATGGGCTTGTGTTCCGTTATAATATATATATACACACATAAACACAGATGAATACATTCAACATGTAACTAAATTATCTTTATATTATCTGATAAGCTGTAGGCTTAATAATAACTAATCAAATGTTGTGATGATAATCAAACCAAATGATTTTTATAGAATTGCTTTACCATAATTTTTTTTATTATATTACCATCATTAAGACTTAGCTTTCACCCATAAGTATTTTTATTATTATTATTATAGATTTTTGTTTTTAGAAATATTGCCTTTGGATAGAATATCCTCTGAAAACAGTATCTAGAGGTTTTCATCGATTAATATCGTAATTATTTCTCTCATCTCAGAATCTATAACGAATTGTTTATATACATATATGGAATAAGGCCAATGACTGAAGAACAATATGGACAACTAAATAAATGTTAAATAACAAAAATAGTTTATTTAAGACAATCTCAGTTGATGACTATTAAAACCATATACTAATATACTATTTTATTTTATTTTTTTTTTAAATTCTGTATTAGACAGTATAGACAACGATAATTATTAAAATTTATCGACTTATAACCCTTCCTTTACAACAAATTCATTTTTAATATTAGCAATAATAATAAAAATAATTATTAAAAATAAATAACTATCCACATAAAATATATCTATTTAACTATTTAAGACAAATAAATATTTATGTATTAATTGGAATATAAGTAAACTCATATATGGTGTCTTTCCTATTTTTACTTCATTATTTAAATGAAACCAAAAATTTACTGGCACAATCAATTAATATATATATATATAATGTAACAAACAATTTTTAAGTAGTTTATATCAGGATGTATGGTTCTTTAACAATCTTTCATAGAGGTGTAATTCGCCAGATTTGATAATTGTTTGGCAGAAAAAATTTGAGTGCTTTTCTGCTCTTGTTTTTATCATCAAACTAAGAGTAGTTGGATACCTATTTCAAAAAAGTCCTAAGCTGAAAAGATTCTGAAAACATTTCAAATTTACCTGTCCCAGATTTGAATCCCGATTATATATATTTATAGCAGGTAAATTACTTTTATATATAAAATAGAATTCATATTTTTATTAAGATATTCAACATTTACATGTATTATTTATACAAATACAAATTTTCTTACCTTGATCAGAAACATTATGAATACTAACTAAATTATAATCTTGACCAAAACTTTCGCAATGTTTTTGAGCTTCTTCCAAAGTTGATGCTTCATCAAAGAATTTATAACACACATTGTCTAAAAATAAAAAATGAAGATATTTTTAAATAAAATCAAAAAATTATAGCATATATTTTTTTAAAATGATATGATTATTGCCATTATTGTTTCTTTATTTAGAAAAAAAAATATAAGCTACAGTCTTTAAATAGACTATTGCATAACTAAGAGCTCTTCAACAATCTTCCAGAAAAGAAAACTAAAAAAGACAATATTTTTCTACCTTGATAAATGGTGAGTGTTGAAGATTTAATAGAATTTCATTCCTGTTTTACCTTTTAGCTAAGAATAATCTGATATCCATTTACCAGGGAAAGGTTAGTTAGTTGGGTTTCATAAGAACAAGTTATTTTAGAAAAATTTAAACTTGTTTAAAATGTTAAAAAAAAATGTACAAGGTTTTATCTAACCTAGATTGTGGAATATCGGATGGATGGACTATTTCTATGCTACAATGCTCTTTATAGGAAAAAAACATGTATATTAAAAGCAAACTATTTATAAGTAGGTTTGCAACTAATTTTCTCCTCATAGCTCAATATACATATTTTTCTATAACTACTCAAGATTTTTACAATTTTTCATCAATAGTTTTTCTTTAAAATGGCTTGAATCTTTGTAGTGTTTCATCAGTTCGCTTCAGCTGATTGGCTGAAATTTTGTTTTCTTTTTTAAATTTCATGAAAACTATAAGCATGACATCAATAGAAATCCCAGCATTCATTGCTGAATGACTCCATCTTTAAAATGATGTATCTTACATTGATGTCAGATAAAATTTGAATTTTTTATCAATATTTATAAAAGTAGATGAATTTATTATTTTTATTTTCTGGTCAATTTGCTAGTTTACACAGAATGATAAAGGCAGAAAATCTTTATTGGCCTTATAACCCTAATATAATGGATTAAAAATACCCTGATAATTTGGAAATTCTGAAGCTGTGCATTATCTTAAGTAGAAGTATTATATATAATTTGAAAGATAATTGTGTGAGTAATATAAAGAAACTATCAATGAAGATGTAATTTAAACTATGTTAATAATAAATTAGAAATTATGAACAAACAATAAATTAATAATTTTATGTTGGATGTTGAAATTTCTTTTTTTTTCTTATTTTTTAAATGGTTATCACTATTTGTCTTAGACTTATTGTTTTCCTTAGTTTTTCTAGTTTCTATCAATGTAGAGGTCTTTTCTCTAACATTATTAAAACTGAAGTTATTGTGAAAATTGTGTCTCAGATCAGTTTTTTTTAAAAATTCAATATGGCACTTGGAGACTATACCATCTTTTATCCCAAATAATAAGGAAATTGTTAAAAAAAAATCTCATTATTTTAATGTACACGTTTTAGTAAAAACAAATATTATTTCAAATTGACAAAATTAAAATTCATCAAGTCATTAAACTGCTTCAAACCTGTGATAATTAAATTTATGAAAATACCAAAGCAATTATTTCTAATTATTAAACTACATTTAATTGTCATCCATGGGGTGCATACAACTTATTGAGTAATTTCTTCCAGATTTGATTAGAACACAACCATATCACTATATCTTTTTATGATGTGCTGAAGATAAGATATGGATCTATAACAATGTCTGAAGTCTGTTAAATCGGATAGCATTTTTATGATAATGTTTTGATTAAATAGAGAAAATATTTTGATCAACTTTTGAGCAATGATTTAAGATTTCAGATGCCTAATTTTAATGATATCCAGATTTATGAGATTAAAACTACTCTTTGTTAAAAAAAGATCTCTAAATAGGTTTTAATTAAGATAAGAGTGTGATATATTTAACTTTAAAAATAATTGGAATTTTTAAAAAATATATGGATCCCTGACACTGTGGTTTCCTCTTAAAGATTTATTTATCATTCAATTTTATAATAAAGGAAATAGAAAAGATGATAGTAATTGTCACAGGATTTTATTGTTAACAAATACAATAAAAGTAGTTTTAAGTATTTCATAAAATAGCTTTACTTCAAGTCATTAAATGAGCATTTTTGTGAAAAATATGAAATAAACAGAAATATAATTTTTATTTTTTTTATTATTTTTAAAGTCAGTTATTGAAGAATGTTTGTAACCATCTTTGAAAATAGCAACAAGATGGATTATAGTTGCAATTATATTTTTTATTTTTTACTGATCTTTTGGAATAATTTATAAGTTATAAACAGTGAGGATTGCCAATTCCTCTACAAGCTTTATGATAAATGCTTAGCCAGAGCCAGCACTTAAAATATCTCCGTCAGGAACCCCTCCCCAAACCCCTGACCATGGTTTCGTGCTTTGGCACTCCTCAGAGAGGTGTCAGGGTAGGTTCAGACACTAGATCTAAAAATACCAACCCAAAGCTAAGCACTTAGCTAAAAGTTATCTATTGAGTGGAAAATCTGAAATTTTCAGACATGTACATGTCTTCAAACCCAGCTATCCAACTCAAATAGCTATATGGGGCTGATAGATCTTCAGCCATGCCACAAGAGTAGTCGCAATGTGAAAATTGCAGACTTTTTGGCAGAGACTATAAATAGTCAAAATAAAAGTCATAGATCACTTATATTTATTTGTAGGTTGCACACAAGCTTTAAATGCCAGAGCCAGCAAACCCACCCCCCCACCGCTTTGGCACCTCAGAGGGTAATTCAGACCTAACCCAGCTACCACTAGGTCTATTGAGGGGAAAAACTGAAAACTCAAAAGCAATGGGGCTGAAATCCAAGCCATATCATAAATATAAAATTGCATAAGACTAAAAAAAAAAAGTCATAGATCAGATGACCCTACTCTCCTAAGCTTGTAAGTATAAAGATGGAGATTCCTCTACAAGCTTTATGATAAATGCTTAGCCAAAGCACTGTTTATAACTTACAAGCTTAAGAGATAGGGTCATGTGATCTATGAATTGATCTATGACTTTTATTTTGACTATTTATAGTCTCTGCCAAAAAGTCTTATGCAATTTTATATTGCTATGACTACTACTATGTGGCATGGCTGAAGATCTATCAGCCCCATATAGCTATTTGAGTTGGATAGCTGGGTTTGAAGACATGTACATGTCTGAAAATTTCAGATTTTCCACTCAATAGATAACTTTTAGCTAAGTGCTTAGCTTTGGGTTGGTATTTTTAGATCTAGTGTCTGAACCTACCCTGACACCTCTCTGAGGAGTGCCAAAGCACGAAACCATGGTCAGGGGTTTGGGGAGGGGTTCCTGACGGAGATATTTTAAGTGCTGGCTCTGGCTAAGCATTTATCATAAAGCTTGTAGAGGAATTGGCAATCCTCACTGTTTATAACTTACAAGCTTAAGAGATAGGGTCATGTGATCTATGAATTGATCTATGACTTTTATTTTGACAATTTATAAGTTGCTTTATAAAAAAGGCATTAAGATGCAACATAAGTTTGAAAATAGAATTTTTAATCCAAACTATTTAAAAGTACATATTTCATTTTATGAATTTCTTGATTTACAGTATTCTAGTGATATTGAATTTATACTTCAAAGCATTATCTACAGAATTTTCTTAATCTTTGGTGTAGTAATTAACATTCAAAAAACTTAGATTATTGTTTTCCTAGTGATGAAAACAAAGTTTTCACCACTATTTGGCCTGAATGATTATTAGCTTGAAAATGTGAATTAATTTAGAATGCATTTTGAATAGAAAAACTGATTTGAATATTGAAATGCAACAACAACTCAAGTACTCTGCTGCTTCATTTAACAAATTAAAAAAAAAGTGATATTTTATAACGTATGTCTAAATGAGTTGTATTCTGTCAAATTTATTATATAAAAAGGAGACAATGATGCCTATTAATATAACATAAAGACATAGGGAAGATTTAATGAAAGATTGTTTTATCAGACCAGTCAATATCTTTGTCATCTTGCTATTTGTGATGGTCGATGGTCTTGAATCTACAATTATAGTGGCACATTTTTATTGGATTGGACATATGAAGTAGATGTAAGATAATACACTTTTTTTTCATACATCAAAGCATCAGGAAAAAAACCCACAACAACTGTCTGCAAGCAATATAACATTATTAATTTATTTGGAGAAGTCTGAGGATAAATTAGAATGGAATGCTACAATTATGCAATGTGTTAAAAGTTTTTTAGGAATAAAATTTGCTATAGAAAAAGTTAAAAAAATAGCATAACATGTTCAGTAAACAAATTTTAAAAAATCAACACAAGATATTGCATAGTCACTGAAATCATCTTTGTCATTTTATTTTTCTTCTGTAGTTAGAAAAACTGTGTTATATAAAAATGATAACCAGTGATTTGTGTGTGTAATTACATATAGAACTGTTTCTGTCATCTAGTTTAATTGTTAATATTTTTAGAAAAATTGTGCTATCATTAGATATTGAAAGTGTTTGGAAATGTATAAAATTTCTTAAAAATTAAACATGGTGATGAAAATGGTGCAAAATGCCATCATCACAAACTTTCAGACATATGGCTGCAGAAAGAAGTTTGCTATTAACTGAAAGGAGACCCTTTGATTCCTCTTGGAGACCTTAAAGGAACCGAGCAGGGCAAATTCCTAATGTCCACTCCATACGTTCTTGTCATTGCAGCTGTTATTATTATGTGATTATTCATATAGTATACAAACATGGATGGGCTGTTCACCAACATGCATTAGCCAGAATGGTGAGTTTATTGGCTTTTTACCTCTGAGTTTAAGATCAAAAAACACCATGGTCTTTCTTCTCAGTTGCCTGATAAGGCAGAATGAATGTTTGTGTAAATGATAAATATTTTTCTAATACATATATACAATTATGACAGACAAAAATAAATAATGGTCCTTATTCCCAGGAGGCTGTAAAGTCACCAACCAAGGCAGCGGTTGGTGGCCGAAGGCGGAGGGTGCTAAAAATCCCCTGATTGTGGATCTAGGCTGCCATTTGATGATGACTTTTTATTTAGGTACTTACAACTGCAGATCACTTTCAAGTGAAGGAAGATTGCAAAAATTAGAAGAAGAACTGTCTTATATTAAATAGGACAGTATTGGACTTTGTGAAGTTAGAAGAAAAGGTGAAGAGACAATTGATTTAAAAAGTGGACATGTACTCTATTATAAAGGCACAAATATTAGAAATACAAGTGGAGTAGGATTCATTATAAATAAAAAATGGAAGAACAACATTGTGGAGATTGATGGTCTATCAGACAGAGCGGCAAGATTAGTTAGTTATACAACTTAATAGCAGATACCAAATGCAGATAATTCAGGTTTATGACCCAACAAGTTCTCATAGTGATGAAGTAGTAGAAGATTTTTATATGGATGTACAAAAGGCTTTTGATCAGAGTAAACAACATTTTTAAATTGTTATGGGAGACTTTAATGCTAGAATTGGTAAGTAAATGAAATATGAAAGTGCTGTAGGTAATTTTGGTTATGGTAATAGAAATGAGAGAGGACATAGACTTAACTAATGGAGTTTGCTGAAAAAAAACAACTTTATATAATGAATTTTTTTTTTGAGAAATATGTTAAAAGGAAATGGACATGGAAACATCCCAATGAAGATACAGCAGAAATGGATTATATTTTGACTAATACAAAATATATATTTCAAGATTGTAATGTTCTTAATAAATTTAACACAGGAAGTGATCATTGATTAGTAAGATGTAAGATACATGTTAATGTAAAGCTAGAGAGACAAAAATTATTAAGAAAAACAATTTTTACAGTTGATATTCCTAATCTTCAGAAACATTCTAATGAATTTAAATTAGAACTTACAAATCAGTTTCAAGTATTAGTAGATTTTGAACATGATTCAGATTTGAATGAAATTAATATGAAAATTACTGATACACTTTTAAAAACTGCAACAAAGATAGCTGGTAGAAAAAAGCAGCAATTGCCCAATAAAATTTCTACTGAGACTAGAGAATTTATGAAGAAAAGAATGAATATGAAGATAAATGATGCATTAAAAAGGAGTGAATATCTCGAAATTTGTAAAATGGTACGAAAAAGAGTTGAAAATGATATAAGAAAGTATAACTGTGAACTAGCAAGGAAAGCTGTAGAAGAAAATAAAAGTCTCAAGAATGTAAAACAACATTTTGATATTGGTAGGAAATGTATATCTGCAATAAGAAAAAAAGATGGAATTATTACTAAAAAGAGAGATGACATTATGAAATGGATAGAAGACTTTTATCAATAATTATATAGTAATAAAAACAAGTACCTCCTATTTCTATTACATTTTCTGAATTGCCAGAATTTTAAATGAAGAAGTGAAACATGCAATTAAATGTATGAAGAAAGGAAAGGCTCCAGGTAATGATGGAATTATAAATGATATATTAAAAGAAGCAGGTGAAGAAATACTTTTTTTTTTTAGCAAAGTTATATACCAAACATGTAAATGATAAAGATGTACCAGATGATTGGAAGAATGTAGTATTAATACTAATATTTAAAAAAGGTGATAAAGAAGATATTAGAAATTACAGACCTATCAGCCTTTTATCAGTTTTATACAAAATTTTTATTAAGATAATTACAACTCGTCTACAGAGAACATTGGATTTCCACCAACCAAGGGAACAAGCTGGATTTAAAAGTGGTTTTAGTACAGTAGATCATATCCAGGTATTGAGAGAAGTTATAGAAAGGACAAATGAATATGAGTTGCCATTATGTTTTGGATTTGTAGATTATGAAAAGGCATTTGATTCTATAAACATTTCTTCAGTGATTAAAGCATTGGATCATCAAGGTATAGATCCAGGATATTGTCATATTTTAAAGAATATTTATAAAAATGCAACAGAAACAATTAGATTACATACTTATACTAGGAAAGTCATCATTGAGAAAGGTGTAAGACAAGGTAACTCCATATCTCCAAAACTTTTTACAGCAATGATGCAAGAAGTATTTTGTGGATTAAAATGGGAAACTAAAGGAGTGAAACTAAATGGAGATTATTTAAGTCATTTATATTTTGCAGATGATATTAGTTGCAAATAATACTTCAGAGCTGCAGGAAATGTTGCAGGAGTTATCAAATGAAAGTAGGAAAGTAGGACTAAAGATAAATGTTAAAAAGACTAAAGTAATGTTTAATCGATTTGCTCAAAATATGAAAATAAAGATTGATTAAGATGAATTAGAAGAAGTTAACAGTTACAAATACCTTGGTCAGATTATTAATACAGATGGAAACATAATGGATGAAATTAATCATAGAATTAAACTTGGTTGGAGTGCTTTTGGTAGAAATAACTTGATACTAAAAGAAAATATGCCTACGTGTTTGAAAAAGAAGGTTTTTAACAAATGTGTTTTACCAGTTCTTACTTATGGATCTGAGACTTGGACACTTAATAGAAGAGCAACACAGAGACTTCAGACCACTCAAAGAAGTATGGAGAGATGCATGTTGGGAGTAACAAGAAGAGATCGAAAACACAATGTATGGGTAAGAGAACAAACAGGTGTTACTGACCTCATTAAAAAAATTAAAAGATTGAAGTGGAGTTGGGCTGGATATATTGCTAGAAGAGATGATAATAGATGAACAATTGAAATTTTAAACTGGATTCCAAGAGATTGTAAAAGACCCAGAAAGAGACCCCATGTGAGATGGATGGATGAAATAAGAAAGTGTGCAGGGGTGATGTGGAGAAGAGAAGCTAAAGACTGAAGAAGATGGATTAAACTTGGAGATACCTTCATCCTGCAGTGGAATGATAATGGTTGATGATATATATATATATATATATATATACATACATACACATACATAATGGACTGAATTAATAACAAAGAATATAATGATGATCATCAAACTGTTGTGTTTTAAAATGCACTGACATCCTTAAATGCAGATCATCATAAATAAAGAATGTAAGTTTTACATGTGACTTTTAATACCATAGTGCCATCTAAATAATTTTAAAGAGAATTATATAAATGCTTATACAAATATCCAAAGTTCTGCTATGTCCAAAGCTAGTTTTGGAAAACAATAGACTGCTAATCATATTTAAACAAGAATAAAAACAAATACCTTATCTATTTAAATAACTAGACTATAATATTAAAGAAATGATTAATAAACGTATTAATTAATTATTATTCATAATAGAAAAAAATAAAGATTTGATAAATATTTTCCAGTAATATAAATATGTTACTTCTGATTCTGACTTATACATATATAATTATTATATTACATTAGAAACAAAAAAAAATATATTGTTTAAATTGTACTTTAAAAATATATATTAATAATGTGGTCATAAATACAGAAAAATATATAAGCACATACAATGCATTTAGTACTACAAAAATATTTCATTTAATAATTATTATCCACTTTAAATTAAACTATAGATAATAGCACCTATACATGTATATAATATTCAAGTAAGTATATTGTTTATACTTAATTTAATGTAATTATAAAGGATGTGAACTCAGACTTTCAAGCTCCCTACAGCAATGCACTCTATCTTATGCAACTGATACACATGACCTCATACATGTAAAAAAGATAAATGATCTCCAATATTTATATTTTGTGCTGAACCAGCATTCATCAGTTATATATATATATATATTAAGTGTAACAATGTTCAAGGCTAAATGGGTTTGTAAGTAATCATTAAAAAACAGTCAGCACTTAGACAATCCCAATATCAATAACAATCAACAATTTCAAACTGCTGTCAAGACAACCTTCTTTTAATAATAAAGATGAAATCCCATCTTTATTAATGGTCCAATATATTTATATAGACACTAAAGATTGCAACTTGATCACAGAGATTGAAATTATTGATAAAGAGAAGCTTAAATAAATCTCTTTAAACATATAAATATAACCTGTTCTGATTGGAGACTAATAAATAGTCAATTATAACATTACAAACTGTTAAAAGGAAGTTACCTTGATAACAGTTTGAAATTGTTGATTGTTATTGATATTGGGATTGTCTAAGTGTTGATTGGCTTTCAGCATTGTTCAACTTATTATTTAAGTAGTTACTTTGGGTGCAATTTAAAAATTATTATTGCGGTTTGCAGTGTTATAATTGACTATTTATTAGTTGCATTCAGAACAGGTTATATTTATCTGTTTAAAGAGATTTATTTAAAATTCTCTGTATCAATAATTTCAATTTCTGTGGTCAAGTTGCAATCTTTATTGTCAATATAAATATATTGGATCATTAATAAAAGAAAGTTGCCTTGACAACAGTTTAAAATTGTTGATTGTTATTGCTATTGGAATTGTCTAAGTGTTGATTGGCTTTTAATGATATATATATATATATATACATGCACAAACATGTGCATTTTAAATATAAAAAATATTTTCATTTTTAATAAATGATTTGTTTTTAAAATATATAAAGTTACTTATCCTTTTATATATTAAAAAGTATATAAATTTGTATCTGAAATGTATGTATAATAAAAACATTTCACTTATTTCAAATGATATTGCAATTACATAGAAATATATAATTTCTATATATAAATATTTTCAAACTCCTCAATTTAAATTGGCCCTATCCCTCTCATATAGATCTTCCAATATCTTTTGTTTTTATAGATTTCAATTCTCATAATAATTTTTGATGAAATATAAGTGAGGATCAAGCATATTCTTATCACTTGCATTTACATTAAAAGAGGGTTAGAATTTCTATTCAGGCAGATGGTGAAACAGAAACAACTCCTGACTTATGCTTTGTTTCAACAAAAATGATTTACCATTAATCGATGAAATAGGTGATGTTAAATCATTTCCCCCATAACTAACATAAACCAAATATAACCATTCTTGGAGTCTACATTGCTATAATTCTATCCTGTTCCAAGATGGAATTTAAGGAAAGCTAACTGGACTCAATATATTTAATATTTTGAACAGAATATTAATAGAATCACTCCAATTTCTTTTTGCTATGATAGATTTAACAAACACATAACAGCTACCAGAATCTTTCTCTTATAAATACTGAAAGCCAATTCATTCCAAGTTGAAAAAACAGCAGTACTAATTTTTATCTACCAAAGAATCAGAAATGACTGAAAAACTTGTTAAATAACTGGAAGATTCAGAAAGAAAAAGTAAAAAGAGATTATGGAGAAACAAACATGGATAGACCTGGTTATTTTTATAAAAACTCTATAACTGCTACTGTTAATGAAATTATTAATCTTATTTATCAAACTTTTATGCCCAAAATCAATAGAATAAAAAAAAATATTTTTAGAGTAAATTGTAAACTTCTTTATTCATAATGTTTCTATGATATCAATTTGATAAAACTTGCAAATGTTGGTGAACTTAAATTTATCCTTGATTCTCTTAATATAAGAAAGAATCCATGAATAATAATTCCAAAGTCTCTAAAAGATTTAGGACCTAAAGTCAAAGTTATGACTAGCAAAATTAGTCATTAATATGAACTATTGCAAAAATTTGGCATAAAAAAAAGACTACAGCTCTTAATGTCAAATAAACCCAGAAATGATCCAAAATATTATCATCCAATATTATGAATTGTATACAAGATTTAAAAAAAGTCATATCAACACAAATTTTGACAGTAGTTGAAAACTGGTTTTAGGCATGAAAAAAGCTGTTGAGAATAAGATTATCTTTAACAACACAGGATGATAAAAGCTTTCAAAACAAATTAAAAACTGACACACAATTTTATTGAACTACCCCCCCCCTCCAGCATATGATTTTATTTGGAAAAATAAACATTTAAAGTTCTTAAAATTCTTAAATGCAGGAAACACATTAATTTACTTTATAAAATGCTTTCTGATAGAAAAATTCAAATCGCACTAAATGATAATCATAGTAAAATGCAAGATATTCATCTATGCTGATATTGCTTTAAGTTATCAAAAGAAATATTTTTTTTTGAATTAGAAAAAACTCTCAATAAGAATATAAAAATATTGGAAAACTTTTTCGAACAATGTGATTTTATGAAAGACAATATATTCATTTTTTTAAACTTAAACAATAAAAAATCATTTGATAATATGAATATAATCTTTTACAATAATAGACTTAAATATAATCCCCCATGTTATTTAAAAATAATTTTAGATTGTAGCCTAATTTAGTTTTCTCATTTATCTAAGTTTAGATGGAAAATTTTAAGAATAATTTCCTTGTAAACTACTCGGAACTATTTGGAGTTGTCATGCAAGTATTTTAAGGGGTACTTGAGTACTAAAGCTGCAAAATGGAGCATGTATTAGACCTTTATGTACCTGTTGGCATTTGTATTAATCTGCCACTGGTAACTTTGTAATCTTGTGATCTGACCAAAATAACATGTACATGGAGGTTTCTTCGGCAAAAAAAAAAACATGTACACAGATCTTTCTTTGGCAAAAGTCAACAATTACAAAGTTATTGGGAGTTTGATATGAATGTCAACAGCCAAAGTAGGTCTAATACATGCTTCATGTTGCATGACTAAAAATAAGGGTATATGGTACTGGTGGATATAGTTTAAACATACACCAAACAAACAATAAATAATTTTGATTTTTTAAGTAATTTGTTTAAAAATACATTAACTATAAGTGAATAATAAAAAAAATGTGATATAGTTTAACTCCTATCTCCCCTACATTGCAGCTTTAGTACTTAAGTACTCTTTAAGGACAGCCTTCTTACCTCTAGCACATTATACTGATAACTGATATGCCTCTGTATGAAAAAAAAGTCATGACATTAAACTTCTAGATACTTTGTTAAATATTACTCTGAGAAATAATATTTTTACACTCACATCTTTGCAGTGACCTTCTGGTCTTTCAAGTATTATTCCACCAAGATGCCTCTCAGAAATACATGAAAAGTTAAGCATATTGGGTTTTCCAATAACTTAAAATATGATTTCATTACCTAATATTCAATTCAAATCAATTTTTTCATTTATGGGTATTCAAATAAAAATCTACAATTGAGAACTAAAAAATGATCTAATAATAAAGCCAGCTGGTTTGATCTTCCTAAATGCAATTGAAATTTCATCAACAGATTCAGAACAACCCTCAATTATTATACTAATTTACTTCATTAATAAAATTTAGTAGCCACTGACAAGGTAAATATGTATAAACATAAACCATGAACTATGTAATTAATGACAATCAATTTTATGGCTATATTGGAAGAATAGAAGAACTTATTAAAGGTACTAATGAATATATCTTCTAATTGAAATGTACAATTCCTTTATGATATTTTATTAATAGTTAAGCAATTTAAAAATCCTTAAACAAATAAATTTCAATCATTAACTTTAATTATTAAATTTAACATATAGACCAATAATGGTAAAGCTATGATCCATGGGTCACCCACGCAGGCTTTTTAAATGACCCACACATTGATTTTTATAAACATATTTTTTATATCATAAAAGAGAGAACAAACAATCAAAAATATTAAAAAAATAAAGTATATATATATCTAATGTCGAATTTATAAAAAAATATTTCCAAGTGGACATTGGCTAGCTGATTTTCTATCGTATCACTGCACCTGTGTATGACGTATGTGGTCGTAAAACGTCGTGTTTCGTTCTTTTGTCGCAAAGTGTGTATGACTCATGACAGTTAGTCATAAACTTGATATGCATACATATTCATTGCATCATAGAATGGGGAGATGTACCAGCTCAGGGATGTATGTAATAGTGCTTCACTAAATGGCAGCCTTGTCATATTATTATTATTTTTTTTATTATTAAAGTTTCTCATCTACATATGTATGTATATCAAATATGTTAATAAGAAATTTCTTCTCAAATTATTGTATTCTAAATATAAATATTTTTAGTTGTAGCCCTATACTACTATGTCGGCGGTTAAGAAAAATAAAAACAAATGATACAAGTTCCAGACCATACCAAACAGAATGGTTTGATAAATATGGTATGATTGAAAAGAATAAAACAATTGTAATTAGTAACGAAAAAATCACTTCACGTACATACAATGTAAAAAGACATTTTGAAAAGTTGCATTCTAATCTCGGCCTTTCAACAGATGAAGAAAGAAGAACATATTTTTTACAAAAGAAAAAAGGGAATTATTCACAAACCAGTGTTTTAAAAACTTTTTTGATTCCAAAAAATAACATTACAGCTGCTCTTTGAGAAGGAGAGTTTGTAAAGCAAGCATTTTGAGAATATAGTGCTACTTTTTTTGCAGATTTTAAACAACAAGACTTGATTATAAAGCATATAAATGAGTTACCAATAAGTCGCAATACAATTAAAGATCAAGTAATAGACTTAGAAAGAAATTTTTGTTCGCTAATACGTAACGACTTAAATTATGCAGAAATGTATTCAATTGCTTTAGATGAAAGTAAGATATACAGGGTATATGAGCACAGACTTTCACATGACCCACTACTCTCCACACTATCTCATAACATTGATACACTTGAACCCATATATGTTGAAAAGACAAATAATCACCAATATATTTCATGCTAAACCAGCAATCATCAGTTGGTCCAGATTATCATCTCTACACATATATGCTATAAGTGCTCAGATATATATTAAGATAGTCAATCCTCATACTTTAATGGACAGGCTTTAATCTACTCCACACTCCAACTCTTCTACTGTCCATCCAATTGAAAATCTGATGAGGGCGATTATTTATCTTTTCAACACATTTGTGTTCAAGTGTATCAGTGTTATGAGATAGTGTGGAGAGTGGTGGGTCATATGAAAGTCTGTGCTCATATACCCTATACATTACATATATAGACACAGGTAAATAATAAGCTTGTGTGTTTCAGTTATGAAAGTAAGATGTAAATGATTATGCACAATTAGCAGTTTTTGCTCAATATAAATAAATCAGGCAATACAGTATAATGAAAGAAGAGCTAATGAAACTAATGAAAGAAAAGTGTATCGGTCTTGATATTTTTAAAGAATTTGATATTGCATTTAAAGAAATTGATATTGACATACAGAAAATTGTTTCTGTAACAACAGACAGTGCACCCAATATGATGGGGGAAAACATTCATTTTATCCAGTATCTTAATTAAGCAAAATATTACTCATTCTCTGATTGAATTTCATTGTATAATACACCAGCAAGTTCTAGGTGCAAAGCAAGGTTTAAAAACATTTTCCAATGTAATGCCAGTTGTAATAAAAGTCATCAACTTTATAAACGCAAGAGGTCTTAATAAACGACAATTTGCACAATTATTAGAGGAAATTGAGTGCCAGTATTCAGGGACTTAGACATACAACAATGTTTGATGGCTCAGTTGCGGTCAAGTTCTTAATCGATTTGTCATTTTATTAGGTTCGCTTCCCAGCTGATGCTATGACACATGAGAAATTAAGCTTTTTTTTGAATGAAAAAAAAAAAAAACAAGTTTTGATGAATATTCAAATATAGATTGGTTAAATGATTTAATGTTTTTATACACCCTCACTCAGCATTTTAATGAACTGAATAAAAAACTTCAAGGAAATGGACAAATTGTTTTAATGATGTTTAAAAATATTAAAATATTTATGGTGAAATTTGACATCTTTACTAAGAATTTGGAAATGAAAATCATGAAATATTTTCCTCAATTACAAAAACATTTTCAAAACAATAATTTTTGAAAATACGCTTGACGTTCAAGAAAATGCAATTAAAAAAATATTTAATGATTATACAGGAAATAAAAGAAACTTTTGAGGAGAGATTTAATCAATTTAAAAGCTTGGAAAATACATTTCACTTTATTTTATATCCATACAAAAACGGAATTAGAAACAATGGAGTTAACCGAATTTATGTGGCTAGGTATCCATGGTTTAGAAATGGAATTAGTTTAATTTCAAAGTAGCATAGTGTGGAAAAATAAATTTGAAAAGTTGATTTCCAAAGTAGAAGGAAAAATGTCTGAAAGTAGTGCAGATAATAATGATCCCACATTAAAAATGGAAAATATTACATTAAATGTATGGCATTCTTTACCAAATAATTTTATATCAATGAAGAAACTTGCTAATGCTCTTTTAACAATGTTTGGGTCCACATATTTGTGTGAAAAATTGTTTTCTTTAATGAATTTTGTAAAATCTACCAATAAAAATAAACTTGGAAATGAATTGACTGCGAAATGCGTTAAACTAACGAATACGGAATATGAAACTAATATTTAGAAACTATTTGAAAATAAACAACAACAGATTTCTCATTAACAATACTTCAACTTTTATTATACATACACATACCTGTAACTATATCTATTAATAAATAATATTTCATAATATATATGTGATTTTTTTTATTCCTTGTTCATTCAAATACTCAGTGCAGAGGCAACTGCCGACTGGGCATGGTGTCACCTGGTGCGCTAATTCATGGTATCACCCTATTTGTTTCAATTTTTTGATGTTGACCTTTATTTTTTGCTCTTCACTTGCAAAAGTAAAAAATAAATTAAGATATATAAATAATAAAAATTTTGATAGTAAAATTTGTAAAGACAAATCTAACTTATTAAAAACAGTTTATAATAACTCATTTGCAATTTAAATTTATACCCTTTATTTTCAAATTTCAAATACTTGATGTTGATTTTGACATTTATCAAATGTTTTTTTTTAAAAACAAGATGTGTTAAATAGAACAAAATTATACTTATAAAAACGTTTCATTTTTTTATTAATATATATATATATATATCAATCTTAAAAATATACATAAACATATCATTTAAATAAATAAAATTATTAATTACCCTTTAAAAGTCCAACTTATTCTGTTATTGTATTCCTTTACTTTTTTTTAACATTTGAATGCATTCTATCATAAACTGAATTTTGAAGAAAATATTATGTTAATGATAATTGTCAGTTCCCAAATACATGTATATTTTACTTTCCAAGATTTCCTTTCTTAAAAATTGAATTATTAAATTTAATATATTGACTGATTAATTCCAATTGCTTCCGAATTATTAAATTTATAATTGTAGATCTTTAGATAGCTATCTTAAATGTTAAGCTCAATACGCAATGTAAATTCATATATGTTGAGTTATTGCTTAGTTTTTTTAAAATTGAGCGAGGATGAAGAAGAGAAAGTGCAGCCCTTCTGACTGCGATATTTTTTGTTTACCCCACCATTGTTGATGTGTTTAAGTACAGTAGTTTATCCAATTATTCTGAAGAATAACGATACCGAATATACAAAGTACAATTAATTTTTCTCCTTTAGTTTTTTTAATAATGGCAATTTTTTTCATTATTGTTGTTGTTGTATTTTTTTTTTTCACATGCAACATAACAAGCAGTCCTGACAACAATTGTTGACATATTTTTTTTAAACAATAACATTTGAAATAAAATAATGTTAATCATATAAAAAAAAATATTAGATCAAAAATTTATTTGATAGCTTTTAAAATATATATATATATAACAACATTGCATTTTTAATAATCATTTAAAATAATATAATCTTTTTTATAATTAACAATTTATATGTTTTTATTTATAATATTGATATACACACACATTAATTAGAAATATGTCATTATTACCATTTAAAATCTCACCATCAAAAAAATAATAATAATAATAATTAAAGCCATGTACCATCAATAAATAAACAAAATAATAAATCTAAACAACAATAACTAAAACTAACAACCATAAACAATAATAAAATAATAAAAATCAAATAAAAGAGATTTTTAAAAAAAAATCAAATCAAAAATGACACTTTGATAAAATAAAAATGGATTTGTTGGTCTTTTACAATATATAAATGGATGAAAAGGATTAAAGCACTGTAAATTACCCAATGCAAAAATCAAAAACTGCTAATTTCCTGTGATAAATAAACTACACATTAAATAATTTATAAAAATGAGCATCTTGGCTGTGATTTAACTTCATTTATATAAAGGAATTCCTATTCAGTAAATAATCACATCTATATTAACCTATTAAAAATATTAAATTTAAATATATATTCATTTTATATGCAGTAAAATATATGTAACTTAATAAACTGAAAACAACTTTATAATTAATTTTAAGAATATTTGCCATTCTTAATAGCATATAAATAAAATATTTATATACAATAAATATGATAGTAACTTATTATTTCTTTATATATGTAATATATAAAATGTCTAATTACTAAAATAAATATTAAAATGTAAACTTATTGTAGTATTTTAATACTATATATATATATTACATACATAATCCCATGCACACTGATTAGCAAATTCTTCTATTTTCCCTTCTTTTATGCCATCATCTGTTGTACTGTTGATCATGATATTTACATGCATAATTGAAATTTATTTAATAGTATATATTGTACTATTTGAAATATGCAAATTTAATTCAAATTAATTGTTAAAAAGGATTATTTTATTCCAAATTATAAAATTACACTAACTTGTGTTATGCAATATCCAACCACTAAGGCAAGTTTCATCATGGGGAACATATGTAGGAACAGTGGTAGTTTTAGTATAAATGTTAAGGGTCTGATAATAATCTTTTTCACAAACGTAGGATAGTTTTCTGCCACAATTACTATTTCTCCAGGTACCTATAAAATAAAACACATTATTATTACATTATCAAATATAAAGATGAATTATAAGAGCTTTAAAGTCACAATCACTTGCAAATATTAATGAAATCTAATTCTCTCTATTTTAAAGTTATCTACCACAAACTTAAATAAATAATGATTACCAGATGGCATAATCACTATCCCCAGATAAGTTTTTGACTTTTACCTTAATCAAAGAGGACTAATAATTCAAAATTGGATCAAATGCACTCATACATCTAGAAAACACTTTTACTTTTTTTACATTAGTCAAGTTAATAACTGAAAAATAAAATCCCTGAGGTTCTGGATCCAAGCTCACTTAGTTAAAGAGATCTGATCAGGTCTGTCATATATAGTGTCCATTGATTACAGAAACTTGCAGTGAGCAGAGTGAAGAGAATTTGTTTGTGGAAGCATAACAGGAAGCATATGGCAATTTATTAACATATACAAATTTTAAAAAAAAGAAAAAATATTTAATATATAATCTAATTTCTTATCTGAAAAGTTATCAGTTTTCAGGATTATAATATAGAATTTGTTATTCTAAAAGCACATTAAAAATGTGGAGTGATAAAATGGTAACAGTCTTTCAAAAATATATTTTATAGTTAATTTTCAGATGAATCATATGTTCAATTTATTTAATCTAGATTTTGTCAAAAACAACCTAAAAAAATGTCAATATTATTTTATTTTATCGAGAGAATATAGATAAGGAAAGAATAAAATGCTAGTAACATGTTAAAGTTTGTCAGATAAAAAAAGTTTGGTTCAGAAGTTAAAATATAATATAAGATATCAAATAAATATACTAGAGAATCAGCATATATGTAGACATTTTATTACTATTTAAAAAACAGTATCATATTTACAAAAGTTTACAATTTTATAATAGGGAATAACATCTAAGATGACAAAACTTAACATAACCAAAGTGTGTAAATATATGATTAATAATATTGAAAAAAACTCATGAAAATATAAAATAGATACAAAATATAAAGTTAATAGAAAAGAGAATATTGAAACAGATATAATTTAAAAATTAATAACTAGTAAAGATGTCTGAATGCCATGTTTTAATTATGATTTTCTGACTAAAAATGAAGATCATGTATATTATGAATGAACACTTTAATGTATTATGTACAAATATATACATATTTATTGTAACAATATGTTGTTATAAAAAGAGTATAGATAATAAATGTAGTAAGAAAGAGCAAAAAATCGGTCTATCATTATCAGTAACAAATATAAGTAAAAATGTAGTAATTGTGGTAAATAGTCAAGTTATCCAATGCCAAACTTTTGGGGCATAATATTATAAAAAAACAGGTATCACTATTTATTGTTGCTTGCAAGTATAATGCTAATAATAATTATACAACTAAACATGGATCAAAAAGTTCTTAATCATATCAATACTTAGGACCATTTAGTGCTATAAGAGTATTGGCCATAAATAAACTAATATTTATCATAATGAAATATAAATAAAATAAAATGTGTAAACCTTAAAGTTAACCCTTAGCACCATCTAAATAATTCTAGAAAAAATAATATAGATGTCCATGCACAGACGCATGTTACTATTCCAAAAATAATTTCTTGTTTGGCAGGGACTGTGTTTATATGCAAATAAGAACACATACTGCATATAAAACACAATCTATTCTAATATTAAATAACTTCACTGAAATCACTTAAAGTAATAATTAATAATCTAACTAATTAATTAAAATTAATAATAAAATTAAAATTCTAAAAAATATTTCAATACAAAAAGGTTATTTCTGATTTTTACTCATTTACAATATCAGATATTACATTCAACCTTTCAAGCTAATTGTGTAAGTGCTTTTTGCGAGTGTTAATATTAAATGAATACTTTAAAGCGCTTGCACAATTAGCTTGAAAGGCTGATATTTGAATGTAATACAATTGTAGGCACAGCGCTATATAAAAATAAATGCTTATTTAAATATCAGATATTGTAATAGTGATATTAGCGATTAAGCCAGTGCACATGCGCTTTAAAGATAAATTATAAATGAATACTCTCACTAAGACTATATCTTGTGTCTGGAAAAGTGAGAGTATTTATTTATAATTTATTTTTAAAGTGCATGTGCATTAGCTTAATCGCTAATATCACTAT
The DNA here is from genome assembly GCA_028023455.1 of Epiperipatus broadwayi. NCBI lineage: Eukaryota > Metazoa > Onychophora > Udeonychophora > Euonychophora > Peripatidae > Epiperipatus > Epiperipatus broadwayi. Next base: position 4,234,130 of record JAQFVV010000062.1, read on the forward strand.
TACAGTATAAAAACATAGCGCTATATAAAATAATATCATGTTAAATATCAGATATTATTTAGCTAGATTGACAAACCAAACAGTAAAATTTGTGAAGATATATCCTATATATTACATATTGTACCGGTATAAATCCACCACGCTTACTCATACACAGTACCCGAGTTCAAACCCAGCCCACGTTTAGGAATTAGTTCCAAAACGCCAACTGAATTCAAACCCAAACCCCGGTATGACCAACCGATGATGACTTTATAACAGCACGGGGTTATCCCTTTTCTAGCTCAGCTTAGAACATGGACTAAATTCTTACAGTTAATGATATATAGATTTATTAGACTATAGATACTGGGACGGTCATTTATGTGACGTATATATTTAAGTTGCCAATACAGACAGTAAGTGGCTAAATAGACTTAGAGAGTAATAAGGTGGAGGACACAAAAATTTAGATTAAATAAAGTGTTTAATGAACAAAATATAAAGCATATAAATATAGTGTTAAATAAGACAAATAGAAAGCGGATAAATATAGTATTCAACATGAAAATACAAAGCATATAAATATAATGTTAACAGTACGGTAAGACTTCCATGAATCCTCTTGTATTTGGCTACTAGTCTTTAGTGAACGTTTTATTTAATGAACAAACTCATGCCAATAGCTGGGTAGTTAAATAATTGACAGGTGGTTAAGAGAATCAGAGTATTAGAGCATTGGAAAAAATATTTATCTAAAGATTTTTGTTTACTTATTTTATTTGAATAGGCTCGAGCCGGAACGTAGACGAACAGTGGAGATGGTTTTATATAAATACGACGTAAGAGATAGGTGAACTGGTGGTTTTATATAAATACGACGTGGGAAATAGATGAACTGGTGGTTTTATATAAATACGACGTGGAAAATATATGAACTGGTGGCTGCCTATATTCAAGAGCCCTACAGTAATCAATTGCGGTGCATTAACGGAATACCGGGCGGCTTGTTCTTTGACAAGGCTTAATGCCCCCAAGTAGTTCCGGGACACGACAACCAGCCGGGGTCATTTCGAACCCCGGTGATCCAAGAGATTACCGGGAAAGAAAAACTGCTTTCATTCCCCAATGGTAGAATGACGAGACGCTAACTTCAGCGAAGGGAAGGCATTGCCACAGACGTGAAGGACGAATACTTGAAGCGGATTTTTTAAAAGAAATTATATAAAACCTGGAAACTATTTGTCTGTTTCTACGCCACAGGCTGAGATCCTTATCCCAATAAAAACATAGCGAAATTAACTGACGGTGAGAACAATAACTAGTTAAATTTACTCTGAAACTCTAACCCTCCGGGTTAACAGGCGGTAGCGATAGTATCAAATTATGCAATGAATTATTTCTCATATTATACATAACATTAATGAACACTTTGAAACTATTATATATATATTTAATATTGAAACTTAGATTGTAATTTTATAACAACTTAACATAGAATAATAAAGTGACTTAACATTTATCAACTCGGAATGTGAAAGAATATTTAATTCAGAAAGTGGGATTACTTTTAAAATAACTTGATCGTTATAGTACACTAGTTTACTATTGGCATCGTTTGTTTATGGAATAAGCAATACACAAAACAATATAAATGCATTCATTTAAATGATTATTACGATTAATTACAAATGTTATAAATTATTTCTAAAGACTAGAGCAGAGGGTTAAAAAGAAAAGAAAATTTACTGACAGGTTAAATAATAGCATTATAAATGATATAAAGACTTACATATGATTCACTTGATTAATAACATTAAGCACGGAAGAAAATTAAAGTTCGTGTAACAAAGTTCTCTTCTTTCTTCATCCAGCTTGGCTTGTGACGAACGTAGGCGCGCATTTTTGAAAGTTATTTGTAAGGCATAGCTAATTTAGAGATTGGAAGTTGGAAATTCTGAAGTATATGAAACATGATCAAACAGCGGCACGAGGATCCATATTGGCGGGCAGAGATCAGCTCCTGGCAATTAGCCCATGAACATGGCGATTCACTGGTAAACTTCTTAATAAGATATTTGAATTATTATTAACTGCTGTGTTGTCTCGAGACTACCTCTCTCAAACACGACCAAAGTTAGAATGTAAGTTTTTTCTAAAGTAGCCACTGCTGACCTTTCCGACTTGTTTTTGTTTTAGGCTCCGCCTACTTTCTCTAGCCTCTAGCGATGCAGCTTGACCAACAATCAATTATCTGTTTTTAGCAATCTTTTAATTTAATATCTCATTTTTAAATCGATACATTAATTACATATAAAAATTCCTTACTAATTTTGAATACAACTTAATTGCTCTGAACATTTGTGCAATTAGATTTTAATTAAAAACACTGATCAAAGGAATGTGATTTTTGATCAGTATTTTTAAACGACTTTATACAATTTTAAAACTAAAATTTAAAACAAATACGCCCGCACTGAAACTTTAAATTAAATGATATAAATTCACAAACCACGCACACACAAATATTATTTCGTGGTCTGTGACATTTATATACGGGATCTTTACATATTTATTTATAACTATAAAATACATAACTAAATTTTATTATAATTTGAAATAGACAAAACCTCACTGCGGGCGAACAGTAGCTTGAATTACCGTACATAAAAACACTTGAAACGAAGATCGGTTCTCCGATCTGTCTGTTTCATTTCTTGTCACTTTATAAAAAAAAACAACAAAAAAAAATGATTATACATAATTTCTGGTTAACATTTTTTTCATTCATTTTTTTACATAATTGATTTTTTTATTGATTTGACCTTGGAGAACAGTCTGGGTGAGGGTTTGAACTTAACATTTATAAAGGTGGGTATATTGCCGTAATTCCTTTTCTCATCATCATGTGCATGTCATAGTGGTCATTTTCCGGGTTATCATTTTGTATATCTCTACCTTCTCCCTGGGTCGGGAGGTATATAAGGTTTATAGGTATGTCTTTTTAGATCTCTTACTAAAATAGCAAAAGTGGTCACAATATTGTGCTTTGGTATATTATTATATTGTTCATTATTAAAAGTATCTTGCTTTAAAAGAATTTCTCTAACTTTCTGTGATCTAATGGCATCCATTATAACATTTTCACTTTGGGAGTTGAGAAGTTTTTCTCCATTTTTTATGAAACTAATTTTTTTAACATATGTCCATGCTTTAAAACAAAGTTTATCATTTCTGTTTAAAGAGTTCAGTTCCTCATCAATTTTGTTCAGATCACATTTCATAAATAAATAATCATGGAATTTATTAAAATGGGCAGTATTGCACACAACTAAAGATCTGTCCACTTTCTTCATTTTCATATCAGGAGGCCATTCAGCATCATTTCTAAACTTTAACTTTGATGACTTCATTAATCTTTCATCATCACTTTTCCACAGAACATCTTTATCATTATTATGAAAAGATAACTCAGAATTATTAATTATGATTTCAGAAGATTTATTCAAAACAGTATCTTTTGTTCTATTGATATCTTTCAACATCGATACAGCCACTCCATTAGAAGGTACTAAACTGGTGTCATCACTTTGAGATGGGCTGGCTTGCATTAGATTTGAAACGACCATTTCCTCAGTAATTACTTCATCTTTAGCTAAATCTGCTAGAGTAAAACTTTGACTCTGAGTAATTTCTGTCACATCTAATTCTTTACATTTTTGTTGAGTAGAGTTGGCATTTGTATTCACTAATCTACTCTCATGAGGTTCCAACCTTATTTTAGTTGGTTGAGGTTCTGTGTCCTCTGCTCCACTCCTCGCACTAATAATTTCTTTACTGCCCCCAACTTCTTTTGGTGTGGCCAGGTCATCTTCATTTTCTATTTTTGGGTCTTCAGAGGGATTTATTTCTTGCTGACGCTTTGCACTTTCTAGATTTGAGTTGGCTTGGATGCCATATGCTTCCTCGATCCTTCCCAGCCTCTCCAACATCATCATCATAATCTTCCTGTCCTCTCTCCCCTCTCTGAGGATCGCGTTAAACTTCGCATCGCGATCGTGCTCCCTCTGTTTGTTTCCTTCTATTTCTGCCATTTCTGCTTCGTTTTTACTGATAAATGTCTTCAACATAAAAATTCGCTTTGTACAACGCTTTGATTTTTTTATATATATCATAAAAGGTACTGATCCCTGCTCCTTGTGCCAAATCCTCCTCCGCTGCTGATACTGTTTGTGTGGCTTACTTCCTTTCTCTCTTTCTTCCTTCGCCTACGTTCAGTCTGGTTTTTGTTATCTACGTTTTTTTCTTTATTTAGGAATATCATATGACATGTCTAAAATCATTACTAAAAATATACAGGGGAAAAAAACTTTCTTTCACCCAGTTCGCACTGTTCTCCTCAGTCCTATAATACATACATATTCATAATGGGTACATAACATAGTATTTTTTTTGTATTTCTGTCAGTAATTCTCTCTTTTTATATATGCCACCCTACTCTCTTTTAAAACAACACTCGCCACTGCTGTATGGACAAACATGTTTGCTGACAAATTTATTTGATAGGCGCCAGCCAGCAACATGTGACCAATAGATAATTTAATCTACTGATCCCCAAATATATACTTTTATATGACCTAATAATTTTTGATTTAAGATTTACTGTTTTATATAGGCAGAAAAAAAAATTTAATACTGACTCCGGTAAGGTTTTTTTTTGTTTATATTACAACATATATATGCACACACGTTTTTATTTTTAAAACTCAAGAATAATCCTACTTCTTTATTCTTTTTTTCAAAAAAAAATATTTTTCACAACAAACGAAAATATATATATATACGTACACAAATATATATACGCGTACACGTTTTTATTTTTTTAGAACTGGACTTAATTCTACTTCTTTATTTTTTCATATGATTTAAACGACAAGAATGAACTCACAAAAACATTATGGAATAACTCATTTATTTTAATTAATTACACTCACGAATTGCTTCTGCTCTCTTTTCAAAAAAAAAAAATCTTCACTCTGACTTAACAATATTTGGGAGGATTATATACTGAACCTTTGTGTAAGGGAAAAAAAAAATTTTATACATTTGTTTTATTACTATAGTTTTCACTTGCGCATTTTAATACGCCAAATACGTATCAATATTATGACTCGACACAAAAAAAATTGAATATTTTTATCATTTAACTGTTTCCTTCCGTTCACTCTGCAGGGTGTGGGAGATTTCTTCCATCGAGCACCACGGAGGGCGTCCAAAAATATAATAACTGTACCGGTATAAATCCACCACGCTTACTCATACACAGTACCCGAGTTCAAACCCAGTCCACGTTTAAGAATAAATTCCCAAAACGCCAACTGAATTCAAACCCAAACCCCGGCATGACCAACCGATGATGACTTTACACCAGCACAGGGTTATCCCTTTTCTAGCTCAGCTTAGAACATGGACTAAATTCTTACAGTTAATGATATATAGGTTTATTAGACTATAGATACTGGAACGGTCATTCATGTAACGTATATATTTAAGTTGCCAATACAGACAGTAAGTGGCTAAATAGACTTAGAGAGTAATAAGGTGGAGGACACAAAAATTTAGATTAAATAAAGTGTTTAATAAACAAAATATAAAGCATATAAATATAGTGTTAAATAAGACAAATAGAAAGCGGATAAATATAGTATTCAACATGAAAATACAAAGCATATAAATATAATGTTAACAGTACGGTAAGACTTCCATGAATCCTCTTGTATTTGGCTACTAGTCTTTAGTGAACGTTTTATTTAATAAACAAACTTATGCCAATAGCTGGGTAGTTAAATAATTGACAGGTGGTTAAGAGAATCAGAGTATTAGAGCATTGGAAAAAATATTTATCTAAAGATTTTTGTTTACTTATTTTATTTGAATAGGCTCGAGCCGGAACGTAGACGAACAGTGGAGATGGTTTTATATAAATACGACATAAGAGATAGGTGAACTGGTGGTTTTATATAAATACGACGTGGAAAATAGATGAACTGGTGGTTTTATATAAATACGACGTGGAAAATATATGAACTGGTGGTTGCCTATATTCAAGAGCCCTACAGTAATCAATTGCGGTGCATTAACGGAATACCGGGCGGCTTGTTCTTTGACAAGGCTTAATGCCCCCAAGTAGTTCCGGGACACGACAACCAGCCGGGGTCATTTCGAACCCCGGTGATCCAAGAGATTACCGGGAAAGAAAAACTGCTTTCATTCCCCAATGGTAGAATGGCGAGACGCTAACTTCAGCGAAGGGAAGGCATTGCCACAGACGTGAAGGACGAATACTTGAAGCGGATTTTTTAAAAGAAATTATATAAAACCTGGAAACTATTTGTCTGTTTCTACGCCACAGGCTGAGATCCTTATCCCAATAAAAACATAGCGAAATTAACTGACGGTGAGAACAATAATTAGTTAAATTTACTCTGAAACTCTAACCCTCCGGGTTAACAGGCGGTAGCGATAGTATCAAATTATTCAGTGAATTATTTCTCATATTATACATAACATTAATGAACACTTTGAAACTATTATATATATATTTAATATTGAAACTTAGATTGTAATTTTATAACAACTTAACATAGAATAATAAAGTGACTTAACATTTATCAACTCGGAATGTGAAAGAATATTTAATTCAGAAAGTGGGATTACTTTTAAAATAACTTGATCGTTATAGTACACTAGTTTACTATTGGCATCGTTTGTTTATGGAATAAGCAATACACAAAACAATATAAATGCATTCATTTAAATGATTATTACGATTAATTACAAATGTTATAAATTATTTCTAAAGACTAGAGCAGAGGGTTAAAAAGAAAAGAAAATTTACTGACAGGTTAAATAATAGCATTATAAATGATATAAAGACTTACATATGATTCACTTGATTAATAACATTAAGCACGGAAGAAAATTAAAGTTCATGTAACAAAGTTCTCTTCTTTCTTCATCCTGCTTGGCTTGTGACGTAGGCGCGCATTTTTGAAAGTTATTTGTAAGGCATAGCTAATTTAGAGATTGGAAGTTGGAAATTCTGAAGTATATGAAACATGATCAAACAGCGGCACGAGGATCCATATTGGCGGGCAGAGATCAGCTCCTGGCAATTAGCCCATGAACATGGCGATTCACTGGTAAACTTCTTAATAAGATATTTGAATTATTATTAACTGCTGTGTTGTCTCGAGACTACCTCTCTCAAACACGACCAAAGTTAGAATGTAAGTTTTTTTCTAGAATTTGCCACTGCTGACCTTTCCGACTTGTTTTTGTTTTAGGCTCCGCCTACTTTCTCTAGCCTCTAGCGATGCAGCTTGACCAATAATCAATTATCTGTTTTTAGCAATCTTTTAATTTAATATGCCATTTTTAAATCGATACATTAATTACATATAAAAATTCCTTACTAATTTTGACTACAACTTAATTGCTCTGAACATTTGTGCAATTAGATTTTAATTAAAAACACTGATCAAAGGAATGTGATTTTTGATCAGTATTTTTAAACGACTTTATACAATTTTAAAACTAAAATTTAAAACAAATACGCCCGCACTGAAACTTTAAATTAAATGATATAAATTCACAAACCACGCACACACAAATATTATTTCGTGGTCTGTGACATTTATATACGGGATCTTTACATATTTATTTATAACTATAAAATACATAACTAAATTTTATTATAATTTGAAATAGACAAAACCTCACTGCGGGCGAACAGTAGCTTGAATTACCGTACATAAAAACACTTGAAACGAAGATCGGTTCTCCGATCTGTCTGTTTCAATATATTGATACAGTTATATAATAAGCCTGTATTTCTGTTATAAATGGTTTATGTAAACACACAACACAGACTTATGGGTAACGGAAATATTCCAATTAATAAGCCAATAAATATTATTCTATTTTAATATCTAATGAATGATCTTAGATATTTCACAGATTGTGCCATTATATAAATACAAGTAATATTTCAATTCTTAATATTAACTTGCTTTTAAAATTATTTTTAACAATGTATTACATTAGCTCAATTTAAAATCTGACATTTCATCTGACAATAAAAAATACATTTGACAATTTCATTAATGTTTCTAACTCTAAAACTAATCTTTCACAAGTAATAACAAAATTTAAAGAAAATATATCTAGTTACTATTCCCTGGATACTTTTAAGCTTATCTTTTATTCATGTGTCAATTTTTATTTTCTTGCTGAACACTCCTTATCCACTAATTGGCTAATTTATTCAATAGTAGTTTACTTTTAAAATAAATTAGTAGTGCACAGGTTAAATAATCTTTGATTTGAATAATATGTTTAGGTTAAAAAGATAGAGTGATTTATTCTATCTTTCCAAAAGACTTTATCTTATGTTTGGAAAGAAGAGTATTCCTCAAAAAGTGTTTATTATTTTAAAGTGCATGAGTAGTGGGTGATCTTTAATGAATATTACAGATTAAAAAACAATTAAATTACTCATTATATATTTGAAATAATATAATATTAATACATATTTTACTCATAATCAGCTTTTGTCTGTGCTTTTATATATATAAATCATATACCAATCACATCTCAAAATTGGGCTGATCTTATGTAGATTTTCTGTATGGCGATATATATACAAAATAAACACTTACAGTTCTCAATTTAGTTTAGCTTCCTTAATCTCCAATCACAGGTACAGTGAATGGTATATGCTAAAGATATATTGTGCAAAGAGATATCACAAAGGTACTCTCCAGCTATATTTTTCGGAGAAATAAAACTCTATAAACAAGGAAAACATCAGTAACTGCGCTTTTCTATAACACATTTTAAAACTAAACTGAACCCACTATTTATAGGTGATACTATGAAATACATATAAATTTATAAACAGAATAATTAAAGAAAATTGTTCTGATTTTTAATTTACATTAAACAAATAGTTCTTTAATAAAAACATCTATATTAATTTGATAGAATGACAGCCTGTTAAGCTAAATTGCGCAGACGCTGTGAGAATGTTGTTAATAAATGAATACCTTCGAACAACCACATGATATAGTATTTATATAAGAGTAAAAGGAATCCCCAGAAGGAATCCCTCCTACTCCTACAACTCAAATGTTTATATATGAGCAAATCTAAAGTAGTTGTAACATTTGAGTTGTAGGAGTAGGAGGGATTCCTTCTGGGGATTCCTTTTACTCTTATATAAATACTATATCATGTGGTTGTTCGAAGGTATTCATTTATTAACAACATTCTCACAGCGTCTGCGCAATTTAGCTTAACAGGCTGTCATTCTATCGTAATTATATTCGCACGCAAGACATTATAAAATAAATGCTTATTCCTATATTAATTTGGTAAATAAAAAGATTAGAATTAAGATTTATAATCAGACATATCCTAACAAACATCTTTGATTTGACGAAAATAATTTTTTTTTTATATTAACAATCCTTAAATTTTGTCAAAATAAAAAATAAATTAAATAAAATACTTGTATCAGAAATCATTTGGATATTTATTTTTAAATAATTAATAATAGTTTAAAAATATATCAAGAAATATTATCACTTAATCAATATTTGTAAATCATCCCACATTTTATTTTAAATATTTATAAAAGAAAATTTTGTCTGTGTTCATTTCTTCTTTTCCTTTAGTTCAGATGTACATGTGCAAACATGTTTTTAATGTTATACATACATTACATTGTATGACACGAGAGCAATCTTTTTCAATATATATATCTTAACGGTCTAGATTGTATAATCAATCAACAAGACTGAAAGACCAAGCAGGGACACTCAACCAGCAGACACAAGGTTACCTCCATGCTCCTAGTTTAAACCCTTACCTAAAATTCCTAGCCTCAACCACCTAATTAACATCCTTGATGTCACACAGCTTCCCTTCTTTATACAGTGCAATGTAGCCCAGGATTCAAACATGGACTCTCCACCTCAGGGTTCTCTATACCTCATAATGTTACACCGCACTAGGACTTTAAGTCTTATATTAATTGACTTATATTACCATTAGTGAATGACAATAAGAATTGAATCAATGATGAATTAAAGCTGAAAAGAAAAAATATTTTTATGATAAAGAAATTTATACCTAGTTTATAAAGCTTCTTATATAGATTAACAAAGTGGACATTAAAGTGCAATATATGTTGGGTAGTAATTTTTTTTTAAACTTATATTAATTTAATGCTATGTTCTTAAATTTAAAAATCTACTGGTCATTCTTAATTTTTTTCAGTGCAACTTCTAAAAATTTAATAATTAGCATTTAAAAATTAATGTCCTTTTATAACCAAATGAGACAAAAAACATCTTCAGAAAGTCTGACTGATATTCATTTTGAGAATTTAGATCATTTTAAATATTTTGATAGTTTTTCAGACATAAAAATGAAAAATAATGTAAGGGTATAACATAGACTTGCTAAATTTATTGTATTGAAGAAAAATATAGACTCTTTATTAAATATAATTCAATAGCATTAAAAAATATTTTAACTATGTTCTATAACATTCTAAAAAATAGTAACAAGATCATAGAACTAACTAGTATGTTCTTTAGCTTGCTGAATGTGATGATATTGAACCTACAATTATAAGAATTCATCTTCATTATTGTAATCATGTAAAATAATGAAGTGAATAGGTTCTCTAGAAGAGCATTTTGTGAAGAACTTAAGCACAGTTTTCTTAGAAGAAATAGATCCTATTTACATAACGCCGAATAGCATCGAGTGTGTATAAATCTTGAAGACTTCAGAAACATCATAAAATACCAAACAAATAAGCAAAGTAACTGGCATAAAATATTTATTTCTCTGATTTACAGATTGGTTTATATAATCTTCAATTAAAATCCATTTTTAATTTTTTACTTTTTGTTTCTTTTCTTTTTTATTCTCTATCTGGAGATGGAATAATCATAGTAATTTTTGAATGGCTCTAACAAATAATCATGGCATTTTATTGGTTTTGAATGATCAATTCGTTAATTACTTTATAAGTCATATCATATTTTAACAGTGGAAATGTCAATTGATTTAGAAATCTTTAATTTTGGGTCTACCATTAGACTACTATAAAATCAGTTAGACTTCTAAATTATATCCAGACAAATACTATTTTAATAAATTATCTTTAATTTTATACTTGTATACTTAATGTCTTAAATACAAAGATAATTTGGATAAGCCATCATTATATAATTGATCTATAATAAAATCTATAATGATATCAAATTTAAAGACTATTAGTTGAAAATTATTTGATTTTATAGACATTCAACTTTTTATCTATTAATCTTGTATTTTTTTTTTTTAAAAGCTACATGTCAACTTCTTCAAGAAGTATAATAATTACTCTTTCTTATTGCATATACAGAATGAAAATTATATGTTTATGTATATTTATATTCATATGTTTGTATTATGTTGTAGTTCTGAAGAAGATTTCTGGGGCAATCAAAACTGTAAAGCATTGACTCTTCTAAGTCAGCTCTTACAAAAGCTATAAGTCAAATGTTGCAGCTGGCCTACTTGTCCACTGCTTAAAAAAAACTGCAAGCAAAAGTGAACTGATATTTTTTATCAGTCTTTTTATAATTTTGGTTGGATCAGGTGATAAAAACATAGTGACTGTTTCCAATCTGTCTAATTCTTTTCAAAACAAATTTGACATTTTATCAAGGTGTGATATACATGTTTGTACTTAGATAGAGATTTACCAATTAATTAAAAGATTCCAAAAATGGACATTTTTATAAGTATCAGATATACTTATTTTTAAATTTCAAAATCAGAGTTACAAGTAATAATATTTATTAAACCATTTTAAAATATTTTGATTTATAATAAAATTGTTTTTAATTCACAATTATTTAATCTTTTATTTATTATTTATATTCCAGGAAATATAGAAAAATATCAATATTTTATCTAATATACATGTACAATCATACCTAAAACTATGTACTCATCAATTGTTTTAGAGATCTGACAGATATCTGACACTTAACAGATGAATAGTGATTGCAAATCTGAAGTAAATAAAGAATTCGGCCATTGGACTATAAGTACACAATGCACCATGAACACCAAGAGGACTATCTCAATTGTGATACTATAAGCTGCTAATAACCCTTGATAAAGATAATGCAAAAATTATATCAAAGCCCTCTCCCATGGAGGGGTTGGAAAATACAAAACTATGACCAGCTTCTTTGAGGCTTAAGGGCTGAGAAATATAATCTATACCTTACTCCTTTCATTCGGAGACTTAGAGGGTGGAATTATAGCAGGACTACATTAACTTCTCTATGACAAACAATATGAAATACAGAAAATGGATTGGAGAAAGTAGCCAAGATAGAACAACTCATGGAATTGCATGAAAACATTGCATCCTCAAGCCAATGACAAAAATCTCCATCCATCATCCAACCTGAAAATACAGCTAAACAAACTTCAACAATCAAACACCCAATCCAATCTTCCAAAATCATCAATTTTCTAGTTAACTCCAAACATGAACCTCTTTAAACATACATAAAAACTATTTATTATTTTATAATTTATACTCATCATCAATACTCTTGTCACTTATTTCACAGTAATTTTTAAAATTAATTCTGCATAAAATGCATTTTTTTTCTTTCTCAGTTATGATTTGAGATCAAGGTGATAATTTTGAAGTGATGATCACCAGTATGTGATCATCATCAGCTCCACATTGGGTACCATTTGTAATGGAATGGGATATAATAAAGATGTAAAACTGGGATGATGGCAACTCATCATCATTCCCAGTCAATTTAAAATGAAATATCAAATTATTAAAATAATGTTTAATAATCATAAATATACAAGAAATGTTATATATTAAAAGAGAGCATGAGATAATGATCACTCTGTGAGATCATCCAGGTACTCCTCAATTCAGTTAACAGTTAGATCAGAAGAGATCAGTTAACTTCTTAGAGCCACTATGATTAATTATATATACATCAACCAGCAATATCAATAAGTATAAGTAAGTAATGCTCAAAATAACCATTCATCATCATGAATGATGCATAATCAAAATAAAATCAACATCCAATCTGGTGACTGGATTGGAAATGGGTCTTTTGTAGACCAGGCTAACTATTGAGCTTTTGCCAGTTTGGGCAATTATTTAAATATAACTTGGATGCACCATCTTAGTGCCTATTCATCAGAATATGTAATAATCAGAAACAATAATGCTAGGATATTAAAACATGCTGATCATCATCAATGCTCTGGCCACCTAGTACCATTAATGTACTGGGCAACTATAAACATAAATTTTTAAAAAGACTAAACTAAAATAAAATGTAGTGCAGGAGCTTTGAAGAATACAATCATTGCACCAAAATCAGAACAATGTCATAATGGAATGCTACTAAAGCATTAAATACATCCCCATTTATATATTCATCCTATGCTTGAATCTAGCTTGAGGAACATAAGCTTTATTACTGTTTGTGACCAAGAGACAATGTAAACAATTTTTAACAATTGAATACAAGTTTATTAATAACAATAACAAAAAATTAAAATTAAGGTCTATGTGACTATACATATAAATTAAGTCTTCTGATTTTGATTAATATACAATCAAAAAAAATATCACATTTGTGATTTACAAAATTATTATACAAAATTAAAGTTATTATATTAATTTACAATACTTCTTAATAGGCTTTCATAAATGCATATATGTGATTAATACAAAATTCAAGTTATTACATGATGGTTTACATATATATGCATACAGATGCATGATTTACAATATACAATTAATATATTTTAATTGATATTTAATAATGACAAAAACTGATTAAATTTTACATATATGTCCTATTAATTATCAATATTTTTAAATTTAAATTATAGAATGTCTATTCTTTACTTTTATTTATTTATTTAATTATTTTTTAAATCCAGGCACTTTTAAAATGTCTCTCACTCTCTCTTTTTTTAATAAATGAAAAATAACATCATTTTATACAATTAAAAATATAAATTTCAAAATGTCTTTTTGTTTTTTTAATAAATGATTTAAAATAATCATTATAGATTATATATCTCACTTTAAGAATGTAATTTTTAATATATAAAATTACTATAGGTTGCCTTCAACTAATCATAATATCTTTAATTTAAATATTAGAAATTTTAAAACAACTACTTTTGTATATATGTTTATCTATGCTTCTCTGCATATAGATAAACAGCAGCATACATATACTAATTTTTCAAGTTTTCCCTTGGTAAACTTGGTTTTTGTGATTGTTTGTCATCATCATCAGAAAAGTATAATCCAAGCAATTGTCAGCATCAGAAAGGCACAATTCAGGTGAGGTTGTTAGCATGCCATGAGCTCCCTTCTGTCTATAATTGTTCCAGGCCAGGCAAGCAGCTATTTTCTTAGAACACATTTAAGCAGGCTAGACTCATCAGTTGACCCAGATGTCATGTGAGTCAACTTCAGCAGTGAACTATAGAGTAAGTTCTCTTTCTTGATTCCAGGTACATCTTCATGGTAACTTTGTCTAATTCTGCCAGCCATCTCTGCAGCTAGCTTTACTGTAGCCAGTCTCAGCTATAGTTACCAACCAACTACAGCTAACTCTTACAAAATATTAGCCAAACTTTAAAGCTAGCCATTAACCAACAACTTTGCAAAAATATTAAGACAAGAACTGTCTTCAAAAATAAATTTAATATCCAAACTTTGTAGCTGCCCAATTTGCCACCTGCTTAAAATATTAAAACCATACTCTTCCAGCCAGCTCTTACAAAAGCTATAAATCAAACTTTGCAGCTGACCTATTTGTCTACTGCTTACAAAAACTGCAAGCAAAAGTAAACAGATATTTTTTTATCAGTCTTTTTATAATCTTGGTTTGGTCAGGTGATAAAAAACATAGTGACTGTTTTCAATCTGTCTAATCCTTTTGAAAACAAGTTTGAAGGTTTATTAAGGTGTGATATACATATTTTTATTTAAATAGAGATTTACCAATTAATTAAAAGATTTCAAAAATAAACATTTTTATAATTATCAGAAAACATGCTTATTTGTAAATTTCAAAATCAGAGTTACAAATAATAATATTTATTAGATCTTTTAAAAATATTTTAATTTATAATAAAATTCAGTTTTTAATTCAGAATTGTTTAACCCTTTATTTATTATTTTTATTCCAGGAAATATAATAAAATATCTACTAAAATGTTTGTTTGTGTTTATTTCTACTTTTTCTTTCAACTTTATATATATTTGTGCACACATATTATAGTATGTGTTTAATATAACAAATTTGTTATAATATATATATGCTCTTATTCTCTACACTTTTATTTTTATTATTTTTTGTATTTATATAACATTTTTTGTTTAATTTTTTTTTCTGAATTTTTAGTTGCATCTTTACTATGTTGAAGCAAAATTCCACATTATAAAATATAAATGTAAATTTTTTATAGTGTTTTTTTTTTCTCAAATAAAACAGATAAATGTAATAAGAACATCATGAATTATTGAAATAATTTTTAACAGCATTGGCTAGCCGAATTTAATGTTCAAACCAAGATTGATATAACTTTATAGCCATTCTAAAAATCAATAATAGTTGACTTAATACTCTCATAATTGAAAATAAAATTTCCACTAATAATTTGGGTAAGTTAAAACAATGAAACAATTTAAAAATTTGAAATTAAAATCTCATATATATAGTCTTAAGTGAAATCTTTACTTCAACAGGATGTTAAAATAAAATTAAAATTTTTTCCTGACAAGTAATAAATACATAGTTTAATGACAAATGTATAATAATATTAAATAATTTAAAAAACAGCAAAATCAAAAATGCTATCCACAATTTATTCTTAAAATGTCTACAATAAAAAAGATAACATTTAAAATGTATTGCAAGTCTTACAAATTCTACAAAATCATGGTAATAAAAAATCATTAGTTTTATAAACTGATAATGATATAAAATCTATTACAATGGAGGCAAACTGTCATCATGAGTCACATTGCAGCTTCAAAAGCTACTTTCACAGCTTCTTAGGAAATTTTAAATTTCATAGCCATTTTTTCCTAAACTTTTATATTGATAATCTGTATTAATATGTATCAATATTAGAATATTTTATTTCATAAATGTATTAAAACTATGTAAAAAACAGATATTTTGAAAATATAATTTTCTAGCTTTTACATAGTACCAGTCAAAAGAGATAATTTTAACATGGATTTTATTATCATATTTGCTAGGTAAAAAATGTTTGACATTTGATGAATTGTGACTCTTCAGAGCTTTTTTAGTACAATTTTGACATTTTATCAGCCAGACTGGAAATTACTAACTGCATAAATGAAGACTCACTCAATGCCTTCGATATATACAGATTCAGCATATTTTTCTTTGGTGAGTAAAACAACTATATAATTATGTTTTCTAAAATAATATTTTCTGCTCTTAAAAATTCAAAATTGTAAAAAAGTATTATATGTGTCAGTACTGAAGAAATAGTCTATCACTATCTTATATATCTGATTAAAAAAAATGTTTTCAGCAATGTCCATTTCTGGCAATTGAAAACTGCCAATAATAGTATACATCCTCATTTCCATATATCAAGTTTATAATCAAGCACTTCAAAAAAAGGCAATGTATATAAAGAAATTGTTGATACAGAGAATCTAATAATATCTTGATGTTTATTTTATTATGTATGTGTCAGATTTAGTGTAAAATCTAAATATGGATATGAAAAATATATTATGTATAAGCAATTTTCAAGTCATATAATATGTATATTATCTCACTTCACTTTGGTGGATAAAATAATTGGATCATTTCTAGACTTTTTAAAATTAACCCAACCATTCTTGGGTAAACTTATCATCCTAGCAATTATTTACTTTTTTGTTTTAGAAATCATATAAAAAACTAGGTAGAAGATAATAAGTATTTATTTGAATACAATATATAATTTTTAATGTTAAACATAGTGGCAATTATATGTAAAACCTCAAAAGTATTACTTCATCTGAATAATAAAGATGAAGTTTTAAATTTGACAAGTAATAAAGGTGTGTCTTAGTAACATTTTATTTATCAACTGTTTTAAAAGCAATCTAGTTCTAAAAACCTCTAATTTGTCAAGCATTTTAGATAAAATCTTTTACACTTTTAGATATAATTTCATTTTAGAAGTCTAATTTGACAGACATTTTAGATACCATCTCATCTTAAAAGTTTCTTAGCTGATAAATATTTTAGATACAATCTACAGCATAGAACTATCTAACATGGGGTAGCACTTTTAAGTAATTTCACATTATCAAAAGAAAAAAAAATCTTTATATTCTATATAAATATTTGGCTACCTATTGATTTGTTTTTTTAGCAATTCAATTGACCAACTT